>CM053588.1:223031643-223053119 GCA_028646515.1 Pseudochirops corinnae
GGTCGGGTGGAGGGCTGATGAATGTTCACATTTCTGTAGAGGGATAAGGACAGGGTGGAGAGTGGATGGGGGGGGCAGGATAGGAAGAGGGGACATTTAATCAGACTCTCACAGTGTGCTCACTATGGAGAGGTTCTGCATAATTTCACACGTTCATCCTGTATTGGATTGCTTGTCCTTCCAGTGGGGATGGGTGGTGAGGGAGAAGGAGAAAGAATCTGGAATCTGGAGTTCCATAACTTGAGATACACAGGCACTGCGATTGGGAGATTCATCCTGCCCTACAGAAAAGTGACATAGGAGAGAATAGACTGGGGGAGAGGGGACACACTGGGATGGCTGTTTTGGGGTGGTGGGTAGGGGAAAGAGGGGGAGAAAATATGTAACTCAAAATCTTGTGGAAATGAATGATGCGAACTATAATAAAAATTTAAAAATATTAAAAAAAAAAAGAAAAAAAAAGAAATCACAGGATGTTAGCAATTAAGTCCCAACCTTCTCATTTTACAGGTGAAGAAACTGAGTCCCAGGGAGGCTCTGTTGATTTGTTTAAGGTCTGTAGTTGAGTCATTGGTGGTTGTATTTGTTTCTTCTGATCACACTACTTCCAAAATGATATTTTAAAACTTGTTTATCTTGCCTTTATTTTGTATGATTATATCCCTAGCTTTACTTAAGAGTGACCATTGTTAATTATGTGCCAGCTTCTTCTCCCTTATTCTTTTCTTTCTTCATAATAATTCCATGTTTTTATTGAAAATCAGAGGTTTAAAAAAATAAAAATTAAAAGAAATTAAAAGAAAGGAAGAAAGAAAAAGAAAAAAGAAAATCAGAGATTTTACATGATCTACAACATACAATATCTACTCCTGCTACCTACCTCTGTACCAGAATTCTAGAGCTAACTCCTGATTCCATCAGAATAGTTTAGGGCAAGTCCAGGTGGTTCCCCTAAGCCTGGAATTCACTCACCTTTTCCTCTGCCTCTGAGAATCCCTAATTCCCTCTATGCATAGCCTAAGTGTTATCTCCTACATAAGGTCTTTCCTCAGCCCACCTATTCCTAGCATTCTCATCTTCTTGAAATTACTTGATAGTATCATAGATTGAAAACTGGAAAAGACTTTGGAGGCCCCTGAGTCCCCTGCCCTCATTTTATAAGAGAGAAAACTGAGGCATATAGCAATTAGTTGACCTATCCATCATCACACAACTAGTTAGTGTGTAAGGCAAGATTTGAACTCATCTTCTTGACTGCAACTCCTTCATTTTATTCATCTGACTTTGTACACACCTTAAATTTTATTTATCTATCTACACTTATCTATGTACATTTTATATGCCCACCTTTACCTCCACCCTCTAGAAAAGGATCCTTAACCCTTTTGTGTGTGTGTTTCATGTAATCCTTGGAATCTGGTGAAGCCAGCCTAATACTACTGGGGTTTGTTGCTTAGAATCACTTTTGAAGAAAGTGGTAAATTTCAGTTAGAAGTTATCAAAAATAAAGATGTAAATTTTTTTCAATCTAAGTTCACAGACCCCCCTGAAATCTATCCATGGACCCTTTAGGGGTCTATGGATCCCAGGTTAAGAATTCTTGCCCTTCTGCAGAATATGGACTTTTTAGTCTTTTCTCATATGTACCAGAGTGCTTTGGATATAGGCAGGACCTAACAGACTATTAATTAAAGTGAACTCCTCTTCCACACTTTCAGCTAATCAACATACCCAACTCAACTGTCAGCACCTTTATTCCTGCTTTTTCACTCTCACTGAATTGGCCTTTCTACCTAGGAGCTGTTTAATGAATGTTTATTGAATTAAATTCCTCAGATTCACTGATCTTTTCTAGTGGTATCTAAATCGAGGCTTGAAAGGCACCTAAATTCCTTACAAAGCTGCAATTCTGACAAGGTCTTTCTCTCTTTTAATAATACAAAGATAGACATAGGTACATGCATGACCTGCACAGTAACAGAATTCTATCATTTGCCTTTACGAAATGACCTGGAGCAAAGAATGTGAAAGGAAAATCAAGGAAGTCTGCGGTGTTCTGTATTGACTGGAAGCTAGAGGTATATCCACGTTCTAGGTGGGGGGCGTTACGTGCTATCTTTTATATTAGCTGCACATCATAACTGCTTCAGATCCTCTTGTTAATTTCTCTACTATGTTCAGGGAAGACAACATTTTACATAACAGTCATTCAAAGATCTGACTTGTTTAAAACCATTCCTCCCTGTAGTTTTCATAAAATTTTGATCATTTTCATATCTTTTTTCTCTTTCTCATAAAAAATTTTTATTATTAAGTCCTCTTAGCCTTATGGTTCTTCTAGTCCCAGTTCATACTAGGGCATTTAGTGTGGTGCTAGAATCACTGTCATTGGCATGAAAGACTACTGACCAAGCACATCTACTGGGTGTGGCTCTTTGATACAAAGCAACTCAATGGTCTTATTAGGCCAGAAGCTTCCATGCCTACAGTCAACCCTACTACTAACAAATAGCCAAAAAATGCATTAAATGAAGAAAGGAAGGTCAAACCTTAATTAGCACCATTTCAGGATGTGTTGTCCAACGTAAGTGAATTTCTGGGGAACTGAAGCTTATTCCTGTAAGCAGCAAAGTTTCTAGGATTGTAGCTGTTCTCTAGTAAAAACTCTCTAAAACATTCCTCATTTCTCTTCAATGATAGATGCAGAACAGAAAGAAACCTTTTCAGGGATTCCTCAAAAGGATGTAGACTCCCCTTCATTAGGGTTCTTCAAGTGAAGGCTGACTGATCTTTTGGAAGTTTCCTTGGAGGGGAATTCTTAGTCAGGTATGGATGTGAAGATGGCTTTAACGATCTCTTCCAAAACGGAGATTTTTATGATTCTGAGACTCAAGGTCATCCATAGTGATATTAAGCCTCAATTGCAATCAGTGCAACATTTAGCAATAGTTTTAGGTATTATTGAGGTGTGTGGGGCTTTTTAACCCTACACTAAATGGCCCAAAAATGTTATTATTGTTTTAGTTTTTGTGTCTGCTTCTCTTTTCTTGCTTGTGATGAACTATTAGTTGTTATATCTCATTCTTGTTAGTGGGCCTGTCTCTAGAAGCTTCCAGCCCTGTCCACCCCAAACACACAAGTTTCATATGCTTTTGCTTCTTTTAATCTTCTAATCTGTAAGCCAAGAAAACACATCGCCAAGCTTTTTTTTTTTTTAAAGTGAGAGAAGTGAGTATCCAAGAGGATCTCCTATAAATAACTTACAATGAGTCCTAACTATTTTGGGTGCTGAGAGAGACCATTAATGCTTTTTTCTTGGCAGCACAGTATAGTTAATAGAGAGCTGGCCTGAGAGCCAAGAAGACCTGGGTTCAAGTCCTGCTTCTGACACAGAGTGTCTGTGTGACCGTGGGCCAGTCACTTACTCTTTCACTGCTCTAGGCCAGGGGTGTCAAACATGGAGCCAGGCATGGCCTACAACACTCCCTACTGAGGCAGGAACCAGATCAAAATGTAATTGGGAAATATTTAACAAAATAAATAAAAATATAATGGAATATAGATATGTTAATATGGGCTTTTCTAAATCAATACATTGCTCATAGGGATCCCTAGTACACTTTAGTGTTTGTCCCCTCTGAGTACCGCACCATTGCTCTAGGCAGCTAAGAATATAAAAGAATATGCAGAGAGAGTGCTCAGCTGCCTGGGTAGAGGATGCCCTTACACATAGCTCTCTATACCTAGGCAATCATTCTTCCAGCCCCTTTCCTTAGACTTCCTACAGGAATCCTCTCCTGGTTTCCCCAGCTGCCCTCAGTTCCTTATTACCTGCATTTATTCTGCATATATTATTTTGTTTCTGTTTATACTAATACAAAGACCTGCCTCCCCCAACATTTTCCATCTTTGTATCCCCAGTACCTGACACAGAGTAGGTGCTTAATAAACACATATTGATTGATTTCCTATTTGCATTCCAGTTACTTGAGGTCACTAGATAATTGACTGCCAGATAAGTGAGTATTTAACATGTTTACATATTGCCCAAATAACTGGGCAAACATATACCAAGGGTTGAAGAGCAAAGAGACTGTCATGGAAATTATACTTTCAGACAGATTTTTTTTCCCCCCAAAGGAACTACTCTTTCAGTTAGCGGGAAGAACATGAAAGAGGTAGTAATTTCAGAGTTGATTGACTAATGGAAAGGAGTGAGCTCATGGTGTTGAGAGGGGAAGCAGTTTCAGAGCCAGGGTGTGGCCTCAGAGAAGCGCTGGAGTGGTATTACTGAGTAAAGCAGTGAGGTGGTGTAAGAACTGAAATTATATATTACTGTCATTTGCAAGGTCTGCTTGTAAATCTTTCCATTAAATTACATTATTTTCATTCTCTGTCTCCTGACTGCCACCTTAATTGTATTTACGTCTCCATGCATGTCTTTCTATGGGTATTCCACCAGCAATGGAACTCAGAGTTTGAGATAGGTTCAACAGAGGTCTAAATTTCCATGTTAGAAAACATATACTGCAGTCTTCCACACTTTTCCAAGTTAAGGAGTTATAATTAGACCACAAGAATGTGAGAGATCAATATTCTTTAGTAAGCCTCAAATAACTACAGCTTTGGTAAAATAATGAGAACAAATTTTCCTCACTTAACCCTCAGACTTACTGCCAGTGTTCTCAGCACTTTTCAAAAGGGAAATAAGGTACTGAATTATTGGTGTAGGATTGTTTTTAAGTGTTACATTCCAAAGAGAGAGACAGGGAGGGAAGGGGGAGAGGAAGGGAGAAAGAAAGAGACAGAGAGAGAGAGACAGGGAGGAGGGGAGAAAGAGAGAGAGAGAGAGAGAGAGAGAGAGAGAGAGAGAGAGAGAGAGAGAGATGGGTCTACTTAAAACAAACCTTCTCTTAGGATCCTCTGCCCTTAATCTACAGAAAAATGAGGACATTTAAGAGCTGTAGATTTATTTTTTTCTTTTATTTCCTTTCCTATAGTTGTCACAGCTTGGCAACAGCAAGTCAAGTCGAATCAATAAACATTTATTAAACACTGACCATGTGCCAGACACTGTGCTAAGTACTGGGGATACAAAGATAAGCAGAAAGAAAGACAGACCCTGCCTTCATGAGGCTTACCATCTAATGGGGGAGACAATACATAAAAAGGAGTTGGAAAGAGGGGGTTGGAGGAAAGTATCTATATTGGGACAAGGTGGCAAAGAAGCAGAGCTGAGAGAGAAAAAGACAATGGCTGGTTTGGGCCTTTCCACAAATGAAGACTCCAGAAGGAGCTCACCAACAAGAGAAGGGGTCCACAGGGGCAGAAGGAACTTCCAGGATGAGGAGGTGACTGGGGCATGGTAGTGGAGTCTAATCAGAGTTAGAAATCTGGACTCACTTGCCCTCAATACTCAGTGCTACCTGTAACAGTGGAGAGGGGAATTAATGGGCGGCCGGGGGAAAACCCTGGAGTGGGAGCCAGGAGTCCTGGCTTCTTTGATCTGCTTTGCCCCTCTTGGCACTTTGTGAGCCAGTAGAATTGATGTTCTTAGAGGACAGGGAGTCTTGCTTTTGTATCCTTTTTCCCTTGGTGCCTAGCATAGTGCTTAGCATACAGAGGGCCTTTGATAATGCTTGTTGATGTAAGTGATCGATTTTAGAGCAAATTACTTCGATTCTCTGAACCTCAGTTTCTTCTTCTGTAAAATGGGGATACTAGTACTTCCAGGACCTCCCTCACTATGCTATTATGAGAATCCAATGAGATAAGTCTTTTCAAAGTCCTCTAGAGCCATAAAATGCCATACAAGTGGAACACAGCACTGTTAGATACTCATGAGGCCAAACAACCCTGTACTACATGAGCTAGCTGGTATGTGCACCAACAACCCTCAGTGAAAAGAAATTCATTAAGGGAATGTTGGGTAGTGGGGGGAGAAAGCCACTGGAGAATGAGGAAGTCTCTTTAAAGAGAAAGCTAGAGTGAAAAAAAATAGAAGGAAATAGCACTGAGAAAGGCTGGGGGTGGAAGAGGATGAATCATCATGAAGGGGCAGGGGTGGCTGCTGGAAGGAGGACGGGCTAGGCATAATGTAGGTGGGTAGTTATAACTATCACTGAATGGAAGATAATGAAGAGCAAAGCTGGGGCCAGTAACTGTCAGGAAAGAGCTGAACCCACATGTCTGTGAATTACAACGCTCTCCTTAAAAAGCAATTTTAAAGTACATACCCGTCTTGGACTTAACGATTATATCTTTAAATGAAAGACTCTTTACCATAAACACATCAGCATACAAATTTACATCCTTTCTGCAAGGGGTGATACAGAAAAGAATACTCTTGAATAAATGGGACAAGTCTTCTGGCCCCATTTTCTTGGAAGGTTGTTTTTTTTTTAACCAAGTCTTTCTAGAAAGAAGAGGGGGAAAGAAATGCTATAGAAAAGTCCCAAACAACCCAAGTGATCAGATTTCAATTTAGGATCAGCTCTACACGTACAAATTTCTGAATCATTAGAGGAAAAAAAAAGACTGCAAAATGCACAGCTTCCACTATACTTTAAATAGCTCTCTGGATTGAGGAACATTATAATTAAACTGAGCCAAGTGTCACTGCAGAGAAGCTTCTAAATTATGGGTCTGAGTGGGGGAAAGAAATTCTGATTTGATTGCTTGACAATCAAAAACAGAAGATGTTCAAAGATGCTGGAACTCAGACTTGTTTTAATTGTATCAAATGGAGAAGGAGTGGGAGGAATAGGTGTATTCTTCTTGAATCTGGCAATCACATGTTTATCTCTTTTTCAAATAATTATTTTTTAAAAAATAAATGGAGACATAAATTTTCCCTGCAGACAGACTTACTGTGGCACTTACAAAGAAAAAATGAAACTAGAAAGTACTAGATCCGTCCAGTATTATTGTAGTCTCAGAGCTTGGTTACTAAGAATTCATTCATTCATTCAAAAAAACATTATTTATTGAGGTCTGATTATGCCCAGAACACTCTGTGGGGGGTAAAGGGAGGAGGAGAGGTAAGGAGTGATAAAAGTTTAGACCATTTGATATTCCCACCTTCATGTATATTTTAGAAATTTGCATCTAGTTCAGCTAATTACTAAACAAGGTTGTTGTTTTTTTTTTGTTTTGTTTTGCTTTTTGAAGAGGGGAAGGCAGGGCAATTGGGGTTAAATGACTTGCCCAAGGTCACATGGCTAGTGAGTGTTAAGTGTCTGAGGCAGTATTTGAACTCAGGTCCTCTTGATTCCAGGGCCAGTGTTCTATTCACTTCGCCACCTAGCTGCCCCTAAACACAATATTTTTGTGAAGCAGAATGTCAGAACTATATCCAAAAGGAGTCAAGACTTTAATTGTGAAGACAAGAAAAGACCTGTCAAAGAGAGAGGCTTTGGCCTTAGCTCACCTACTGGAAGACAGGCAAGAAGAATGGTTTTCATGAGAGCTATTCAAGCTTCATGCCTCCCTTCATTTCTCCTTCCTTAGTTTCCTCAAGCTCCTTGCTCTCTCTAATTATGGTTCTGGAGTCAGAGGACTCGGGTTCAAATCCAACTTCTGATGCTTACTTCTCATAACTAAGCCTTGTGAACAACTTGGGCCTCAGTTTCCTCATGTGTAAAATGAAGGAGTTGGACTTAGATGGCTTCTGAGGCCCCTTCCAATGAAAATGGCACTGCAAATGTTCAAAATTAGCAGTTCCCCTCAAAAGATTAACAAAATTGAGAAGATAGAATTTTTCATCCAAATTGTTCAAAATCATCCAAGTGCAATGCGCTGTTCAGCCCCTAATTAGGTGTGTCACCTTGGGTGTCATTTCATCCCAATGGATTCATTTGAAAAGTGTGGGAGACGACCTTGATGCTTCCAGACTCAAGAGTTTGCTCTTTATGACCATCATGATCACGATCTCCCTGACGTCTTTGGTGTCATTCTGGGTGCTATACGAACAGCTAGGGTAAAAACACATAATTGTAAGGAGTATTCAGGAAAGAAAAAGCCTTAGTGTCTTCATAGTTTCCTTCTTCCTAGGTGAAAAGATTGACAATTAAAAAAACAGTGTACTAAACTCAAGGCCAGTGCAATGACCAAGGTGACTCTGGTGCAAATTCCTTGACTGTTCTGAGACTCAGTTGTCTGCTCTGTAAAAAGAAGTAGCTTTACTGGATGATTGAAGGTCATTTCTGGTTTTGACGTTTCTATTGTTCTATTTTGCTCTTTTCTCCTCCATTAAATGTAAAAGTGCCTCCAGGGTAAGAACTGTGTATCTTTCCCTCCCAGCAAGTGATCTTCACACAACCCTATAATTGCTGTTGATTGACAAGATGCACTCTCTACCTCCTTCCCTCTCCCTGTCCCTCTCCCTGTCCCTGTCCCTTTCCCTCTCCCTCTCCTTCTCCCTCTCCCTCTTCCTCTTCCGTCTCTCTCTGTCTCTGTCTGTCTGTCTCTCCCTTCCTTCTTCCTCTCCTTCCCCCTCACACTTCCCCTTTTTTCTTCTTCCTTTCACTCCCCTCTCTCCTTCTCCCCTTCCCTCTCTCTCTCCCACCCTCTCTCCCTCTCTTCCCTCTCTTCTTTCTCTCCCCTTCCTCCTCCCTCTTCTTCTTTCCCCTCCCCATCACCTTCTTTCATCTTCCTTTCACTCCCCTTTCTCCCTTCCCCCCTCCCCCCTACTCTCTCTCTCTGCTCTCTCTCTCTCTCTCAACTAAGACTTCAAACCAAACATATTATTGTTATCATTCCACATCTGGTCATTTTACTTAGAACTAGATGGAGACTGGGAGATCATTTGGTATAGTGGTTAGAGGGTTAGGCTTGGAGTCAGTAATACCTGAGTTCAAATGTGGCCTCAGACACCTACTCTCTCTGTGACTCTGGGCAAGTCAACTTAACCTCTGTTTGCCTCAGTTTCCTCATCTGTAAAATGAAGATAATAATAGCAACTACCTCTCAAGGATGCTATGAAAATAAAGCGAGAGAATATTTTGAAAGTTCTTTGCAAACCTTCATGCGCAGTATAAATGCCAGGCATCATTTTTATTGTTGGAAAGCTTTTCACAGCTAGCATAAGCAATTTCAATTTGAGGATCTCAAAGCACACATAAGACTGGTATGCTAATGTTTTCATGAAAATGGATCAGATGGGAAGATGGCTAGGGAAACAGCGTGGTTGAATATGACTTTAGAAAAATTGGACCCTTAGCTCAAAGCTGCTGTCACTTGCTATATTTACTTTGTCACATATAGGTACTATTTGGAAAATTGGGGGAGGTCACTAAGATGAAAACCTTTCTTTTTCTTCCACCTGGCCCTAGCTTTTGGATCATTTCAAACCTCTCCCTGTTCTCCAAACAGGATAAAGCAAGTATATAGGTTAGCTAAGATTGATTGCTGTTATTCTGACCTTCCTTTCTTAGTCTTTTCTTGCAATAATTTTTTTTTTCTGGGCTACGTTCCAGAGCCCAAGTTTTGTTATTTCAAAATATGTATTCCTTTCCTTATTTAAAGGAGATTTACAGTTAATTCCCAAGATGTACAAACTAATTCCAAAGTTATATAAACTGTAATCTGTGAAAGAAAGATCTCCATATCCACCAGGCATACCTGACTCTACTTGAAAAGAGAGAGTTATTTCATATTAATACATATTTTGCCCTACTCGAATTTCCTGTACATAATACATTGCTAAAAGACCTTAAAGTATACTCTCTAAGAGCATAAACAACTCCCTTAGAAGTAAGTTAGACATTTGGGAAAGCTGTATTAATGCAAGGAACAATGAACCATTTCCCTAAAGGTAAATACCTTTTATACTTTTTCAGCAGTAGAAAGGAGAACAAGAACTCAGTAGGAGCGTGCTGGCTTACAAACTCTGTCCAATGGTCTGGCACTAATTAGACCGTAAGCCCCTTTAGGACAAGGGCCTTGTCTAGACATTTGGGTGGCACAGCGTGTTGGACTTGGAATCAAGCAACCTGAGTTGTGATCCTGCCCCAGACACTCTGTGTGATCCTGGGCAAATGACTTAACCTCTCTCAGCCTCAGTTTCCTTATCTGTGAAATAGACTAATAACAGCACCTACCTCACAGGGTTTTTGTAAGGATCAATGAGATAGTAACTGTAATTGCAAACTTTAAAGCACAACATAAGTGCTAATTACTGTTATTATTGTTAGCTATTGTTATTAGCCATCAATATTACTAAGAGCTTCTAATAGCTCTTTGTCTATCCCCCAGTAGGCCTTCAGTAAATTCATGTTGATTCATGGATTTGATTGGTATCCTGATAAATTGCTCCGGCTGCTCTGTGGAATAGGCCAACGTTAGAAAATTCATTAACTTTTCAAAATCCAAAGTATCTCTTAGGGAATCATTAACCACAGTGCGCTCCCACAAATCCAGAGCTTCCTGATAGTATAACATGTAACATTTCTTTTCTTTTCTCCCCCACTTAATAGTATTTTATTTTTTCCAATTACATGTAAAGATAGTTTTCAACATTCACTTTTATAAGATTGAGTTCCAAATTTTTTTTATTTTTCTCTCCTTCCCGAAGACAGCGTGCAATCTTACATGTGCACATAAGTTTTCAAGGGAAAAGGTAATGATATCTTGTTCTGGTTTGGGGGAACCACTTCTTGACTTCTGTTCATTTTTCTGTCCTGAAAGAATAAAGGTGCTAGATTCTCTTTAAGCTGCTTGGCAGCTAAACTGTCTATGATTCTATAAATCTTGTAGCAGTAAGAAACCGAGAGAGGGAACAGCAAGGAGCAGCAGAGATGCACTAAGTGCCCATTGGGAAGGAGGCCCCATCGAAAAGTGCAGCAACACCGACTGGTAGAAAATCACAATTTCAGGTGCCAGGATTTAGAGTGTAGAGGTCATTTTTGGTCTGTCTCCTTCACTTTGTATTTTACAGGCATCTCTCAGAGCCTGGGAGGGTTGAGACTAACCATACCTGTATATGAAACATGGGAATTTGGAACAAAGAAATTTAGAGGCAGGAAGAGCCAATTTCATGTCAGTCTCATCTCCCTTTTGGTTCCCTTTGGTTCTTTTCTTCTCCTGTCTGCTTATGTGTGTGAGAGACCCAGCTGATCTTGGGGACCTAAGACCACAGTGCCTCCTATCCATATAGACCTTTCCTGTTGGTTGGGAGGCAGCCCCCCAAATTGTTTGAGGGGTAATGCATGTTGGTAATCAGGTAATGATAACAACAGCAGAGGCAACAGCAACAATAGTAATAGTTTGAAACAAGGGGGAGATCCCATTAGTAGGAGGAGGTCGAAACAAAAACTATGGGCTCCAAACAGCTGGCTGTCTGGTCTATGTTCCAAAGGAGCTTGGACCCAGGGGCAGGCTTTGGCAGCTGCCAACCTCTCTCTATCCTTATACAATAAAGTACTTTTTCCCCTAATACAAAGACTAGGTAAGTGAGGGTCCTGCTTTTCTGAAATAGCTGACGCACAGCCTGTAGCCTTTAAGCTAAAAGAGAGATGAGAGAGCCCACTCCTCTACTTATGTGGAAGAGGTAGCATCTCAGCTGAGGAAATCAGTTGAAACCTAAGAAGTGACAGCAACATGAAGAGCCCAGGAGAGAAAGAAAAGGGAAGGGGCAGTGGAGATGGACAGAGATACCCAGTGGGAAGCAGTCCCAGAAGAATATTGCAGTTCTATAGACTGGTAATCCTGTGACTTTGAGGGCATGAGTTGGCCCAATCACATGTATTCTCTATGCATATGCATGTTTCCTGTGTGTGTGTGTGTGTGTGTGTGTGTGTGTATATTCATTGATGGTGTAGGGATTTGTGGGAAGGTTTGCTCCAGGTTTGTAGGGGGAATATTCTATTGTGACTCCTCTTACAATGCTGTTAAATCCAAAACCTTTGTTTTGAACTGATTGTCTTCTCACTAATTAATATGAATAAAGAAATTGATGAGCTTTTGAGCAATGGTTTCAAGTTGTTGCAGAGCCACCAACTACTTTGGACCTAGGATAGCTTTTCCAGAAGGCTCCTGGATGTGGGGGGTGCCACAGATGCTATGTGCAGATTGAAAAAACTGAAGCCCTGAGAAGTGATGGGAACAGCATCTTGAATATTTAGGAAAAGCAAAGCAAGCTTAGAAAGCAACTATGGGTGAAGCAAGGGACCTCTGTGAATACTTACCCGACTCTAACATTTTGATGTCACAGTCTGCCCAAACACAGAAGGAAAACTATATGCCAGGTATCCAAGCTAGAAATGCTATCTAAAGCAACAAAGACAGTTAATTGGGCGTAGCAGAAAGGCTTGGACAGAAAGAATCTGAAGACAGAAAAATTTTAATTTTATTTATTTTATTATTTTAATTAATTAATATAATTCAATTAACATTCCATCTAGTTCAATAAACATTTATTCAGTTTCTACTACACATAAGACACTTTCCTAGGTACTATGGAAACAGACCAAAACAAAACAATCTCTGCCCTCTAGGAACTTTTATTTTACTGGAGCTCACTGGACATATATGCAGATAAATAATACAAAGTGATGTGAAGAAGAAGAAGAGAGCATTTAAAATGGTGGAGGGATAGGTGGGAGGGAATCCAGAAGGAGGAAGTAATACCTGTGTTAAACCTTAAAGAGAGAAGATGATCTGAAATGTAGGACTAGAGTTTAAGGTTATAACTAGATCTGATTACTTTGAATTTGGAGTCATTTGCTTGGAGGACATAGAATCAAGGGCACAAATGGAAGGGTTAGCCTTGCTAGAGGGAAAGACCACCTGTTTCTCTGAGACAGGAGCAGAGATTTAGATCATGGAAGCTGAAGAGGCTGGTTAACTGAGAAGCCAGGATACTTGAGTGGGCATCAATATATATCCTGAAGTCCCTAAGGATGAGGACAGGGATAAGAGCGTAGTGCAAGATTGAGTCAGGCATTGACCTCCTTGAGAAGGGCAGGAGAGTGACATGGGAATCATTAGACCACAAGAACAAGGACCTGAGTGGGAGTAATATAGGTGAATAGACATTACTGCAAAGAAGGAGAGGTTGTAGAGAGTTATGGCAACAGAGGGAGTGTCTGGATGTGGCAGTGGAGAGCAAGAAGTAGACTGGGTCTTCCTCCTGGTACAGCCTGCTAGGGAAATGAGAGAAAGAGTGATTAGCATTGGAGAGGGTGGCCAGGGATGCTGTATCTTCTAGAGAGATCCAGATTGCCATGAGCATCAGAAGATAGAAAGATAATGAGATAAAGAGATCCAGGATAAAGGGGATTTTGTTCATAAAGGAAGAGTCCTAGAGGAGGGTAGAGGAAGGTACAAACAACTGAAGCATTAGGATTGAGGCCACTAAAAGTGCAGAGAGAGAACTCATTCAATCAAACAGCACATATTTGTTAAGTGCCTGGTATGTAGTAGGTATTGGGGATGCGATGACCAACAAAAGAAAAAAAGAGAAAGAAACAATCTTAACTCTCAAGAAGCTTATATTCTATTGTGGAGACAACACGTATGTCTAAGTCTGCATAGAAGAACACAGAATAAATATAAAGTAATTAGGAAGTGAAGATACTAGCAATTGGATAATCAGGAAGGGGGGTGTTTGGGTACCATCTTGAAGGAGGATTTCATAAAGAGGAGGTGGACAGGGAGTGCATTCTATGCATGAGCACTGGGGAGTTCTAACAGCCAAAGAGAAGAGTTTATAGTTTATACTAGAGACCATAGGAAGCTACTAAAGTTTACTGAGTAGAAGAGTGATATGGTCAGACCAGCACTTAGAGAAAATCACTTTGGCAGCCAAGTGGAGGATGGATTGGGAAGGAAAGAGAACTGAGGCAGGGAGATCATTTAGGAGGTCATTGCAATGATCTAAGCAAAAAGGGATGAGCACTTGAACAAAAGCTTTGTGAATAGAGAAAAAGAGTAGGACGTGAGAAATGTTGTGGAGTTAAAAAATGAAAGTAATAACAGCAAAGTGGTACCATGAATAGTGCTATAGATTTGCAGTCAGGAAGTCCTGAATTCAAATCTAGCTTCATATACTTACTAGTTGTATGACCATAGGCAAGTCAGTTAACCCCTACTTCAGTTTGCTCAACTATAAAATAATGATAATAATAGCACCTGGCTCCCAGGATTATTGTGAGGATAAAATGAGATAATACTTGTAAGGTGCTTTGCGGACCTTCAAGTACTAAACAAAGCCTAGGTATTACTATATTTAATTAATTATTAATTTAATTGTTATTAATTAACAGGGAAAACTATTTTACCTCAGCAGCAGGTGATTATGAATTGTAGTGATAAGGAAAATGGGAGGTAAGAGTTTGTGAACCATAGCATGGAGAAAGAACCTACTGACTGGGACCTTTATCTTTCAGGATCCTGTGAGGATTAAACTTGATTCTGATGCTTATTATTTCAAATGCTGGTCAGCAGGGTACATGTACTGCACCGGCAGGAGCTGCCATCTCAACACAGTCACTTTTCAAGTTGCTGCCCTTGGTTCCCCTCCTTTTTTACTCTCTCCTTTCTCCTTTGCTAAGTTCCTTCTATGTTCATGGCTTCGACAACTCAGCTGAAGACAGCATGTCTGAGAATGTCCATATTTATGGTGCCAAAGGAGGAGGAAGACGCAAATCTAGTTCCAGTCCTGAATTTACAACTACCTCTTTGATATTTCCACTTGGATATTCAGCAGTCACCTTAAAAATCAACATGTCAACTGAATTGCCAATATTTTCTCTTAAGCCAAAAGCTCCTCCTGACTTTCCTCTTTCTATCAACACTACCACCATTTTCTCATACATGCAGGTTTTATATACAATGGAAAGAATGTTGGCTCAGGAGTCAGAGGGCTTCAGTTGGAAGCCTGTCTTTATTGCTTCCTTCCCATCTCTTCATCAGCTTGGGCCATAGTTTCTTCATCTGTAAAATGAGAGAGTTGGTCTTTAATGGCCTTTGAAGGCCCTTCCAACTCTACAGCTATGGTCCTGTGACCTTTGACTCCTCACTTTCCCTTAGTCTCCAAATCTAGTCAGTTGTGTTTTTCTGTCAGTTTTGTCTCTATATCTTTTAAAGCAATCTGCAGTATTGAAGAAGTGATAGATGGTCTCTAAGGTCTTTTCCCATTCTAAAACTGTACAATCCTTTTATTTCTGTATGTGCAATAATTTCCTGACTACATTGTAAGTTCCTTGAAGTTCTCTTATTCATCTTTGTAGTCTGCACTAACATAGCACCCCATACATTACAGATGCTTCATTAATATCTGATGAAGGAATGAATGAACGAACAGAAACATGGTGCTGATGCAGCTTTGAGAGAAGAAATTAAACGTTTTTTTTTTCCTGAGACTCAATGAATTTTTCTTTTGCTACAATCTGCAGCTGCCCAGGTTTCTCAGATGACGTTTGCTCAGAGAGAAAAACTTAATTAGACTCTTAATTATGCAGAAAAAGATCAGTGGAAGTGAATGAGACTAAAAGTGAGTAAAATAGTCTTATTATGCAGAAAGGATAAAGAAAAACAGGGATAAAAACAATTGCATAAGGAAGTTTTTTGGGAATAATTGCTACAAAATCCCTACCAATTTAAACCGGCATCCAACTAGTGGAGACCACCAATTGCCCCTATCTCAGTTCAACGAACAAAGGCAAACACTTAAAAGCACATATGAAAATCTGATTGGGTCCAAATAAACGAACACTGTTCACTGTTCCATTGGTATTTTTCTTGTGAAAATTAACTAAAAGGAAGACTGTTTAGTATATACCTCTGGACCTCAGTTTCCTCATCTGTAAAATTAGGAGTTTGGACTCAATGACCTCTCCAATACCTTCTTCCTGTGATTCTGTGATTTACTTAACATCTGGACAATTTATCTTCTGTGCAATGTAGGATCTCATCAGGCCAGAAATAGTCATAAACATTCTTCCTGCACCAGTGTTTAGTGACCACTTTTGAATGCTTCTGGGGAAAATACTGACACCATTCACAAGTAACTAGCTAGAGGCAAGAGAAGGACAAACTAGTCAGGGAGACAAAATGAGGACTAAATATCTCCCCAGGCAGGGCCATTTTTTCAAAAGAACAGTATAAGAGAACTGCAGGTAACTCTGGGAGGGAAGGAAACAAGGGTTTGGGGTTCCCACACCTGCTTTAAAACAAGAACACAAGTACTCCCTCAGACATGCTCCCACCAACCTGAGGGAGGAAGCGGTAATGAGAACAGCCAGTAGCTGCTAAGAGAACATCTTTTCTGTGGATAGAAAACTACAGTGGATTACATTACCTTCCCAGAAGTTTACTTATGGCTACAAACACACACACACCACACACACACACACACACACACACACATACACACACACACACACACACACACCTCACCCACATAAATACCATACATGAGCATATACATACACACAAACAGAAACACCCAGATGAGCTCCCCCACATGTACATGCACTCATACATATCTCCCCACACAGGGACAAAGAGATACACACACAGAAATCTACACTGACACAGATAAAAACCTCCACGTAGATTCACACACGCCAACACACCTTCACACAACACCCACATACATTTACATCACACCCTGAAAAACCCATATTGCTCTCCACAGACAGGCACATCCCCTGAAATATGCCCTCACCCAAACACAAACACCCACCTGCAGTGACACAAAGATGCACAGAGACCCAAACCTACCCACGAACATATCCATACTGACACAGCAGAGTTAGCCTCAGCAAAATTGTGTAACAGATAGAGGTGGGGGCAGGGAAAGGTCCCTGTTTTCAGCTCCCTCCATTCCTTTTGGTGCCTATTCCACTTTTCCATTCCCCACCCCAAGTACCATTCTAAGCCAAATTACCTTAGACCTTCCCCAATGATGTGCTAATTGTCTTCTTACTATTCCCAAACTACCCATTCCTTGACCTTCTCACATTTCCCATCGACATATACCCATCCTATATTTTATTCTCCAAAGGTTCACCCTCCATAGCTTCCAAGTATTAAGGATGAGAGCTCTGGGGAAGTCAGATTGCTACTGTGGGAGATGTGGTTGGTTTTCAACAGTCCATCACCCTTGGGGCTATAAACTATAAAGGAGCAGGAAGAGTGTATCCATGAACATGGGATGTTGTGAGCCAGTCCCTGAGCGGCACTTGAATAGTTAGAAAGGATGATCTCTCCTGATGGTCCCTTAGGGTAATCTCTACGTAACTGGGCTTGACTGAGTGGGATGGTGAGCTAGTGTCTCCTGAGAGGAACAGGAGAAAGTGGTGAGAACAAAAGAACTGTATGTATGTAGGCAGTTAGCACCTCTGCCTGCAGACCCTTGGAGCCACTTCTGTGTTCAAAGTGTGAGATATGAGTCAGAGCAGGCCATGAGTCAGTGTTGAGTGGGATTGGGGATGACTTTGGGCGTGGGTCTCTGAAAGACATTTCAACCACTTTGGATGCAAATCCCTTAAGGGGTTTGGAACATGGAGAGAGTGAGTGTCAGAGCTGGTGGAGGATATCCTTTTGAGACTTGAAACCCAGAGTGTTTATGTGTCAAATCCCAGTACTAATCTCCATGGAATAATTTCAGCCTTTTCATAGACTGTGGTGATCAAAGCCCTGGAAAGATATGATACTTGGAATGGGAAGCTCTAAAGTCAGTAGAGTGCAGAGAGAATAGAGAAATACTGATAATCTCATAAAGTATTGGAGGTTAGAGTATGTATGGGGCAGGGGGAGTCGAGGGGAAGGAGAGAATCCAAAACACCAAGGGACTGACCTGCTAATAGAAGATAAATATATAAAGTTTTACTAATGTACTCATTGGAAAGTATTGGAGAATCATTCCCTCTAGATTATATATGTGCTCTTTTTTTTTTTTTGGTCCTGTAGAAGGGTGAAGAATGAGGAGAAAAGAAGCTATTGGGCATGCGTCATGGGAAGCAACATAGCTATGTGTGCCATCTCTGGTTCAAGCCATAGGATGCCAACTCCTGGGTTTTCTGTTGTTTTTTAGTTGCGTCCGACTCTTCGTGACCCCATTTTATCTTGGCAAAGGGGTTATCTTGGCAAAGATACTAGAGTGGTTTGTCATTTCATTCTCCAGCTCACTTTACAGATGAGGAAACTGAGGCAAATGGGGTTAAGTGATTTGATCAGGGTCACACAGCTAAAGTAAGTGTCTGAGGTCAAATTTGGACTCAGGAAGATGAGTCTTCCTGACTCCTGACCTGTCACTCTATCCACTGTGGCACCTACCTGTCCATACTCCTAGGTTAGAGAAATTTTAGTTTCTGAGAAGGCCTAGAGAGCTCAACTGCTTTCTTCAATACCACATAGCTTGTGGCAGTATTGTTATTATTAATTAATATGATAATAATGGTTATCATTTCCATAGTGTTTTAGGGTTACAAAGCAATTTATAAATATTTGCTCATTTTATCTTCACCACAATCCTGGGAGGGAAGTGCTATTATTATTTCCATTTTATAGATGAGGGAACTGAAGCAGAGGTTAAGTTGCTTACTTACAGTCACACAGCTAGTAAATGTCTAAAATTATAATTAATAAAAATAAATTATTCCGTGGTTCCCAGCATTTTCCTCATCTGTCACTTTAACAGTATTGCTTTGGGGGGGGGGAAATCCTACACAAATGTAAAATATTAATATAGTATTGTGATTCAATCAACTAACTGAACTGAAGAAAATGAACTCTTGTCGTTTGTTTTCTTTGCCTTTTCCCTGGTAATTTGCTGAAGGGTTGACTCATCATGAGGGAAACTGGTGCATTAATAAGAGATATCAAGACGTACCTTAAATTTGATTTGTGGCTCTGTTAATTATCTGGAAAGAAAAAGTTCTAGAATGGATCTAACTTTACTAGTTTTTGACAGATATCAATGAATTTTGATATACGGGTTGAAGCCATAGAGATATGTGATTGTTCTGAGTGAGGATTATGGTTCACAGAGCTTTATAACCACTGCTATTAGTAATAGAAAATGCAATATTACACATTTTCCTCCTATTCGACATTATGAAACTTTATTAAATACCTGATGTTTATGACATTGTTATTCCTTGGCGGGCAGGGCGGGGAGAACCTTTCATCTTCTGACTTGACTTGTTTTGAGTTAAATTTTAGTAGAGGAAAAGATATGATCCTGCTTTTAAAAGTAACTTAACTGTCATGAGGATAAGCTTCAATGCATCCATCATCTCAGCAGGGCAGATGGTTATCTTTTCCTTATGTTCCTAGCCTCTTGAGATTCTTGTTCATGATCTCCCATAGAGCCTTCACAGTGGATCAACCCAACATACTGGGTTATATTTTGTATCTGCCAGTGGAACACTCAGTCTCTCTATATGTCATCATTACATGACTGATTCACCCCCTTTTCTAAGAGAGAGAGAGAGAGAGAGGTGATAGATAGATGATAAATAGACCCACAAATAGATGATGGATAAATATGTAATAGACAGACAGATAATAGATAGAAAGACACATTGATGTGAATGCGTGAGCATTCCTTACACTCACACTATGTTGCAGGCACTGTTCTAAATATTAGAGTTACAAATATAGCCAAGAAAGACATTCCCTCCCTTTACGAGCTTAGATCTTCATGGGAAGATAACACATAGAGGGCAGCCAGAAAGAGGAGTGAAGTATGCAAGTAGTGGCATGTTTTGGAGCTGGTGGCTTGTAAATGAGGCAGGCACTTGGTTCTAGGCAAGATAAGGTGAATGTTCATGTATGGAGTCTGGAAGATACGTCTCATCAACGCAAAGATCCTAAGGCTTCATGTACTCACCATGCACCTCTCCATTAATACTTAATAACCCACAACTTTGATTTTTTTGGAAACTGTGGTGTCCTAAGATATGTAATCGTATGGCATCACAAAGAAAGCGTTTGTCTTCAAAGACGAGTCTTTGAGAATTGGGAATGATTTCTGAGAATTTGAGAATTTTGAATGATTTCTCAAGCACAATCCAACTTGCACTTTTCTTTCTACGCAATCCTGAGCTTAATACGCAATGTCTGTTCCAGATATATGTAGGCATGTATGTATATATGTGCATATACACAAATATATGTTTAGTGAGGTACTAGATTGGTAGACTGACCTTCCAAATACGTAATATACAATTGGAATTTTTCATCCACTTACTTTTTCCTATGTGAATTGTTTTAGATAATTGTGGATCTCATTTGGGAGGATTTGTAACCTTTAGGGCCTTGATAAAATCAGCATAATATCATATACAAATAGTATCAGGAAGACCTAACCATTGATAAGGACTTTTTTCATTTGAAGCTTTCACAAGACATCCTCCATAATAATGTCAAACACCTTTGGTGAATGTATGTTTCCCTATTTTATGTCACCCTTAACATTAGTAATCAAGAGTACTTAGACCTTCAGTGGTTGCCCTTGAAAGGAATGATACATGACCTTAACATATACATGAGAGACTCCTTGTATGAGAAATGCCTTTTAAGGTATGCTTTGCTTGACTTAGGAGAATATTCTTTTGTTAAAGTGAACAATAAATATAGCAGAATTTCATTTTCTCTGTACCTTTTATACAATTTGTTTTACTATAAAAATGTGGTCTACTATAGAAAATGACAAAACCTACCTTTTCTTGCCTCATATTTCATCGAGGATACCCTTGATACCTTTGTAGATCATTATCATAAGGATTTTATAAAGACAATAAAGTAGGAATATGGGTCAGAAGTTATTGTTAATTCCTTGATGTTCTTTTTTGGACAATAATGTTGTCCATGGCATTGGCATCCTATATTCCCTGAGGTATCTACTAAAATGATTCCTCAGAACTTTCAAGAATTGTTTATGCTCCAGCATGGATTTTTACAATGTGTACTTGGTCTGGTTTAGCAACTCTCTATAAAATCCATATTCTTAGGTACCATTTCTACTTTCTCTTTTTCCATCTGGCAAATTGGACTTTTTAAGGCATTCTTCTCATTGGCTTTTTGGGCTTCTTTTGCCATTTGAGTTAAATCTATTTTTTAAGGTGTTATTTTCTTCAGTCAGGTTGTTGACTCTCTTTTCATATTTTCTTGCACCATTCTCATTTCTCTTCCCAATTTTTCCTCCACTTCTCTTATTTGATTTTCAAAATCCTTCTTAAACTGATCTATGGCTTGTAGGAAGACTACATGTTGCTTGGAAGCTTTTGGTGTGGGAGTTCTGACTGTGTTGTCTTCCTCCTGTTCCATGCTTTGATCCTTTTTGTCCCCCAAGAAGGAATCTAGAGTTTGATTGCTGTTCTTACTTTGCATCCTTTGCCTGCTCATGTTGGCCAGTCAATTACTTGAATTTTTAGCTCTGTGGAACTCTGCTTCCAGAGGGGAAAGCTCTGTCCCAAATTGCTGGAGTTTTTGCAGCTGCTGGAGCTATTGGGAAGCTGCCATTT
>CM053588.1:223053619-223126375 GCA_028646515.1 Pseudochirops corinnae
CAGTTTTCCTGTTTTGTATTTTTTTGTTTGTTTGTTTTAGGGGGGGTTGCTTTTTGAAGGGGGGAAGGGAGGGCAATTGGGCTTAAGTGACTTGTCCAAGGTCACACAGCTAGTGAGTGTTAAGTGTCTGAAGCTGGATTTGAACTCAGGTCCTCCTGACTCCAGGGCAGGTGCTCTATTCACTGTGCCACCTAGCTGCCCCTTGTATTTTTTTTTTTTTTAAAAGAAAATAGCCTGTTAGAGAAGTGAAAGAAACCATGGGTTGGAAAGACAGCATGATGACTTGGGTAGAATGTTGAAATTGGAATCAGGCTGACCTAGGCTCCAATGCCACCTCTGACACTCTCTGCCTTTGTGACCTTGGGCAAAGTGCTGAACTTTCTGAGCCTCAGTTTACTCATCTCTAAAGTGGAGATACCTCCCTTTGCAGGGTGATACTCCTGTGGGATAGAGTGTATAAAATGTGAGAGGTGATATGGTACAGCGGGAAGAGGGAGACTGACTTTGAGATTATAGGATTTGGAGTAAAATTCCACCTCTGCCCCTTTCTACCTTGCTGCTCTTGGGCAAAGACACCCTCAATTTCTGCATCTGTGGAATGAGGGGTGTTAGGCTTGACCTAAATCAATGATCCACTGAACTTTAAAATGCTATATAAACAACTGTTACTAAATTGTATTTTTCATGACAATCCTAATACAAGTATTTGCATTCTTTCCTAAAATTTGTGTATATAGTTACTGTATAATTCATTGATCCCAGTACTTATGGCATCTTTCTTTGTTTCCATTTTGATGCAGAAAGCCTTGGGATTTTGAAAGATTTTCCTCACTCAGCTTTTAACTTAGAAAGGAAAGTCATAAAAACAGAGCCTGAAGATACAAGATAGCCATGATTCTCCCACTGTACGTTGGAAAAAAATGGCACCAGATCTGAGGATAAAGCTACAACACAAAAACAAGCCTTAATAACCAATGTTGCCTCATTCAAGTCAAACAGATTTCATAGCCAAAGCTTAAGGACTGGTACATTAGTCTGTGGAAACTGAGTGGGGAGGGTGGGGGGAGAAGGGATAGCAAAACATCACAGTCTAGAACAGTAATATCGGCAAAATACACATTCCTGTATAAGTTGTTTCATTATGTGGGGAAGCTTACAAATTAATATTGTAGGCATCCATTATTTAAGAATGTAAAATGTATTTGTGTAACTTATAAAAGTAAACTCTAGGTGTTGAGACATGTATTCAGTCCGGTAGATGTGGATACGGTTTATTTTACTTGAAATTTCAATGTCTACTTTAAATGTATCTAGCATAAATATGATTGTTATACGTCAGAATTAAGAAATCTATGGGATTAGAGGAAAGAAAGCTAATTAAGGTGACAGGTAAACTGCAGGTTTACTTTATTTGGGAAAATGGAAAACAAGTACTTCATATTTTCATGAAGGAAGTTTGAATGGCTATTACCTTTGACAAAGCTGAGCTTGTTTTAGAGGAGATATATATGTATATATCTATGACATTTATTAATGTAATGTCATTTTACTGGTTTCATCAGTGTACTTTTAAATATTAACCAAGTACTAGGGAAAAGCCAGAAACATCAATATGGTGGCTGCCATACGGACAGACGTGACCTACAACATTGGCCTTCGCAAAGCATAACCATGAAGGCATTAAAAAAAAAAAAGATTGGAATACCTTCCTTGGACAGAAAACTTGAGACAGATAGACTGATGTGCAAATGGCCCGGTTTCAGTATGGATGTTTCAGAGTGCTAATGTGGATCACAGAAGGAGTCATCCAGAAGGTGATAAAAGTGTGATGGATAATGACCAAATCCATATACTGAAACAACTTTCCTCTGGATCTTGAAATCTTTATCTGCCTGCAGAGGTGGACATGAGAGACTAGATTCCAATAGGAGGTGCCCTCCTGCCCCAATGATGCTATGTTTTTACCAATCACTGGAGACACTGTGCAGACACTCTTTTCTACGTGTGTTTTTAGTTGACACCTATATTTCTTATTTATTTTGCAATTTAGTTTTTGGTACACTTTTCATCTCTTTAAATGCTTTTTTTTCTGAAAGTAATAATAGCTTGAACACATTTCTGTTTTTAATTTCTACTGTTTAATGTAAGGCTTTTGTCATGCTTATATGTATATATACACATGTGTGCATATGTACATATACATATATAGCACATTCACATGCTTAGAACATATATTTGCCTATCTACTTAAGAATAAGAATTTCGCATTTGAATCCTTTCCCCATGATAAAATGCAGATGCGACTTTTACCAAAACATACTTGCCCTATTGGTTTAAGAGGCAGTAACAAGAGCATGGGTAGTAGTCAGATCTCCATGCTTGTTACAGAGTAACTCAACTCTTGGTTGAGAACATGATGCACCCCATGAAATGCACCTTTTCTGTCTCTAATTCAGTTCTGCATTGTAGATATGGAACAATTACTCAGTCGTCATGTGTGTCATACTAAAATTTGTCAGCCCGGTGTTAAATGAAGTGTCTGCACTGTAGTCCCTGATCACTGTAAATGTGTATAATTGTTTTATCACTTTTGATTTGTGAAACAGCTTTATAGTGGAAACACCAGTCAACAACTTTTCTATTATTAAAAGGTGGTTTTTCCTCCCTAAATGGTTCATTGTACTGTATGTAGTGTTTTGATCATTGGCTAAGCTTTTTATGTATGCTTCAACTTTGTTGCTAGTTTGAGGTTGAAGATGTGGTTGTCTTTGTTCATTGTTTGTGGAAATAGTATAAGTAGGATTTAAATAGAATGTTTCTTCAGTTTTTAATATTAGCCATAGCACTGGTTAGTATCTGAGTAGTTTCATGAAACGTTTCACGTATTCTAATATGTTTTGAGAGATTTTGTGAGGTTATAAAAAAAACAACAAACCTGAATATTAATGTTCAAGTTTATAGACAGTGACAGATTTTTTTTAAAGATGCACCAATCTTCCCTCTAATATTTGTCACAGTGCCTGTGACCAAAAGATGTGCATGGACCAAAAGGCTTCATCTTTGAATACATAGATATGTATGATTGGTTAGCATCATTTGCTGATCTTTCAAGTAATGATGAGGGGAACACCTCACAAGAAAAACTTCCGTAAAATATAATTTTTATTTTGTAAACACTAATGTATTAAATTTGCTATACATTAAAGCATATAATATATATTTTTATTTGAACTGTAAATATGATTCAGTTGTCTTAGCAAGTTCACTCTGTTGTAGAATATTTCCTCCAAACAGATTTCATTGGTTACTTCAGTATCACAACTCAGGAGGGTTAGTGCTCCAATATATGATGCTTTACCATGTGAAGTTTGTAGCTCTGTGACTTATTGAGCCTGTCCACTGATGAAAAGCATGAGAATGGCCAGGAGCGCATTTGCTTCCTGTGGTAGTTAAAAAAAAAATGTTTTAGCATTTCATGTATTTCTAGCTTTTAAGACAAACTGAATATTTTTCACCAAATGGCCTTTCCAACTCCTAGTTATCTGTTTAATATCTATTAGTCCAAGCAGTAAGTTTCCTAGTATCTAGAGACTGATTCCTTAAAAAAAATTTCAGTGGACTTTATGTTTCTTAGTGTAGACGTTTGCTGACCATGGGTATTCAGTAAATTCTGTTGAGCTGCTAGACTGATTTTGGTCAAGATTTCATTAAACATTGCACCTAGGTCTTCAAAAGTGAATCATTCCATTAAGGCACTCCTGGAATAAACTGGCAGCCCCGTTCGCTAAAGGATACAGATTCATCAAGTAGGAAATAACTAAAGTTAGCAAAAATTTGGCAAACATTTGGTATTTACAACAGCTTAAAGCATATGACCAAAATGGTAGCTGCTGCTTAACTGAAGATCAGGGTATGTCCCACCTGTGCATGTGAGAAATTTAGGAAATCTGTTTCATTTAAACTTTATCAACTTATGAGCATCTGATTAAAACTATCTTCATTATTATTGAAATTTCTTAAAGTGTCAAAAAGTAGAGTACTATGTTCCAAAAGGTTTTTTTTTTAATGTATTAATTTTTAAACCAAATCTTTTGCCATTTACTCATTTAGTGAATTTATAAGATTGCCACCACTTCACAAGAGGCAAGGGGCAAAGCTAAGAATTTTAAAGGCCTTGCCTCTGCCGGAGCCTTTTCTTGGATGTACTGTAGAGTAACAAAGCATTTAAACACTCTTATCTTCCTTTAGTCTTTTTTTACTCATTCTTACCTGACCTCTAAAAGAAGGGGTAGGGGGAGAGAATAATATTAATTAGGTTAGATGATTTACATTCAAAATGTTCACCCCAAAATGTTGAAGGTTGAGTCTTATAACATGCCAAATAAAGACTTCTTTAACCAAGAATTAAGACATTTTGTTACATTTGCATTTAAAAAATCCCCCCCCCATTGCATTTAGTTCACATGAATAATATAATAATATACGTGTTGAAGAGGCTAGAATGGTTCAGTGGAGAGAAAGCTAAATTTTAAAGGGCCTTTGAACTCTCTGTCCTTGAACAACGTTATCTAACCCCTCAAGCCTGTTTACTCATCTGTAAAGTGAAGTGGTTGCAGCAGTGTAATCCTTGAGGCCCCTTCTGACTTGAAAAAGTTGGTTCTATGAACCCTTCACTTTAATTTCAGTATCCACATATGAAGAATTTCTTGTTGCCATCCTTCCTTTTCCTGCTTATTTTTCCCCTAGGTACTGTTCAGTAAGGGAATGCCTCTCCCAGCCCTTGATACCTTTGTACTTGATAAGTTTTCATGCTTCAGTAAGCATCTAAAAAGAGTTTATTTCATAGTAGAGCAGATGATTTGTTTCTTTAAATTGGTACAATCTACCCAGAATAAGACCTTCTGAAGTTCTTACACATTCTTAAATGAGCAAATACAGTCTTTACTTCAAAACAGAGTAGGCTTTTCAAATTTTCTAATGGTACAGCATTTTCATAAAACCAACTAGAAACTCTGCATTGGGGAAATGATAGTGGTTGTATGTTATCATAAAGACAAAATGTTATAAAATTCCTCCCCTGGCCCACAAAATTGACATGTTAGTGCCATATTCTCCAGTCTTTAAAATATGAGCCCAAGAATATTTTTTCATCAGTAACTTAATTGTATTTCCTGGTAACCCAAACAATCTGGTTATCTCCCTAAGCTAATTTGATTGTGGGTGAACTTTCAATGACGTGGTGAGTTAGATTGTGCACCATATTTACACGTTCTGAAACTTCTGAGTCATCTTTGCACTTCATAGATTTGTGTTTAAAGCACCAACACCCACACACAATCCTAGGCAGGTAGACCATTCGTTTATTCTGTCATATGCGCCCAATGCCGACAGGTCATTTAGCCATGAGTATGTAGGAACATACTTAGCAGTACATGCGTAGGTGGAATCTTACTCCTGACTGCCATGGATCAAATAAGCATCACGATGATAGACTCAAAACGTCTCTTGAACAAGCCTGTCAATGGTTAAATAAAACCTTCACGGAATAGCCCTTGTGACCAGTTGCTTTTTCTCATTACCAGAAGACAACTTGATTACTCTCATGTTCTGTTTGGTTATTATACTCTCCCAAGGACAACATAATCTCCATCTCATCAGTTTGTCAGTTTCTCAGAAAATTGTTCCTTTCCCCCTCTGTTTTCCCATAAAAGTGTCTAAGAATATTTTTTTTTCTGTTGAAAATTAAAATGGCCCATTTCCTACTTTCCCTTTCTGAACTGAATCCAGTCCGTGTAGGCTCTTTAGCACGCAGTTAAGGCAACAAGCATTTATTAAACATCCACTAGGCACTGCATATATTCATAAACTCATGAATTTCTTTCACATTCATCTGCTACTTACAGATTAGATCCAAAGCTTTCTCCAAAGTTCTGATTTTTGTAGATTATATGGAGAAGACTGCATGGCACCTTCTACTATATATTGATTGCACCAAATATTAAGAACCCTACATTGAGATGTGGGAGGCATAGTCAGAATATTCTAGTAACCAAGATGTTGGTTTTTTTTTTTGGTTGTGGGAAGATGGGAATAGTTAACCTTCAACTTTGTCAGTTTAAATAAAAGGGAAAAAATGAAATGGCCTAATTTCTTTTTAAGAAGGAAGTATAAGTTTTTAAAAAATTAATTTCCAAATAGAAAGTGATACAAATTCTGTTCTGAATATTTCAAGACCTTTTCACATTTATACTTGTTATAGTATACTCAGGAAGATGATAGAAATTCTACTTACTAGAGCTTATCACTTGGGACTGGGGCAGAACCACCTCCTGCACTGTAGTAATATTAGTATAAATCTGATGGTTCATCAAATCTATGAAGTTGCCAAGATATGTAGAATATTATACTTAGGAGACTGCTGGAGCCAGCTCTGAAAGCCATAGGAAAGCAAAGGTTAAATCTCAGTGTGAGCATTTATTCAGAATTGTACAATTGCCACAAAGCTAGACTTGCTTCATTGTTTTGTTAATTGCCTAGACTTAAGAAAGTTTTTAACATTGCAGATTAAACATGTGTGTGTATCCCCTTCTCCCCCCTCCTCCAGAACTTGGTCATCATACAATTATCATCATGCCCCTATATTGCTCTATAAACATGATGAGCTCAGCGGACTGGGGGGAATGCTATGATACGATAAAACATTTATTAAGAGCCCGCTATATGCCAGGTACTGTGCTGAGTACTGAGGATACAAATCTGAAAAAAAGAAAGACAGTCTTTGCCCTGGAGGAGCTTATGATATAATAGAGAAAGACAGTAAGTAAAAGGAGGCAGAAAAGGGAAAGGGGGTGATGATGATGTTGATGCTGCTGCTGATTGATGATGATGAAGACAGAACCAAGCAAAGCAGCTGGGGATTATAATAATAATAACTGGCATTAACATAGTGCCTTAAGGCTTCATTCAAAGTGGCTACCAGTGTTTATATCCACTATCTCATCCGAACCTCACAATACCTCTGGTTATATTCAACCAGAAATTGAGTTCTTATTTGCATTATGGAGGCAATGTTTTGTGGCTAGAAACCTGCCCTAAGTCAAGAAAACCTGGTTTCAAGTCCCAGCTATGATTCAAACTGTTTTTATGATCCTAGGCAAGTCATTCAACCTCCCTTTGCCCCATGTAACTCTTAAGCTATAGAACAATTGATGAGCTTAAGTCACCAACTTTAAGGGGTAGAACGATTGCTGATATGATTTGGTTGAGAGACTTTCCTTTTTGAGAACTTACACTGTTGAAATTAGAGATCTAGACAAAGAAACTGAGCCTAAAACTATATGCTTATAATATATACTTAAATTAGTTAAGTAGGAGAAACACAAACAAAAAAAGGACATATCCATAAAAGTGGTGATAGCCATATGTGACCACTAAGGAATCTGCAATTCTTGGAACCAAGTCTGGTCTTGGAGGTGAACTTCAAGTAGTTTTGGAAAAGAAGACCTAGTTCGGCAGAAGGGGAAAGCATTTGCATTCTGTCAGGGGAAGTATGAGCAAAGGACCAGGCATGGGAGCAGAGAAGCCATTAATGATATGGAGGAAGACCACTAAACTGGATGTCCTTTTAGATTTGTCTCTAATACCAACCAAAGTTTGTTCTATGGGAGGGGCTAGCATTCAAGAGTAAGAGGAATCCCTCAAACTGCTGAGGAGAAAGTTGCACTGCAATTGGAGAATGCTTTTAGATAGGGGGAAGCTTAGAGAACACATGAGCTGGAGCCAGAGGACTTGGGTTTGAATCCTGAATCTGTTGGTTAATAACTTCAATCTGGGACAAATCACTTCACATCAACAAGGTAAATGAACAAGCTTTTAATAAGTGCCTACTGTGTGCTAGGCATTGCGCTAAGTGCTGAAGATAAAAATAAGGACAAAAAAAATAGAAAACAAAAAACAAAACAAAAAAACAATCCCAACAAAATATTTTCTTCTCACAAGGAACTCTAATGGGGGAGACACTATGCAAACGATTGTGTACAAGCAAGACATATATCTTGTAGAAGGTGGGATTTTAGCTGGAATTTAAAAGAAAGTAGGGAAGGCAGAGCTGAGGAGGGATAGAATTGGATTGTCTTGTATGAATACCATAGGACCATGGCACTAGATTATAGGATTATTATAAAGGTAGGAAGGGGTTGACTTCTGAAGGGCTTTCAAAAACAAAAGGATTTTATATTTGATCCTGGTGGTGAAAGGAAGCCACTAGAGTTTAATTAAATAGGAAAGTAACATGGTCAGACCTCTGCTTTAAGAAGAGCCCTTGAGAGCTAAACATAGCATGGACTGGAGGGAGGAGAGACAAGTCAGGAAGATCTACCAGAACTCCATTGTAATAATGGTGGTGAGGGTCTGCACTGGGTGGTAGCAGTGTCAGAGGAGAGAGGTGGGTCTATATGAGAAGGTTAGGAAAGTAAAATTGACAGGACTTGTCAACATATTGGATACGGGAGAGGGGAGTGAAAAAGAGTGAGGTATCAAGGACGATGCCCAGATTGGTACCTTCCCAAGCCGTAGGGAACCTAGAAAGAGGAGGGATTTGGGGTTGAAGAATAACAAATTCAGTTTTGGTCTTCATCTCTCTCAATTTCTTACTGTACAAAATGAAGAGGTTGGATTATGTGGTCTCCAAAGTACCTTCCAACTTTAGATCCCTAGGTATTCTCATTTAATATTTATTAGTATCTTCACATTAAGATAGAAAAAAAAAGAGAGGTTGGGACTTAGGTTACTTGCCAGTCTAGATTTCAACTCAGGATTCTAATCAATGGACACCACCTTCCTCTCATTTTCCCACCCATTCCTTTGCATACCGTTCTAAGACTACCTGTTTAATATTTTTTCTGGCCAACAGCTTGCCTTCTAAATCCCAATAATCCCCAGATTTAAAAAGTTTGCTTTTCTTGTGGTCATAAAGTTATAGAGCCCTAATAGACACATGTCACAATTACCCTAAATGGAGCAATAGGTTCCAAATGGCAATAGGAAACCAGGATGAATCTCATACAGCTCATACAAGGCTCCCATTTTCTCCTGTAGTAACTATGGTGATGGCTTTTAGGTCACCACAAACGGCTGTGCTAAAGGGCCCACGGATGGCACTTTGTAGATTTTACTGTGGGATGTTTATCATGGCTCCAGTTCAGCAGACTCTGAGGGACTGCTTTATCTGTCTACTTGATTGGATAAAAGATTTCATGCTAACTTCCATAACTTCTAGGGAATGTCATGTTGGGTAATATTTCCACTTAAAATTTCACTCTAGTCTGCACTTGTCTGAAGCTGTTCAGACAAGATCCTTGAAAGGGTTCTTCTGAAGGTAGGCCCCATAGACAGTGCTGAAGAAATTGTAAGATGGCCACCGATCTCAGGTTATTATCTTATTCCACCTTAAATTCAAAAGGTGCCACCCAGAGCTGTAATTCCTGACACCTAACTAGCCATCTTTATTTCTACACCAAAATCAACTTTTTCTGAGCCTTTTTCTCTGGCTCCTTAAGAGAATGGTTAAAGGCTTCTTTTCTCTTCCTTCTACTTCCTAAGTGGACACAGTTCTAGAAATGTTCTAGTCAACAAGCATTATTATAGAATACCCAAGAGCTTGGAATCTGATAACCACTTGACTCACTCTATCCTGAAGGCGAGGCTGGTTTTGGCTGAGCCCTATGAACTCACTATGTCCTAACTAAAAGGGAAGTGGGGGTGGAGTTCTGAGATTAATGGGTTTAAATGGAGGTGCCCAGATCTAAGAACCTGCAAAGTCTACTGGTGCCAGCAGAGGGCACTAATGAAGTGCCCACAGCTTTTTTTTTCTTTTTCTTTTTTAAAGTTTTATTGATGTGTTTTGTTTTTGCATTATATGCATTTACAGATTATTTCTACTTTCTTATAAGAAAGTAAAACATAAAACTAATCATACAGTGACATCATCTGAAAGTACATGTTTTACATTAGTTTTATATCTGTAGCTCCCTCCATCCTCAACTCTATTTTAAAAAAATGAACAGAAATCTATTTTCTTTCCCTCCAACCTCAAACAAAATTCTTATAATAAATATGTACAGTTAAGCAAAATAAAGGGGCAGATGGGTGACCAAGTGAATAGAGCTGGTTCTGGAGTCAGGAAGACTCATCTCGAATTCCAATGTGACCACAGACACTTAATTAGCTGTGTGACCTTGGGCAAGTCATTTAACCTTGTTTGCCTCGATTCCTCCTCTGTAAAATGAGCTGGAGAAGGAAACGGTAAAGCACTGTAGTATCTTTGCCAAGAAAACCCCAAATAGGGTTGCAAAGAGCTGGACGTGACTGAAATGATTTCAACAGCTCAGCAATAACAGCAAACAAAGTTCCTCTATGATCATACATAAAAGTATAGTTGTTTAATTCCCTCTATTATATTCTCATGTTTTTTCTCCTTTGTCCTCTTCTATTCTTTATTTTAAGTTGTTGATCCTTTTTTTTCATTCCTTTCAACATTTTCTTCATACTCATTGAGAAAGGCTCCCATAAAAGGGAAGAGAATCTACAATTTGGTGACAGTATACCCATGGCATGTTGGGTAGATCTCTTGTGAAGGATTTGCAAGAAAAAAGTGGACTAGAGTCCTAGAAGATGTGAGCATGAATGAGATGAGATCTGTATGAACGGAAGGAGTACCCTCACCAATGGGGTCACAGAACCATCTAATTGAATCAATAGTTGTCAAAGCAGTTTGCATGGACATTCCATCTTCTTGGTTTCTGGTTTTATTTTTAAGTAAAAAAATTTTAAAAATAATAAGCTATATTGTTAATTAACCCTGTTATTAAGTGAGGTTCAACAGAAGCAGAGTTTTTAGTGAAACAACTAACTAGCAAATTTGAAATGTAGAAAATGAGAGCCCCAAACCAAGACAAGCCCTCAAAATATAAGCAGATACATAGATAAGATGTGAGAATATAAATAATAGTGCTAAATGATATTTGAGAGCAAGGCTGAGAGTCCTTCTAAGGTCATTTCTTAATTAAGCAGTTCTAGTATGTAGCATGGTAGAAGCAATGCTAGACTTGACATGATGAGACCTGAGTTCAAATACCTACCCTAGGCACTTACTAGCTGTGTTGTATCATTTGAGTATCAACCTTGGGCCGGGAAATGGTGAGTCTGTTCACTGCAATCCCCACAATACTCAGAAACCACAGGCTCTCCAAAATTCCTGTTAAAAATTTCAAACCTCTTGTAAAAACTTTCCAAACACCACAATTTTATCTGTTGTTCATTCATTTTGGTTGCGTCAGACTCTTTGTGACCCCATTTAAAGTTTTCTTGGCAAAGATACTGGAGTGGTTTGCCATTTCCTTCTCTTGCTCCTTTTACAGATGAGGAACTGAGGCAAAGTTAAGTGACTTGCCCAGGGTCATACAATTAAGCCCAGCATCACATAGTAAGTGTCTGAGACCAGATTTGAACTTAGGAAGAGGATTCTTTCTGACTCCAGGTCAACTCTTATAAGTTGAGTCCACTTTCAGGAATTTTCTCACTGCTCTTGATGAGTAGCCCTTACCCAAGAAATCTGATAAAATGCATATTTTGGTATTCTCTCCTTATAATGAGGTTGATTGTATCCCAACTAGTAAACATGCATTTTACAATATTAAAGATGTACGGAAATTTCCCGGGTCACATGCATTCTGCATAGACTATCTACAAGAACTGTTTAAACTTTCTGATCCTTTTCCTTCGTTCTTTCAAGTAACATCTCCTCCCTTCTTTCTGCCCCATAACCCACCCCTCCTCATCCACCCCAACCCTGTCAGTTTAATTCAGAGTTCTTCTGAAAGGTTCTGAGCCTACTGACAGTGGTCCCCCAAAACTGAATCAAGTTCTCGTCCACCTTTACTCTGGCGAGTACTGCAGGCTATTGAGAAGGCTTGGGGTTTTTTGTTCTGTTTTGTTTTTGTTTTTGAAACAGAACAGAGGTTCTCATTCAGCTAAAGTCACAATGGGCAATCCTTACTCTCACCAAGCACTCAGATGGGCTCTACATATGACCCCTTTGCCCCAGGCCCCAGGAATCACCCAGAACTTGTCTGCAGTTTCTGGGGAGAATGCCATCTGGAAAATTGTCTACGAGGAAGACCTAAGCCAGACACATCTCAGCAATCCAGTGACTTTTGGCTGCAGTCTATCAGATAGGAAATTGTCTTCCATGGTACGTTTATCTGTATGTCAGAGCACTACTCCATGTTTGCCAGTACAGATTAGACTTATAGTTCTGAACTCAAATGCAAATGTTACATGCAGACCATTTCTTCTCTGGCCCTTTAGCATTTATGTCCAGTGGAAGAGGAAATATATTAAATGGACCTTAGGACTATAGAAATAGAAATTTATTCTAATAGAGTTCAAAGCAATTGAGGGGAAAGAAGACAAATTATAAATTATCTGAGACCATTTAAGTACAAAAACTTAATGGAGTCATAGGGGACATATAGAATATGGGTCAAATGTACCCAGATATGGCAGCATACCCTCAAATAAGCATTAATATTAGCTCTTCTCCTTTCTGCTTAGAAAGTCAAATCAAGGCTACCTCTTAGTGGGTGTAAAAGCATTTGAAAAATCAAAATAATAAATGAGAGAACTTTTAAAAATAAACTTTCTCTGACCCTTTCTTCATACATTTGGAAAAATTACCTATAGCTTGTGCTGTTAGCCACATTTTCTAGGAGACAATGATTCTGTTTAAAAGCTTTATTGATGTGATATCAAGCTCATAGATTAGAATAGAACATTTCTAGATTAGGATAGAACAGTACCTAGCAGGGAGACCTGGGTCAGACAAGTCCTAAACCAAACCCAAGAGCTTTAGGCTGTTGTGGATCAGATTAGAAATCATCCTACTCAGTACATTTATCTTTTTTTAATTTTTTTATTTTTTTTTATTTTTTATTTATTTTTTATTTATTTTTAATTTTTTTTTATTTACTCATTTACTTTTAATTTACAAGATTCAGTTCCACAATCACTTGAGTTTCAGATTTTCTCCCCTCCCTTCCCCCCCCCCCCCCATGGTGGCGTGCACTCATGTATAGGATCTGCAAATACTTTCACATTGTCAGTACATTTATCTTGATGTAGATCAGAACATAACTCTCCCTCAGCCAGCACGAACTGTAATTATGGCTTTCAACTCTCATCTAGACTTTACATTCAGTACATTTCTCATCCAATCCTACTTCATCATTTGTCTTGGGACTGTGCCTTATATGACTGGAAGATTATCCTTCTCCTTTCTAGGAAAGGGAAGGGTCGGTGCTAACGATCACCTCAGGGTATTCTGGCACACCAGACCAGCTTCGCTGTAAGCCTATGAAGAGACTTGAGTGGTTCCTTTCTCACATCACAAGAGCAGCTGCTGCCCAAACAGCCCCAGGTTCAGGCATGCTTTGAGTCAATTCCCATTCAAAATTAGCCAATGAGCCCCCAATAATTCTTTTACCGTCTTAACCAAAGGACCAGTTGATCCAAAGAAAAAGGTATTTACTTGAAATACAAGTCAAATTAAATAATAAAAGACTAAATAAAACAGGACATTCCCATTATCCATACCCCAAATAGTTGCTTCCTCTTCTCCCAGGTCTTTTGGTGTTGAGTGGAGGGCAAGGTAAAATTATATTGGCTGACACCTTAACATCTCAGCAAGAGCAGCATACTATAGGTTATAGCAATGTTATATAAGTGCATTGGCTATGCTTGGTTTCAGCTTTTCACATCACCTATACACATATATAGTAGGAGAGATATATAGGTGGTTAATTTTTAAATGAGTACTACAGCTCTGTCTGGTCTGGTCCCCCTTCACCTTTGGCCAAATATCGTGAAGAGCTCTGGTTGTTGAGGACCGAATGTCCAAAATTGCTTTCTTCTCTGCAGACCCCATGCCTCCACCACTAGTATCAGGGTTGGGCATAGTCAGGGGCATTCTAGTTTAATAACAGTTTAAATAAACCAGGTTAACCAGGTTTAATAAACCAATTAGTCTGACAACAAAGATTTAACAACTGACTCTCTGAAAAAAATGTATACATAACACACTTTTAAATTTAATGTGCATTAATAACACTTCCTCCATCACGTTCTCATTCTTTAAACAATCAACAAAACAGCAAATCAAACAAGAAATCAAAACAAATAAATGAAATAAAATCAAACAAATAAATCAAACAAGAAATCAAATGTAGCATTTGTCAAATTCTGAGCTATAAATCCTCACATGGAAAATTTAACAATTGTCTATGTCATTGGAGCTGGTGCCAACACACCCCTTGGCATAGCTCTGAAGGCCTGGGCTGTCCAGGGTTTCCCGGTACAGCGCTGCACGCCAGGGAGCAGTGGCTGTCCCTCCTTGTTGCTGCTGTGTTTCTGTCCCTTTTGCCTTCACCTGCCATGCTGTTATACTTGCTCTCTTTCCTCTTGTAGGATACTTGAATGATTGGGGGGAGGATGTGATATCACCACAGGCTCATGGAAAGTATAGTTTACAAAGGGATTATCTTCATCTCTCTTTCACATGTATAGATTTTGTAACCCAAAAGGCTAGATAAAAATCACAGATCCTCGAGGGAGATAGGTAGCACAGTGCTAAAGCTCTGGACTTGGAATCAGGAAGACCTGAGTTCAAATTCAGTCTTAAACACTTAGTTGTTAAGACCCTGGGCAAATAATTTAATATTTGTCTGCCTTGTTTCCTTAACTGTAAAATGAAGACAAGAACAGCATCTATTTCCAGAGTTGTTGTGAGGAACACATATGATAATATTTTTAAAGCACTTAGCACAGTGCCTGGTACTTAAATAATTGTTTCCTTCCTTCCTTCCAAGTATCTGATTGTTGGGCTTTCCCTGTTTGAGTCTGTATACTTGATATCACATAGCTAACACTTGAAAATATAACTTTGTCCTTTAGTGACATATGCAATTAATATAACAGACAGATTATCAGATGTATGGAGTCGGGGATAGAGAAGGTTTAAAAAAGTTTTCTCATTTCTTATCTTTGATTTATTTTTTAGTTCTGTCCTCTACAAGAGCCAGTCTTGATTTAGTTTTCTAAGTATTCTGTTTAATGTTTAATGTTGCTGAGGACTAAATGAAAGTTATTTAATTTCTCTAGGAATAATATATGATAGTTTGGGAAAGGAGTGATGAAAACTGTAGAAGAAGTAAGGGCTTAAGGGTCAAGTATCTTTATAGTCTCCCTCATGTACCAAGTTTATCTCCTACCTTTACTCACATTGTTCTGCTTTGATGGATCATAAGAACATAGATTTGGAGTTCCATGGGGGCTTTTGAAACAGTTTAGTCCAACCTCTTTTTTTTTTTTTTTTGCTTTTTTTTTTGGAGGGCAATTGGGGTTAAGTGAATTGCCCAAGGTCACATGGCTGGTTTTTTGTGTTGAGTGTCTGAGGCCACATTTGAACTCAGGTCCTCCTGACTCCAGGGCTGGAGCTCTATTCACTATGCCACCAACCTCTTAATTTTATAGATGAAGAAACTGAGGCTCAGAGTGGTTAAGTGATTTGTCCAGGGTCACACAAGTAGTAAATGACAGAAGCAGCATTTGAACCCAGAAGTCAGAGCTTGAAAGCCAGTGCTTTTCCTGCCCTTTGATACTGCAATATCTCCTTTTCTTCCTTCATCCAAATCCTAGACACTTTTCTATGTCCAACTTAAATCTTTCCCTCTGCTTGCAGTCTTGATTCCTTGTTGCATGAACCGGCCATAGCCTTTTTACTATACCCAAATAAACCGATGTTTGTGTCCCAGGTAGAAAGAAATGACAATACCTATAAGTTTTTGTCCTCTGTTATTATCTTCTTGGTCTATGACTAATCAATACCTATAACCTGGTAGAAACTATTACTTGGTTTATGACCCAATCAATGTATCTAAAACTTAGTTTTATGAGTAGCTTTGTTGTTTCATCTTAGTCCATCTTAAAAAAATGATAATCATAGTGTCACAGACTGTTAGACCTGAAAGGGGCCTTAGAGATTACGTATTCAGGCTACTCATTTTAAATGTGAGGAAGCTGATACCTGTCAAGATAATGTGACTTCCCAAGGTATCATGTCTATTAAGTGATAAAGCTATAGCAAGAACATATAGCTCTTTTGACTTCTAGATTCTACTCTCAACTTTCTGGGTTTCTTTGGATGTATCCTGGGTCTTCATTTTCTCTATAATATTTCTTGGACTAGCACCTCTAGTGTGAGGGCTGTTCATCCCCCTTTGGTATCCACCTGCCCCCCAACTCTCACCTGTAGTTCCAAGAAGCTGTAGCATGTGCAGGAGACACACCCTGGTAAAACCATCTCAACAGATAGGCTAAACCACGCTGAGGATAACCTATGGGTCTTAAATCTGTCTAGTTGTTGGGGGCGGTGTCTCTGTCAAGCACGTGAATACTTGCCCCTTTGGAATGTTGGTGGATGAGAACAATTTGTTCCAACGGCCATGAAGGCAGCTGAAGCAGGTGCTGTGGAGTGTTTAGAGCTTGGTCAGACTTCAAAGATGCCAACACCATCCAATTCACTACATCCCTGGCCATTGCCAGTAGTTCTGACTTTTGTCTTGCCATTGGACTTTGATGACTCTGGAAGAGAGAGTGAGGCTGAAGATGTTGTGAATTTCTGCTACTTAAATCCAATTCACTCATGAGTCAAGATATCACCCCATGATGTCATTAGTCCACTTCAGAAATGAAAGACAAACAACAATGAAATTTCTTCCAATACCTCAAGGATCTGTGATTTTATTTGTGTGAGTACTGCATCACCACCCCACTCCCACACCCAGATGTCTTGTCATCTTGATGTTTTAGCAGATGGTCATTGTGAGTTTCTGGTTATGTGTCAAGAAATTCATGGATTTAAGGAAATACCTTCAAGCAGAGTCTAAATGAGTTCTTGATGGACACTTTTTAGAAAGGTTTCCTATTCATTATAGGTTGGACTGGATGGTCAAGGGGTTCCTTCTAACTCTGAGATCCTCTGATTCTGTGGAGGTCTAGCACTTCTATTATATCACGGATTCCTCTGAGAGGAAGAATCATGGCATTATGCATTTGGAGTCAACACAATTGGATTCATACCATGACGGCTCTGCTACTTATTACCTTATGACCACAGGTAAGAACTTTACTCCTCTGGGCCTGAGGGGTTAGATGAGAGGATTTATGAGATCCCTTCCCAGTCTAAAATCTACGAACCCTTTGACAAAAAGACTATAAAAGCATCAGGGTGCTCTGCCTCTCGAAGAAGATAACCGGGCCCAAGTAACATGAACCCATAATATAAGTCTACGAGCTGATTCAAAGCAGGCTTTCTAAAATGGAACCCAATAATGTAAGTGAATCAGAAATAAAAAGGCAAATGTAGAAAGTAATTAGTAAGCCAAAGACAGGCAAAGTAAATTGCCTTCAAACAAATAACTAGGAATTTACCCTCTGATGAGGTGAGCTGACCAGCAGCATTTCTACAAAGCAGGACAACACCTCAGCATAATAAGCAGAGTATTGTTGGAAGAGCTCTAGTTTGGACTTCCTATACAAATCCATTTTAGCAGATCGATGGAGTTGGATTCAGGAGGAACACGGATTCAAATCTTGCCTCTGATCCTTACTAACCTTGGATAAGTCTTTCTAAGCCTCAGTCTTATGACCTCTAACATGGGGGTAATAATACCTACCTTACAGGGCTATTGTGAGGATCAAATAGGATCACACATATAAAGCAAACCTTAAAGTACTGGATGGGGGACAGGTAGGTGATACAGTGAACAGAGCACTGGCCCTGGAGTCAGGAAGACCTGAGTTCAAATCCAACCTCAGACACTTGACACACTTACTAGCTGTGTGACCTTGGGTAAATCACTTAACCCCAATTGCCTTGCCTTCTCCCCTCCCAAAATTTAAAAAAAAAAAAGTTCCACATGGACAACTCCATGTTGCAGTGGATAGAGTGTCAGACCTGGAGTCAGGAAGACTCATCTTCCTGAGTTCAAATGTGACCTCAGATGTTTACTAGCTGTGTGACCCTGGGCAAGTCACTGAACCCTATTTGCCTAAGTTTCTTCATCTGTAAAAAAAAAAAAAAAAACTAGAGAAGAAACTAGTATTTTTGCCAAGAAAACCCCCAATGGAGTCAAAAAGGGTCAGACATGACTCAAACTGATGAAAAATGACAACAAAGTACTGTATACACATGGGTTATTGTTACTCTTAGGCTGTTCCATGATTTTTTACTTTAAGTGATAGCATTCAATATTTAATGTAAAGAGCACTAGGCTTGGGGTCAGAAAAATCTAAGTTTCAGTCTTAATTCTAATAAATGAGAACTGTGGTTCTCAAAGGATATGCTGGGAATCTCTAGCCTCTATCTGCAGATGAAACTTTTTTTCTCCCCATTCTTTCTGGCGTGACATGAAGAAGTTACAACAGCAACTCTGTCTGCAGAGGGGCAAAGCCAAGTCCTCCCCTCCCAATACTGGATGGAGGAGTCGAGGAATTTCAAGAACTTGAATCTGAAGCTATATGGCACTGTGGACAGAGTGCCAGCCCTGGAGTCAGCAGGATCTGAGTTCAAATGTGATCTGAGATACTTCCTAGCTGTGTGATTCTGGGAGAATCACTTAACCCTGTTTGCCTCAGTTTCCTCATCTGTAAAATGAGCTGAAGAAGGAAGTGGAAAACCACTCCCATATCTCTGCCAAGAAAACCCAAATGGGCTCAGGAAGAGTCAAACATAATTAATCAACTAAACAACAACAACCAACCCAGAATATCCCCCACCTCAAATCCTTCTTTGCTGACAACTTAAATATCCTGTGTGCTGTCCTTCTTTATAACAAAGAATAGGCTGAACAAAGCAAGTTTGAGAACCATTGAATTAGGTCAAGCATTTAAATGTCAGTACAAGCATACCTTATTTTATTGTGCTTTGTAGATATTGTGGTTTTCACAAAATGAAGATTTGTGGCAACCCTGCATCAAGCAAATTTATTGATGCTATTTTCCCAGCAGAATGTGCTCACATCATGTCTCGGTGCCACATTTTGATAATTCTCGCGATATTTCAAACTTTTCCATTATTATTATGTTATGATGTTATGGTGTTCTCTGATCAGTGATCTTTGATGTCACTATAATAATTCTTTTGGGGATCTGTGAACCTCATCCATATAAGATTGTGAACTTAATCAATAAATGTTCTGACTGCTCAATCAACCAGCTGTTCCCTCATCTCTCTCCCTTTCCTCAGGCCTCCCTGTTCCCTGAGACACAACCATGCATATGAGGTGGTTTGTTTGTTTGCTTTCTGCTTCTTAATTTATCTTTTTAAAAATTTAAACGTTCAGCTTTTGAAATATTGAGTTCCAAATTCGCTTCCTCCCTAGACCCTCCCCCACCATTAAAAAGACACGCGATACATCCATTAGGAATGTGAAGACATGCAAAGCATGGAAAATACATATGTAAAGAGCACAACTATTTAACTAAAGTAATTTATACAGGCGGTTGTAGTTTGGTTAATTAATTTTTTTTCTCTGTGCTTCTCACTTAGTAGATAGTTACTAAATGTTTGTTGAACTATCGAATTCCATTTCGCAAACAGACCTTCTATCTCTAGTTCATCATTTAGCCAGATATGGTCCAGGGAAGCAAAACTTCCATTACAGAGAGTCCTGGGGTGAGAGCTCTAATTTCAGCTCCGGTTAGAATGCTGTTCAGGCACTCAGCCAGCCGATTAAGTACTTTGTACATGCCACTGTGCTGCGCTCTGGGGATACCGAGGTAAAAAAACACTATCTTTTCCCTCAAAAAGGGAAGGGGAAGGGAGTAAGCATTTATATATAGTACCTACTCTGTGCCAGGCCTTATGCTAAATACTTTTTACAAATATTATCTCATTTGATCCTTTTGAGGTCAATCCCTCGGCTTCTCCATCCCCTCATTTTATTCTTGTCTTACCCAGGACTGGGATGGGAGGACTTGGCTTCACCCCTCTGCAGACAGAGTTGCTGTTGTAACTTCTTCACGCCACACCAGAAAGAACAGGGAGAAAAAGTTTCATCTGTGTTAGAGGCTAGAGGTTCCCAGCATATCCTTTGAGAACCACAGATCTAATTTATTAGAATTAATACTGAAACTTAGATTTTTCTGACCCCCAACAATCTTACTAGGTGGGTATTATTTATTCCTGTTTTACAGTCGAGAAAATTGAGTCAAACAGAGGCTAAGTGACTTGCCCAGGGTCATGGAGCTAGTATCTTTGACACCAGATTTGAACTCAGGTCTTCCTGATTCCAGGACCTGCATTCTCATTTACTGCACCAGCAAGTAGCATATATTCTACTGGGAGAGATGGCATGTAAATAAGTATGAGTAACCATGCACCCCACCAGAAGGGAAGTTTGGCAGTCCTGTCAAGGACGGCTCTGGTACCTCATGTGTTTTGAATGTCTAATGAAAACCCCTAGAAATGGGATGTTGATTAGCCATTCACTAGCCCCCTCTCCTTGCTCTATTTCCCTCTTCTCTCTCCTTTTTCCCTCAGAGGTTACTCAGCCTCAGCTCTCTCTGTATGTAGGAAATATCACAGGACTGCCTTTATGAGCAAGCCAAGCTTCCCTGAGGGGTGGGGCTACGTACGAGATATCTGCTGAGAAAATGGAAATGAATCTCAGAGGGATGCTCCTTGAAGACAGAGACTATTTCATTTTTGCTTTTGAATCTTCAGCACTTAACTCAATGCCTGACACAGTAGGTAGTTAATAAATACTTGTTAACTGATGATTGAGATCTGGAAACTCTCCTCTGTATCCTAGTGTGATGAGCATACCATGATTATAACAAACTTGCATTGGCTCTCAATGAAGAAAAATGTACAAAATGGTAGAAAAGTGATTCATAAGGATAAAGGGCAACATTCAAAAGAATAAGTGGCAAGGCAATGAAAATGAATAATGGATTTATACAAGGCACCTCTTCTTCACGTGGTATTACCTTCCACCCAAGTATTTCTAATTGCTTGACAAATATTCAGCCTTCCCATCTTCACAGATGGTAAAAATGGATACACTCAGAGCAACTGGCTCATCCAAGCCCCAAGGAATATCTCCCAGAATTCTTGAGACCCTTGTCACAGTCTACTTATCAAATAAAAATGTCGTTGGAGAGAAAAAAAGGTCAGAAGCAAGAATGTCATAGAGGAATGGACTGAGCTAGAGTCAGATTCCACCAGAGAGCCAATTGGCCTAAAAATGCATGATCACAAAGTGGTTTTTTATGTGTTTCAGACAAATGAGATTTTGACTGCAAAATTGGACTGCTGGGTTGATGGTGCCAGGCTTCTAGGGTAAGTAGATAGTGGCATTGTTAGGATAACTTTCTTGAGTGACTAAGTCACTTTATTTTAAAACATATATATATTTTATTGTTTGTTATTGATTATTGTTTATCTGTAATATCAGAGCTAAATTCAATTTACTCTTTAAAATGGGTAGAAGACAAGGAACACTCTTAGGAGATAACAGCATTCTTCATTTTCTCTTGGTCTGAGGTTCCTCTAAAGGGAGAGAGCTAGACTAAAACATTACTGTCACTTCTAGCTCGAATATTTCTATGATTCTAGGAATTGCTTGGAAGGCTGATGTCAGGAACTCAATCTTAAGGAAGAATATGGAAAAAATTGAGTCATATTTCAGCTTTAACCTCTTAAATTCATTCGTTTCCACTAGGTGAAGAATGTGAAATACTAAAACTTGTTATAGTGACTGACAAAAATGAGTGAAGTTAAAAGGCATTTTACCATAGTTTAAATGCATGTCCATTAATTTCCTAAAGAATAATAAAGCTGTGTACAAAATGCTATGTCTGATTCTTGCCTCTGCCATCACACTCCAACTTAACCCTATTTAAAACACTTGGAAGAATGGAAGTGTGTATATTTTTACCTAAAAAAAACCTGTTCTTATGTAGCTTTCTAGGTGTTACTTTTCTAAGCTCTGAGAAAATCTTAGTTCTGTATTTTAAAAGCCCCTGCCCACCATGCTTGAGATAAATGACAAATTTTTGTATAAATAAGCTTAAAATTGAGCTTTTATTAACTGATTGTTTTTAACCTCAATACTTTTCTTTAAAGTTACAAACTTCACTTTTAAAAAAAAGTTCTTCCTTGGGGTGGCTAGGTGATACAGTAAATAGAACACCAGCCCTGAAGTCAGGAGTTCCTGAGTTCAAATCTGAGCTCAGACACTTAACACTTACTAGCCGTGTGACCTTGGGCAAGTCACTTAATCCCAATTTCCTGCCCTCCCCTCTCCAAAAAGCAAAAAAAAAAAAAGTTCTTCCAAGATTTTTCATTTATGTTTGTCAGATTGCTCATTATCTCACTAGGTTGCAGCTGGGGAGCCTCACTTGGGATACCTGACCTGGCATTTAAAGACGTTGAAGGGCTAACTCCTTCTCATAGATCACAGCCTTTGAGGGCTTGCGGACCCTTCAGTTCACATAGTTCAGTGTTTCCCCAATGCAGGAAATTTTTACCAGCCCACAAATGTTTTGCTACCAATGATCACCTCTATGGGCCTCAGTCTTCTCATCCATAAAATTAAAAAATTGCACTAAATAATCCCAAAGGCTCTTCTAGAACTACAATCTGCTTTGAAAAACGCTCATCTAGTCTGATCATTTTCTCTTTGCCTCAGTTTTCCTTATTTTAAAAGGGAGAATGTCCGCCTCAAAGTACGGTTTTATATTAGTTATTTATGTCAGTTACATTAGCTTCCTTTATGTCCCAACTAAAATCCTTTCCTTTCCTGGAGACTGTCCCCATCCCTTCTAATTTCCAGCACCTTTCCTCTCTTAATTATTTCCTATTTATCCTATGTATTGCTTGTTTTGCATATACAGTGTATTTATTTGAATACTGTCACTCCCATTAGATTGTAGGCTCTTCGAGGGGAGGGATTGTCTTTTGCCTTTTTGTATCCCCAGCGTTTAGCACAGTGCCTGACACATACTTAAAACATGCTTGTTGATATTTATTAAGAGAAAACAAAGGAAGATAGACATTTTAGCTCTACTATATTTAAACTAATAGAATTCAGATTGTATAAAAGCAAGTTATGACATGATAGGGGCCTAGTGTATGTAGAGGCAGTTCATATTGTAGAAAAAATCCTGAGAATCAGAAGACATCTGTCTTAGTAATGACTTTGCCACTATCAGTATGAACTTGAGTAAGTTACTTAACTTTTCTCTGTGTTTCAATTTCTTCATCTATAAATTGGGGACAGTAATACCTGCTGTTCCTACTTCACAGGGTTGCTTCATGATTCAAATGAATATGGAAGCATTTTGAAAAATTGAAAGCATTAAAGATGTATTTCATTACATGTCGGACTCTTAAATATATTTAGAATTAGAAAAAGTTTTTTAAAAACCTGGGATCCATGAAATAACATATGTGAGTATAATTTCTAAATCTTCAAGAAAAAAGTCATACATGCATTTAAATTCTGGTTACTGCATATTTGGAAAGTGAGTGGAATAGGAATAATGATGACATAGTTCTATCAGATGTGGGATATGTAATTATGGCTGTTCTGTGCCCTCCCTAGAGTCTTAGAAAAGTCTACTGGGTGAAGATTGAGGGGTCTCAGGTGGGAGGCAAATGGTCCCAGAAGCAAAGTGTGAGTGTGAGTGTAAGTGAGCTAATCCTCAAACATGCCCATGTTGGTAGTCACAGGATCCTGATAACATGGTCCCCCATGTCCCAACATTTACCCCAATTCAATTGATCCTATACACTGCTTTTTGTTTTTCGAGTGATTAGCACAGTGTTTTGCATACTGTTGTTGTTCAGTCATTTGGTCATGTCAGATTCCGCATGACCCTCCTACGGTGTGTTCTTGGCAAAGATACTAGAGTGGCTTGCCATTTCCTTTTCTAGTGGATGAAGATAAAGCGAGATTAAGTGACTTGCCCAGAGTTACACAACTAGCGAGTGTCTGAGGCCTGATTTGAACTCAGGTCTTCCTGTCTCCAGGTCTAATGCCACCTAGCTGCCTTCACATAATTAGCATCTAATAAATTATTTGAATATAATATATATTAAATAAATCTTCACTCATTCATTCATTTATTCGTTGTTTCAGTTCAGTTTCCCTAAAATATTATCTTCATCATATGACTTCCCTGATAAAAGACCTTCAGTGACTCCCCATTGCTTATAGAATTAAACCCAAACTTCTTGGCCTGGTGTTCAAGAAACTTTATAATCTGGCTCCATCTACGTTTCTACTATATAAATTTCTTCTTCTGGTTACATCTTGATTCTCCATATCTTTCCACGTCTATGCTGGTAGCCTTCTCACCCTGGAGATGCCTCCACTTTTGTATCCCCCTCTGCCAGTTTGTGAGTTCCTACCCAGGACTGCCATTTCAGGAAGTGCCTAGGCCATCCGTACTCACCTCTTTCCAGGCTTTGCTCTTGACTCTCAGGACTTTTCCATCTGGTCCCTAGGCAGGTATTTTCTCCCTCTACTTTCCAACTACCTTTTATGCCTTACCTTTCCACATTAACTATAGCACTATTAAAGTACTGACTTCTTTCTGATGCTACCAGCCCTCGTTTGGCTTTGAAGGTACTTAGAATTTCCTCCAGTTTCATCTGCTCTGTGTGGATAAAAGTTTTTCTTCTCCTTGGTTCACTAGAAACAAAGGTACATTTTAAAAAAATTTTATTTATAGTTAAGGAAAAAAGATAAAACATTTTGAAATAGTCACTACAGAATTGATGAATTATGGGGCATGAAGTAGTAGAAAGCCCATTGGACAGGGTGTCCTATCTCAGTTGCTATTTGTGGTTTTGTTGTTTTTTTTTTTGGTCTTTTTAGAGAGGGAAGGTAGGGCAAGTGACTTGCCCAAGGTCACACAGTTAGTAAGTATTAAGTGTCTGAGCTCAAATTTGAACTCAGGTCCTCCTGACTCCAAGGCTGGTGCTCTATTCACTGTGTCACCTAGCCGCCCCTTAGTTGCTATTTCTGCTAAAAATAGCTATGTTGGTTTAGGCAAGCCATATCCCTTCTATGGGCCTCAGTTCCCTCATCTGTAAGTTAAGGTGCTTGAGTTGTGTCTTCTCCAAGGCCCCTTCCACGTTTAACATTTTATGCCCGTGTTCTTTGAATTTCTCTCTACTATCTAGTTAGAGATGCCTGGCACAGTTTCTGAGGACTCCTTGGCTCTCATCTCATGGAACACTGGTCTCCTTTTTGGAATATTTCTTTACACACACACACACATATACACACACACACACACACACACAGAGTCACTCACTCTGAGTGCCCTGCATAGTAGGTACTTAATAAACGAATGCTTGCTTACCCTTTCTGGGCCTCATTTGTAAAATAGGGAATTGGAATAAATGACTTTTGAGGTCATCTAGACTCACGGTCCTGTCATCCTTTTGTATCTCCCATATCTACATAAACTTTATCCAGATTTTGAGTCCCATTTCCAATTCACTTCCGTCCACCAGGCCTTCTCCCACCTCCCCAGAAGTGGTCACACCTCCCTCTGAATTCCTCCTGCACCTATCACTTCCACACTTGTCTTTGTATTGGTCTGTTTACATATGTCTTATCTTCCTAACTAAAATGTAAACTCTCAGAGGAACAAGTGGCCATGTTTATTCTTCTCTGTTTTCCCATAAAGCCTACAGGAATGACTCATATGCTGTAATTTAGACAATAGCAAGAGTAACAACAACAATGGTAGGTAGCATGTATGTAGTGCTTCAAGGTTTGCGAAATGTTTTATATGTATTCTCTTTCTCGATTCTAACAACAATCTGGTAAAGCAGATGCTGTTATGAGCTTCATTTTACTGAGGGGTTCACTGAGTCTGAGAAAGGTTGTGACTTAGCCAGGGTCAAACAGCCAGTAAGTGCCTGAGGTAGGATTAAAACTCAGATCTTCCTGACTCCAAGTCCAGTACCTTGTCCACTATATCACCTCGCCATGCCAGACAATCAGGGAAATATTTGTTGATCCATGGACTGAAATGGAAAAAACCATGACTATTGAAGAGAGATACACAGTTTGCTAATGTCATCTAAATCTTTAACTTTACTATTCTTGTAAAGTTGCTATGTGTGTTTGATGATACATAAAAAATTATTTTCAACCCACTAGAGATTAAATGAGCTATTTAAAATTCAAGTCTCGCAAACAAATCCCCTGAGGTGCACAGAGAACATTCCCCTCCTGATACTTCCCTACAATTAGAGCAGATTCTTCAGATAAAGAAAAAAATGCAAGCAAGATGACTATAAATAGTACATTTCTTCCATATTTAATGAGCTATGTTATAAACTACAAGCCCCCACACAAATTAGCCTAATGCCAGATGATGCCTGAAGGCAGTGGTAAGATGCTGTTGGAGAATCCTAGGGTGGGAAGAGACTTTGTGATCCCTGTGATCCTTTTCTTCCAAACAGAACCACATCTAGACTATCCCTATGGAAGGAGATTAGTCCCATTCTGATTCAGCTCACTGTTTAGTATACAGAACTGTGACAAAATACTAACAAGAATGATTTGGGGGAAGGAGGGGCTCCAGTTCTGTGACTTTATTGGAGTCACTCCCCATAAATAATTATAGTAACTCACATTTACATAAAGCTTTATCATTTATTTTCCTCAAAGCAACCATGTTGGTTACCACCATTGTAAGGTGAAGGGAAAATGACAATTTCACAGTTCATAAGTAACAGAGAACAACGCTGATCCTAGGCTTTCTCCATTAATAGTCAAGGATTTTCTTTCAGCCTACCAGATCATTTCTGCATTTAATGCTTCAAGTCTGAATAGGGGAGAAAAGCCCCGTTGTCTGCCCTTTTAGACAGTGTGATTTTCAAATGGGAGTCACGCATTAAATCATTTGTATTTTTCTTAGGATGTTAATTTTTAAACTCTTTTATAGAATCTTAGAATTGGAAGGAATATTAGAGTCTACCAGGGGTGGGGAACCTGTGGCCCTCGAGGTCCTCAACTTTGATGGACCACATGTGGCCACAAGGCTGCAGATTTTCCACCCCTGAACCTCTCTCCTGATGCTTTCTTAGAAGAAATAACAAACATGGAGAGGCATGGTAGTGTAATGAAGTCATAAGCTCCTGGTTTTAACTCTTCTTCTGAGTACTTGATTGATGTGACTCTATGTTAAGTGTCGATTTCCTGATCTGTAAAATAGAAACAATGAGTTGAATTCTATTCCATAGGGTTGATGAGGAATAGCCTTTCTAAATACTAATAATTAGTACAGTGATAATGATAATAATAATAGCTAGAATTTGTATAGCACTTTAAGGTTTGCAAAGCATTTTACAAATATCGTCTTATTCGACGTGGCATAATGTATAGCATGCCAGTTTTGCAGTCAGGAAGATATGAGTTCAAATCTAACCTCAGACACTTACAACCTGTAAGATCCTGGGCAAGCCACTTAACTCCATTTGCCTTGGTTTCCTCATCTGTAAAATGAACTAGAGAAGAAAATGGCAAGCCATTTCAGTATCTTTGCCAAGAAAACTCCAAGTGGGCTCAAGAAGTTTCAGACGTGACGAAAACAACTAATCCATAAAGATATTTCCATTGAAGAAGTATCCTATCCATCCAGGTTTTCATAATGATAAGGAAGCTAATAAGATAGGAGTTGCAATAAAATTTTATTTCTGCAGTAATCATTAGATACATATCTCAGAACCTCAAGTGTAGCTGGCTCAGTCCTACCCTGTACTTCTGTGGGTGAAAGGGAAAGAGGGAACAAAATTTGGTCTCTACAGCATCAGGTCCGCTGCCCTGCACAGGCCTCAGAGAATGTTCTTCTGAGAGAGACATTTCCATCTTCTTTTCGGGGGAAAGACAGCATGGATTAGTGCAAAGAACACTGGATCTGGAGCAATTTCCTCCTCCCTAAAAATCAGCCTGGGAAGATAGGCTGGATGGAGTCAGCTTACAAAGGGCTTTAAATGCCATATAGAGGAATTTTTATTTTATCCAAGATCTCTTTAAAGTCCCATCCTACTCAAGATCCTGTGACCTACTGCCCTTCTGATCTATCAACTAACTGCTGTAAACTCTAGGGCAAAAGTCTTTATTACTCAAAAGAGAAACTTTGCGGTTTACTGATTCATATTATAGATCATGGATTGAAACTGGAAAAACAAATCTTTTGCCTCAAAACCTCTCAGAAAGTATGAGATGTATAATCTGTGGGGCAAATAGGATAGGAACAGAAACTTTTTTTTTCTTGTTTTTAATGATGATACCAAATTACTTGCTACTACAAAAGCCCCTCCTTTTAACACTGGTCCTGGTGCTGCCATATGTGAATCTCAAATCCTGTGATCTTGGAATAATCAAAAAGGCAGGTAACCCAAGGAAAAATGGGAGGACAGAAGGATGATGGGCATAAAAAGGATGCAGTATATTACCAATGATAGTGTGTATACAAAAAGTAGAGTATAATACACTTCATGAATATGTATGCCTGGAAAATATAGGCTACTTAATATAGCAAGAGTGACCAATAGCAGAGAGACAAACGAAGTGCTTTACTTTATTCATAAACTATTAGAGGAGGGTATCCACTGTACTAGATAGATCTTCCATAAAGGACTTCCTCATAGAAGTGGTGTGGTCCAGTAGAAAAAGCCATAGCTCTGGATTCAGAGGACCTGGGTTCAAATTCTACCTCTGTCATTTATTAGTTAGTCAATAAACATTTACTAAGAGCCAACTATGTGCCTGACTGAGTGTTGGGAATGCAAAGAAAGGTAAAAGACAATCCTTGCTCTCAAGGAACTTACAATATAATGGGTGACCTAGCTGTGCAACCTTGGGCAAGTCATATGGGCCTCAAGCTCCTTATACATAAAATGAGGGGATTGAACTAAATGGCCTCTAGAGTCCCTTACAGTCCCTTAAGACTGATCTTGGATTGGCATCCACACTGGTAGAAGGATTGAATATGCCGATGACATTATTCTGTTTAAAGTCAATTAAATTTAAAAAGGGACAGATAAACAAGAAATTTAATAGCTGTTCTTTAACTTCCAGGGTACCAGAACATATTCTTTTTTTTTTGAAGGTTACATCTAGATATAGTGAAAAAAAAAAGACAGGAGGGCCATGAAAACAGATGTCTAGGGTTTGCATGTCCAGTGCACATAATTGGTGCGGTCTAACCTCAGTCATTTTTCGAGTTAACATATATGCTGTAAGCAGTGTTTGTGGCAACAGATATGGAGGCCCCCTTGTAAGGAATGGAACTGGGTTGTGTGTTCACTTACCAGAATGGAGAAGCCGGTGGGACGCAACATGGTACAGGGGAAAGAAATGGCTTTAGGTCTTGGGTTCAGATTCCATCACTGATACTATCTACATGGCCTTGGGTAAGTTTAACCTCCTGGGTCCTCAGTTTTCTTATCTGAAAGAAAGGCGTTGGACTTTATGACTTTGAGGTCCCTCCTAGCTCTAGATAGATGAGACAACTAGGTGGTATAGGGGACAGAGCATTGGACCTGGAGTTAGGAAGACCTGAATTCAAATCTTGCCCTAGAGACTTACTAACTGTGTAGCCCCAGGCAAGTCATTTGGAATTCCATCTACCTCAGTTTCTTCATCTGTAAAATGAAGATAATAACACCATATACCTTGTAAGGTTGTTTAAAGGAGTAAATGAGATAATATATGCAAAGTGTTTTGCAAATCTTAAAGCACCATATAAATTCTAGCTATTCTGGTGAGTCTATGAATTGGCCAACTTGCATGAAAATACATGGAAATGGCTACGAATCCAACTTCTCTGTTCTTAGTAATTTTTTCTTTTCTATCAATATACATCGGTTCATTGAACAGCTACTTTTCTGATTTTTGGAGGTCCAGACTCTTGGATCACCCTTCCCTTCTATCTCCTCCTTCCTTTTTATTGGATCTTCTCTTCCTCCCAAACTTCCTGGGGTGTGATGGAGCTAGCTCTAGCCAGAGTGGATTTTTAAATTTTCAGCATGAGCATCTATGTAGTTGGAAGCCAGAAGAATATGAGCTCCTTAGCAGAAGATAATCTGTTTTTAAAAAGAAAATTATTTATTTATTTTTAGTTTTCACCATTCACTTCTATAAGATTTGGGTTTCCAAATTTTCTCCCCATCCCTCCCCTTCACCCACCCCAAGACAATGTACAAGCTGAGCAAAAGGTCATCTTGAGACCAGAGATGGTTTTGCCCAGGTCCCTCAGCAGCTGGAAAGCCTCTGTCTAAGATGACATTCCTCAGATACATAGTCTGTCTGGAACTTGTTTGCTTCTGTTAATTCACACGTTGTTTCAATGTAAGCCTCCTGAGGGTGATGGCTACTTTTGCCCTCTTTTGCATCTCCATCATTTAGCACAATGCTTAGCACATAGCAAGCACTTAATTAATTCTTGTTGATAGAACTTTGTATCCTCCATTTCCAGCATATTTGGGGATTGATAGACATTTGCTGAATGGAACTGAAAATGTTGAAAAAAAAATGCTGAGCTGGAGCTAGAACCAGGACTCTCAGTTCCTTATCCAGAACTCATTCCACCGTATCAGGTAGCCAAAGAACGTGTGCTAATTAGATCATGAGCTCCTTAAGAACAGGGGCTGGGTTTTTTTGTTTTGGGTTTGGGTTTTTGGGTTTTTTTGGCCATTTTTTTGTAATCCTAGCACTTGGCACAGTGCCTGGGACAAAGAAGGCACTTTCAAAATGTCTATTGACTGATTGGTTGACTTGCATAAAAACTACTCTAATACTCAGTATCTCAGTTGGAATTTAGGAGTGCTTCATGTTGAGTTCTGGGTGCCATGTTAAATTCCTTCAAGATAGGAACTGTTTTAAAAGTTTTTTCTTTGTATCACCAGTACTTGGCATTCAGTGCCCAGCACACAGATGGCACAAAATAAATGCCTATTGAATTGAACGTTACCTGAAATTTTTGTTGGTCAGCAGTTTGTAGAGTGGTGCATTTATGGGATTGAAGGAATAGATAGAGGGGGAGGCAGAAGCCAGTAGTATCTGGTGTCACAGAAAAAGGGAAATAAGAAAATATAGACCAGTTAGTCATTCTGGGTAACCAAGGATATGTTCTGAGATAAGAACGTATCAGTCAGCTATGACCAAACCACTTCTGGCACATGAACATGGAAAGCAGACCATATGTGGGCTGGTGAGCTAGGGATAGGGATGACAACTGGACCTGAGATTTCATCAGTATAAGGAGTTTGACTCTTTCTGTAACTTAGAGTACAATTTCCTAGAGTACTGGGAAGTTAAGTGAGTTGCCTAGGGTGATACAAGCCAGTATGAGTTCCAGGTAGAACTTCAACGCAGGTCTTCCTGGTTCTGAGGCTGACTCTTTATCCATTGTACCGCACTGCCTCCCATGTTTCAGAAATTTGGGAAAAGCATATTTTCAAAATCCCATTTAGAAATGTCTCTTAATAGTAATGAATCTATAAAACTTGGAAATCTTCAAATAAAACTGTCTGAACATAAATAGTTATTATAGTTGGGCTATTCACAAAATGTATTCTTTGGATGGCATGTACCAATTATTAGTTTCAAAGCTTATGATTTCTGCCATAGAGCCTAATTAAGTATTTCAGTTTTATGATATGTGGAGCCTTCTCCAGACAGGGTGTGTTTGTTGATACTGGCACCCTGACTTTGCATGGGAAGTATTATTGCTTAGAACAAAGAGTGAGAGGGAGAGAGAGAGAGAGAGAAAGAAAGAACTCATGCACACATATGTAAAAATATTTGTCTACCTACCAAGAACACAAAGAAATTTTTTTATTGAAAGGTTACTCTGCCTAATGCAATTAATTGCTTGGATTTTATATCTTGCTTTCTTTCCAGTAAGAGGATGTTCCTAAGATTATAACTTTAGAACTGGAATTGTCCTCATAGGCCATTTAGTTGAACAACTTGATTTTACAGATGAAGAAACTGAAGCTGAAAGAGATTAAGTAATTTGCCCTGGGTCCAGGAGTGTGGTAGAGCCCACTATATCTGCCTCTCTTGAGCAGATTAACTAAAATTTCAGTGTGAGCACTTACACTGTAGTATCTGAATTCATCAAATGTTATGAATAATCAGGGTTTGACTCATTGTTTAGTTGATTGTCTACTCTAGACTTAAGAAACTGATGCAGAGGAAGCTAGGTGGCGCAGTAGAGCATGGGCCATGGAGTCAGGAGGACCTGAGTTCAAAAATGACCTCAGACTCTTGACACCCTTGCTAGCTGTGTGACCTTGGGCAAGTCACTTAACCCCAATTGCCTTTCTTTCTCCCCTCCAAAAAGAAAGAAAGAAACTGATAGAGAAAATGTTAATATGAAGGTTAAACTTATAAAGTGTATATTGCTTTTCAGAGAGCTGGTTGTTAAACATTTACTGGCACACCCTTGCCTGAGTGAGGTAGTTAGCAAGTTTCTGAGGCAGAATCTGTCTTCCTTATCTACCATACCACCTGGCTGCCTTCACTAGGTGTAGAAATAGAAGTGTATGGAGTTGCCCTATATGTCCACATCAGTAAAACAAGTGTGACAGAAATTGGAAAGTGTGCCCCTGTTAATAGCCACAAATGTCAGGGGTCGTACTTACTGAAGGAAAAAGGTTGTTTTAGGGTTTAGAAGTGTCTCCAAATTCCCTTGCTTGAAGCCCAGAGAAATGTCAATCTTCTGAGACATTGGAGAGTCCCTTAACTCCTGGCCAGTTTCATTTTGTAAGATAGGATAAGGACTTGACCTAGAATTTATTGGTATATGGAATTCACAGGTGAGGAAAAACTTCTCCCAGTGCTGGTTCACACCTCCACAGCTTTTCTCTTAGAAAATGGCCTAAATCACTAAGAGGTTAAATAAATTCTGTGGTTGGGGGTGATGTCACATAGCCAGGAAATTTCAGAGACAAAACCTGAATGCAGGTCTTCCTTGATGTCTATCATGTTAGAAGTTAGGTCCTCTTATTAAGCATTAAACCTCAAAGCCACAAAACACTTTCAGCCTCAGACCTAGGAAAGATCATACTGATCTCACCTTTAATGGTTTGAGAAAACTATTCCCAGCGCACTAAAGTTTTCTGGCCTCAAATTTTAACTGTTGGTGAATTTTTTTGGAGGGATGAGAGAGAGAAGGGGGGGGTGAGCAAAAGAGAGAGAGAGACACACACACACACACACACATACACAGAGACACAGAGGAGAGAAAGAGAGAAGAAAGACAGAAAGAGGAAAGACAGACAGAGGGACAGACAGACAGAGAGACAGAAGATAAAGAGACAGAAGAGAGAGAAGAGAGACAGACAGAGACAGGTAGAAGAGAGAGACACAGAAGAAAGGGATAGAGAGGAGAGAGACAAGAGAGAGGAGAGAGTGAAGAGAGAGAGAGAGAGAGAGAGAGAGAGAGAAACATAGAGAAGAGAGAGAGAGAGACAGAGAGAGAGAGAGAGACAGAGAGAGAGAGAGAGAGAGAGAGAGAGAGAGAGATGGAAAGGCTGAGTGCTTTCTGATCCTAGCAGCATTAGCTCCCAGAGTCCTTTAGTGGTGGGAACCCAAATTTCTTACCTCAGAGCTGTTTTCTGAGGTTGTAGGTGAGGAACTACTGACATCATTGGAAATTCCCTGATAAAAAGTCGGCTTTCAATCAAAGAACTCATACTGAAAGAATTGTTCCCAGGATATTCATGTCTCACTGACCCTCAGAGAATATATATTTATTTTTATTTATTCATTTATTTATATTTATATATATTCTCAGAGAATGTGTGTGTTTACACATGCACATACACCAGGCATAATGCTAAAGGAATATAGGAAATCTATACACATATATGTATAAACACATACGTGTGTGTGCATGAATTTTCCTTTCAGACAGGGCATGAAGTGAAACATGGACAAAGAAACCATTCTGAAAACTTTCTTTTAACCATATGAACCTACCTTATGAACTTTTCCTTAAGTATATCTGTATCCCACCAGAGACAAAGACACGTTTTATTGAGCTGGTTTATACGCATCATTTTCCCAGGGTTTGGGAAGCCTCTTCTTAGATGGGATAAAGGCCCTTTTGGGGAGCTTGGAATCCCCAAGTGCCTTCTGACTTTCAACAGAACATTTCTTGGAATTCTGAAATAAGAAGCTTCCATTATTTTGCTCTTTCAGGAAATGATTCATAGTGTTTCCAAAATCAACAGAATCTCTCACATCTAGCAGAATATTTGAATTCCCAAGGCAGGAACCATTCCTGGCCCACACTCCACACTCTTTACTCAGCCAGGTCAAGATTTTCAGTCTTGCAGTTAGTGTCATAAGAGGAGCATTTGTTCCCAGGAGAACAAAAGTAAGAAGTGTCCTTAGGTAACAAACCTCCCTGACTTCAAAGATTCATGGATATGCTCCTATTCTCATGGCCTTCCTTTTCATTCTGATGTGATAACCCTTATCTTACATGTAATTATTTGGAAACTGAGTATTTTCTGTCATGTCAGAAGGGTAGGAAATTGCCTCAGCCTGGCATGATGCCCAGAAAATTCCTATGATTCCAGGACACTGGGTAAAACTTTAGTTGTTACTCTAAACTAGGGCTAGAAATAGAATTTAGACAGCTAGATTGAGTAGTAGACAGAGTGTGAGATCTGGAATTCAGAAGAACTGAGTTCAAATATGGCCTCTCTTACTAGTTTTATGACCTTGGACAAGTCACTAAACCTCTGCTTGTCTCAGTTTCCTCACCTGTAAACTAAGGATGTTAATAGTACCTGCCTCTTAGGGTTATCGTGAGGATCAAATGAGATAACATTTGCAAGGTGCTTAGCATAATACAAGACGCAAAGTAGGTGCCATATATAAATGCTTGCTCAGTTGTTTCAGTTGTGTCCAACCCTTCGTGATCCTATTTGGGGTTTTCTTGGCAAAGATATGGAATGAGTTGCCATTTACTTCTCCAGTGGATCCATTTTGTCAGGCAATCAGAGGTTAAATGACTTGCCCAGGGTCACACAGCTAGTTAGTATCTGAGGCTGGATTTGAATTTAGATCTTCTTGGTCCCAGAAGTACTCTATCCACTGAATCACCAGCTGTCTCCACATAAATGCCAGTTATTATTACCTGGAAGGCAATGGCCATAGCTACTCTTCCTTCCCTTCAGGAGCCATGGGGGATTGGATGCTCTCTAAAATGGCACAATCTAGAGTTCTAAGTCTTGAACTTCAGTCCTATGGTCTTTGTTTCTGCTGTGAAGGTAGGAAAAGAGGGAAGGCATACTAATTTCTGAAGGCATTCGAAAATATAAATTCCATAATCTATCAAGGGGTGAGCCTTACAAAAGTACAATGGGAGGCTACATACATAATCAGCAAACATAAAGAGTCCCCAGGTGGGTGGCATCACTTCACCCTGGGCACATTGGAAAGAAATCAGACATCCTTTATTAATGTAAAAATAAAAACAATAATAGCAGCTGATATTTAGGTAGCATTTCAAGGTTTAACAGTTCTTTACAAACAATACCTTAGTCGATACTGAGTGTACTGATTTTCATTGGTTAGAACCTTTTTAAGACTTCCAGGGAGCTGTGTCCCAACCCTCTTATTATTACTTAAACCTCTCATTTTCCTGACAAATCAAAGGTTAGATCTATTTGACAGCCTAAAATGTTTTGAAAGAAAAACAGGGGAGGCAGCACTTTGATGGTCCTTAAGACGATGTTGGGAAAGACCAGAGGCAAAAGGAGAAGAAGATGGCGGGGATTGAGATGGATAGTGTTATGGAAGCAATGAGCATGAGCTTGGGCAGACTTTGGAGGGTAGTTGAGGATAGAAGGGCCTCATGTGCTATGGTCCATGGGGTCATGAAGAGTCAGAGAGAGCTGAACAAATTACAATAACAAAGACACCAAGAATTAGGTTTAGTGAGCACATGGCAAAGAGAGCAGGCCGTGGAGTTAGGAAGGCCTGGTTTCAAGTCTTGAATCTCATAAATACTGTTTATATGGCCTTGATCAAGTTCTTGACCCTTTTTGTGTCCTTGGGCAACTCTCTAAGATTGTTAATTACAGAAGAGTACGTACTCTGAATTGGTAGGAGTTTCCTCATAGAAACCTCAGCATTTCACAGGTCTAGACTTCACAAAAAAGGTAGAGAAAACAATACTTACACTATTTACCTCACAGGATTATTGTGGTGTAAATATTTTCTAAGCTTAGGAGTGCTTTGTAAATATGAGTTATTATTATTATATTTATACAACCTAAAAGCTACTTTATAAAAAGAGAATAGTGGCCAATGGGACTTCCAAAACTTCTTAAAGATGTCAAAACTGAGACTCAGTTTAGGTGACACAGTTGGATGTATTGAAAAGCATACCAAATTTGTAGTCGTAGTCAATAAACATTTACTGTACTAAGTGCTAGAACTGGGCTCAAACTCTGCCTTTTCTATTTACTATTTCTATGACATTACACTCATCACAACTTCTATGGGACTTATTTTTCTCATCTGTATAAGTGAGTTAGAATAAATGACCTCTGAGTTATTAACTTCAAGGTAAATTGATGATCCTGTCCAGAACTATAACTAATCATTTTGATGCTGAAGAATTAGGGATGTTGGGGCAGGTAGGTGGTGCAGTGAGTAGAGCACTGGTTCTAGAGTCAGGAGGACCTGAGTTCAAAGCCAGCCTCAGACACTTGACACTTACTAGCTGTGTGACCTTGGGCAAGTCAATTAACCCCAATTGCCCTGCCTTCCCCCCTCCAAAAAGACCAAAAAAAAAAGAGTAGGAATTAGGGATGCCTCAAAGTCACTGAAGTATCAATGGAAGAAAGTGAGTACGAGGTGGGAAAGTATGCAACTGCTGTCAGTAACTTCTAAATTCTAGTGTCCTGATACAAAGACCCAGTCACCACACCCTAGTTAATAGTCTTTTCCTATAATTTTCCCAAGGTCATACACCTGGTAAATGTTGGAACCAGGATTTCGAGGTGGGTCTCCTGACACCAAGTCCATGTAACTTCTCTCAGATAAATGCTTAAATGTGAACACCCTCCTTTCCCTCACTTTTCTTGTTGTTTAGTTATTTTCAGCTGTGTCCAACCTTTTGTGACCCCTTTTGGGGGTTTTTGGGCAAAGATACTGGAGTGGTTTACCATTTCGCTCTCCAGCTCATTTTACAGATGAGGAAACTGAGGCAAACAGGGTTAAGTGACTTGCCTAAGGTCACACAGCTAATAAGTGTCAAGTGTTTGAGGCTGGATTTGAACTCAGAACTTCCTGACTCTAGGCATGGCACTCTATACACTGCACCTAGCTGTCTTACACCCCACTACATCCCCATTATAACTAATAACCTGGTGACACAAGACCAGTTATTCAAATGTGCTTTAAGTATATAGAGGCAGCCCCTAGCAAAAATGATTTCTTTTCCCTGAAAATGTTTTTGTTGTTGTCACATGGATAAGTGCCTTAATTTACATTCCCCCACCCACTCTCAATGTATTCTCTGCAACTATAAAAACTTTTTTAAAGTTCTCCATTGGCTTTAGGAGGTGATTCCAGCAAAATCTCTCCGTGACCTTGACATCTGGACTGCTACATTTCCCCAACAGATGTACCTTGATAAAATAGACCTTTCAATGGCAATGACCTTAAAAATATACAGCTCTCTGTTCACAGCTGCTACTGCTTCAGGCTCTTATGCAATCAAAAAAACAGAAGGAAAGGGGAAAAAATATGTGAAAGGAAGTAGCTCAAATAGGACTGTGGAAAAGTTTTAGAAAGACATGGTCTAACCCAGTTCATTAAACATAATCTTAAGAAGATGATAGAATTTGGAGAGACAGGGGAAAAAAGGAAAGAAGGAAGGAAGGAAAGAAGGAAGGAGGGAAGGAAGGAAGTTAAGAAAGAAGGAAGGAAGGAAGAAAGGAAGAAAAAGAAGGAAGAAGAGACTGCAAAATAACATTTATGTAAGAAGAATCTTGACCTTGAAGAAATTCCCATATTCCTATGGTAGCTGCCTTGAATTGTTGAAAAGTGGGCTGCAAAGAAAGAACAATAACTTGCTGTGCAAAGAAAAGAAATATTTTATCTGTTATACTAGAGTAAACTCTTTTTCTCCAGAGAATTTTAATGCATATACTGCTACTGGGACTTTAGCACCAGGATCACTCCACTCTTGTATAGAGGGCCCCTGGAAAAACTACACAAGATTTATGGTACTCTGTGGTTTTGCATTTACTCAAAATCATGGCTCATTAGCCTCTACTAATAACTAGTCAGCCAGAGGACACAATTAGCTCAAAATAAAAGGTTTCTTAAAAAATGAAATATCATAGTAAGAAAAATTGCAATAGATAGTGTGTGTGTGTGTGTGTGTGTGTGTGTGTGTGTGTGTGTGTGTGTATAGTTTGATAATCCTGGGATATTCTCTTTCAAAATTAAACATACCATCAATGGGAAGAGTGAATATGTCTAAGGAACACATGTGATGGGGTATCTGCATAGGGGACATGTAAGGTCAAGACACATAGAGTACCATATGGCTAGGACACTGGTATGAAATGGTACATATGTGGTGAACACATGTAGGCATTACATCACATTCAGGGGCACCCATGTGGGGTACATGTGTGATACCAGGATGTATAAGTGAAGCTCACACACAGAGAGCCTGTGTGGCCAAGGGCAACAGGGCAGCTGGGAGGGGAAGATCCGTACTTACAACACTGCAGGGTTATTAATTTCTTTTGGGGACAATCCTGCATCCCACTGGGTATGGCATATGGTCTCTGCAAGGTATTGCTTCATTGATCTAAAGAATCCTTTAGTCTTTGATCCATCGGATGTGAAATTGTGACCTTCTCTCTTCTTCTATGTTCTGGTGTCAACTAGAATCCTTAGTCTTAATTACCTTTTCTCCATAAGAAGAGTGTGTTCTGCAATCTCACTTTTAATTTAGAGTCTGGAGACTTTAGCTCTATTTTTTTAGTAAAGGAGGCAGGTTCTTTCTCAGAGTCCTCTAACGAGAAAGGACTTCATTTGTGTTTTTTCTCCATAGAGAGAGAAATCAGTGAGTTCCTACAGTTGTAGCTTTGTATGGCTTTTCTCTCCAGAAAGAGAGTGTTCACCTCCAGTGACCAAGCTCTTTTTGGAACCTGCCATTCAGCTAGGTAGAGTCTACAATCACTTAATCTGTCTTTGAACCTACTTCCTTCTGACTTACAGTATCATGAACAATATTTTAGTGTCAAGTCTCTATCTGACTCAGACTCAGGAAGTCCCCTGTGACTATAATTTCTGATTGCCGATCTACGCTTTTTCAGCATCATGTTTAGATATTGCCTTTTGGACTAATCATTAAGGGTCCCCTGGTCTCAGTTTCCACAGCTCTTCTCACTCTAGCCCCAAGATTCTTTTGGTTTCTGTTGCAAATTAAAAAGAGCCCAGGTGAGGGGAGATCCATCCTGCCCTATCTGAAAGTTAGAGGAGTGATGGGGGAGGACATAGGAGAGATTAGACTGGGGGAGGGGTTATACAAGGGGATGGCTGTTTTGAGGCGGGGGTAGGGGAAAGATGGGGAGAAAATTTGTAACTCAAAATCTCGTGGAAATGAATGATGTAAACTAAAATAAATAAAAGAAAATATAAAAGAAAAAAAAAAGAGCCCAGGTGGAGCCTCAGAGAGGTGTCACCTGCCACTTCAACCCTTTGTTCCAAATGCTTGCCTTTATTATATATCTATATGGCCTAGTAATGAAACTCTTAGCCTTTGAACTGTCCTATATTAGTATCTTTATTCTAGAATAAATTTTTTTCTACCCATGAAACATGCATAAGATTATAACTTATTAAATATGTATCACTGTAAACACTAAGATGGAAGGCATCAAAAAGTAGATTTCAGAAAGACTTTCAAAAGTCAGTCAAAATTGCAGAGTCAAATAATTCTCACATCTCCCTCTGACTCTCAGAAGCCATGGTGCTACCATGGTTCACATGGGAGTTCTGTAGATCACTTTTGAAGCCTGGAATAAAGATGACTAAACTCTATACTGAAAAGTAATGGTTTTGTTTCAGACAATATAGATGTAGTAAGAAGGCTGAATTAAAGCACATATTATGGAACATATTCCAGAGAATCTGAGCCTGTGGCCTGAGTGAAAGCAGCCTGGTCACTATCAGCTGGGCAGCTTCCCATGGAGCTTGGAACCTGTGACCTGGCCTGCACTTAAAATAATGAGATATAGGATTTGGACTTTTGCTGCAGGGTAGGTATGACCAGAAGCTCCTGATTGGTCCACTGGGCCAGGAAGAGTGGCCCACTCAGTACACTTCTAAAAGGATTGACTCTCTCTCTCTCTCTCTCTCTCTCTCTCTCTCTCTCTCTCTCTCTCTCTCTTCTAGGACTCTAGGAGGACTGTCTTTGGCAGACTTCCCAAGATCAGGGGAGAATAACATTTCTTCCCCACAACCCAACAGCTATGATACCTGATCACACCTGGCAGCAGGAGTGTATGTTTATCTAGGTGGCTTTGATTCTAGATCTCAAAGCTCTAGTTCTGGTTCTTTTTCTGAGCATGAATGATGTAAAAGTGATCCTGAGATTGATATTTCTGGCCTTTGTGGAAATCTCAGGACTTTGAAAAGCTAGGCATGTCTGAAATTGTGTGCTGGTCTCTCTGCAGGAGAAAGGTGACCACTGCCAGAAGATGACTACAAATGAAAGGATTAAGCAAGCTAGGATATGGCTTGTCAGAAGATAGGGACCTGGAGTGAATTGCTCAGACAATACAGATCCAAGGTGAAAGTTCTCAAAATGTTGCATGTTTTAAGCATTCACCTCTCAGGAGACTATAGTAGGTGTGATGAATTACTGTATCATCTTTTAAGTATCTGTCAATGTATTTTCATGAATCATCTGTGTATTAAGAATGTCTTTTGTGCTGGAAGAAATAAATAGCTCTTCTACATAAAATATACTTTGAACACCGAGTTCTCTTTTAGAAGGGATCTTATTAATCCCTTTTAGGAGACCGAGAATATGAACCAAACCTAAACTTTGTTTTAGAGATTTCCCTCAGAATTCTACTCTGGGGTTGGGGACTAATGAGCCAGAAAGTACAATAATAAAATACCCTCTTACTGGGGTTAGACTCCCCCAGAACTGAACCTATTCCCTGTGAGCCTTGAACTGGGGCCCCTTAGTAGGAAAGGACATTCCCATTCCAGTGTTGGTGTTTTTTTCCCTTAAAAATGAAAATTATGGAGGTATCTTCACTAATGCCTTAATCCATGCCTCATTATAATGTGGAAAGAAAACCCTACATGCTATGGCAGCAGAGGACAAACTGTGGCAGGTTGAAGGGTCTTCATTTATGGACCAAGTGAAGAACTATCTTCTGAGGTCCATCCTGGCCAAATGAAAAGAAAGGCTCATCACTAGGAGGTTGGCTCATGGGAAAATTTCTATTTTTAATCTACAGCCATGATTGTTTACTAAGGCACCAAAGGGTTGAGATCAGTATGGGTAAAGGTAGCACCTACATCCACAAAATCAGAGACCTTTGAAATACTGAAGTAAGTATTTACAGGGGGTTGCAAGTATGGGCCTTGGCTGTGTACACTTATACAAAATGGTGGCCCCTTGGGTTTGGAGGTTAGGGTAGGCAGGATGTGTGGTTGGTGTGGAGGTGAAAGACTGTCTGGGAGAAAATGATAAGAATGAGTAGAACCTTGAGAAGTGTATAAACTGTGACTACCCTAATGTAAATGAAAACAACACTAAAAATTATCAGAATTCAAATTAAGTGCAATGACTGACCAATCATAGCTGCATAGGTCATATATGACAGCCACATATCATTGACATAGGTCAATGATAAGACACCCTTCTTTCCTCTCACTCATTTCTTCCCCACCAGAATGCCCCCAGCTTAGCCTCTTTGCCTCCCCAATGGTGTCTTCCTTTAGCTCATACCAGTCTGGCTCTTTCCCAAGTTACCCCACATCTGGGCAAAGGGAGTGAAGTGTTTTTCCCTCAATAGACTTGTTCAGAAAGAAATCACACAATTTTTCCTGCAGTGGTGTTTTTTTTTTTATACTACCAATAACTACTGGGATACCCATAGGAGGATTTAAATAACAAAGAAATGGAAGAGTTAAAAAGTTACACGAAGCTCCACCAAAGTCTTGGTGTACTTGTAATCCATTAATGGTAAAAAGCTGCACCAAGACTTTTGGGACAACCTGTTTTAACAGCTCTAGCTGTCTTGATTGCATTGTTGTTGCAGCTAACTAACTTTGTCTTGTTAGCCATGCTTATTGCTTTTGGTTAATTGTTGTGTACTATAGATATGCATGTGCTTGTGAAACATGAATGTAATATATATGTGTTTATCTCTATCTATCTGTCTGTCTATCTATCTATCTGCCTGTCTGTCTGTCTGTCTGTCCGTCTGTTTCTCTGTCTATCTCCTGTATATAGTTAGGCATGTTGTCAATGTAGCATCTTCCTAGGTGATGCCATTTGTATAGTGCCAGTCTACTGAATGCACTGTTAATGTGCATTTGTCTTATTTCAGTTTCAATGGTGCTGAAAGTTAGTTATCTGTGAGCCCAGGAAAATTACTCCTGTGATTTTAAAGTGCTGATTTTTGTGTTTATACTGTATAATTATAGGTTTTGGACTTACCCTCTAGATTGTTTTTGCAAGGGACTGCAAAGAATTTCAGCTCAGGGAGAAATGCAATTTGAGTCTATGGAACTTTTTCCTCATTAATGGAGATCAAAGCCTGGGCTCTGTGAGAGGGATGGGAGTAAAGTTGGCAAGAATCAGAGGGAGAAGAGCTCGGCTCTCTTCAGACCTTTCCTCTGAGTTCTTCTGCTCTCTTCAGTGTCTTTAGGCTCTGCAGACACTTCAGGTGCTTCTGGTTTCCACCTTTAAGAGAGGTTAGATGCTGCCAATCCTAATTCAGATTGCTGAAGGGAGAATAAGACTCTGGGGGAAGGCTAGCAGTCTCCATCATGTCTTTAACTTCAGCTTGTCATATTAGAGCAGTGGTTCTCAACCTTCCTAATATCGTGACCCTTTAATACTCATATGTGGGAGTGTCTGCATGTGGGCGGACCCGCCTGGAAATGGATAGAGGAGTAGTGTCTCAGTTCCTAAGACCATCAGAAATATGTGTTTTCCCATGGTCTTAGGCCACCCCTGTGAAAGGGTCGTTTGACCCCCAAAGAGGTTGCGACCCACAGGTTGAGAACCGCTGTATTAGGGACTTTGGGGAATTTCCCCTTTGGGTGAGATCTAGGACTCTCTGCCTTGGTTGAGCTGAGTTACCTCACTCCCAACGGGAGAACTCCTTCATTCTGTATTGTCTATGTATTTTCTGATCTCTGTTCTGCTATCAACTCAGATAACTGGATTTCTTTGCTAAAATAAAACATAATGAACAAACAAAAAACCCAAACCAGCTAATCCTTCTATGCAAAGGAAACTAGGCCTTAATCTTTCTATGATCTTCCCCTCAGCTGACTGGACTCCTTGGGTCAGATCTTGTCCCTGGTGTCAGGCAGCTCAATCTTGTTTGGCCAGCATCAAGGAGAACCTGCCTCTCAATCTCAATTTCAGCAATGAATCTCCTGAATTTCAGGGAACATTTCTTACTTGGCAGATCTGCCTATGTCACCTCCCTACTCAATAAACCCAGTGGCTCCTTAATACCTCCAGGATCAAACACAAGTCCCTCTATTTTAGCATTTACATCTCTTCAAAATCTAGCCTTTGGTCTTCCCTTTACTCCAGCCACACTGGCATTGCTATTGCTCACAAATGTGAGAAAAATGATTATTAATAACTAATAATTTGGGGAGATCCAGAATTCTTTCCTTCTTCTAAAACCCTGATTTTAAAAAGTTCAGTCTCTTGAAGCTGATAATGAGATTGCACTAACTTTCTTGTTCAAGACCCCATCCTGGTTTGGGTGGGGCATGCATTCTGTGAATAGATGGCCCAAGGCTGGGAGTAGGCTAGGTATAAAGATAGTTTCTCTGTCCCAGGGTGCCACCATATCACTCTCAACCTTTCCTTTTAATATAGTCTGCCTCTCATTGTGTTATCTAATCAGATGACACCTACTCTTCAAAGGATATATAAACTGTGAATCTGCCACCATCGTTGTCTTTGGTCTAGGAGAGACATCCAAACGACCATCCTTTTATTAATAACACACTGACCTTATTGATAAAATGATTCAATTACTCAGAAACTATATCTCTGGAACCTATTTCATCGTCACACCTATCACTCCATCTCTACTCTCTGTGCCTATGCCGTGGCGTCTCCCATGTCTGGAATGCACTCTACCTTCCCTTTGCCTCACAGAAATCCTCTCTTTGAAAGATCTAGAAAGAACAGAGTTTAAATGGAAACTGAAGCAAACTACCTGCTCTCTTTTTTTTCATGTTTGTTTGTCTCCTCTTTCCCATTGTTCATTCCATCGGTTACAACCCTTCTATACAACCAGACTAATGTCTAATGTGAAAATATTTGCAGATCCTGTACTTGATTGCAAGCTGCCATGGTGGGGCTGGGAGAAGGGAAGGGAGAAAATTTGAAACTCAAGGGAGTGTGGAACTGATTCTTGTAAACTAAAAGTAAACAAACAAATCAATTAAAAAAAAAAAAAGAAATCCTCTCTTCAAAACTTAGCTCAAAACCCACCTTTGGCAGGAGGCCTTTCCCAGGCTCCCGACCTGCTAGCACTTTCCCCTCTTTGAAGACTTTCCAGGTACTCTATATCTATCCTGAATTTAATCCTGTTTGTATTAGAATGTGAGCTTGAAGGCAAGGACTGTTTTTGCCTTTCTTTGTACCTCCACCACTTAGAACAATGTCTGTCCCATAGAAAGTGCTTAATTAATTCTGGTTGACTGATTTTCTAAATATTATTTCCATGGGTTTCAGACCATTCTCCAAGGACTTAGAGATGGATCCCTTAACTCTCCTGAATGTTTCATTCCAAACCCTTTCAAGTCATTCCTTTGCCCTGACTTCTGGATAAGAAATATCCTTTCCTATTGAGTTTCCAAATATCCTCTCCTGTGCTTAGAGCGTTCTTGTACTGCCTTCTTCACGCTTCTAACGGTTCCTTCCCCAGACATCCTTTCAAATTTGTGACTTATTCCTTTCTGACTTGGATGTCTTTCCTGATGTAAATTCATTGGTTGTTGTTCAATCATGTCTGACTCTTCATGACCCCATTTGGGGTCTTCTTGGCAGAGATACTAGAATAGTTTGCCATTTCCTTCTCTAGCTCATTTTACAAATGGGGGAAACTGAGACAAATAGAGTTGAGTGACTTGCCCAGAGTCACATGGCTAGTAAGTGTCTGAGGCCAGATTTGAACCCAAGAAGATGAAAATATTACACCTACCTTGAGGCTTAATACTCTATCCACTGTACCACCTGGAAGCCCAGTAAATTCTTTAGCCAGTTATTTTGACTAGTCCAACTCTTACAGGACACTTGACTTATATCTATTGTCCTCTATTGGCATCTGACACCATCATTCATTTTGCAGATGTGGAAAGTGGGACCTAGGGATGTAAAATGACTTGCCCAAAATCCCATGGGTAGTAATTAACGGGGGTAGAATTTGATCCTGGGTCCTTTGGTTCTAGAATGTGAGCTCTTGACAGCAAGGATTGACTTTCTTTTCTATTTGTGTCTACAGAGCTCAGCACACACAGGTTTACAGGAGTAACATTCTCCCCATCAGTAAGTGTGAGAGGGTCAGGATACCACAAGCTGGAAGGGCCGTGAGATGTGACCTAGTATAACCCACGCATCTTTCAGATGCAGTAACTGATCTTTAACCTAAGTCTTTCAACATACCTGCAGTTCTACAGGTGAGACTACAGTTCTGACTCATGTGGGAGTATCTGTTTGTTAATGTGAGCAAAACCAGTGTGAGAAATACGTTGTATGCAAATTTACCTAATAATTAACATGATCTTCCAAGAAGAGACAGTTAAACGCAACTGAGGAGTTATTGAGAAAGAGAGACAGAGAGAGAGAGAGAGAGAGAGAGAGAGACAGACAGAGAGAGACAGAGAGAGAGAGAGAGACAGAGAGACAGAGAGAAAATGACTAGCAAGTCTCTTTGAGTCTTCCATAACTTCTAAAACAACCATTAGTCATTTTAATGTTGGTTTTGTCTAGATATTAGGGATACAGATGAAGAAAATATTACACCTACCTAGCAGGTCACCAGAGGGAAATGCTTTAAAGTTGATGGATTTTTCTATAAACCTAGAGAAATGTTCTTATCTAAAATGTATAATTTATCATGAATTGATGACTTCATCATGATTTTTAGAACGAGGTTAAACACCATGGTAAAGAGTAGGAGAAAGGAAAGGAAAGTTTGCAAATGATGCCAAAGCCAGGCTGAGGGGTTAGCAAAGGACTTGCCATTAGCAATAAGAGAATACTTTAAGACAGGTTCTTAACCTGTAGTCCCTGGACAGATTTTAAGGAATCCTTGAATTTAGATGGGAAAAAAATATCCTAAATCTTTATTTTCACTAATCTCTAACTAAAATTTAGTATTTCCATCAATTATGAATTTAAGCAATGAACAAAATTCTATAGAGGGATCCAAAGGCTACACCAGACTGCCAAAAGGATCTATAACATACACAAAAAGGCTAAGAATCTATCATCTGAAGCAACTATTTGATCTTAAAGCCTTATCTACTGCATCCCTTAAGTTGGCTGTGAGGTCAAGGGAAAGAAGCCAGCAACAACATGTCCCTCTTCTTGCCCTCCAGAGATTTCATACTAAGCACCTTTCTGTCCCTTTTCTCCCAAGGATTTCAAGGCTTCAGGAAAATAAGACAGTTCTTCCTCCTCATATGCAAAAATGTTGGACGTCCTTGCTGCAAAACCCCCGGCTACTGTTCAAAAATTGAAATGTAGGTTTTGTGTTCCCTGAGGGTTTCCGAGGTCCAAATTCAGTACTGTTCACAACCCCTTTTGCTTAATTTGTACGAACACCCACATAATCTAGTGGAAAGAGCACTGAAATTGAAATCTGACATCCTGAGTTTAAATTCCAAGTCTCCTACTTAGAGTATAAACTGAATGACCTTAAGCAAGTCACTTAACTTTGTAATTAAGGAGGTTGGAACTAGATGATTGCTAGGTTTCCTTCTAAATCCTCTGAGCTCATTCTCCCCCCTTCACTCCTCTTCTCTCTCTTGCCTTCTGAAAATAATTCCTGGCACATTTCATAAACAGGTACATTGTATACTTCAATATAAGAACACAGGAACACAGTGAAATGAATGTTTGGCCAGGTTATTTTGTGACAACAAAGGTAAACTCATAAAGCTTTTTTATAGCCTATTATAGTACAGTAGAAACTTACTAATGGGTACTAATGATAGGGAAATCCTTTGCAGGTTGGCAGATTTTGCAAATTAGTGGGAATACCAAGCATCACAGGCAGGATCTCTTCTGTTTCCAAGTGTGGTTGAGTATTATAGCATCACAGAAGAACTGAAGAGGGCCACAGAGACTGTAGAGTCCACCCCCTTCATTTTATAGATGAAGAAATTAAGGCCTATTGAGCTAAAGTAATTTGCCCAAGGACAGTATATATAAAACTGCATGGAATATGCATAAATATTCTCTGATACGTTTAGTAGTAGAGAAAGAGCTTGGTATAGGAGAGAGGAAGCCAGCCTTGGAATCAGGAATACCTGGGTTCAAGTCTTGCCTTTGACATGTACCAACTCAGTGATAATAGTCAAATTATACAACCTCTCAGCGCCCTAGGTAACTGTCTAAGATGGTAAATTGCGAATGATTTGGGAGACCCCCATAATAATAAAAATCATGGATCCATCTGGACCAAAACAAAATAAGTCCAACTTTTCATGTTTGCTAACCATGCTTACTGAATTGAATTCAATTTTGAATTTCTCTACTTTTCCATATTCTATAGAACTTTATTTGATATAAGGACATTTGCGCATGGCAGAAATTTATTCCTTGGCTTTTTTGGGGGGAAACCCCAACCTGTTTCTCCCCAATAGGCTGGGTTTTTTAATGATTTTTTCATGACTATATTTCAGCAGAGGGTGGAAATACCACTGGGACTGAGAGTCATGAGACCTGAGTTTCAGTCTTGATTCTATATAATTTGGGATATGTCAGTTGATCTCTCTAGATCTCAGTTTCTTCATCAGTAAAATAAAGGTGTTGGACTAAGTGATCTCTAGCTGAATTCCTTTTTAGCTTCAACATTCTATGATTCTTGATTCCTAGCATGATGTCGCAATCTGCTCTGGGGAAATAGCATCAATAATAATTAGGACTTTTACATTTTTACATTCAAAAACTTTTTCCATGGCTGAACAAATTATGATAATTAGGTATTGATATGAAAAAAGTTGCTAGCCAAAAAAAGTCTCAAAGTGGTTTCTATTTTGCAGATCTAGAGATGGTGTTTACTGCAAATCAACTCTGTGCACTAGTCACATGTGGAAGGCACTGGGACCCTAGAATAACTACTGTACAGCAAACTGGAGGAGGGCAGTAAGCAGTGTGGGCAGGAATGCTTCAGCAACACATTGAAGCAGAGCGTGGAAATTCTGTGGCCACCAGCCAACAAAGAAAGTAGGCTATATTTCTCTGCAACAGTGAGAGATGAAGTGGCTTAGTTCAAACCAAAACATTATGTTCTGTGTTAGAACAATGGCAGGATATCAAAGACAAAGGGATCATCTTTGTCTTTGGACTTGAAGATCAGTCCATAATGGAAGAAACAGTCAAATCGTCAGCTGCTACTGAGGAGATCCCAGGCAAGTTTTGGGACAACCATCAATTCTAGAACACAGCCTCCAAGGGATGAATTCTATTTTCATCAGATTGTAGGGTCAAGGATTTAAAGGTAGAAGAGACCACCTCAGAGACCCTGTTGTCCAATCCCCTCATTTTATACATATGGCAACTGAGGCTCAGGTTGGTTAAAAGATTTGCCCAAGCTTACAGAGGTAGTAGGCTTCAGAAGCAACTATATGGCTGGAACGGAAGTCAGGAAGACTCATGTCCCTGAGTTCAAATCTGGTCTCAGACACGTAAAAACTGTGTGACCCTGGGCAAGTCACTTAACTCTATTTGACTCATTTTGTTCATCTATAAAATGAACTGGAGAAGGAAATGGCAAACTACTCTAGTCTCTTTATGGAGAAAACCTCAAATGGGCTCATGAAGAGTTGGACACAACTGAACAAGCAGCATCAGAGGTGGGTTTTGAACCCAGGTTTATTGACTTCATAGATCAGTGGGTCAGTGCTCTTTGCTAGTATTTAAATTTAAATTCAGGTCTTCTTGTCTCCAGGCCTGACGTTCTATCCATTTTGTCACCTTGCTGCCTCAGACATACTAATTTAAACACACACACACACACACACACACACACGCACACACCCCACAGCATAATAGGTACACAAGCAGACTCCACATCAGAGGCACACAATCTTACCTCTCAATGCCCCAGACAATCCTTTAATGTTATAGATTGTAGAATAGTTTCCAACTTGCATTGATGGAGGGTATTTGCTCATTGGGGGTGCCTTACACAGATAAAATCCTAGGTTCAGACAAAACAAAAGAAACCTACAACACGTTTATTGAATTAAAAATATTCAAGCTCAAAAAAATGGAAAAATATTGAGTATACATTGGATTAATCATGAGCTTTTAAACACTACTTTAAACAATGAAATTAATAGGAATGCCCCAAACTGTTTTATTCTGAGATGAAAGAGTTTTTTGGTATAACTCTGAATATCCTCTCTCAATTTAGGAATATTATGGTTGTCCTTTCTCTTCCTTTTTTCTGTTCTGTTTCTAGTGGCTAGACTGTTTGAATGCTGTTCTTCTTTTGAAGCTGATTTTCTTCTCCAAAACCTCACCTCCATCATATCACCAGTCATATGCATGACCTAATTTAATTCACATAAGACTGCAGAATGTCCCCTAACCACCTATATGCCAATCCTTCCTTATAGGGTGGTGTATTTTAAGTATAAGGCCCTGGAACATAGACTCTGCAAGGTCGCAGCCATCCTGGAAAAGTTAGGAGTATGGATTCAGTTTTGGACTCTGTGTCTTATTGGAAGACCAACCTAGCCAAGTTCATAAAGTCTTGCCATGAGAAAGTTTGCTGTTAAGTGAAGATATTTTCTGGTCATGGCAACTCATAAAACCACCTAGTAAGAAGTTTATATTGTTAGTGTAGAAAGAACTCAAGCTGATAAAATCGTGGCTATTTTGAAGTAGTTGACATGTGGCCTCAGTAAACATTGAATTCTTACTTTCTTTGTAGTTTTAGGGCTGAAAGTTTAGGGCTGAAAATTTTTTGATGCTTTAACTTGAGGTTTTTAATACATTATGATGTTATGTTATGTACAACATTACATATTACATATTCTAATTAGCTTTTCTTATTCCATATCTCAAATTCTCTTTGTCTTGTTGAGTCATTTTTCATCTATGTCCAACTTTTCATGACCCCATTTGGGGTTTTCTTGGCAAAGATACTTGGAATGATTTGCCATTTCGTTCTCTAACTCATTTTACAGAAGAGGAAACTGAGGCAAATAGGGTTAAGTGACTTGCTTGGGATCACACACCTAGTCTGAGGTCAGAATTTTACTGAGGAAGATAAATCTTCCTGACTTCAGGCCTGACACTGCTCCACCTAGCTGCTCCTACTTGGTACATAATAGAGTTTTAATAAATGTTTATTGGATTGGATTCTAGGTCCTATGGCTCTCTTGGCAGTTTGGGTCTTTTGCTTAGATTAGTACTGCTCCTTCAACTCATGCTCTTCTCTTGCTTGCAGGAACGTTGGACCACCCACATTGCTCTGCTCTCCAGGATGTGGTCTCTTCACTTCTCTTTGCCTACCTGGCTCCTGACCCTCATTATGGCCTCTTACATGATCATGAAAAAAAGCAATGGTGCATGATTTTGAACAGTCACCAAATTCTAACATACATTTTTACTCTTCTAGCCTTTATTCCCCTAAATAGCTAGTCTCGAAAACCACCCACACACACACTCACACCTACATGTGCAGCCACACCCCCTCCTACACACATGTACATGCATGCGCCCACACACACGCACACACACACAAACTCACAGCTAAGACTCATTTGTTTCACTGCCTGTAGTGGATTCTATGAAAGAAAAAGGAAAGTCAGGCCCGTAGGTATATGATCTATAGCCTGCATTCACAGAATCTGTGGATAAGATCATTCAGTGAAATTAGTCAACTTATTTCAATAAAATGAAATCATTGACAAGCCCTGAGAATCTTACAGAGCAGTGTTAGGAAAACAAAAGTGGGGAGGGGGGTAGATTCTAGGTTTCTAGCTTGTAACCTTACCAAATGAAGTGAATTGTTGAGCTCTACAGAGAAAGCTTTCACTTTAAGGCAAGCTGTTAGATTAGCTTTCACTGAGACTGAAAAGTAAGAAAAAAAATAGAGGCTGTTTTCTGGTAGAGGAAGAACACCTCTCAATTCAACTTCCTAAGGGTTTCACACTGAATTTATTTTTACCCTGCGCTATCTTTAAGCCAAGTAGGACACATTAGAACAAAAAAAGGGCTTTGTTTAAAGGCAAAAAAATAATGAAAACCTGTGGAAATTACTGCATTCACATAAGCAGGGGATGATGACAAACTAAACATGACTAGGTTGTTATGAACAGTTAAGAAGGGCTGAAGATACAAGTCAGTTATGGAATGATTGTTAGTGTCCCGGGATGTATTTGGGGATGGTTTTTTTTATTTCATCCACTAGATATATTGGTAATGAATACTGTTCAAGTCCTCCTCATTGGTCATGGAGGTACTCCTGAAGATTACAACAAATAGCGAAAGCACAGACAATAAGTCAAGATGTCCTGTTCGGTCAGTGGTATGTAAAGACTTTGGTCTCTAGGTCAGAGACTCTCAGTTGAACGCTAGAGAAAAGTCATAAGGTCATGGATTTAGAGCAGAAAGAGACCTCAGTCATTGAATCCAACCTCCTTCATTTTGCAGACATGGAAACAGAGGTACATAGGACATGACTTGTCCAGGGTCACACAGAGCTAGTAAGTATCTGATGGGATTTGAATTCCCTGACTCCAGTTCCAGTGCCCTATCCATTCCAATACACTGGCCCTTTGGAAAGACCTATGAATTCGAAATATAGTGTTCATGCCTACAGGACACTCAAGAAGTTCTGAAGAGGAATCAGACAGCCTTTTTATTGATTGGAAGAGGATTTGAGGCAAGTGTACAGGAAATGCTGGGAGCAGGGGCTACCAGGGAAAAGAGAGTCATGAGGAGGATAGAGTGGGATTCTTGGGGGACTCAAGTAGTTTGTGAGACAGAGATGGCTGGGTGATGGTAGCATGCTTCTTGGCAAGGAGTTCCTGACTTGAGCCAGGAGTTATGGGAGCCATAGTCATTTGATGGTTAACATGCGGAGTGCTACTGAGTATCTTGACATGTCTATGAACACTGGATAGAAGGAGGGAACCAGCAAGACTGGGGAGCAAAATGCCAAAACTGCCACTCAATAAGGGCTTCCATTCATGTTCTGGAACTTCTCCTATCAGGTTTGTGAGCTGCCATTGGCTGGCACTTTGAAGGCGTTGCAGAGGGAGGGAGGGGGCGGGGAATGAAGGACCTTTAGTTGAAGGTGTCTTTGCTACCTGAGCTTGGATCTGACCTGGCCCTGCTTTGTTCTTTACAGACCTTTAAATAAGCCTGTGCTAGGTTGATGTCTTGGCAGCCTTGGTTGCTTGTAGGGCAACTGAATATCCCCTTGGGAAGAGGAAGAAATGAAGTGAATTCATATTTTCCAAAGAAGCTTCTGGGAAAGGGATAAAATTGAACCTGATCTATGTGAATTTAGAATTCTGGTCATAGGCCTTGAGATATAATGACAAACAGTGAGAACAAATAATATCTGTCAATCAACTTTGAAAAGTACAGAGGTAAAAATGCTTCATGGATTTATTTTTTCATTTTTATTACATTTCTGTGTTTTCACAAAGAGCAGCAGAGGTAGTTAGCTGAGATATGATAGAAGATAAATTAGAGCAAAAGAAAAAATTGTATTGTCTCAATTATGTTACCTATAAAATGGGGATACGTATTTACCTCACAGAGTTGTGAAGATCTAGTAAGAAAGCAATAGACAAAAAAAGTTTTTAACCCTAAAAAGTATTTAAAAGTCAATTATGAGATACCGTATGGTATAGTGGTTTCAGAGTGGGGTTTGGAATCAGAAAGACCTAGATTCAAATTCAACCATTGATACATACTGGCCATATGACTCTGGCCAATTCTCAGTGTCCCAGGCAACTTTCCAAGACTGTAAGCTTGTAAGTTGCAGAGAAAGCTGCTCTACACTGGAAGAAGCTGAGAGTTCTCTACCCAAGTGAAATTGCCCATGTGTCTGGTTTTTTTTTGTTTGTTTAAAATTAAAAAAAAAATTTCTGCTTTTTAGAGGGCAGTTGGGGTTAAGTGACTTGCCCGAGGTCACATGGCTAGTTTTTGTGTTAAGTGTCTGAGGCTGGACCATGTGTCTGGTCTAAAAAAAAAAGAGACATTATTCAGGAAAATTCATGCTGGTGATGAACCCTTTACAACGACTGGGAGTAGGGAATATGTTGATATTTTTATATGTCAGTGAATACTTATTTGTCATTCTATTGAAAACATACAATTTGGGGGATTTGTCATCAAAGGGAAGAAGGGTCCAATTGAATTTAATGGTCTATGTGAGTAAAAAGTGCCCAGCTGATGACTAAGAACAGATTTTTAGTCTCTATTGTCCTTCAGGTATAAATGCCTGTTGGCTTAGTTTATAGTTTATAGCCAATGCTGGGGAGCTAAGGGCTGGTCCACCTACAATCTCTCTTCTGTGGTCTTTAAGATCATGGTAAGCAAGGAGAATGGTGGCAGCATAAAACCTGAAGGACACCTGGGCTGGTAGAAAAAAATTGGAGAGTTACAAAATGAAGGATGTTCCTTGTATGCAGTAGCATCACACTCTAGTGGGGAATTTTCTTCCCCATCTCTATGGAAAGTTCTTCTTGATTCTTCTGTCTCCTCTGGCCTTTCTTCCTTGTTCTTTTGCTGACACCTCTTTCTGATGTTCTTACATCCCTCTTTCACTTGCACTTCCAAGTCTCCTATGTTCTTATTGAATGTTGAAAGAAATCCTACTGGCTATTCCTGGAAAAATATAAGTTAAATATGCTTATGCAAGTCCTAAATGGTCACTGCAGATGTGGTAAAACTAGACACTTGACTGAATTTTGTCCCTTGGCCTGATCTGCCTGCCTATCTATCTATCTATCTATCTATCTATCTATCTATCTATCTATCCATCTATTTACCTCTCTGTCACATATTAGAGTTTTCTTAGGAATCTAGCTCTGGGACTTCCATTTCATTGTCTTCTATAGTCTCCAGTTCAACCTCCAGCCTCCTTTGAGATGAGGAGTTATGCCTTCCACTCAATGATGAACAGTCTCATACCCAATCATGGCTTATATATCCCAATGAGTCTGAACCCATGTATGTCATCATCCAAACCTGTTACCATACTTCACCACCCAATTCCTTTTTTCTGTCCTCCTCGACCCTCTCACCCCCCCTCCCCCCCGTTCCAATCATACACCACCATCCCCTTCCACTGTGCTCTCTGGAATGCCTGTTCCATAAATCATCCTAAATCTGTCCCTCTTCTGCTTCTTCAATCTTTTAGCTTTTACAGAAACCGTGATCCCCCTTCTAATACAGTCTCCTTGGCCATCCTTTCAAGTACTAGCAGTAGCTTTATTCACTGCTCAGGGGGATGGAGTTGGAATATTCTTTGCTCTCCCATTGACACTTCTAGGTTCTCTCCCTACCTCCATCACTCAGTAACCTCTTCTTTGCATTTCATGCTATTCAACTCTACCATCCAATTGAAATCTTGGTAGTGATTGTCTACAGTCTTCCAGGTCACTCCCCTTCCTTCTTCAATGAATTTGGCACATAGTTCACAATTTTTTTTCCTCTCCAACTCATGTGCTCATACTAAGAGGAATCCAACATACATATTAATTCTCCCTCAAACACCCTACCCACTCAGTTCCTCAACCTACTCATTTTCCATGACCTACTCCTCCACTCCACCTTAGCTACACGCAAAGATGGTCATAACCTTGATCTTGCCATTACCCACAGATGTATCACTTCTATGTTCAAGAATTTCAAAATTCCCTTAACCATTCAAACTCTATTGGCTTTCCTTCTCTCCTTCTGCCTTCCCTTACCTAATTCTACTTCTTTGTCCGCACTATTACCTCCAGCCCTCAATTCTCTCCTAGGCCATCTCCCCTGTACTAGCTATTCTCTCCTCTTTTTTCTCATCTTGACTTCTTGGTGAACCAATAAAACTCTACACTATCCTCTTTTCTTGAGACTTATCATTTCACTGATTGTGCCCTGCCAAATTCAGTCTTCAATCACTCCCACCATCCACCATCTTTTCTCCTAACTCAGGTGCTGCTGAACGAAAGTAGAGAAAATCACGTATACGCTCTGATTGAGTTCACTGCAGATTTATGTTACACAACTTTGACCAGGTTCTCACTGCTACTAGACTACTGTAGTAGGGATTCTACTATAGCTCTCCTCATCAGCTCATTATCCTATTCCCCACAATGGCTCTTTCAGATCTTTTCATCCCTCTTCAAACCTCCCATGACTCTCCTTTCTCTTCCTCCCTATCCACTGAGAACCTTGCTTCATATTTTACAGAAAACATTGAGGCCGTTTGCTAAGAACTCCCTCTTCTCCCCTTTTCCTTGTCTCCTGTCACTCATAGGACTTTTGCCACTGTCTCCTCATTCCCCCTACTTCACATGATAAAATGGCCTTACTCCTTTCTGTCAGAATCCCAATGCCAAAATCACCTCTCTCTTTTCACTATTAGGAGACATCCTGTTTTCCAGAGCTAAGGCCTCTCACAAGCAAGCTATGCCCTGAGCTTGGCATAACAACAATCCTTTGTGCTCACCCTCTGGATGAACTCTGCTGCAGCTAAATCACAGAATTGGCTCCAACCCAGCTTCAGGTGGTCCCTGAGCTCAGAAAAGCACCTGCAGGGACCATGTTCTAGTCCTGAAGCCCTGCTTTAAATAGATTTTTTGTCACTAGAAAAAACTTGCCTCGTTTCTGTGAGCCCTCACTCCTACAGCCATACCTCACTGCTTGGTTCTTTGTCTAGCCAGAACCATATGCATCAATGTTGAGCCTTGCTGCCTTGAGTCCCTTCAGTTTTAGAGGATATCCCAGCGTGTGTGTCTAGTTTCCCTCCTCTCCAAAGAAATAAAGAAAACTTTTTGCTTCTAACCTCTGTAAGCTCTTCATTTTATTTTATTTTTCAGGGTTGACAGTTGGTGTAATGACCTGTGTGGACCTTTGGTTTATTTTATGTTATTTTTCAGAGTTAACAGTTGGTGTACAATCTCTGTGAGTTCTTTGGTATTTTCAGAGCTAACAATTGTTGTGTAACCTCTGTGGTTCTTTGGTCTTTTATTTTCAGAGTTTGATACTGCCAAGGCTAACTCCTTTACCTACTCAAGCAATGATCTCCTAATTGCCAAATCTAATGACCTTTTCTCAATCCTCATTCTTCTTGACCTTGACATTAGTCTTTGGTACTGTTGGTCACCTTTTCCTCCTACATTCTTCTAAGTTTTTGAGACACCACTCCCCTGCTTCTCCTCCTACCTACCTGACTGCTTTTCCTTAGTCTTCTTCTCTGGATTCTCTTCTAAATCTTGTCCTCTAACTATAAATGTCTCACAGGGTTCTGAAGGGGTTCTCTTCTCTTTTCCCTCTATACTACTTCACTTGGTGATCTCATCAGCTCCCATGGATTTAATTACCATCTCTAATAGTGATGATGATAGTAGCACACAACATATATATATGTGTATATCCATACATCTATATCTATATACATATCTATCTTATTATAAATGCCAGGCACTGTACTAAGCTAACTTTTACAGTTATTATAATTATTTTCTCATTTGATTCACACAACAACCCTGGGAGGTAAGTGCTATTATTATCTCCATTTTACAGATAAGGAAACTGAGGCAAACAGAGGTTAAGTGACTTGTCCAGGGTCACACAGCTAGGAAGTATTTGAAGTCAAATTTGAACTCAAGTCTTTGTGACTCCAGGCCCAGTGTTCTATACATAGCACCATCTAGTAGCTTCTGTGCTAATGATTCTCAGATCTACTCATCCTGCCCTAACCTGTCTGCTGACCTCCTAACTCACCATCTCTACTGCCTTTCAGACATCTCAAAGTGGGTGTCCTGTAGACATCTCAAATTACATATCTAAAACAAAACTCATCTTTTCCCCTAAACCCTCCCCACCTTCCCTAGTACTGTAGAGGGTAACATCATCCTCCCAATCACTCAGGCTCCAAATCTACACTTCATCCTCGACTTCTCCCTGTCTCTCACCCCTATATCCAATGTGTTGCCAAGGCCTGTTGATTTCACCTTTGCACCGTCTTTGCACCTTCCCTCCCCTGACACTGCTACCACTGTAGTGCAGGTCCCTATCACTTCACATCTGCACTATTGCAATAGTTGGTGAGTCTGCCTGCCCTAAGTCTCTCCCCACTCCTATCCATTCTCCAGTTAGATATTAAAGTGATTTTCCTAAAGCACAGGTCTGACCAAGTCACTCCCCTACCCCATAAACTCCAGTAGCTTCCTATCACTTCCAGGATCCAGTACAAAACCTATTTGGCATTCAAAGTCCTTCACAATCCAGTTCCCTCCTATCTTTCCAGCCTTACTCCCACCACATACTCTTTAATCCAATCACAGTGCCTTTGCTGTCTCACAAACGAGACACTCAATCTCTTGACTTTGGGCATTTTCTTTTGCTGCCTCCCATGCCTGGAATGTTCTCCCTCTTCATCTCTGCCTATGGGCTTCCCTTGACTTCTTTTAAGTCTCAACTTAAATTCTTCCTTGTATAGGAAGCCTGTCCCAATTCAAGGGCCTTCCATCTCTTACATACTTCCTACTTATCTTTTGTGTAGCTTGTTTGTACACATTTGTAGCCTTGTTTCTCTCATTACATTATAAGCTCCTAAAGGGCTGGGATTGTCTTTTGCCCCCTCCTTTTTTTAAAATCCCCATAGATTAGCACAGTGTCTGGCACAAAGTAGGCACTTAATAAGTGTTTATTGGCTGACAGACTCAATTGGAGCTACACACAGTCTTGCTTTGAAATAACTTGGGAAGATGGGAATAAGGAGAGAGCTTCCATGAGCAGAAAGCTTCAGAGCTAGATACCTTTGTGAGTAGTGGGCAGTTGGAAACTGCATAAAGGAGAGTTATAATAAACTTTGCCTTAAATCCCCTTCTGATTTCCAAGGTAGTTCATCTAAGATGACCTTTCCTCTATTATTGCTGTTGTGGTAGTGATGGTTCAGTGGTGTTTGACTTACTGTGATCCCATTCGGAGTTTTCTTAGCAAAGATACTGGAATGGTTTTGCCTTTCCTTCTCCAGCCCATTTTACAAATGAGGAAATTGAGGAAAATAGGGTTAAGTGACCTGCCCAGGGTCATATAGCTAGTAAGGGTCTTGAGGTCAGATTTAAACTCAGGAAAGATGAATCTTCCTGACTCTGGATCTGGCACTCTCTCTGCTGGGCCATCTAGCTGCCCACCTTCCCTCCAATACTCTATTTATCTTGAATGTTCTGATTTATTTATGTTGCCTCTCCCATTAGCACATCAATTCCTAGAGAGCAGACACTGTTTTTGTTTTTTCTTTGATCTCTAGGATTTTACAGTATCTGGCACATAGCAAGTGTTTAGGAAATGCTTTGCTTTTTCATTGATAAAAATTTGGTGGAGATTTAGAGCTAGCAAAGGCCTTAAGAGATGATCTGATCTATTTTATAGATGGGCAGACTGAGACCCAGAGAGATGAAGTGACTTGTCCAAAGTCACACAGGTAATATGTTCCAAAAGTCAAGTCTCTCACTCCTAAATCCAGTGCTCTCTCTACCACTCATGGTGCCCTGCAGTAACCTGTCCCACTGAGACAGATTCAACTAAGAATAAGTCACACAGATAGGGTATTTCCAGAGGACTCCATTCAAATCCTGTTCTGAGGCTGGAGGCAGAAGAAAGGCCTAGAAATGTTATACTCTGACTCATGGTCATCAGGAGAGGGAGCAGTGGTACCTCAGTTTTTCTTGGTAATGTCAAGGATCCAGTCTATATATCTGGATACTTTGGTGTAGAAGCCGATATCACCTTTCAGAACACACCCATCTGTCCAGGACAGGATCCCATGGAGCTGTCTTTTGCAAATAGCTGCAGCCGCAGACACCTCCTGTCAGAGAGTTGGCAGACAGGGTCAGAATGCTTTCTTTGCCACCTTCCCATTGCTCCAGATCCTCCACTCCCCACGGCTAAGTGCCCATCCCCAGAGACCTGATGGTCATCTCTATGATTCTACAGGTTTCCTCAGCAGATGAGACCAGGAAACTAGGCCACACTCAGAGGAAGGTGAAACCCACATCTCCCCAAGTCTCCGGCATTGATTGTAATCCCTCATCTATAATAGTTCAGGAATAGCCAGGAGATAGGGACCACGCCAAGCTTTACCCACTGAATCCTAAGCTCTGACCCAGAAATGAGGAGGGCAGGAATATACGTATACATTGACAGGACATACATTTCCAAGGGCCAATCTCTTTGATTTTGCCTCAAAGGCAAGAACGTGGGTGAATATCAGGTTAAGACTATACAGGCTCAGCCCAAATAGAAGAGAGGAAGAGAGCGTTGTGAGAGGGAGAGAGATACCTGACAGAAATTTTGCTGGCGTAGATAGATTCCTGCACAGAACATGTGCATGCTCCTTACAGTGATATTTCTCGAAGAGGCTCCCTTGCATTGAACAGGAGAAAGCCACTGAGCCATTTGGTTTATCTGGATGTCTGCATCTCTGACTGGATATGAGAGAGAGTGGGGAGACTTTCATCTGTATTTGTTCCTTCTCTATACCCATAGCCCTTCACACAGTATAGTGAATAGCAATGTTGGATTTGGAGTCTGGGAGACCTTGGGTCAAGTCTTGTCTCTGCTATTTGCTAGAGGTACGACCTTGGATACATCACTGAAACTTTCTGAGCTTGTTTCTAAAATGTGGTTGGACTATGTGGCCTTTAAGGTACCTTTCAGCTCTAAATGTAGGATCCTCTTTATTTTCTGTCCCCTTCCCACCCTTCTCTCCCTCCCAAGTTCAACTGGAGGGAGAAGGGAAGAAGAAAAGAACCAAAGATCAGAAAAAAATGGCAGAATTAAGTAAAAATTTGGAACCTTTTAGCATGTGAGTGGATATGAACATAAATATATGTGTGGACATATATACCCATGTATGTGTCTTTTTTTATTTGAGAAAGAGGTGCCCTGAGAATAGGGGCATTCCAGTGGTATAAGGTTGTCATGATTGATGAGTGCAGTTCCTATGCCTTCGACTGAATGTTCACAAGTACTCAATGGTCATCATTGCTAGCCTCTAACCCCATCAACTGGGGTTAGAATTCTTTCTGCCTTTTCTGATCTTGTATCATTTCTATATTCCCATCTGGCAGTTGAGTCCTCCTATAAGAGGACACTAGAAGAACAGGAAGGGCTATATGTTATTAGGGTGTTTATCTTCTGATCGGGCCCTCTAGTATTTCCTTGTCTTGACCCTCCCCCCGCCTGCCATGTGTGCTTTTCTCTCCTTTGCACTGGTCCAGCAGCAGTCCTAATATGAGTGCTCCTAAAGGTGTAGAAGGCACTGCAGCATGATAGGTACTCACAAGAATATTTCCAGTTCTGCCTCCAGCCAGAAATAATATGTATTGATCCATCCAGGTCACTGACATTAGTAGGCAGGTCCACTAGCATGTGGAGGTTGTTGGACTTGGCCAGCTTGATCAACATTATGTCATGTTTGGGAGAGTCTGCTGTGAAATTTGGATGTCGGAAGATAAATTCATAGTTTACTTCCTGATCCTGGAACCAACCCTTAATGTTTTGGTTTGGGGTGCCTATTTTCACCTGGAGGTATCTAGAAGAAGACACAAGAGATGGGAAAACTTTGTTGACAATATTCATCTAGTCCCAGCTCTACCCCTAACTCACCCAAGCAACCTTGGGCAAATCATTCAGCTGCTTCCCTGGGAGCTCAATTTTCCGTATTAATAAAGTGAAGGGATTGAACTAGATGTTCAAGGTTTCTTCTTGCTCTCATATTCTGTGAATCTTAAGAATCCTTAGACATGTCCTTTCTCAACATTTGTCCAGCATCTTCTCTTTCCCTAGTGTTCCCCCCTCCTCCCTGGGAAAGCCTAGGCTTTTTTCATCCTTGGAGAGAATACTATCCTCAATTCTTTGACTACAAAATCTCCCTAAAACCCCCATATTCTTCCTTCTGTATTACCACCCTTAGCTCCATGAACTGCCTCTCCCTCCATCGCCTACTTCCATTCCCTCTCCAGGGAAGAGATTCTTAGAAACTTCCTCTTTCCCCTACATACTCATGAACCCTGATGCCAAAAGCCTCCTCTCTCTGCCATCCTCTGGGGAATTAGTAATGGACGGGTGTAAGATCCTGTCCCCAGAATTTTTCAGATTTATTTGTCCATGCTATAAAATCCCCAGAAGGCAGTCACCCTGCTTGGGTTGGGGGGAGCTTGGGGAGGTTTCCAGATTGCCACCTATCCCATCTTGCTCCAGGGACCCTAGAGAAAAGAGCAAACTGAATAACCATCACTCACGGTAAGTAGCAGTGAGCAGCTGTCACCACCCACTGCTGGTGGATCAAGGTGCCCACACAAGGCTGGTAGTCAGATTTCAGGTAGGCCAAAAACGTGGAGCCAGAATTTTTATTTCTCTTATTAGTGAACTGAGCAGCTGGAGGGAGGGGGGATGGAAAAGAGAGGAGGGACAGAGAGAGACAAAGAAAGTTTCAGCAGATTTTACTATGTTCCCTCTGCCTGGAATATTCTCCCTCCAAACCATTGAATTCCTTCCTAATCTCTAAAACTCAATTAAAATACTACTATTTTCATGGAACTCTTCCTGAACCCCCAAATTGTAATATCCTTGGGTTCAGAAAGGCACTTTTCCTATTCTTTAGTGAATTTGTGATGTTATATTTTATACATACATACATATATATATATATATACACACACACACACACACACACACACACACACACACATTTTTTTTTTGGTAGGGGGAAGGCAGGGCAATTGGGGTTAAGTGACTTGCCCAAGGTCACACGGCTAAGTAAGTGTTAAGTGTCTGAGGCTGGATTTGAACTCAGGTCCTCCTGACTCCAGGGCCGGTGCTCTATTCACTGCACCACCTAGCCACCCCCTATTTTATATTATTTTTATCTGTGTTTGTATCTTATCTGATAATTAGACTATAAGCTTCATTAAGACAGGGACCCTTTCTTATCTAAATGTATCTCCTATAGTGCCTAACAGAACCTTCTGCACACAGGATATGTTCATAAAATGTTTACTATCCTATTTGGCCTTGGGTAAGTTCTTTAACCTCTCTGGGCCTCAGTTTCCCCATATGTAAAATGAGAGGTTGAATGAATGGGTAAATGAACGAAGAAACTGATGGCTAAAGAAACTTTAAAACTCCAGTATAATTTATTCCTTGCATATTTCACATATTATTTATAAAATAATATATGTAAATGCTTTGAAAAATATTAAGTATTGTAGAAACTTGAGGGGTCATTCAAACATCTTCCACAACTGTCTTTCCTTAAGGATTTTCACTATATCCTTCTGTGTCCCAATCTCTCTCTCTCACCTGTCTTTCTGTCACATGACTCCATGGTCATCAAAAGAGCAATCTTGGCTTCCCTTCCCTACCCTCTATTCCTTCTTCTTCTCTAAGGAAGATTGAAAAAAAGAACAACTAAAAACATTTTATGTGTGTCATGAACCTCTTTGGAAGTCTGGTGAAATCTATAGATCCTTTCTCAGAATAATGCTTTTTAATGTATAAAATAATATACATTGGATTATAAAGGAAGCCAATTACATTGAAATCATTATCAAAGTACTGCTCTCCCCAAAAACCAAGTTCATGGACCCCTGGACAAGAACTCCTTCCTAGGCCTGTGTTAAAACAGTCATAGAGTTGTAAAAATGTGCTGCTTCCTTTCTAGCCAAAGAACTCCTGGTTCTGCCTATGCTTGCTTGGCCCTTAGAGAATTTCCCATTATCTTCCCTCTTCTCTCCAGCCTTTTTGTTGCTGTTGAGGCATTTTCAGTCGTTTTTGACTCCTTGTGACCCCATTTGGGGTTTTCTTGGCAAAGATACTGGAGTGGTTTGTAATTTCCTTCTCCAGTTCATTTGACAGATGAGGAAACTAAGCTAAACAAGTTAAATGACTTGCTTAGGTTCATACAGCTAGTGAGTATGAAGGCCAGATTTGAACTTGGGAAGCTGAGTCTTCTTGACTCCAGGACCAGTGTTCTACCCACTGTACCATCTACCTGTCTTCTCCCTAGCCTACCCCTTTCTTAACTACCCTATTATTGCACATCCTCTCTAATGCTATATCCCAGTGTCTCTGTCCAAAGGCCTTTCATTATAACCGTTGTTCAATGTGTTGAGGGATCATGGTTTTCTAGGGTCAGGGGAAAGGTTGGGGTCACAGAAGTTTTGAGCCTATAAAGAAATTGCCAGTTCCTACAATTCTTAAGCCTTTGACTTTCCTGGGCTGTGTGTTCCTTTGGGCCTTTTTCTCCGCTTCCCAATCCCCCTCTCATCCTGCAGCCTTCACTTTGATGCCTTTCCCCATCAGGCTTCTAAGTTCACACTCACCAGCCAAAGTCAGCAAACCAAAGAGCAGGATGATCTTCATGGTGGTATCTGACACCCAGTGCTAGGCAGGAAACCTAAGGAAAGAACAGGTAGGACCTAGCTGGCTAAGCACCCTAATTCCAAATTGAAAGGTGAGTTGAAGAGACTGAAAGAAAAGATGGTTTTGAATTAGGGGGTGGTGACCCTCTCCATACCTGCCTGTCTCAGGTCCTGGTCTTGGGAGAACTGTCCCTTAGTTCTTTGGTACTAATAAAGGGATGTGAGAGAGGAGGGGAATGTAGGCCCATTCCCAGGTCCCTCCTCTTTGCAGTCCAGGAAACTTCCCTAGCCTGAGAGATATCCAACCCACTGGGCAAACGGACTCCAGGGCTCAGAGCTTTGAGGTCCCTTCCCCAGGGGCTAGAGAAATGCCAAAGGACAAAATCCCCCTTGGTATCTTCGGAGAGACAGCGTGACTATGGCCTCCTCCTCATTGGTTCCTCCCGGATTACTTGTCTGTTCTTGCTCACTCTTGCTCCCTTATGTGAGGAAGACCCATCCCGTCTGTATGTCACATGGGCCCCTCCCCTCTGTGTAACCCTGACCCCTCCTTTCTGTGTGACACAGACCTTTCCCCTCTCTTTGTGATCCTTAACTCTCTGGGGCAAACAGAAGTTAAGTGACCAGCCTAGGGTCCCTGAGCCATTAAAGTGTCAGAGGCTGAATATGAATCCAGGTCTTTCTGATTCCAAGTCCAATACTCTACCCATTTTACTGGATTGCCTCCACTATATGAATATGCAGTTCTTTTGTCTTTAATTTTTTTTCAAGTTACATGTAAAAAAAATTTTTTTTTGGAGGGGGAAGGTAGGGCAATTGGGGTTAAGTGACTTGCCCAAGGCTAATTTTTTTGTGTTAAGTGTCTGAGGCCTAATTTGAACTCCTGACTCCAGAGCCAGTGCTCTATTCATTGTACCACCTAGCCACCCCTATGTAAAAACAATTTTAAACATTTGGGTTTTCTTTAAGTTTTGAATTCCAAATTGTACCTCTCCCTCTCTCCTTTCCCTCCCCCCTCCCTGTGATAGTAAGCAATTTGATATTCTGGGTGGGGAACCTGCAGCCTTGAGGCCTCATGTGGCTCTCTAGGTCCTCAAATGCAGCCTTTTGAGTGAATCCAAACTTCACTACCTAGAGAGCCCCATGAGGCCTAAAGGCCAAAGGTTCCCTATCCTTGATAAATTATACATGTGAAATCATTACCATATTAATATCAATAATTAAAGAATTTTAATACATTTAAATTCAATTTTTTAGTCTATAAGATACTGTACCCATTCATCCATTCATCCAAGGATTGATTTTAGTTACATACTGTGACCCGGATGCTGTGCTTTCAAGTATTGGGTCATGCTCAAAAGGGTAATTGGGGAGGCAAGCAGAAATGGGAAAAGCATAGAAGATGGCAACATGATAAAGTAGAAAGAATACTGACTTGAGAGTCAGAGGATGTGGGTTAAAATTCTGTCTTTGACTATATGACTTGGGGTAAGTCACTTAATCTCTTTGGGCCTCATTTTCCTTGACTATCACATAAGGGGCTTGGGCTAGGTGGCCTCTGAGTTCCTTTCCACCTCCAGATCTATGATCTGTAGACAATATGATCATCTGAACTTGCAGGAATCTCCTACCTTAGGACATTTTCTTAAATGTTTTTTTAATGATTATAATCCAGTGTATGTATTTCTTATTAACTTTTTTGTATAGTTTTGCATCAATTTGATTCAAAACACAAATGAGTTATTTACAGGTTCATCACAGATATCATTTTATGGCAATAACCAATGTGAGTCTGAGCTTAAGAAATCGGCAACTCTTATCTTACTAGGAAACTATTCTTTCAACCCTTAAGGCTAAGCGGTACCTCCTAACATAGCCAAAACATTCCCATTAGAGTAACCATCTAAAAGTACAACTTAATCTGAACAGAGACCAAAATGTACAAGTTTTGGATGTGTTTACCTTGATGTACACCCTACTTCGTGTCTACTAAATTCAGGAAAACACTACCCATAAGATCATACCTCCATTAGTGATCTGCTTAACCTTTGGTGACTGGGATCTACAGCATAGCTTAAGAACCATCCTTCTGGTCTAAAAACCTGATTAAACTATGTTCTCAGTCATTTAATTTGAACTCAGAAAGCTGAGAATTCTTGATTCCAAGCACACTACACCACTTACCTTTCAATACACTTACAGCTAGTAAGTATGTGACCCTGTCTTCCAATGCTAAAGTTCAGAGCTCTAACTGCTAGACCATGTTGTCTTTATTCTTAATTTTCAGAGACATTTATCTTCCTAAAGGTGCATAAGAAATCACACATATTTGAACAGGAGTAAGGGGAAATAATTCTAGATACAAGAAAAGATATACCCCACAAGAAGTAATAGTAAACTGTTTCTGAACTCTTTGGAGTATAATAAAGAAACATATATGCTGTGAATATTCTTTGGATATCACGTTTAGCAGGCAACATCAATAACATAACACTTCCCTAAGGGAATCTGTTTATTTAAAAGGTGTCAATATACAAGCAAAGACAGAATTAGGGAACAGAACCAAGCCAGGGGAGGAAAAGCCGGGACTTGCATGAGCTCTCCCCCCAAACCTTCCAAATATCTTTACAAATGCTTCTAAACAAATTCTAGAGCAGTAGAACTCACAAAAAGAAAGAGTGAAATAAATTCCCAGCCCAAGACAACTTGAAAGGTTGGCAGGAAAGGTCCGTTGCAGCAGAGCAAGAGAAGAGTGCAGTCCAGGGCAGGTTGAACCAGCACAGTCCCAGTCCCAACAAACCAGAAGCAGACTGTGGGAGTGACTGAATCAGCAGCAGCTGCTTCCAGAGTACTCAGCCCAAAGACTGTAAGGGGGTTGAACAACTAATCAGAAGGAGATCACAGGGATCTTTTTGCCAGCACTGAGACAGGATTGTGTTGCTTTGTCTATATTCAGATCTGGGTTGCAGTTCTGGGTGGTAATCCCAGGACAAGGAGGAGCACTGGTATAGCAGAGTTTGTGGCCGCAGTAGAGAGTGGACACTCCCCATAGTTCCAGGGCAGAAAAAAGTGCCTGTAGTCATTCACAGACCATAGCAAATGCTAGGAAAATAGTAAACAGCTCTCCTCATATCACACCACCTTGGAAGAATTGAAAGCTTTCCGGTCCCTAGAAGCATTTCTGAAAATATCTGCACAAACCTTCTGAAGCTCAGAACAGTGCACCCTCCATCCCAGGAACAGAGCCCTGTTTAACAAACAGTTAAAAGTCCAGTAATAGACTGGGAAAATGAGTAAATGAAAGAAAAAAAAAAACCTCTGACTATAAAAACTTACTATGGTGACAAGGGAAACCAAAACACACCCTCAGAAGAAAACAACAAAGTCAAAGCTCCTACATCCAAAGCCTCCAAGAAAAATATGAATTGGTCTCAGACCATGGAAGGCTCAAAAAATATTTTGAAAATCAAGTAAGAAGGGTGGAGGAAAAATTGAGAAGAGAAATAAGAGTGATGCAAGAAAATCATGAAAAAGGAGTCAATACAAAAAAAAAACCACGAAGAAAATAATACCTTTAAAAAACAGACTAAGTCAAATGGCACAAAAGGTCCGAAGAGTCAATGAGAAGAAGAATGCTTTAAAAAGCAGAACTGTCCAAATGCAAAAAGAGGTACAACGACTCAATGAAGAAAATAATTCCTTAAAAATTAGAATGGAGCAACTGGAAGTTAATGAGTTTGTGAGAAATCAAGAAATAATGAAACAAAACCAAAAGAATGAAAAAAAAAAAAAAAGGAACCCAATATGAAATATCTCATTGGAAAAAGAAGTGACCTGGAAAATAGATCCAGGAGAGACCATTTAAAAATTATTGGACTACCCAAAAGCCACAATCAAAAAAAGATCCTAGACATATTATTTCAAGAAATTATCAAGGGCGGAGCGGCTAGGTGGTGCAGTGAATAGAGCACCAGCCCTGGAGTCAGGAGGAGCTGAGTTCAAATCTGGCCTCAGACACTTAACACAAACACTAGCTGTGTGGCCTTGGGCAAGTCACTTAACCCTAACTGCCCTCCAAAAAGCAAAAAAAGAAAGAAAGAAAGAAATTATCAAGGAAAGCTGCCCTGATATTTTAGAACCAGAGGGCAAAATAGAAATTGAAAGAATCCACCAATCACCTCCTGAAAAAGATCCCAAAATGTGAACTCCCAGGAATATTATAGCCAAATTCCAGAGTTCCCAGGTCAAGGAAGAAGAAGAAGAGGAAGAAGAAGGAGGAGGAGGAGGAGGAGGAGAAGAAGGAGAAGAAATGGAAGCAGCAGCAGCAAAAGCAGCAGAAACAGGAGGAGGAGGAGGAGAAGTTTTCTAAATCGATATGTGCCTGTAGAGATCTTTATGTACAGTTTGGTGACCCCTGTTTCTATTTGATTTTGACACCACTGGTGTCAAGAACAGTGGATTTGGAGTCAGGGGACCTTGGTTCAAATCCTACCTCTGGTTCTTATTATTTGTGTGACCTTGGGAAAATCACTTAAGGTTTTGGGCCTCATTTTCTTCAGCTTTCAAATGAGGTGGTTGGACTAGATGGCCTCTGCTCTCTTTAAGCTCTAAATGTTTGAGCCTTTGAAATTCAGGAGTCATGTAATTTCATAAATCCGATCCAAAATGTTTCTGTCCCACTTGCAGCTGTATTGTCCATATTCATGACAGAGCTAAACATAAGGCAGTGGATAACCCAGTTAGCTCAGTGGCAGCTAAGCAGGAAGCTTTTGTGTATGAACTTGGCTAGGAAAGACTCATCAGTGGCTAAGCTTTTATGTGGCAAAGTCATTTGTAAAAGGCAGGAGAAACAAAAGCAAATGAAAAGAGAGTAGAACTGGTTTTGAGGTTAAGATACCACCTGGCACACTGGTCCACAACACTTGCTAAAACTTGGATTTGTCATGTGGACAGGTCCTTTTAATAACTCCTCTACTATTATTAGTTGTATCAGCACTGACTCACCATGCTTATTATTTTGAAATATGACTCAATTTTGATAACCTCTATTTTAATACATAGAATGTTCATTTGCTGCTTGTAAGTGTCTTAAGACTTCTATAGTTAATTGACTCATATGCAAGTTGTGCAAACAGACCCCCTTCAAAAGAACCACCAGATTTGGAACTTTACCTTTTGGCAACACAAATATGGCATATGTGAAGTTTTAAATTCTGTACTATAATATGACCCTTTATGGTAACGCCTTCTTGTCCTCCCAAGACCTTGGTACTTCAATGGATTTGTGATTTCAGCAATCTTTGTACAATATTCCCTCTGATGGTACAAATCATAACACATCCACATCTTCTAATCTTATATGCTTCCCTCCTACATTTCCAATCTTCTTACACCTTCCTTTCTTCCTTCCATGTACTAAATGGTCCAGGGACACTGGTCTTCCTTCCCCCAGACCTTCCATTTCCCAGTTCTGAACATTTTCCCTGGCTATCCCTGATGCCTGGAATGTTCTCCCTCCTTATCTCTGTCTCCTGGCTTCCTTCAAGTCTCAACTAAAGTCCTACCTTCTACAGTAAGCCTTTTCTAGTCCTCCCTAATTTTAATGCCTTCACTTTGAGATCACCCCAACAAATCCCGTATATGGTTTGTTTGCACATTTGTTGTGGTTGTTTACTTGTGTTTTTTCAGATGTGTCTGATTTTTCATGACTCCATTTGGGGTTTGCTTGGCAAAGATAATGGAGTGGTTTGCCATTTCCTTTTCCAGCTCATTTTCAAGATAAGGAAACTGAAGCAAACAGGATAAGTGACTTACTCAGGGTCACACAGTTAGTAAGCGTCTTTGGCCAGATTTGAACTCAGGAAGTTGAGCCTTCCTGACTCCAGGCCCAGTGCTTCGGCCACTAACTAACCTAGCTGGCCCTGTTTGTACATAGTTACTTGAACATTGTCTTTCTCATCAGACTGGGAGCTCCTCAAAAATAGGGACTGCTTTTTGCCTTTCTTTGTGTCCCAAACACTTAGCATAGTCTAGGATGTAGTAGATGCTTAATAAAGGCTAGTCGATTGATTGATACAGAATCATACACCCAGAGCTGTAAAGGACCTCAGAGGGCATCAAATCCAAACCCTTCATTTTAAACACAAAGAAACAGACACAAAGAAACATAAACACAAAGACATAGCAAGATTAAGTGACTTGCCCAAGGTCACGTAGGTAGTGAGTCAGAGGTAGAATTTGAACCTAGGCCCTCTGACTCCAGAGACAGTGCTCTAACCTTTGTACCATGATGACTTTTCAGTAACTTGTATCTATACCTACCCACAAATCTTCCATGGAGATGGACCCAAAGTATTGGAAGACTTCCCCTAATTCTCTTTACAGTCTGTGATTACCAATGTATCATTTAGCACTGAACCTCTCTGAGCTTTTTATATCATTACAGAACAGTTATAAGGAAAGTGCTTTGTAAGCTTTCAAGTACTTTAGAAATGGGATCTAATATTGTCAAGTCCGGAGTCCGGACCTTCTGGTTCCATATCTAATGCTTTGTATCTCCTGTGCCTAGCACCAATCCTGAAATATGATAGGTGCTATATATACATATATATTTGCAAAGTTGAGTTATGAGCATGTAGTACTTCTTCAAAGAAAAGTTTCTATTTGTCACAATGAGTCATGTCCAAGTCTCAGACAGAATTGTTTCAGACTACTAGGAAACAGTGCCCAAGATATTCCTTTCAACGGCACAGCCACCTATGAGAAATTGTGAGCAGCTTTCTCTGATGATACCGTGACAGATTAGTAGAAAAGGAAGCGAAAAGAGCTAGGAATCAAGTGTGCAGAGTACCTATAAAAATTAACCTAATCATCACTGAGATTCTAATGCAATGACAGTGATTTGACATGTGACTAGAGGAAGTGAATCACATCAATATTGCCATTCTCATTATGAATGAATCCAGAAGACAAAAGAGGAAGGAAATAAAGGAGTTAGTTTTTATCATACCCAAAGATAATGAGAAATACAATTTTAAGGAACATATCATTATCTCAAAATTCACTGGTCATGAGGACTACTTATAAAAAACACCTTTTATTTTGTAGGAGTTGATATTGAAGAATTTCTCTCTTTTAGAATATGAAAAAAGGAGAAGAATTCTGTGAACTTGATAAAAGACTCCAAATTAAGTCAATAAATACTTTAATATTCAATGACTCTATTACAAAGATGGAGGCTGAAAGACATCAAAGCTTTTATATTTTACAGAAGCTTACTGTCTATAATTTATGAAATTGTTTTTCAAAAGGAGAGTTGGTAGACAAAACAAGCACTGAATAAGAACAGAAAGAGAAATTGATTCTGTCTTAACCAACAAGAAAAAATGGGCTGCCAATGTGAGAGTTGTTTTCCGATCAATGGTCTGAGTATAGCCAGATCATTAACTTGTTAGAGCAATGATAAAAATAAAAATCAAAATTGAGAAGTACATTGAAAACAACTCTAATTTAGCCTACTTAAAAAATAGTACTGGGACAGAGTCAAGATGGCAGCAGAGAAGCAGCAAAACTCGGCAGCTCTCCCCTTAACCGCCTCAAATACCTGTAAGATATGACTCTATATGATTCTAAACAAATTTTAAAGCTCCAGAACTCACAAAATGACAGAATATCAAAGCTCCCACTGAAGGCAGCCTGGCAGGCAGATGGGAAGGAGTTCACTGCAGCGCGCTGGGAGCCCAGACCAGCACCATATGAACTCGCAGCTGGGGGCCTGGGGCCACAAGAACAAGCCACAGCTGGAGCGCAAATCACCAGAAGCTGTGGCATTTTCCAGAACTGTAACCCGTAAGAAACAAGGATTAAGTGAAAGGTCATTGGAACTCGGCTAAACTTGAGGGAGAAGATCTGGCCAACTGCCCCAGGGCTAGAAGCAGTCTGAAGTAGAGGCCCTGCAGCTGCCTCCACACGGCTGCTTCAGAGCTCCTGGCCTGCAGATTGCAGGGGGGCCAAGTGATAATTCAGAGGTTAAGTGCTCTTGCCTTGACCTGCCTGGATCAGGATCGCAGTCTTGGGCGGTGGTCCTGAGGTATGGGACCAGTGAGCCAAAGCTGGTGGGGACTGCAGAAATGGTGGCTCCCTAATAGCTCTGGCAGCTGCAAAAACCCCAGCAATTTGGGACAGAGCTCTCCCCTCTGGAAGCAGAGTTCTACTGAACCTAAAAGTCAAGTAATTGACTGGCAACATAAGTGGGCAAAGGAAGCAAAGCAAACTCAGCAATGCAACTTTAGATTCCTTTTTTGGGGACAAAAAGGACCAAAGCATGGAACGAGAGGAAGACAACACAGTCAGAATTCCTGCTTTAAAAGCTTCCAAGAAAAATGTAGACTGATTACAAGCCATAGAGCAGCTTAAGAAGGATTTTGAAAACCAAATAAGAGAAGTAGAGGAAAAATTGGGAAGAGAAACAAGAATGATGCAAGAAAAT
>CM053588.1:223126875-223172056 GCA_028646515.1 Pseudochirops corinnae
TCTCCTTCCTTTATGAATTAAAAAGTAAACCTAACAATGAAGCACTCAATGGAATACTATATATATGATACATTTCACATTTTACACAAAGATAAAATGAAATCTTTAATTTAGTACTTAATGCTATTTTTGTTTCAGCTTACCAAGTATCCTAGAAATCCTAGCAGAAACTAGTAGCTACCCTAAAATCACAGAACTCACTTTTCAGAGTTTCCGGAAATATATAAGAGCTTTCCAATCAATCAGTAACTCCTCTGCTTTGTTCTCTATCAACCCCTTGGCACAATTATGTCTACACAACAAGTTCAGAAGTATGTATCTATATGGATGAAAGATATACCTAACCAAAGATATACAAACTGTTCCTATTTAGAAAACTTTTCACACAACAGGAATTAGGGCAAAATGTTAAGGAAAAAAAAGAAGTCCTTTAATGAAAGCAGTATCATTTTTAAATGTGGTGGAATCCATGAGAGTAACCAGGAGTTTTAATCTTCCCAATTTCCTTATGGCATTCCCAGACTCTTATTTAGAGACTTTGTTCCCCTCTCACCGCAAAAAAAAAAAAAAAATTCAAGAAAAAAAATTATGAACATAAATCATAGCATACAAAACTAATCAGGGCTTTCTACCTTACCTATATCTACTTATAGTAATATTTACTGAAAGTGAATGACTAACCTCTCTTAATATCAACTACCAATTGCACACCATACAGGTATACTTACTTTAAGGAACATGTATATTCCTGACAAGTTAGGCATAACTTAATTTTTGTCACCTGAAACGCACTCCTATCCCCTCATTAAGTCACATTATAATTGCCATATTATGACTTTTCTGGACCTCAGTTTCCTCATCTGTGTTATTACAGTGTTGGAATAGGTCAGTCGACCTAAAATTCAATTTATAATTTAACTAGATGCTTTCTCTTTTTCTGATGGATCTTCAATTAGCAGTGGTTTCAACAGATACTTTAAGTATCTATTTCCCCTCATTAAATGGTCAGTAAACTCTGATATAGAAACAAACACTTAAGTGTACTAGCATTAATTAGCAGTTGCTAATTAAATAAATTTTGGTACTATGAATATCCCCTTTTTTCTTAACATATGGACGCATATATAAGTATAGTCAGTTCCATATCACTTTAAAGTTATGATTCACCTAAGCAGAATAATTTATTTTTGATTGGCTTGGTGATTTTATCAATATAGGGAGCTTCAGGTTAACAACTCCCTCTCAATGCAAGTCAGCACAATTTCAGCAATTTAGCATATTAGAGAATATCACTAGGCTCTTAAAATTTAAGTGATTTTTAACCCCCAGTTTCCTGACTCTAAGATCTACTCTCTATCTACTATTGCTTCTAAAGATCTAACATTAAAAATAATGAAATTAATGGTTAACTTATCTATGTATGTAACCATCACTAGAAAGCAGCTGCACCAATACATAAAAACTCTAAGCTGTCATGTCCAAAATCTTGTCTCTGCTATACATGTGTCCTTAATTTGGAAATGCCAATATGCAATGATGTTTTACTATACTTGACAGGTTTCCATAAAAAAAAAAAAACCTAGCAAAATAATCAAGTGATATTTTGAGACACAATTCTGGTTCTGGTTTTGTTTTTTATTTTTAAAGAAGAACTTACGAGATAAGTGCAGTGCTTAATCATCATACCCTGTATTCTCACCTGATGACTGAGACTTGGCCTCATTACTAGAATAAAGTCTGCTCAGCTCCCCATCCATCACGAAATGTGGAGGCTGTCTATTTTGTAAACTGGACATTCGAAGATTCAAGGGTCTTTCACCTACTGAAAAAAAATACATTAAAAATTGTATTAGGCAAAACCAGGATTCTTTACATTAAAATGAGTTTTAAGGATGAGAAGAAATGTTTAGAATTACTGCAGTTTTGGTTTTGTTTTGTTTTGTTTTGTTGTGTTGTTTTTCAGGACAAAAGTAGCACCAAAAACTTTTTGACAACAGTTGAGGAAAAACTGTAATTGTTTAAAAGGAGGGAAAAATCAAGTTCATGGAACATGGATAACTTAAGAGCTAGAAGGAAATTCAGAGGTCAGTCCAACACTGGGCAATCTGGTGGTGGTATGGACAGAGTGGGAGCCCTAGAGTCAAGAGGACATGAGCTCAAATCTGGCCTCAGAAATTTACTAGCTATGTGACTCTGGGCAAGTCACTTACCCCTCTTTGCTTCGGTTTCCTCATCTATAAAATGACCTGGAGAAGGGAATGGCAAACCACCCAAATATCTTTGCCAAGAAGAACCCAAATGAGATCATGGAGAGTTGGATACAACTGAACAACAATCCAACATCATTATCACTACCATCATCATCATCACCACCATCATGTACAAGTGAGGAAACAGGTCCATGGAAATTAAGTGACTAGATCTTCTCTATAAGCAGCAGGGCCAGGATTCAATCTCAAGTCCTCTGATTCTTTTTGCTTGACCAAACTGCCTCTTCTTCAGGATTTTACTAAATTTTGAGAAGTACAATTCTGTTCCATTTGCTATAAATGATTAGGCTTTTAACAAAGTTCACAACAAATGAGATAAAAATTGTGATTCCCAATCCTTATTCCCACTTCATATAAAAAAAAAAGATTTCCTACTTAAGATATGATTGAAAAATGGTACATTTCAAATTATATACTCCCATAAATCAAAACACATTTGCAATTCATAATACTATATTTTTTTCTTTACTGATTTTTTTTCTTCCAAAGGTGCCAACAGACTACCCATGAAAACTGAAGGTTTTTTTTTTTTTAGTCTCTGAATAGATGTTTTACATCAGCGGAGAAAGTTCTTTCCCCACACTATTCCTTAATCTCATTATAAAAGGGATTCTTTTCATTTGGCTACACATGACCTACACATGCTGCTATCCTTTCTTCTGGGATTCTCTCTATGGATATATTAAGTTGAAAGCTATAAGTGTGTTTAATTTAAGTCTACTCATTTATTTTAAAAACAAACCTGTTAGGTCTAAAATTAACAGTTCTCAAGGAAACCAATTTTTGGTTACAGCTCCTGAAATATCCAGGTCTCTGACTTCATACCAATTCCTAAATTTACAATTCTTTATAAGTCTTCATTACATATTTATTAATATTAAGCCCATGACAGAAAAGAAAGGCACAGGGAGATACAAACTAATACAAAGTGAAGTGAACAGAACCAGGAGAACATTGTACATAGTAACAGCAATATTTTAAGATGATCAACTATGAATGACAGCTATTCTCAGTAATACAGTGATTCACGTCTAATGAGGGTATAATCACATCACCAGAGGGGGTATCCACACAGATGAAATCATGAATCTTTAAAATATGATGTAGTATACTACATATTTTCAGAGGAAAAGTAATTTTATATGCATCATTGAATAAAACCAAATTTGTCCTTTTCATTTGTCCACTCTAACAGACAGGTCATATTGCTTTGGAAACAGCCACCATATTTCCTAAGAAACTAAATACTAACACCCAACAGGTTACACTGTTGGCTCTTTTTTTCTTTTTTTAAAGTCTAAGTAATACTGTTGTTTGGTCCTTCTTAGAAAAATGGGCATTCACTCTGGCCAACAAATCTCTGGGGGAAATAAGCCCCCTCAATTGTTCTTATTCCATTAATTAAGTCTCCCTTTCCCACCCACACATTTTACAAGATCTATGTCAATCATACGTGTCAGATGAAGTTGGAGAATAACAAAGGAAACAAAGAAAATTTTCATATCAATAGATAAGTGAATCCTAAAAACCTAAATGCCAAGCTTTTATTAAGCAGCTTTTTCTTTGTCTTTGTAAGAATGGAACAATTTACGAAAAATAATTTTAAGTAAAACCTCTAAGACACCATTTGGAAAATAAGAGAAACATAAATAATATTCTTATCTGCTTGTCTTTGAAATTCATAATTACTCCTGGCTGTAAGATCATGGCAGGGTAGCACCTCTACCTTGTCCGTCAGAATTATCTGCTATTAAGCCATTTGGACTGTGCTCTTCTGAGTTCTGCCGGTAAAGCCCTGCAGACAATCGCCTTTCCGCATGTTGTAGTCTCTCATAGCCAGCTTGGGTGCAAAGGAACTCCATCTGTTTTGCCATCACCTTTTCAGGCTGCTAATAAAGCAAAAATAAAATCAGTGACTAAAACTGTCTGGATCAGACTCTTGAAAGGTTTGAAGGTGCCAATTTAAGACTCCAAAGCAAATATATTTTGCATTCATTAAAATAAGTTCACACTTTCATATATCATACACATGCTCCATAAATATGCATGCATGCCTATATTATCATGCTACAACACACCAAATGGATTTTTGGCAACCAAGCTGTCTTCTAAGGTCTATAAAAAGAATTCCTCTTTCAACTGAAAAGCAAAAGGTCTTTGGGATTGTGGTACAAGCTACTTAGTCCCCTTTAAAGATTCTTTTCCTAAGAAATCTAAATGAAACAGCAGCATCTGTTAGGAGCTTCTTCCAACACAGAGGGCGATATCCTGGTATCTTTATTTTGGGATACTACATGGATTCTGAAAATAGAGGAGGACATTATGGCTGTAGAGAGAAAAGGTGTAAAACTTCCATCTACAAAAATTGGTCCAATTTACCTCTCACGGAAATTAAACAATACAGAATGACACTGAACAACTTCCACACTGCCAGAGGATATTCACTTTCTTTATGGAGCTGAGCAGGACTGAAGCATTTCCCCCAAAACTAAAAATAGCTCCGATCTAAAGAGCATTTCGCAGTTTACAAAGTGCTTGACATCTATCTCACTGGATCCTCAAAACAACCCTGTTAAGTAGGCGGCATATAATTTTTGCAGAGGAAGAGAGTGAATGCTTAACAGTGTTTGGTACGTAGCAAGAACTCAATAAATGCTTATCGAATTGAATTATTCAGAGAGATTAAACTATTTGCCCAATGTCAAACAGTTTGAGATGGCAGAACTGGGACCCAAACCTAAAACCTCTGATTTCAAATCCTACCAAACACCCCTGCTTCCTATATCAAGGTAAAACGTGTAGTTAGCTTGCTAGTACATACAATTATTTTTCCAAATGCTTCTTCAGCTCTTCTTCCTGCACTGTCATAAATAAAAACCATTTGAAGCTTCATGCATTATGTTCCAGGTGGTTTATCTTTAATGTTTTGCTAAGGAGGAATAGTTAAAATCAACCTAATATGAATTTACCTAAGATATTGAAAATAAGTGAAACAGTGGTGTGTGTGATATAATATTTGTAAATAGTGTGCTGAGTAACGAAATAAAAGTTTTGGTTTTCAATACAGAAAATTCATAGCTAAAAGTCTTAGAGAGTTTTGCAGTTCTGTAATTTTTCTCTGGAAATAACTGGATGCCTTCACACAAGGCACTAAAAAAACTTCAGGAATGGAAAGCAATCATTTTTCTTTCTACCTGTATCACTTCTTAATTGTATCAGGCCACAAGTATAAAAATATGAAACTAAAATATAAAAACTTTCAAAGGGAAAAATCATATACCCCAAACATGGATGTATTCATATACCTGAAGGCAGAGTAGCAGAATAAGGAGAAAACTGGCCTTTGAGCCAAGTTTGGGGTCAAGTTCTTCCTCTGATACATAATGGCCAAATGACACTGGGCAAATCAATTACCTCTCAGTGTTTTGAGGGATTTTTAAAAATAATATTTTATTCCCCCCCACCAATTACATGTAAGCACTATGTTTTAACATTAAAAAAAAAGTTTTAAGTTCTGAATTCTATTCCTTCCTCCCTCCTCTGCACCTGCCCTAAGATGGTAAACAATATGATATAGCTTATACATGTGCAATCATGTAAAACATTTCCATAGTAGTCGTATTGTGGAAGAAAAATCAAACAAAACAAAAGAGAGAGAGAAAAAGAAAGAAGGGAAAAAGAGAAAAGAAAGGAAGAAGGAAGGAAGGAAGGAAGGAAGGAAGGAAGGAAGGAAGGAAGGAAGAAAGGAAGGAAGGAAGGGAGGAAGGGAGGAAGGGAGGAAGGAAAGAAGAAAGGAAAGAAGAAAGAAAGGAAGGAATAAAGGAGGGAAGAAAGAAAGCTTCCATCAGTATTCAGACACTATCAGTTCTTTCTTTGGAGGCAGATAGCATTTTTCATCATGAGTCCTTTGAGATTGTCCTGAATCACTGTATTACTGAGAATAGCTAAGTCATTCATAGTTGATCATCTTAAAATATTGCTGTTACTATGTACAATGTTCTCCAGGTTCTGGAGAACTTTGTATCAGTTCATGTAAGTCTTTCTAGGTTTTTCTGAAATCATCCTACTTGTCACTTCTTATAGCACAAAGTACTCCATTACAATCATATACAATAACTTGTTCAGTCTAGGCAATTTTCTAAGACTCTAAATTGTGAAGGAACCTTCTTACATTGATAGAGGGAATTTCCACACCTGGGAGTTCCCTTTAACCAATGTAATCACAGGCCCAAGTCCCTATTCCTATCCTATTTGATACATTTATTTTCTCCTAACCTTCAGTCAGAATCACAGAATCTCAGAACTGGATGGGACCTCAGAGACCATCTAATTCAACTCATCCCTGAAAAAGAATCCTCTTCATTATATAACCAACAAGTGGTAATATAGTCTTTGTTTGAAGGTTTCTAGGAAAGGGGAAATGATAACGTTCTGTGGCAGTTCATTCTATTTGTGCATAGTTCTAATTATTTGGAAGTTTCTCCCCAAATCAAGTCTACCTCTTTCTCTCTGTAACTTACACACACACCCTCAGAGGCCAGGTAGAGCAAGCCACATGACATTCTTCTACATGACACACCTGAAAATGCTTCAAGATTAAAAATCCTGTCTCCCCCAAAGTCTTCTCTCCTCCAGATTACAGATCCCCAGATCCTTCAACTGATCCTCATATGATATGGCAACTAGATGGTAGAGTAGATATGAATGTTAGACCTGGCATCGGAAAGACCAGAGTTCAAATCCAACTGCCAACACTTAACCAGCTATGTGAAATATGGGCAAGTCACTTAAACCTCTCACAATCCAGTTTCCTCATGTGTTAAAAAGATAAAATAACAGCACCTACTTCACAAGATACATATACACATAAATAGCATTTGCAAATCTTAAAGTGCTATGTAAGTGCTAGCTATATAACATCTTGAGGTCATTCATCATCCTGACTGCCCTCCTCCTTTCTATCTTGTCAATATCTTTATTAAAATACAATGCCCAGAACAAAACACAGTATTTCAGATGTGGTCTGACCAGGGCAGAATACAAAAAGACTATTACTTCCCTTGTACTGAACACTATACCTCCCATAAATCAGCCTAAGGTCACATCAGTTCTCTTGGCTGACATTTCACGATTGACTCATATTAATCTTATTGTCTACTAAAACTCTCAAATTTTTTTTATACAACTGTCTTGTAACTATTTTATTTCAGATACAAAAGTATAGTATGCAACACTAAATATGTCCTGTCAACATTGCAATGGAGGAAAGAGATCAGAGAAAAAGGAAAAAGTTCCATATGTACAAAAATATTTAGAGCAGCTCGTTTTATGGTGGTAAAGATTTGGAAATTGTGGGGATGCCCATCAACTGAGGAATGGCTAAACAAGTTGTGGTATATGAATGTGATGAAATACTAGGAGGCTGTAAGAAATGATGAGCAGTATGGTTTCGGAAAAAATGTGAGAAGACGTGAACTAATGTAAAGTGAAATTAGCAGAACCAGGAGAACACTGTACACAGTAACAATATTGTATGATGATCAATTGTGAAAGACTTAGCTGTTCTGTTCAATACAATGATCTAAGACAATTCTGAAGAACTCACAATGAAAAATGCTATCCACCTTCAGAGAAAGAACTGATGAACTCTGGGTGCAAATTGATATATACTTTTTCACTTTCTCTATTTTTCTTGCTTTTCTGTGATATGGCTAATATGGAAATATGTTTTGCATGATTTCACCTCTATAATTAATATCACATTGCTAGCCTTCTCAGTGGGCTGGGGAAAGGTAGGAGAGAGGAAAAGAATTTGGAAATCAAAATTCAAAAAAAAAAGTTAAACATAAATAATGAGCTTTTTTGAAAGATAAAAAACTGATTGACAACAACAATGACAACAATTTCAATGGAGGATATTTATAATTGTCATAGTGGTAAAATGTATTGGTTTCTAAAACAACTTGGAAAAAATACATTCATGTGAAGTGTCAATTCCACTAGAAACATCTAAGATATTTAAGGACAAATACATGAGATAAGATAAAATAATGACTAAATTTCCCCATCTTTTGACTGAGAGATCCTCCTACTGAGCATATAACTCAAGGGGGTTAAAGACAAAAAAAAAGATCTTATATGCTTGAAAACATTAAAGACCACACTTTTTTGTGGCAGAGAGCACTAGGAACAGAGCAGGTGCTTGTTGATTTGGAACGGGGGTGGGGAACCTGTGGCCTGGAGGCCTCCCCACCCCTAGTTTAAACAATCATGGCACATAAATGCAATGGAATATTACTGAGCCATAAGAAATGATTAATATGCTGAATTCCAAGAAACATGGAAGATTTATATAAAATGAAAAAGAGTAAAAGCAAACAGAAAAGCTAGATGGTGCATTGGATAGAGCACCAGGCTTGAAGTTAAGAAGACTTAAAATCCTGATCTGAAATCTGGCCTCAGACACTTCCTGGCTATGTGACCCTGGGCAAGCCATGTAATCCTGTTTGCCTCAGTTTCCTCATCTGTCAAATGAGGTGGAGAAGGAAATGGCAAATCACTCTAGTATCTTTGCCAAGAAAACCCCAGATGGGCTCACAGAGAGTCAGACATGACTGAAAAATGATTGAAAGAGAAAACAGACCCAGGAAATCAATATATACAATGCCTGCATCAATATAAACAGAAAAAAACAATAAAACAAAGCTGAATACAACATAATTAAAATGACCAAGGTTGGCTCCAGAGAAAAGTTTCTAAAATGCACCTCCTTCCTTTCCCTGGAGAGGCAGAGGACTCTGCATGTGGAATGTTGCCTATGTTGTCAGAAGCAGTATTTGTGTTACTAATGAACTATTTTTCCTTTTTAAACACTTTTTTTTTGCAAGGAAAGGCTCTGGGCAGGGGAAGGAGAGAGGAATGGATTTGTAAATGAATGTGATTATGAAAACAAAAGGCATTAATAACTTTTTCACTTTCTCTATTTTTCTTGCTTTTCTGTGATATGGCTAATATGGCAATATGTTTTGCATGATTTCATGTCTACAATTGTATCAGTATGATAGGTACAAAAAGTATCTATGATTTCATCAACTTGGGGGAACTCCTAGTGTAGAAACTCTATTCACCAATGCCAATTGCGACCTATAATAATGGAGTAGTGTGGTATATTGGAAAGAGCTTTTGTGTGGCTTTAAATTCTACATCTGTCACTACCTACATGACCCCAGGAAAGTGATTTACCTCTTTGGGCCTCCGTTTCCTCATGTATAAAATGAGGAGGTTAGACTAGATTACTGATGTCTTTCAGTTCCAAATCCATCATTCTATGAACCTAGGAAATGGTGTGAAGTACAAGCAGTTAAAGAATTTGTCTAGGTCACACAGCTCGTAAGGGTCCAAGTAAAGGTTTGAACCCAGATGTTCCTGCCTCCAAACCCAACATTCCATTAACTTTAACACAGCCTATAAAAAACCTGGCATAGAAAAATACGTGTATAGTTTGTAGCATTTGCTCATCTATAAACATCACTTTAAAATTTTAAAGTATGGGCATAGTATTTACTGTATAATTTACAATATTTTAAATAATACTATTATTGCTCTTTGTTTTTAAAATGCAGACATTGAAAGCCAGTGACTATTTTGCCTTTATACAGCTAACAGTAGCTTGATTCTTTGGAGTCTTTCTTCAGCCTCCAATCTTCAAAATTACAAAGAATGTTTATGTAGGACCAGATTAGATTCAGTTCATAAATTTAACCAAACTAAAAGGATGTGATAGCTATCTTGTTTATACAGCTGTGGATCAGGGTAAACTTTAGAGGCAACCAGAAATCATTTTAGTCATCAAAACTTTAAAACCAAAATTAACTGACGCAGTTGCTTATTTTTCACTAATCATCATTTCTAAGAAAGGAAAAGTCCATGGCTACCAAACTGGTGGTTTCCATTACCTGCAAATTAAGTGCCGCAAATTCTTCACCTTTAGCTTTGGCCAATGCTAACTGAACTTTTACAGCATCCTGCTGGAAAAGGGTCTGCACAGTATCCTGGAAATCTGGGAACCCATCCTATTAACCAAAAAACAAACAAAGTTAACAGCATGCTTCATCTTTTCCCTGAAAATATCTAAGGGCTGTTCACAGAAATTCATTCATTAACTTCTTGTTTTTGTTTTTTCATATTAGCTCACAGATTGCACTACGCTGAGGCACAGAAAGCTTTAAGTGAATTTCTTAAGGTTTTAAAGTTGCAGTGGTAATTTGGAAGAAACAGAATTGAGTGAGATAACAACAGGGTTTAAGTATCAGTACGGTATTTCAGTTTGTATAGTGTCCAGGTTTCATCCCAAGTATATTCTGTCTAATAGCCTTAGACATTAGCCACCATGTTAAGTGAAACAACATCATACAGGATAATTCTACAAGAATAATTAATTAATTTGCCTTGGCCTTTCTGATGTTACAGTGGAGTTTGGCTATGATGTATGAATGATAAATAATGTATGTGACTGATGCCAAAGAAAAAAGTCACTTGAAATAATCACAATAAATAAATGAATAGTAGAAAGGCATTGTGGTATGATAGAAAGAGTGCTCAATTTGGAGCCAGAGGACTTGGGTTCAAATCTCACCTCTTATTAATGGGAATGGGAATTTGAAGATCTTCCCTGTCCCTTAAAAGGCCTAGGGGGGTTTGAAGACCTTCCCTGCTTTGAAGATTAAACTCTGTCTCCTTATAGGTTGAATGTAGTCACATGGAGCCTGTGGTGGGAGAAGTTTGCTGAAGGGTAGAGCAGAGCCCACAGGAAGCTGGGAGTCAGAGCTAGAGAGACGGTGGGAGAGAGAGGATGCTCAGGCATGGAATCAGATAGGCTCATGAGTAAATATTGATCTTGTGGTGGTTTGTGTGAAGGCTAAAGGATGCTGTTGCTCTCCGTGTTATGACTTTTTAACTTCTTTACTACTATGATGGAATCATCTTACTGGCTTTGGAACTTGGTTTTCTGGTGTCTAAATAAATGCTTTGCTTCTGTACTCTATATGGAGAGTTTGTTATATTTTGTGATGGAGTGCCATGCAGGAATTACAGTCACAGTCTTGTGATCATGGGTGCTGTAAATATTGCATTGGCACTACCCCTCTATCACTTACTACCCAACAAATCTTGGCTAATTCAGTCATCCTCTTGAATTCTAAATTTCATTATCTGCAAAGTAAAGAGTCTGGACTAGATGACCATTATGGTCCCTTCTAAATGAAAAAATAAGTTCCCAAGTGCCCCAGTCATCACTAAGAATTCAAAGAAAAAGAAAGCAATAAAGACAATTTCCAAAAAATATTGGCACTCAAAAGATGGACATAGCAGAATGAGTAAGAATTGGTAAATGAAAAGAACACCATGAGTTTAGTCCCATGGATTCTAGCCCGAACTCTGTCATTAATGATGACATTAAATGTGTAAAACACCTAACCCCTGTTATTTGGGTTTGCACAACTGTAAAATCCTGTGATAGTCATTTCTTACTTCTCCCCAAACACAACACTATCTCTCAGCTCCATGCCTTTTCACTAGCTGTCCCCCATGTTAGGAATTCTCTCCCTCTTCATCCTCTATCTCCTGGCTTCTCTGGCTTTTTCCAAGATTCAGCTCAAATCCCACCTTTTGCAGGAAGCCTTTCCTGGTATACTTCCATCTCCTACTTTGTATGTGTGTAGTTGTTTACATGTTGTCTTCCTCATTCCTTAAAGGAAGAGTGTGTTTTTGCCTTTCTTCTTGTCCCCAGGGCCTGGCACATAATGATTTTATTTGGTTGTTTTCCATTTGTGTCCGACCCTTCATAACCCCATTTGAGGTTTTCTTGGCAAATATATTGGAGTGGTTTGCTATTCCCTTCTCCAGCTCTTTTTACAGATGAGGAAACTGAGACAAACAAGGTTAAGCGACTTGCCCAGGGTAACTTAAATGACTTAGTCCTGACTTAGTCCTGACTCCAGATGTAGTACTCTGTACACTGCACCACCCAGCTGCTCCATAGTAAGTATTTAATAAATACTGATCAACTGACTAACTCTAAAATAATCCACCCTCGCTACCTCACTGGGCTGCTGGACTAAATGTAAACAATTATAAGAGTGTTTTGAAATGTAAAAACTGCTACTCAGGTGAAATGTGATATTATCATTAACAATCCTGCTCTTTGGAACTCTTGCCTTTCCCTCTCCACTATCATTAACAAATTTGCCTCATCTTATTCCTCTTCCTTTTGTGATCCTTTACTTTCTGATATTCATGGTGACCTGTCTCCCCTCAGAAGACATGGTATCTTTGGCCATTCTTTCAATTACTGAAAAGACTTTCTCTCGTGCCTGCTAACACACTGGTATAGGGAAAGATGGTATATTCCTTGTTTTCCATTATAACTTCCAAATCCCCCTCTGCTTCCATCATTCAACAACCTTTCCTCCTTGGAGAATCATTCTATCCATCCATCCATCCATACATACATACATACATACATACATACATACACAGATACACATATATGTATATGTATCACCCTATACAGTTCCTTGTGACAGTTTATCCACAGTCCCTAAATTATTCTCTCTCCTTCTCTAGGAATTCAATACTCCCCTTTTCTCCACCCCAACCCCTGCTTTATAGTAAAGGCCTTCAACAAACTCTCAGATGCTACCCCAAACACCTTTCAGTTCCTCAATTTTAGCCGCACAGAGATGGACATACCCTTCTCACTATCACTTAGAAGTTTTCCACTTTCATAACCAACAATTCTGAAAATCATTTATAATGTGCTATCATTCCATTTCTTCCTATGCTACATTCCTTCCAAACTTGCTCTTCATCCACACTGTGCCTTCCATTGCTTCTACCCTCAGGATAATTCCAGCCATTGCTCCTGCTGGAACCTCAATTTCTTTCCTTCTACATCTTGACCCTAAAGTTAAACAGCTAAACTTTAAATTGTTTTCTATTTTTTAATTATTTGCCCTCTTATCCAAGTGTTGCTCATGCCATATGAAATCTAAATTCTAGATTGTTTCTCCCATCTGCCTTTTTCTTCTATTCATCCTGGTGAACAGTGCCAGAATGACTGCATTACATACATGTTACCTAATTCCAATCGTCCTCCTTCCACTGAAGCAATTCTTTTACTCTTCTCTAATCACTGCACTCTCTTTAACTGTTGCTCTAAACTTCCTCTTCTTTCCTCAAGCTTCCCACATCACCCATCCCTATTCCTGCTTATGAGAACCTCACTTGACAATTTAAGGAGAAAATGGAGGCTATCTGCCATGATGTCTCTTTTCCCCTACTCTACATCTCAAAACCCCTTGACATCATCTCCTACTCTCACCTCCTTTATTCTTGTCTCTTATAAAGAGGTGGCTCTTCTCTTTACCAAAGTCAACCCTTCTACTTTTTTTACCCTTTCTCATATTTTCTTCCATTCCCTCTGGCAGTTGGCCCCTTCAAAATTCCCTCTTATCTTTGATTTCTCCCTTTTTCCTGGTTCCTTCCCTATTCCCTATAAACATACTCAGGCTTCCCTAGTCTTAAAAACTTTGTCTTGATCTTATTATCGAACCCCTGCTTTATATTATTCCTCTCACAGCCAAACTCTTAGAAAATATTGTCTATAATCACTCTCTCCACTTCCTTCTCAACCCTTTAGAATCTTGCTTCCTAACCTTACTGCTTAACTGAAACTACTTTCTCCAAAATTACCAATGATCTCTTTTAACTGAGAAATCCAATGTCCTTTTTTTTTAATTCTCATCTCTCTGAAGCATTTGCTACTATTGACTATGTTCTCTTCATGGACAGATACTCTTTCAATTCTCCTCCTACCTGTCTGCCCATTCCTCAGACCCTTTTACTGGATCATCCTCCATATCCCACCTCCTAACTATGGGTATATCCCAAGGATCTGTCTTGAGGGCCTCTTCTCCTCTCTATATAAACTCTTTAACTTGGTGACCTCATCAGTTTCCATGAATTAAATTATCATCTCTATGCTGAAGACTCCAAAATCTCTATGTCCAGATTTACTGTCTCTCACATCCTCTGATCTCACATCTCTAACTGCCTAATGGACATTTCTACCTGAATGTCCAATAGGTATCTCAAATTCAATATGTCCAAAAGAGAGCTCAGAATCTGTCCTCAGAACCACCCCTCTTCCCAAGTTCACTATTTTTTTCAGAGATATCACCATCCTTCCAATCACTCTGGTTTCCAACACTGGTGTTACTCCTGACTCTTTATTCTCTTTCTCCTATATCCAGTCAGTTGTCAAATATTGTAGATTCTATTTCTATAAGATTTCTTGCATCTGTCCCCTCCTCTCCATCTATCCTAGTTCAGCCCTCACCCCCTCCGGCCTAGATTATTACCCTAGCTTCTTAAGTGGTTTCCTTGCCTCAAGCTTTTCTCCACTTTAATTTATCCTCCAATTTGCTGCCAAAGAGATATTCCCAAAGCACAAATCTAATCACTCCCTTGAAAAAAATGTCCAGTGGATCTCTATTATCAGCTGAATAAAATATAAACTCTTCTCTTTGGCATTCAAAATCCTTCATCATCTGACTCCAGCCTACCTTTCCAGTCTTCTGCCATACACTCTACATTTCAGCCAAACTACATTTCTTGCTATTCCTCATATGTGGCATTTCATCTTCCCAGCTTCATTCAAAGTTCAGTCTACGTCAGTGGTTCTCAACCTTCCTAATGCCATGACCTTTAATACTCATATGGGGGTGTATCTGCATGTGGGCAGACCCACCTGGAGATGGATAGAGGAGTGGTGTCTCAGTTCCTAAAACCATCGGAAATATGTGTTTTCTGATGGTCTTAGGTGACCCCGTGACCCCTGTGAAAGGGTCGTTCAGCCCCTAAGGTGAGAACTGCTGGCCTACCTCTTGTTAATTTTCACAATGAGGAAACCAAGGCCTACAGAGGTTAAATGTCTTGCTTAGGATCACACAGTTATTAAATGTCTAAGTTAGGATTTGAAATCAGGTCTTCCTGACTCTAAGTCCAATATTCTACACACCATACCACATTGCTTTCGAAGGTAAATGTCCATAGTACCCTGTATATGTTTTTTATTTACTTATGTGTACACACTGTTTCCCTGATAGAACATCAGCTTCTTGAGGGCAGGGATTTTTCTGTATTTGGTTTTGTATTCCCAATACCTATCACAATACCTACGACACAGTGAGCAGTTAATATTTTTTATTTATTATTCTTAGAAGATAGGACCACTTTTAGGGGAGTGGGGATGCCATCACAGTATCCATATGAGAAGTGTTTTAGGAAAGAGAATTTATAAATAGTACATTGCCTCACACTAGTGCCTCAAAACAAACAAACAAACAAAAAACTATTTAGCAAACGATATACACCTAGCAATGGGTCTGTTTGCCAAGACCACCACGGCCACATTTCTGTCACTGTTTTCTCCAGCTTTCTATATTATTCAAGACTCCACTGGTAGAAGAGTGGGTTGGGCAGCTGTCACTCTGAAATACAAAAGGATTAATATATCCAAAACTCTACAGCTTTAGAAATGAAGGGATGGAGATGCCACAATAATCTAGACTCTTCACCTGTTTGGATCTCCAAAGCTGAGCACGTCTTTTGTTTATCATTTGTTTTTTCATGCTTTTCCCTGCCCCACCCCCATTCCCACCTCCTTCTACCCAGCCCCAATCATCATCTACATCAAGCTGCAGGCAATTTGTTTTGGTGCCATATTCATGGCTCCTGCAATTAATCACACAGTTCCCTAGCTAGAAAGACTTTCGGCCTAAGTCCTGGGAAAATAAAAGCTACGGGGTGGGATGCCTGTTCATGACCTAATTACTCTTATCCCACTGGTTTCCAACCCCATTCCTCCTCCTGTCTTTTCCCAAAACACTAGCAGAAAGCCTTTGTTACTTCTAGGCTGCTGCTCAGTGGCCTCTAAAATGGCTTCTCAGAGCAGATGTTCTCAGTCCCACATGTGCTCTATCCTTTTTTCTACTCACACTTTCTATATGAATAGCAGATTGTAGTGCTTCTGTTCTTCTGATCCAGAGGGGGAAAAATCCACATCAAATTATACTGGCTTTCTTTTTCAACCAGCTTAGTAACGGGCGTAGGTGGATGTACTGCACCCTCTTCCCTCCCCCTACACAACTGGAACTGCTTGCAGATGTTTCCTGAGTCTTTCTTCTTCAGGCCCCAATTTCCCCAGGGGGTGTCCCCCCACTCCCTGCACCCACTGAAGTTCTTTTAAAACTTCTTTGTCTTTGAATCTCTAGCTCCCTGGTCTCTATTAGCTAACATTACCTCTTTTTATCCAGTTATCTCTGATTGCTTTCCATTACTAGCCCACATGGAAACAAGGGTGTTAGCACCTCCCGTCAGATCCCCCAATCGCCAGTAATTTATGTGAAAGAAGGAGAACTTACAACATGAAATTTGAACATGAACAAGAAAGCTATTTTTTCCAACCCTGGGATTAGAAGTCATATTTTCATTCAGTGATACACATCATTTTCTAGTCTAAGAAACAATTCATGAAGCTAATAGCAACGTTTCTTCATGGAACAAGTATCTTCTGAGTGAAAAGACCAGAAGTCATTTGTTTCTATGTACTATCTTTAAAAAGAAAAGAAAAACAAGAAACAAAAACAAACAAACAAGACCTGAATACCTTACCTCTTGATTTTTCTTCTCCTTTAACTTATTTTCTGGATTTGTTTCATACATATTTTCCTCTCAGACTGCCTACTTACTCATTCTAGACAAACAAAGGGGTACAATAGAGATTTGAATTTCAAAAGGTAACCTGCTAAACTTAGCGACATTTTATAATTTATTTTCATTTTGTGTTCATAAATGGAGGAGCTTCCTATCAGCTAGAAAGTTAAGCTTCCCTAGATAATAAACTGTCATCCAATTTTTTTTTCTCTAAATCTACCAGCCCTCTTGGATAGGCCTTTGACAAAGTGTGCTGGTAAAGGGAAAATGGAAAACATATGTGCCCAGAATGGTGATGCTCTGCATACATAAGTACTTTAATAACTTCTTAATAGCAAGTTATCACATTTATTTTCAGTTACCACAAAACTGAATTCTGAGTTTCCAATGAAAAAGGACAAGAGCGTAACTAAAATTGGTATAACCATCCTTACTTAAGTCTGGGTTTTCAGTGGCAGACAAATACACCAGGGGTGGTGTCTGGGTTAGTTATTCTTCCAGACAGAACAGGGCAGTCATGCCTTACTAAAAGCACATTGTTGGAAAGGAGCTGAAGTCAGAAACATAGCTACCTGATTTGAAACTTTACTCAAAAGTCTGTCTAATAGGTTGTAAGGAAAGGGAAGAAAGAATATCATAGTACTCCCCATTCCCAGTCTATTGACTATGTTTTTCTATGTAGACCTCCCCTAATTCTTGGCCTTAATTAGAGACATAAGTTTACAATATTTTTTGTGAATTTTAATGAGTACCATGCCTTGCGCAATGGATTTAATACAACTATAGTAAATTATAGTCATAGTGTTTTTCTATTGAGTTCAATATGCAAATATATGTAAAAACAACAGCTAACCAGTAGCAATGAAAAAACATGCCTAATTATAAAGAGGAAAGGTTAGACTAAGTCCTAAGCACATTTACAGAGAAAAGGAGGTCCAATATGTTAAACTCAAATCTACCCTAGCTCAACAGAGTAGACTCAGTTAAGCCTCTAGAATTAGGAAAACATGTAATCCATTCACCAAGGAATAGTATGACTAAGCATTTTGTAATCAAGTAAAATACTTCTCCTTCTCCATATTTATTATTTCCATTCTACACTGACATTCTATTTTGTCATTTTATTCCTGAAAATTTCTATTTGTGTTAATTTATAAAAATACTGAAAATGAATAAACTCTGTAAATTGTCGATGTCAGCTACCAAATGTATTCAGAAATGAAAAATTTCAAATTTTACATCAATAAGAAAAACCACTTTTATCATCAAACTTCCAGACCAAGAGTTCATAACTTTTTTATGTCATGAACCCTTCTGGCAGTCTGGTAAAGCCTACAGACACTTCTACTACCTTCTCAGAATAATTCATAATTGAAGAAATGTACAATTTCAATTAGAGGTTAGTGAAAAGAAATATGTAATATTTTTCCCTATCCCAGTTTTGAGACCCTATGAAATCTATACAAAGACTCCTTGGGTAGGGGAATCTATGGACCCCAGCTGAAAAACCCCTATCTAGAGTAGGGGGTCAGCTATCTATCTACCTATCTATCTATCTCCCCTTACAGCTTTAATCCTTCAAAACTAAATAGAGAGGAAAATCCTACTCTTAAAAGCCACCTCAACATCAACTCCTAGGTTAATAAGCTAATTTAATAGCTCCAGTTTTCCAAGAAAATGAAACAGTTCATTAAAGAAACAAACACAGATTGGGGGGGAGGGACTGTGTGAAAATATAAGTTATGAGTCTTGCAATGAGTCTTTTAATACTTCTATCCATACACATCTACAAATTCTTAGTAGAAAACAACCACAAAATACAAAGCCATGTGAATTTCTAGCAACAATGAATGAGAAGATGGGAAGTAGTCTGGCATAATACAAAGAGAGCTGGTCTCAGCATAAAAAAAGACCTGTGTTCAAGTCACACAGCTCAGACAGATACGAGCTGTGCATCATGTCATCTCTCAATGTCCCAGGCGACATTAAGACTTTACATCTCAGAAAAGGTGTCAATCTGCACTGGTATAGGAAGTTCCTTAGTAGGAGTTCCCTACACCAATGAAATGAGAGAGACAGAGATATAGAGACAGGCAGAGATAGAGACACAGAGACAGAGGGACAGAGAAAACAAGGAGACAGAGGGAAGACAGAATCACTGATAACTTTTGCTATATTCTATATATTCACATTTAAGTCCCCTTGACTCAAAATATTCCCTTAAGCATTTGGTTTTCAATGTCCATTAGTCCTTAGAGAAATAATCATACATTTAACATATCAGCAGACCAGTAGCAATGCACAAAGAACACTGAACAAGGAATAAAGACAGGTTCTAATTCCAGCTCTGCTTACTGACTTACAACTAATTCAGTAACCTGCAGCAGCGATCCACCTTTCTGAATTTCAGTTTCTTCATGTGTAAAATGAAGGATCTGGACTACACAGATGAACTGTAAGGTCCCTTCCATAACTTCAGCTGAGTCCTCACTGGGGCCTGGCAATACTCCTCTATCTGTCCTTACTGCATCCTTATATTACTGGTCATATAAGTGTTCCAAACCTATTCTTCTCCCCTGGAGCTCTCAACAGCAACCCCACCCTCCCACACTTGTAAAATAATTTAACCTCATAAAGCAATGAAAAGATGAAGGTCAAACAACAATTCCCCGATATTTCATAGCTTAATCACCCACCCTCTTTCTTTCCTCTTCTCAGAGAAAGAGGCAACTACTTCTTATTGAGGCTAATCCTTCTACCTAAACCTTTGATCCCCACAAACTCCTCTAGGACCCTGAATCAATAATTAACTGTCTTTAATCTTTCCCTCACCATGGGCTTCTTTCCATTTCTTTATAAGAATACTCAGGGCTCCCCAACCCTAAGTGAGGGGTTGCTCATCATTCACTCTCTCCCAATCCTTTGCAATTTTCTTTTCTTTTCAGTCCTCTAAAAGTTACCAGTGAACCACATTAATTCCAAATCCAGTATTATGCAGCATTCATCCAGTATTTATCCTCCTTTATCTCTCTGCAGTCTCTGACACTGTCAAACAATGTCTCCCCTTCTGCATGTTCTCTCCATCTTGGCTGCAGACACCACTCAAATGGTTTTCCCCCTACTTCTCTAATCTCTGTGTCTTTTGTCCCCCATCCTTTTCTTGCTTCTCTACACTTTCTCCCTTGGCAACTTCAATTGCTCTCTCTTACCTCTACTATCACTTTTTTTTCAGAGTGGTCCTAAATAACCTTTGACCCTAACGTTTCTCAGATACACATCTCCAATTGACTGTGGGAACATCTCTTACCTGGATACCCTGCCAATGTCAGCATGTTCACAACTGATTTATATCGCTTCAAAAAATTTGCTCTTCCTCCCGACTTCACTATTTCTGTCAGCAGCACTAAATCTTGACTGTTCTCTCTACTTCACCTTGAATCTCTCCTCAATGACAAAGTCCTGCCAATTCCATCTCTTTGATAGTTCTTGCATCTCAGATTTCACTGCCACTTCCCTAGTACAGACCCTCCTAACCTACTGTCCAAGCTACTTCCTTATTACTTCTTCCTAAATGTTCTCACCACCTCTAGTCTCTCCCCATCTTCAAACCACCCTTTATACTGATATAAGACTGTCCTTATGCAGAAATCTGACCATGTTCCTCTTTGCTCAAAACCTTTTAATAGCCATCTGCTACTTAATTAGTAAAGTTCAATCTTCTTAGCCCGGCATTCAAAACCTCCATAATTTAGTGTCAATTTACCCTAACACTCTTAATCTCGTTCTATTTTCTAGCCCAACTGGTCCACTTTTCTTTTTCTTTTTTCTTTTGATTTTTGGAGGTGGAAGGCAGGGCAGTTGGGGTTAAGTGACTTGCCCAAAGTCACATGGCTAGTAAGTGTTCAGTGTCTGAGGTCACATTTGAACTCAGATCCTCCTGACTCCAGGGCTGGCGCTCTATTCACTGTGCCACCTAGCTACCTCTGGTCCACTTTTCTTATTTACAAAATCCAAACTTTCCTGTCTCTATGACCTTGTTTAACTGTATAACTCTTGTACACATAGCAGTTAAGGTGGACTATGACCAGTACCTGGCTGTCACGAGTACTCTCTAACATCAGAGGGCATTCTATGGGGAGCCACCAAACTCCCTCTGACTCCCAGAGAGTTGGTTGTCCTCATCCTGCACCTAGAGTTCTGCCTATAAACCAAAATTGACATTAGCATGGCAGAGACACTGGTAGTATCATCATGTATGCTATTCTATTTTAGTTTCTCCTCTGTATTTATCCTCCCTTGTCTGCCCCATCAGTCCCCTCTTTATAATACAAGAATTCTAAATTTAAAACAATGAATACACTGGTGGCCTGTGCAGGGGGGACCAACCTTCTAAGAAAACCTTTTCTAACACTGCAGTTACCACAGGTCTCTGCATCCAAAAAGGTGATTATGTTGATCTGACCTCCAGCTCAAACGCTCTATCATATGTTTGATAGAATCAAACATCTTCTCTTCTCCGTACAACATAGAAAAGATCTCAAAAACACCACCCCTAGCCAGGTGTTGACACTAACTTCTTCATACCATAGCATGGATTAGCCTCAAAACAGGCAGCTTATTCAATACATCATTTTTTTTTTAAAACAGTGATCTTGAAACCACTCTTCAGTGCTTAGAGCCCCTAAGAGAGGAAAGTACATTCCTCTTTATAACCCCCCCACCTGACCACCTGCAGGACAAAAACAAGAAGTATATTTTGCTATTTCAGCTGCATTCACCCCCAATGTAGGTCTCAGTCTCATTTATTTGGGTCTAAGAATTGGAATTTGTTCTCTTAAAGAAAGGCTGTGTTTATTTATCTTTGTGTTGCCTATTAAATATGTACTAAACTGATTAACTGTGTACATAAAATTTAGGAGGAAGAGTAAAACTAAACGGGTTTTCACTCAAGCACTAGGAAGCATCAAATCACTTACCTGCAAATTACAAGTCACTCTTCTTTATGGACTTCTGGAAGGTGATATTTTATTTGCCTCTGCTGGTTACCCTATGTGCTCAAAAGTAACGCAATTTTTCTAAGTCTACAATTCTGACTCTCACTAATTTAGACTATATCCTCTGTAACAATTTGTTATTTAGTCATGTTTGGCCATGTCTGACTATTCATGACCCCAACTGGGGTTTTCTTGAAAAAGATACTGGAGTAGTTCACCATTTCTTTCTCCAGTTCATTTTACAGATGAGGAAACTAAGGCAAACAGGGTTAAGTGACTTCCACAGGGTCACATGGCTAGTAAATGTCTTAGTCCAGATTTGAACTCAGGAAGAAGAGTCTTTGGTTCTCTAACCACTGCACCTTCTAACTGCCATCTGTAACAAGAGATATTGACTATTTCATCTCTCTGTCCTTTAGTTCCATCTATAAAAAGAAAGCTGGGCTAACAACACTCCAAAGTCCCTTTTAGTTCTAAGATTCTTATAATCTAATCAAGCCTTACTGTATCTTTTTTTTAGGATGACATATTTAAAATCTGTTCTATAAACAAAATTGATATTCTATAACTTTTCTCATATTTCCTTAATTATATTAAAAAATTGATCTTTGGCTTAGGAAAACATATAAAAATATAATGATACCTCTATTTTAATTCTCTTGGGGGATAATTCGTCTCTTTCTCCACATTTAGACCTAGAAAAAAACAATAAATTAAGATTACAATTTTTTCTTCTTAAATTCATCTCATTCTATATTTCATTAAAACAGATGATATAGTTGCAATTTAGATACCTGAGCTTGTTTAAAGATGCATAAATGATAAGCATTAGGAGAATGAAAAGCATCACCACACCATTTTCAAGTTTATATACAGGGGGCTAATTCTACCAAGAAAAAGGTAAATAGTAGGCAAATTTACTTATGCAGAAAGGAAATGGATCACTATGTATTTGTAGCTCCCAAAGAGAAAGCATTCAGAGATATGTGTTGTCTGACTGTTTCACATTTTATCATGAAAAGAATAAGAAAACAAACAGACTACAATTCTTCTTTTCATAAATATCAGATTAATGGTGGCAAAGAATTGGAAATTGAGAAGATTCCCGTCAACTGGGGAATAGCTGAACAAGTTGTGGTATATGATTGTGATGGAATACTATTGTACTATAAGAAATGATGAGCTAGCTGCTTTCAGAAAAACCTGCAAAGACATCAACTGATGCAAAGTGAAATGACTAGAAACAGCAGAAAATTGTGCACAGTAACAATAATAGTGTACGAGGATCTACTGTGAAAGATCAGCAATACAATGATCCAAGACAATTCTGAAAGTTTAATGATAAAAAAGTTATCCATCCCCAGAGAAAGAACTAACAGAGTCTGAATACAGATTGAAACATAATTTTTTAAAACTCTATTTTTCTTGGGTTTTTAATTTTGGTTTATGTTTTCTTTTATAACATGACTAACATGGAAATATGTTTTGCTTGACTACATATGTACAACCTATATAAAATTTCTTGCCTTTTCAATGAAGGGGGTGAGAAGAAAGGGAGAGAATTTGGAACTCAATTTTTAAAACGTATATTGAAAATTGTTTTTACATGTAATTGGGGAAAAATAAAATGCTAAAATAAAAAAAAGTAGCAGCTAAAGAATAATTTGTGATGGGGGGATAAAACTTGTATTTTTACGTGAGTTTTAGGAACTGTACAGAAATATCATATGAAGTAATACAGCCTACTTTAAGTTAAACTTTTTAGTTTGAGAACTGTGGAGAAAATGGAGTCTCAGTAGGTACGGTTCCTTCTGATTATCCATGCACTGAAGGAAGAGTCTATACAATCTTAAATGCAAGATGACCTACCCCAGAAGCCTAGGTTCTTGTCCATGTAAGAACCTTTTCCCTGAAGCTACCATTTAAATACTGAGGGGATGCCACTTGAAAACAAATAAGCAAACACTAAAATAGTAATTGCAAGAGTAGTGGTAGAAATCCATATGAGGAGTCTTGTAGGTGGTAAGTTAAGAAACGAGGGTCTAGTTAGGATTACTTGTGAATAAAAGCAAAGCGAACCTAGACCTTCAGAACTAGATTAAGGAATCTAATGGGAATGAGTTGTGGATGAAAATAATAGCAGCTCACATTTATAAAGAGATTTAGATAGCATTTTCTTATAACCATAAGGTTATTGGGACACAAATATTATTGTTCCCACTTTAAAAATGAGGAAAAAGCTGAAGTGATTTACTCAGTCACATGGCTTTTAAGTGTCAGACCTGGGACTCACAGCCAGGTATCCTGCCTACAAACCCAAGACTATTTCTATTACACCATACAGCCTGTGCATATATTTCAAAGTATGACATATTTACAGGTAAAATTATGAAACCATCATCACTGAGAGTTTTCAGTATTATAAGCTTCTTTGGCCTCCCAAAAGAACAGTCATCCATTTTACTTGTTAACAGCAGAGCTATCTTTTCCCCTCAAATACAAGGCAACAAGATCTTGTAAAATATTCGCTTATTAGCTCCTTGCTAATAGGTAACACATGTTCTTTTGAGATCCCAAAAGTACTTAGAACAGTTTCTCACAATCAGTGAGTGTTCAATAAATGTTAATTAAGTCTTATCAATGTATATGTAGGCACTCCAGAACAGGATAGAGACAGGGACTAAGCTGTATTTTTTTTTTTTTTTTTTACAAATGCAACTTACAATTTGTGTCAGAGGCAGGATTTAAACCCAGGTCTTTCTGATCCTGGGGCCAGTTTTCTCCATTATGCCAAACTCCCTCTCTAGCTGCTAAAGAATATCTGTTAAATTCAATGATCACACTTGCAACAAAAGCTTCTGAAAAGGGAGAAGAATCCTTTGAGATACTCCCAAAATTATTTATATTGCTAAGAGGATAGTCATAATATTTTGAAGAGCAGCATTCAATAACAGAATTCATGTTAGCAATACTTTGAAAACTCAATGCTAAGTTTTATTTCCTATGTTTACCACATAGTCATCCCTTTACTCCATTAGGATCACTGAATTAAAAGGGGAAGGAAGGCCTGCAGCATCTGGGGATTGTGCCTCAGTAGCCCACTTTTACCACTCAGTTACGTCAGTCCCTTTAAAGCTTACTTGGTTGTTCGGTAAGTGTACTTGTAGGTGACCTCTCGAGAAATCTGCCGAGAAAGGGCAAAGAGTTCATCTCTTCTTGTCAAAAGGGCATTATCTTTTACACAGAGCTGAGCCGCTGCTTCATTAACAGTCAGCTGAAAATTAAACACAGAAATGATTTTCAGACTTTTCCACTCAATCACATAGAATGTTTCACTTAGTTAATACATTTAAACGGCATTTCATTTAAAAACAAAGCTCTTATCGCCCTAAGGTCTTTATGTAGCTCTGAATATGTTTATATTCCTAATGTCCTAATTAACAAGAAAACACAATCAGGTCACAGATTTAGAGCTGGAAGAGATCTTACCTTAGCGGTTGTACAATCCACTTCTCTCACCTAACAGATGAGAAAACTGAGGCCAAAAGAATTTAACATGCAGATTAAGGTCACACTCAAAATATGCCAGAGAGCCAGGATTTGAACTCAGGTCCTCTGACTGCTAATTTAGTACTCTTTTCACTACACCATGATGCTTCTTCTAGTCATGCTGTGTTGTTGTTGTTCAATTGTGTCCAACTCTTTGTGACCCCATTTGGGGTCCTCTTGGCAAAGATACTGGAGTGATTTGCCATTTTCCTTCTCCAGTTCATTTTACAAATAAGGAAACTGAGGCAGAGTTAAATGACTTGTCCAACGTCACACTGCTAGTAAGTATCTGAGGCCACATTTGAACTCAGGAAGATGAGTCTTTTTGAGTTCAGGCTCAGCACGCTATTGACTGTGCCACCTACCTGCCCACAGTCTAGCCATAGTCTACAATTTATATTCTTACAAACCTTCTCAAATAAACCAAACAAAACCCTAATCACAATTTTATCATTTTATTTTGGGGGAGAATCATAAGGATAGCAAGTATGTTGGCAAGAAGTAAATGGACTTTGTTTTCCTCATCTCTAAAAGCAAAGGGTTAAATCAGATGATCTCAGAGGCTTTCTGATTCTAACTTCACAGATCCTATAAATTATTTGTTAAATTATTTTTGACATCTCACAAGTGTGGCAGGTTGGCCAAGACTTCATTATGAAATGCAATGTGTCGAAATGACATTCTAGGCCAGAAATATACAAGAAATTATTGTTGTTGTTGCTAGATAACAGCCTAATTCCTCTACCTCGGGGCCAAAAGCTAGATGCGATAAATGTAAGTGAGAAAATCTGACTTCATATTTATCCCCTCAACCTAAAACAGTGGTTCTCAACCCGTGGGTCGGGACCTCTTTGGTGGGTCAAACAGGGTCACCTAAGACCATCAGAAGACACATATTTCCCATGGTCTTAGGAACCAAGACACCGCTCCTCTATCCATCTCCAGGAGGGTCCACCCACATGCAGATACGTGTATTAAAGAGTATTAATACTCTTACGAGTATTAAAGAGTCACGGCATTAGGAAGGTTGAGAACCACTGCCCTAAAAGAACACTAGTAGAAAACATTGTCTCTTAAGTATTTTTGTTGGATACATGCTTACAACCTCTGAACCTGGAGGAAAAGACTAATTTTTAAAAATACTTTTTAAATAAGTTGTTAACTTCAACTGGGCTACTACATTAACCACTAACCTTTCCAGTATCCTCTTTTGTATTTTATCCAGTTATTCCTTCTGCAAGCTCACAAGTCTAAATTACTATGAAGTCTGATCCATTAAAATTTTAAAGAACTGAGAAGAAATCAGTTTGCTATAGAGTCATAGAAAAATAATTCATATATAAACTCAAAACAATGTCCTTCTATCATCATACTGAAAGCCAAGAAACAAAACAAACAGCAAAAAACAATCAAACAAACAAAACGTGCTACAGATTCTCTGATTCTGAATTCAGGCTCCAAAAGACCGAAAAAGTTTATTGAATTTTAAAGTTCCTCAAGAACCATCTATGAGGAAGATCTGTTGATGGTCCTCTGAACACAGCTCTTAGCGCTTTTAATAGGTGAATTCTAGATAAGAAAAACCAAAATATTCTATCATAGATATAGAACTAAGAAGGCTAGCTCTAAAGCTCTCTCTGGTAGACCAATCTCATTTTGCAGATGAGAAAACTGAGACCCAGAGAGATTTTGAACTCAGGTCTTCTGATACCAATGCTACTTTCCACTGCACTATCTTAAAAGAGGTTCATGCCCCAAATCACCAAAATTAAATTAATGCAATAAATCCCAACAGAAATACATATATTTAGAATTTTGTTGTTGTTCAATTGTTTTTGGTCATATCTTGACAAAGATACTAGAGTGGTTTGCCATTTTCTTCTCCAGCTCATTTGACAGATGAGGAAATTGAGGTAGAGTTCAGTGACTTTTCCAGGGTCACAGATAGTAAGTGTGTGAGACCAGATTTGAACTCAGGAAGATGAGTATTCCTCACGCCAGGCCCAGTGCTCTATCCTCTGGACCATCTAGTTGTCCTAGAATACACTTAATGAATAAGCATCTTCTAAAGCAAACATTTCCTTCACTGAAAGCAGAATTTCTGATTGTTAACCTCTACAAGTAGTATGACAGACAGAGATGACTTTGGAGTATAAGAAGACCCGAGTTCAAGTCCTTCCTCTGACACATCCATACTGACTGTGATACCCTGGGCAAGTCACATAACTTGTGCTGACTGGTATTTTAGACAATTCTCTAAGACTATAAACTGCAGAGAGAGTACTGCACTCTATTGGCAGAGTTTTCCTACATTCTCTATATGAATAAATTCACAGGTCTAGTCCCTCATTCCTTTCTTCCTAATTTCTAAAATATCAAATTTTATTTCTATAATGAAGAAAATAAAATTTCCTATCCCATTCTCAACTCCATTTCCCTACTACCTTTTCTATACTGGTCTTTATCATATATTTCATCCACACTTCCATGTAAACTGTTTCTGAAATCAGTTCTCTCTCTTTCCTCAGCAATCTTAAAGCTGAGCTAATGAAACTTCTTTATCATCAGTTAGCATGGAGACTGATTCTACTAAGAAGATTCCACAATGGACAGTGAAAATCATAATGTTTCGCAACTGGGTAATAAGATATGCAGGCAATGGGGCATAGAAATCCATCTTGCCCTAAAAGAAAGTAAGGGGGAAGAGGATAAGAGGGAGAAGGGTGATAAAAGGGAGGGCAGACTCGGGGAAGGGGTAATCAGAATGCATGCCGTCTTGGGGTGGGGGTAGGGGAACAATGGGGAGAAAATTTGGAGCTCAAAATCTTGTGGGAATGAATGCTGAAAACTAAAAATAAATAAATAAATTCTGAAAAAATATAATGTTTAAGATTGGGACCATCAATGATCATTTGGTACGCATCTACACTTACACACTCCTGCCATGTCAACATATGGCCTAGAGATAGAGCTCCATTTGAATTTTGAAATGACAGTAATAGTAACCCCAAATATGAGAACTCAAGCTTTAGAGCATTTGAAAGCTATATTAACATTCATTTTGCAAGTTAATGTATTTCTTCCCTGTTAGATTATAAGCTCCTTCAGGGCAGGGAACATGTCTTTCTATTTACTATTATTACCTCATATTGTTTTTCACGTAGCAAACCTCAATAAATCTTTGTTAAATGAATAAAAAAAGCTGATCTGAACTAATGAAGACTTTTTTGTTTGCCTCTCCAGCTTTTCATTAAATATTTGGTCCAAGAATGCCGTTTGAAATCACGTGAAAGAAGGCCAATACAAAAAAAAAAAAAAGGTAAGGTAGTGATCAGTGCTAATTGTTAGCATCCACTGTCTCTTCTAAGTTGTCAGGCTTTGGAAATGTTCCTTGGCTTCACCAGAAAACTCAGAATAATATGTCTCTGCTCATGAATGAAATCAAAGAATTAAAAACTGTCACTAGTACTTTGGCTAAAAGGTTTTATAATCATGACTTGTTCCATAATTATTTACTTGGTTTTTCTATGTGCCATAAAATCTAGTTTCCTGTGTATACACACAAGAATAAATTTATGGGGCAAATGCTTTTCCAAGCCTTCAAGACCTGAAAAGTGATAGTTATAGAGAACATAGGGTTGTGTTCATCCAGCCTGTGATATCTCTGTCTTGAAAACAAAAATGACATTCTAAATCACTCAGAAATATTTCCATCTAGCAGTCAGTTATTCCTAACTCAAATTTTCTTTACTTAAAAGGTAAAACTACAACATTCCTGGTCTTTAGCCTTTTGGACAAATTCAATTAATTATTTTGAAATATAAGGCCCAAAACACCATCATAGACAAAAAGAAATAAAGTACTAAACAAACTGCAAATGATCTTTTTTTCCCCTTTAACTTGCCCAGGATGCTATAATACCCTAATTCTGATGATTAACACCTGAAGAAACTTTACTAGCAATAAAAGTTAAGACAGTCTTTGTAGATTAATAGCTCAGCAACTTCATGGTTTCAGTATTAAGGGATGAGACACATAAACTCAAGTTAAAACTACCCAGTAGTACGTTTGCATTTAGAGGACTTTGCACTGAATTTTGTCAAGAACTCCTCTTCCCCTACCCCCTCGCCACAGTAGCCTTTTAGTCATGTAGCTTATGAATATCCTTACATGCCCCAGAGAAAGGCAGGAGCTGCTTGGGGTACAGTTTCCCAAAGGATCTACTGGAGCAGGTAGGAAAATCCCCCTTTCTGCAGTCGAGACACTTCTCCTATCTTAATTTTTAAACTGCTAGGTAGAGTGGGTTCACAAAATGAATTCATTTCTACTCCTGATACCCTCTGACATTTCCCAAAATATGCCCTTTCAATGCTGACTTTGTGTTCTATTTATATTTTTAAAATAGATTTAAATAGGGCTAAAAAAAAAAAAAACATGGCAGACTTTAGATCTTACTGAAAACATAGTTGTCCTTTGTTAACATTATACCTGTTCTTAAGATTTTTATACAATATCTAAAAGTATTAAAGGGCTACATGATTAGACTGCAAAGTATGCTTTCTAGTATCACTGAGAGTTTTTTTGTCCCATCCCTAGACTGTGAATACATACAGCAGCAGGTAAAGATTCCCAGTGTGGATAAATGCCTTCGTTTACCTAAAGGAGTTGTTTACCATTATACCGTAACCCACTCTCTACTGGACCCTAAGAACTGTTAACCAAAAACACCAACACAAGTCCATGACATGTGCAATGCAACTGGATTTATTACAAGAAAAAGGCACATGGGTGTGTGGGGACTTGACAGAACCTACCACTTAGACAAATTTCAAAGTTCAGAATACTATACTTTAAATTGTTAACAAATTGTCCAAATTGGCACCAAGTTTGGTTACAATTCAAACACATATAGTCAGTGTCCAATTCATATATATGTTGAATTCATATTTATTTCTTACTCCGAAAAGGAAAAATGGCTTAATTACCTGTATATTTTTTTATTTTTAAAAACTGAAGCATAATTTAACTTCTGAAAAATACATATAAATGCTAGCCAGAAAAATTTTACTGGCACTATTTGTACTTAATTAGAATAATTTTGGATATATAGAGCTGCAGGGGTATAAAGCTAAGAATTTTTATGCCAAAGTCAATCTAAAACCATTTTTTAAAAGTCATAAAAATCCTTGGAACACTGACCTAACACGAATTTTTATTGGTACAATCTGCAACTGCTTTATGTTCTGTTTATTTTCCCATAATTTTTTTAAAAATGGTTAGTTATAAAAATCATTAAGAATTTTATATCTCTCTAAAATAATTACATACAAGATGTATTATAAATGCAATAGTTTTATGCTTTCATGAGAGCCTTGAGCCCTGAGATTTCTTACAAAAGTAACTTTAACATTATACCTCAAAAGCTGTCATCTTTGAGTTCAATACAAAAATAATGAAAGTGTTAAGTACTTTAACATATTACGTATCTTTTATATTCTGCCAGCCCTTTTCCCCAAAGACAATAATTAATATCAACAAAAATAGGAAACATTTAGATAGCGCTTACTATATTGTAGGCACTGTATTGTGCTTTATAATTATCTCATTTGATCCTCACAACAACCATGGAAGGCAGTGTCTGAGGCTGGAGTCAGAAAGACTCATCTTTTCTGAGTTCAAATCTGGCTTCAGACACTTACTAGCTGTGTGACCCTAAGAAGGTCACTTAACCCTGTTTGCCTCAGTGTCCTCATCTGTCAAATGAACCGGAGAAGGAAATGGCAAACTGCTCCAGGATTTTTGCCAAGAAAACTCCAAACGGGGTCACAAGGAATCAGATATGACTGAAAAGTGACTAAAAAACAACTTCCTCATTCCAGGCCTGGCACTCTACTATCCATGGTACTAACCAGCTGCCCCTATCATCAAAAGTCTAAACTTTTAAGAAGCATATCCTTTGAGGACATTTCTAGTGTGCATTTTAAATGTCATAAATATATTTTGCTCTAAAATTTTTCTAAATTTACTGCCTATGAAAGGTAGGATTTGTTGAATAGATAAGAGAAAGTGAAAAAGGAAGAAGGAAGGAAAAGCTCCTAATTCATTTTCATTCTGTTTTTACCTCATGAAGTGTGAGATGCTTGCCATCTTTCCTTTTTGAGTCAAATCTCCCATATATTGCACTATATTTTCGAATCTCCTCCTCCTTATGTGGATCGTCATCATTCATCTCAAAGATGTGGCCAATCATTTTAGCCAATTTCTTGTTGGTTTTCAGCAATTCTTTCACTTCATTCAAGTCACTTTTGGGGAGCGTGGGTACCATTCGTTCCACGCACTCAGCCACAGACAGAGCAGCAGCTGCATCTAAAGTCTCTGTGCTTTCCTTTGGTGAGGCTGGGGAGCCGAGGTCTGCTGGGGAAAGGCTGTGCTCGCTTTCTGTAGTGTGGTGACCTTGCCAAAGTCTGGAGTCGCTGGCACTCTGTAGCGCTAAGGTCCCCACAACATCTGACTTACCTGGCCCCAGGCTCTGTACACATGTGGTAGCAGCACATTTTGGAATCTTCAGATGAGGTTCCCGAGCATTGCTGTTCCTCTCGTAAGAACTACACGACATGCCCAACCATGTAGGCGAGCCTTCTGGTAATTTATAAATGGGGATGCTACTGACAGGCAAGGAAGTAAGAGGCTGATTAAAAAGGCCAGGATTTGTAACCCAGTCCCGTAAAGCCTTCTGTAACCTTCTGACGTGAAGGGGCTTGCTAGCCATGCCCACTAGGGCCATGATTTCCAAAAACTCCTCTTCACCGGCTTCACACAGCTGCTGGACATCATCACCACCTTGTTGGATAAAGGCATCGAAATAAGAAAGAAGGTTGGCTTTTTGTAATATTCGGTACAACTGCAACTCCCCCAGGGTCCTAGGTAGAGCTGATGCCATTACTGAGAAGGCCAACCTGAAAGAGCAAAGCAGAGGAATAATTCATCAGATTATTCATTACTATTCAAAAATAACTACTTACATTTGTATAGCACTTTAGGATTTCAATGTAATTTATAAACATCATCTCACCTGCCCTTTATTCCTTCAACAAACTAGACATCAAAGGTTTTATAGTACTAACAAAGAAGGGAGTAATATATATTTGGAAAGAAGATTTTGTGACAGACATCATTATGTTTTTATAAGCCTTGGTACAAAAAAAATGTATAAAAAGTTTAAAATTCAAGTTTTTAAAACATAGAATTAAATTTGAACTAAGTTGACAAAAATGCAACATAACAAAAAAAGGTCCCCTTTTAAAGGCCTTCACAAGAAACTGGAAAAAAAAATCTTTGCAGTCAGTTTCTTTGATAAGGTTACCATTTCTAAGACACATAGAGAACTGTTTCAAATGTATAAGAACAAGAGTCATTCCCCAATTGATAAATGGTCAAAGGATATGAACAAGCCAGAAGAAACTCAAGCTATTAATAGTCATATGAAATGTCATTAGGAGACACCCTGTTTTCTAGATCTAAGGCCCAACAAGCAAACTATGCCCTGAGATTGGCATAATAACAATCCTTTGTGTTCACTCTCTGGATGATCTCAGTCACAGCAAAATCCCAGAATTGTTTCCCACAATTATTGTATTGCTTTAACCAGCATCAGATGTTCTCTGAGCTCGGACAAGCACCAGACAAGCACCAGACAAGCTCTGACAAGTTCCCGTCAAAATTGTCACATTGTTGCTGTCACCCTTCATTGTCAGGGCTGCAGCTAACTGTGGAATCATTGGTATAAGTAATGAGATTTGCCCACACTAAAGTGGGTTCCCCCACTAGGGGGCCCCAGCATATGTGTCTAATTTTCCTTCTTGCTTGTAAGCCATTTCGCTCACTTTGAAATTAAACTACTGTTTGATTTCTGACTCTCTTGTCTCTAGCCTGCTCTGTTGGCTCTGGCCATCCACAGGTTAGAAGCTGGTTTGGTCTAGTTGATGGAAAATATGGTCTAAATCACTAGTAATTAAAGAAATTGAAATTAAAGCAACTCTGGGGAATAACCTCACACCACTCATATTGGCAAAGTTGGCAAAAAAAGAAAAAAAAAGGAAATGACAAATGCTGGAGGGGTTGCATAAAAACTTGTACCTTAATGCAGTGTGGGCAGAACTGTGAACTGGTCCAGCTATTCTGGAAAGCAATTTGAAACCAGGCGCAAAAAGCTATTAAACTGTGCATGCCCTTCGACCTAGCAATATTGCTACCAGGTCTGTAACCCAAAGAGATCAAAGAAGAGAAAAAGGACCCAAATGTACAAAAATATTTATAGTAGTTCCTTTTGTGGTGGTGAAGGATTAGAAACTAAGGGGGTGCCCATCATTTGGGAATGATTGAATAAGTTATGGTATATGCATGAGATGGAATACCCTTGTGCCATAAAAAAAATGATGAAGATTACAGAAATCTAGGGGAAAATCTGTATGAATTAATGCAAAGTGAAGTAAGGACACTAGGTTATACAATAACAAAATATTATAAAGATAAACAACTTCAAAAAACTTAGGTACTCCAACCTGCACAATGACCAACCACAATTCCAAAGAACTCTTAATGAAACATGCTGCCCAGATCCCAAATAGAAAGGTGATGGACTCTATACTTGACATGGCCAGTATGGGAATTTGTTTTGCTTGACTAGACATGTTTGTGGTGGATTTTGCTTTTTTTGCTTTCTAAATGTTAGGGGTAACACCATTAGGAGAAAGTAGAAAGGAGAGAATTCAATGAAAATAAAATTTAAAATTGTTTTAAAATTTAATTTTTAAAAAAGCTGCCTTCAAAAACCACTCAACCAGTGCTTCTGGGTTCTGTAGACCTCTCCTTCAGCACAATCACATAAAGTGATGCACACTACCCATCAGAACAGATAAGTAGATTATTTTTTTCCTAATGAATATGTTATGGCAGATATGTCCAGATGGTAATTTTTATGTGGAGTAAGTCATTTTTTTCCTCCTAAGACATTCATTTATCTAGGCACATGCCAAAACTCACTGAACTACATTAAATGCTGTCAAAAATATGACCGTTATTTTTTATATTTTAGTCAGCAACTCTTCAGGTAGAACCACAGATAAAACTTATGATCATAGTATCTGGAACTGGGAAGGACCTCAGAGGTCCAACTAGGTCTAACTCTCTTATTTTATAAGTGAGCAAAATGAATCCCAGGGACATAAAGTGACTTGCATTCCAGATAATAACAACTAACATTTATATGCATTTACTTATGTGCTAGGCACTGTGCTATGTGCTTTATGATTGTTATCTCATATGATTCTCACAACAACCCTGAGAGTTAGGTGCTATTATTTCCATTTTACAAAGGAGGCCACTGAGGCAGAGGGTGGTTAAATGATTTGCCCAGGGTCATCCAGTTAGTGTCTGAGGCCAGATTTTATGAGCAGGCAGTATTGGCACAGACCTGGAATAAAGGCTAAACATGCTTGTTTTGTGGACAATAAGACCATAAGACTGGATAGATATAGGGTTTATGTCAGAGAGCTTTTCTGAGTAAGGTTTGATCACATTATGAGGGGCCGTGAAATCCAGGCTGAGGAATTTTGTCTCTGATGTGGTAAGAGCCATCCAACAAGTGTTCAAGAAGCCACCACATGCAAGGAGCTATGTTAGGTGCTGGGCTAAGTAGAGAAAAACGAAACACTCTTTGCCTTGCATTCAACTGGACATCTACAACGAGTACAGAGAGGAATAATCACAAGGTCTATACAAAGCACATTCAACTTCGGGTTGAGGGAAGAACACGAATGATGAGGAGATCAAAATAGGCCTATGCGGTAACAGAGCTGAGACCTGAAAGGAGCGCCTGATTCCAACAGGCCCTGGTGATGGTTAATGACCACCACTGACACCACTGGCTATCCCTAGAGAGGCAGGGGATGCTGAAGGAGCCTGGTTGGTAGAAGAGGAAGACATGATAGCATATATTTTTCAGAGTATTTGGCCCAGGAAGTGATATTGAGGGAGGGAAAGAATAAGCAGATTCTTTCCTTATTACAGATCAGGAAAGTGAAAGACAGAGGAGACTAGAATCTGTCCTAAGGCATACAGTGAGAAAGAAACTAAGCTGGCTCCAACCCAAGGAAGGTTTTTCTTCCCTCGGGCATTGGGACTAGAAGAGTGAGCCCAGTTCTCCTTTCCCTCCCTTTTCCTCAGGGTTGTCTTGGGCTAGTTCATCCTGGCAGGGTAAGGCTCCACCAAGGTCCATGAGCCCAGAGAGGTCACTGAGATTGGTTCCCATATATGCTAGCCTCCTAGGCCTTCTGAATTAGCAGAAGCTCCTTTTTTCCTTTAGCCCCACTTGCCTGGCCTCCACTGACATCTCAGGATCAGTAGGGACAGACAAATCTAGCCTAATATCCAGCTCCTTCCCTCTACTCTTTAAGTTTACATCAAGCCAAGGGAAAGTGTTACAGCCCTCTCCATAAATACATACAGACCCAAGGACACCGACATACATTTATACAGAAACAAACATGGGGGAGGTAATGGTTTTAATTGCAAGAGTCCCGGCCATGAAGGGAGAAAGTCTATATCACTTAGTTGTGTGACCTTAGTCGACTCATTGTGTGATCCTAAATTTCCTCCTTTGTAAAATGAGGCAACTGGACTAGAACAGAATAGACCAAAATAACCAGATGATTTCCAAGTTCCCTTCCACTTTTCCCTTCAGACTTTATTCAGTTCCCACCAAGAGTTAATTGTCAAATTTTTCTAAGCATTTATATATAAGAAATTGGCAAACATTACAAATCAGGGCTTGATTTATTACTTTGTTGATTGTTTAGACTTAACAAAGTGAAGGAGAAAATGTTAACAATACTAATTAAATTTTAAAGTGTGTCCTGCATACATTTTCCCAGTCATTTATTAAACATTTACAAGCACACCCCAGCTTCATGTCTCTCAAATCAGTAAAGCACTCTGCTAGCTTTAGAGTACATACAAATTCAGTTAATATTAACGATATAAGTTTAAGCTAAGACACTCCTAATACAAAGGAAATCCACAGAACATAAATGCTGGAAGGAATCTTAGAAGTCAGAATGTCAAGAGTTTGAATGAAGCTCACGGATCATGAGGGGAAGAGGAACAGGAAGAAAGAAGAATTCTCTGCCATGTCATGTTAAATCAACCACATGTAAATGATATGCAAATGAATGCTCAATTTAATGCAGTCAGATTTCCGTTTCAAACACTCTCAATTTGAGAAGACAGTGGGGCACCTGAAGTGGAAATGTCAGCTAGATAATTGGAAACACTGGCCTGTGGCACGGGTTGTAAGTCAGAGCTGGAGTCACACATCCAGATGTCATCTGGACAGAAGAGAAGTGAAAAGTAAAGTCACGCAAGTAGAGAGAACAGAACAGGGGGTTAAGGCCAGAGCTATGAGAGAAGCATCTAATTAAGGGGCAGAATGACAAAGATCAGTCCTCCAGGATCAGTTAAAGAAAAAAACTGTAGTCTCGAGATGTGGATGACCAAGGTCAAAAGTTAGAGAATAGTCTAGGAACAGAAGGACAGAGAAAAGGCCACTGATAACTTTTCAAAGGAGCTGCTTTATTAAAATGGAAGAAACATAGGCCAGATCTTGTTAAGTTTGGGGGTTATGCCAAACTTCAATCAAAATTAGTTGCCCTTAATGGTATCCTATAATCAAGACAAGAATTAGCAGATGGCTGAGTTGGAATAGAAACATGATCCTGATCTTTGCATTTCCTTTTCTATCACCTGTAAAATAAGAGGCAAGGCAAGTCAGCAAACATTTATTAAGCATCAACTATGTACAAGGAACTGTTCTATATACTGGGGATATAAACAGGCAAAAATTAAAAATATTTCTTGCTTTCAAGTTTACATTCTACTGAACTGAACTAGATACACCCTAGGTGCCTCATGTTGTTCAAAAATGCTGTGATTTAATTAAAAAATTTTTAAACATCTCTATGAAGTTTTGTAGTCAGAATGTTAAGGACTTAAGTGCTACAATGAAATATCTCATCCCAAAACTGTACAACAGACCACTAACATAACTAATTCTCTAACTCTGCCTACGTAATGCTCAGAACCAGGGAAGAGAAATCCAGGTTAGGAAGAACAAAATACAGGGAGAAGAAAGAATTCCTTATAATTATATATGATTGAAGCAGTAAAGACATTTGGTAGTCAAAGTTTTATGGACCACATATTGCAAAAAAAAACTTTATAGCAAAAATGGGATAAAAACTTGCTTCTTAAAATATGTAAGAAATGTTTTTTTAAAAAATCATGGGCAATACCTAGCTGCAATGAATAATGGCTAAAGGATATGAGTAGAAAAAAATTATTTAAAAAAAGGAAGCACAAATAACTAATAATCAGTCAAAAAAATTACTAAATTCAATAATAACCAAAGAAAAGGAATCTAAAACAACTTTGAAGTCCTATCCCACACCCATGAAACTGACAAAAATAATAAAAAAAAAAAAATGAAACCTAACTAACAAGGTTGTAGAGAAACAAGTACACATTGCTGTAGAATTTTAAATTTGCAAAATCTTTCTGTAAAGCAATCTGGCATTATTCAGTAAATGTTAGAAAAATAATCATACTCTTTGACCCCAAAATTCCATTGCTGGGAATATAACCTGAAAATACTATTTTTTTCAAAGATTTACATGGCAGTCTTATGCACAAAAAATTAGAAACAATATAAATGTTAAAAGTATTATTCATTAATGTAATAGAATACTATAATGAAATTAAGGCTAAGAATTAGAGGAGATTTTTTTAAAAAAGATTTGTATGAAATAGTCCAAAGCAAAAAACAAAATAAAATAACAGGCAAAGCCAGAAAAATGGAATATACACCATAATCATACTAGAGGAAAAAATGAACAAGAACAAATGGACAAAGACTCCTAATGGATAGAGTGATTGAAAAAACTGTTATTATATTAATTACTAAATGAATTTAGTTGGCTGCATTGATGTTCAGTGTTAAATTTTTAATAAAAAAATGCTTAATTAAAAAAAAATTTTTTATGGATCACTGAAAACTATCCATGGACAGGCAGCTAAGAAACATTATTTTGGGAAGTAAGAAACCTCAATTCTATAAAATCTTAGACTATTAAAACAAAACTTAGGAGCAGAAAAAAAATAAAATAAATATCTATATTCTGAAAGGTCTGGATGCCAACCAAAGGCAGGAGATACCTTAAACAGCAAAACTACCATTTACAGACTTTGACAATACCAATATTAGTCAAAATACTGCTAGAATAGTATTAGACAATGAGTTTCTTGAGGATAGAGGACAATATTTTTGTTTTTCTTTGTATCCTGGGTATTTAACACAATGTTTCGAATGAGGCAAGAACTTAACAAAAATTTGTTTGAAGAGCAGCTGACTAAAGGGTCATCAGATATTAAGTATACAATTAATTCACAAAAGACATCCAATATGTAAAAGAGTAATCTAGAATTTTTCATTAAATTTTAGGGCTTTAAAAAAAATTATTCTGAACTTTTTGTCCTAACTTTACCCAAAGACACAAGGACAATTTGAATGATCTCTTCTAGTATTTGCTAATATATACGCTCTATATTATATGTCACCTATTTTACATATATATTTAACATATCCTACTCATCTCATTAGCAGTCATCTAACCTCCTTCCAGTTGCAAATAATGTCTGTGGGCCAAAGTACATCAATATCTTCAGGTAATATAAAACAGGGCAGAATAATATAAAATACATATATATGTAAGTAATATAAACAGGCAGGTGTCAACCGATCAGCTAGGAATTCCCAAGAATTTCTGGACTCTGGATCTGACCTGCCCATCCACCAATAAATAAACAACTGACCCACTCTTCTTCCCTGCCTTAGCTTCTGAAAACCTGACCTCTTCTTGCCAGACTGGGCCTATAGTCTGCCTGCCAAATTCCTGTCTAGCCAGACTCCCATACAAAGATTTTGAGGGAGAAGCCAGACAGGTTCCACTGCTGACTATGTAGCAACATGATCTCAAGGTCCCTGCACTGGCCCTGAGAGAACCATGAACTTGCTCAGCCAATGTGAACTTCAGTGAAAAATGTACCTAGTATGCCACTTACTCATCAGTGCTGGTCCTGAAAGCTAGTATGGGGTACCAGACAGAGCATCAGGATTAGATGAGGAAGACCTGAATGAGCACCTCTTTAAGACAGCTACTTTATCTATTTAAAAAAGGGGGTGATAATAGTACTATCTAGCTCACAGGGAAGCTTTTCTATAAAGGGCTATAAAAATCTGAACTTCATTATTAAATTATAAGGATTTTTAGAGCAGGGATTTTCTTTTTCAATTCTGTATTTGTATCCTTAGCACTCAGTGCAGTAACTGAGTCAATCACTCAGTCAGTCAACAATCAATTATTAAGCACTAATTACTACTAACCAAAAACTGTGATAAAGACAGGCAAAACAGCTCCCTACTCTCAGGGAGTTGACATTCTAATGGAGAAAGGCTAACACAAAATTAACTAGGTACACACAAGAAAAACGCAGGGTAGATGAAAGGAAACCTCAGAAGGAAGGAACTACTAGTGACCGAGACTAGGAAAGATCTCCTACAGAAGGTAAGATTTGACCTGAGTTTTGAAAGAAGTCAAAGTGAGAAGGAAGAACATTTTAAGCATGAAAGGGCAGCCAAAGTAAAGGCAGGGAATTCAGCGATAGAACAATGTGTGCAAAAAACAGCAAAGAGATCTGTATAATTTTATAGGAGAGAGAGAGTATAATATATATATATACACACACATACATATATATTCACACATATATATGCATATATGTGTATACATGTATACATACACATTTATTTGCAAACATAGACAAAATGGACGGATGGATGTGTCAGACATTGTGCTAAGCACTTTATAATTATTCTCTTATTTGATCCTTATGACAACACTGGGAAGTAGGTGTTATTATTATCCCCATTTTACATATGAGGAAGCTGAGGCAAGTAGAGGTTAAGTAACTTGCTCAGGGCCACACAGCTAAGAACTGTTTCAGATCAAATTTGAACTCAAGTCTTACTGACTCCAGACCTAGGGTTCTAACCATTGAGCCCCCTAGCAGCTACATGGATCAAAGTAGCAGTGTAAGATTAAAATGGGAGAAAGGAGGCCTGGTTATGAAGGGTTTTAAGTGTCAAGTAAGGGATTTTATAGTTGATTGTGGAGGGAACAGGGAGCATTTATTGAGTGGGAGAATGACATAGCCAGACCTGAAATTTAGGAAAATCACTTTGGCAGCAGAATGGAGGATAGATTGGAGTGGGGAGAGACTTGAAGCAGGGAGACCCAACAGCAGGCTATTGCAATAGGCCAGGTATGAGGTGATGAGGGCCTACACCAAGATGGTGGATCTGTAAGGGGACATATAACGGAGATTTTATATATATACATATACACACACACACACACACACACACACACACACACACACACACACACATAAAGAGAGAGATATATAATGGAGATGCTGTGAAGGTAGAAACAATACAACTTGTCAACAGACCAGATACAAGTGATTAGAGCCTGCTCCAAGATGGTGAATTTGTGAGGAGAGAGAGTTAAAAAAAGATATATAATGGAGATGCTGTGAAGGCAAAAACAATATAATTTGTCAACAGATTGGATACAAGAGATGAGTTCTAGTGAGAAGTTGAAGACAAAACCTAGATTACAAACCCGAGTCACAACAGTAACAAGGGTGCTGAGAAGAGAGACAGGTTTGGGGGGAAAGATAATGAATTCTGTTTGATAAATGCTGAGTTTGAGATGCCTATGAGACATCCAGTCCAACATGCCTAAAAGTCAGTTGTTGATGTGGATCTCAGGAGAGAGATGGGGACATGATATATAAATCTGGAAATCATCTGTATACAGATGATCACTAAATCCATGGGAGTTTGACAAGATCACCAAATGAGACTCTGTAGGCAGAGAAAAAAAAGAGGGCCCAGCACAGAACCTGGGGGTACACCCGCAGTTAGTGCATATGCCATGGATGAAGAATGAGCAAAAGGGACTGAGGAGCTGTCACACAAGGATACTGGGAGAGAGAAGTAAAACAAAAACCTAAAATGAAGAAGCAATTCAGGAGAAGTGTATCATCCACAGCATCAAAGTTATACTGTACAAAGAGGTCAAAAAGAAATGAAGGTTGTTAGATTTGGCAATGAAGAGATCACTGGTCATCTGGGAGAGAGCACTTTCATTTAAATAGTGATGTTGAAAGTCAGACTGCTGGTAATTTCATAAGACTGCAGTTTTTGTTAAATAGTAGGTTGAAAACCAGGGCTTAGAAGAGATTGAGAGGGGCAGAAAGAGAGAGTCCTGGTTTAAACATCCTTCTCAAGGAATTTAGCACAAACGGGGAGAGAGACATAGGATGAAAGCTAGTTGGGGGATGGATGACAGGATCAAGAGTGGGTTGTTGTTTTTAAGGGGGATACACGGGCGTTTATAAGCAGCAAAGAAGGAGATAATAGATGGGGAAAGAAAGCTCAGTGGGGATTACAGAGGGTCAATCTGCAGATGAAGACAGAATGAAACAATTATAAAAGTATAGAGGCCCAGTCAATACAATTATGTGTCTTTCTCCTGCTCTATTCAGGTGCAAGTGGATAGGAACGGAGAAGGTAGATGGTGGAAATAATCCAAAATTGGAGTATATCATGATGTGATAAGCAATAGGACAAGGAAGCAAGGGATTCAAATGTAGAGGAAAGTGTTGAATTGGTTCACCAAAGGGTCAAGACAGAGTTAGAGAGAAGAGTGTGCCCAATGCAGGGGGAGATGGCCTATGAAAGGGCTGAGAAGGCGAAAGGACTGAAGATCAAAGTGAAAATGGAGAACATGGTTAGGGATCATATGACATTGGGAAAAGATGGAATGATAAAATATTATGATCTGATGAAGATACTTCATAGTTCATTAACATGGAGATGGAATGCTTGTGGGGGAAGCACAAGATCAAGGGTATGGTCATTTCTGTGTCCATTCTGTGCAGCAGTGAAGAATAGGTCACAGAAATTGAGGTTAAGAAACTAGGAAGTTAGGATATTTGTGGAGTATCAACATGTATGAGGCCGAAGCTGAGGTGGAGAGTAGTCTTATGAGGCAAGCACTGAACAGAAAAGAAGAAGAATGTCCTGGGGAAGGCCAAGAAGTAATAACCACCAGGATCTGAATAGGAAGATAACCTTGAATAGAGTGAACCTTAAAGGTGAGGAAAATTGCTGAAACAACGATGGTAGCGGGAGAATCTGGAAGTCAGGGTGTATTGTTGATTTATTAACTCTCTCTTGCCACCTAGACTCTGGATCTTTCCAGGTACTTTTAGTATGTGCCCTGAATGACTTCCATTCCTTTGATTTCTTGTTCTGCCTAGACTCACAACAGCCAATTATAACAGTACTTTCCTCCCAAACCTGTGACATAGATAGTACAGTTACTCGCATTTCCGCAATGCAGATGATTAGCCCATGGTAGCACAAGTAGCATTTGATAGCAGGGATAGGAGCTGGCATTTGAACCCATGATTTCCTACTCCATATCTTCCAGGTGGGTCTAACTTGTTTATAAACATTTCTAGTCCTACGCCACCTAGAAAGATGTGAAACAATCTAAGTCTGGGAAAAAAAATAGTTATGAAAAACAAAAAGATAAATGCTTTTCAGAATAAGAGAATAAAATATCTAATTGGATAAAAAAAATTAAGTCTAGCAAACTGAATATCATTAAGTAACATTGAAATTATTAAATACCATCTGAACCTTGTAGGACTTAAGTCTATAAAGAAAAAAAAAATCTACCTTAAAGATTACCTTTGCTATATTACTAAAACTTTAAAATCTGCTTTAAAAAATTAGATTAATGTGGAAATGTTTTACATGATTGCACATGCATAACCTATATCAGAATGCTTGCCACTTATGGAGGGTGAAAGGGAGGGAGGGAGAAAAATATGGAATCCAAAATCTTATAAAAAATGAATGCTGAAAATTATCTTTACATGTAAATGAAAAAAATTTAAATATCATTTAAAAAATAAATTAGATGATATGGGGAAATTGGAGCATGTCTACCAAGAAGACTCTGAGATAGAGAATTAGAGAATAATAATGCTGGATTGTCCGTCAGAATACAGCTTCTGAATCTTTATTTTAGAGAGAAAGAAAATAGTGAATAAACTTGAGACTAATATAATCAGGAAGGCAAAAGAAACACAAAAGATCAAGTATCAGTTTCTACAGCTTCCAAATTTTCTTATTATTACTACTCAAAAGACTTCCTTCCTTCTAACTTAAGGAATATTTACTCAAAGAGAAGAGCATTTACCGAGAAAATATTTATGAGTTGGAAAAAGGAAGTGAATATACTACTCTCATACATAATATCAGGACCACGCTTTCAATTTCAAGGTAAATATGGTAACTGAAAGATAAACTATAAAGTTTAATGGATTTCATACAAAAGAAAGTAGGATAAGACTCCTCTCACCTCCCTATCCCATTTCTCCAGCCCTTTGCTCTCTTGAGTTTGTAGGAATACTTGTTTTACAAAGGCCATTATGATCACTTATATACCCACCACTTATATATTAATTTTGAGTTGATCTAAAAGAAAATTCTATGGAACAATATTTCCCATGTTCCTGAAGCCTATGGTACAATCATTCTTTAATGAGGAGCCAATTAGGGCGAAAGAAAGCATCGATTTGACATTCCTCCTGAATAAAGCAAGTATCAAAAGCCCCTTTACACAACCTCTGAAGTCTATGCTTCTACTGTAACTAACTGCTAACTTGTACTTTGTTTTTTAAGGGTATCCTGGAACAAGCATGCTGTGCAACCTTTTCATGAATTGCATGAGCTTAAGGGAAACCAATCACCAAGATATATTGAGTTCAAAAACTAAACCAGACCCTTACTGGCACAACTATACACCAAAACCTTTTCTTACCTTCTCTTTATTACCCTCCGATCTGGTCTTTCCTAGAGAAAGAATACTGTTGGCTCAAACAGAATTAAAAACTTTTCCCATTAAGGATTGTTTATCCTTCATCTCTTCAAAATGCTAACAAGTAACTCTTAAATGTTAATGAATTATACTTCGGTTATTTGGAGTAACAAACATGAAGGACCATAACACATTTGCCAAATCCCAGAGGAAAGAAAAGTCCATTTTAGTCCATAAAACCCCCCAGGGACTAATCCCTGCTGGATCCTAGAGCTTTGACAAACATAGCCCAGAAATTCTTCAGAGTTGGGATAATCTGGGACTGGGCTGGAGAAGCCCTGGCTATTCATTCTAAAAGGTTCTTCCAATCCATTCTCAATACGTTTGAAATTCCTTGCAATCTTCTATCCCTACTACGCTACTAAAACTGTTCTCTAAAGTCACCAATGACCTCTTTACCAAATCCTTTGGTAATTTTCTTCTTCTTGCTAGTCAGTTATCCTCATTTCTCCTTGAAACTCTT
>CM053588.1:223172556-223195064 GCA_028646515.1 Pseudochirops corinnae
CTCTCATTTCTTCTCATCTTCTCATCTCATGGTTGTTACAGTTTCCTAATTGGTGTTCCTGTCTCCTTTAGATCCCTTCTCTAACCTATTTGCCGTATTGCTTCCAGAGTGATCTTCCTAACTTACAAATATGATTATGTCACTTTTCTACTCAAATGTCTTCCATAGCTCCATATTACCTACCAATTAAAGCATAAACTCTCCAATTTGACATTTAAGATCCATTGCAATCTGACTCCAAATCCTTGTTCCAGCAAAACTGTTCCCTGTTCTTGTCCTGCCCTTTTTTAACTCTTTGCCTTCGTGTAAGCCATACCTTATGCTGAGAATGGACTTCCTTTCCCCCCAGATCTATCTGTTCAAATCCTTTCCTTCCTTTAAAGCCCAAGTCAAAAATGGTATCTCCTTCAGAGATTCTTCTCTATCATCTAGTAACAGCGTCCAATACTTTTTGTTTTGTTTTGTCTTTACGAAGGGAAGCTCTAAACTATTTTTAAGCACACATCTACATGCTAAGGAGGAGTCTCTCATGGCAGATGTACTCCTGGTACACTGGCTAACTCAGGACTCATTTTTGGTTTCACTAAGCTTCACACAAATACATACAGCAATATGCTATTGTGGTGTCCTAAAAGGGTATTGTTTCACTAAGACATCTTATCTACTCACACAAAACAGATAGACCTTGATGGTATACTTAATTCAACAAATTTTTTGAGGTCCTATGTAAGGTCTATTTTCTACGTCCTTTCTACTGTAGCCATAAAAGGTACAGTGAGATAAGAATTTTGAGAAATGAAAGACAATTTTTACCTTGAGTCAGTGTAAATTAAATAACAACTAGACCTTTATTTTAAAAATCTATTTATTGACTTTGTGCCTAGTGTAACAACCTCTGGAAAATCTTTGACTAGTCAAAAAGACCATATGAATTGTAGTTCTTCCCACCTTGGGAAGAGAGGAAGCTATGTGAAATCAGGACTGGAAGGAACATGTTTTTCAGGCACAGGGGACAGTAATAGATTTGAAGGGCTCTAGAAAGGTTCTTGAAGAACAAGGAGAAGTTAAGAGAGAGGTGGCAGATGTTCTAAGGCAGCAGAATGACTGTGGTTGCTGATGTCCATAATATCTGCAGTTCTCTTCTTTAAGACCATTAGAAGTGACTTCCAAACAGATAAACAAGGAAATACATGATTGTATTTGTTTTTATTTTCTTTTGTTTTCATACAAGGTTCTTAAAGCTCCAATAGCAAGATGGGGGGAAAAAGCATAAGGAATTGGCAGTTCTTCTTTTATCCTCTGAATTATTTCTGCTAAATTGTGCTTTTTTCTTTCATTAAAGAGCATTTGGCTGGTTTAATATGATTTCTCATAAACACTTATGATTGACCCTGTTTTAAAGTTGCCCAGGGTCTCTTTGTTTTTGGCATGAAGGCTGAGAAAGCTCTAGGAACAGAGAATGATCTTTCCTATTTCCTAGCACAGAGCTGGGATCTCAACCCCCAGCCCATTGCTCTCTAATTGAGGGCATAAACATAAGCCATTTCATAACTAGACTTCCAAATGCATAGCTACTGTGGACTCAGTCCATTTTAAAATTTGTCCTATTAGACACAAGTCTATCAGCAGTTATACCAAAATGATACAATATAATGCCCTCACACAATTATCCTTGAATTAGTTATATCTTTAAAATTCTGGAAGCTTTTATAATTACTTTAGGCTCATGTTGACCTCTTAACATATCCAAATGTAGTCACTCATGGGTCTGTGGGTATTAACACTCATGGCACATCTTCTTCTCAGTCAGGACCTTAAAAGAAAGCTAATTGTTATTCATTCACTGGCTCTCTCCCCTTTATGAGGCAATGCAGGACCTGGCAGCAATCTAGAAGTATCTATGTAGCCACCAATTGAATCTCTGGACTCATGCCCCCACAACTCCTTCCTTTCCTTCATAGTTGTCAATCAACTGTCCCAACATCAGCATGGTTATATTAGTAACAAGGGGTTAATTGGATTAATTTAATACATTTTGAAAGTATTATTTGCATTTCACATACCGTATACATTCCAAAAGGGGGGGAAAAGACACAACTCTCTGCAAGTTAGCAGACATTCATGTCCAAGCTGCAGCTTCTGCTCCTAAGATCTGGGCCACTGGAATTTAGGAATCAATATCTTTTGGAATAATCAACATTCCCAGTAAAATTGGATGTGGGCAAAGACAGAGCATATGACTATACTACTGTCTATACCAAACTTTGAGAATGATATGGAGGCTTTCAGAGAGATTCTCATGGTCCTAGCAGTTCAGAAGAGGAAAGCAGTATGCCAGTTTTGGAGTCCAAGGAATGATACTACCCTAGATCTACAACTTTGTCCTGCTTTGATCTATCTGTGTAATGCCAGTACTAGAATGGCGGGAGTCAGGGAAAGTAGGAGGGATGAATGAAGGATGGAAGAAAAGAGAAATAGAAATGTCCCAAAAGGCTAAAGACCATGTGAACTACTAAGGTCACTGCACAGATAAATGGCCTAAATCTTAGGCTATCTTTAGATTTCCATGTTCCTTTTCCCTTTCAAAAACATCAGAGCACAGTCCCACTTTTAACATCCTTGTGCTCCATTTGTCATCAGCATCAAACTGGGAGCCCAAAGAGTGAATGAAACATTAGGATGCTGACAAAAAAGGAGAAGGAAATAAGCATTTATAAGTGCCTCCAATGCTTTATAAATTTACTTCATTTGATCCTCACAATGACCCTGTGAAGTAGATGTTATTATTATTCCTATTTTACAATTGAGGAAACTGAGGCAAATAGGTTGAATGTCTTGCCCATCTAGTAAGTGTCTGAGGCTAGATTTGAACTCAAGGCTTCATGACTCCAGTTCCTGCACACTATCTACTGCACCACCTAGCTACCTTTAAGACTAAAATGACCCTGGTCCAAAAAAAAGAAGATTTGAGATAGGTTACTAGTCATTAAAAAATTGAAGATAGAAAGATGGTAACCCCACTAACGTCCTACTCTGTTATTCCATCATGAAATGGGGTGATCCTGAGCTCTCAGTGGGTTTTAAGAGGAGGACAATCACAGCAGATCTTTTCAAATTTGATAGACTTCAAGGGCAGGTTAAACCAAAGACTCCATCTTTTGTCCAAGGACTGACCCAGCTAAGTATAAGAGGACTCATTCTCAGAAGGCTGGTTTTCAGTAATGATTTTTTTTTTTACCATAACAACTCATTAAGCCATATACTAAGTCACAGAGGGAATTTATTTGTGCCAATAGAGAAAAAAAAAACCTATGAATAAAATTATAGATCCTTCAAATATTGACGAAATAGAGCTATGTAGAAGGAGAATAAACTTTAAGATGACTGCATTTATGGGCCAGCCTTTCTTAAGAAAATTCTACACATAGCAAAGAACTTTCATTAGAAAGACAGATTTTTAAATAAATAAACAAATGAACGAATGACTACAAATTATTTAATTAATTAATGGTTAAAAGGGAACATAAATTTAAATTTAAATAATTTAAATTTAAATAAGCTTTAAAATAAACAGCTTTTTTAAAAAAAAGGGCAGAATTTTAGTAGGTAGGAAATATACACATTGATGAAGAAATAGAAAATAAAATCCAGGAAACTAAGATGTGAAAAATGACATTAAAGGATACAGTACCCTACCTAAAGTTTCCTTTTGGGATGCTGGTATGCTCTGTTTCCCATTTTAGAAGCCTGAATAATTCTTGGGATTTTAGAATCTCAATTAAGGGATAATCTTACTGATCTGAAACTTCCCCTTTCACATTTGCAAATCAATTCAGTTCAGCCTTACTGCATAAGGTGAGCTCCAGCTATATGCAAGTCACCATATTAAGTGATAAGGATGCGGAAATGTAACCTTGGGCTCAAAACTGGCATTTTCTGGCTTTTGACTTTAAAAAAAGACACATGTGGCTCTAGACTCCATTTCAAGAAGAGCTCTTTGGAGGGAGAAAAAGAACTTATGAAGAAGCCAAGACGAAGACTGATTATGAAGACTTGGTAGTAGCATCAAGGTCTTACAAACGTATTACAACTTGTAGGTCTTACAAACTTAATACAATTTATATTACAACCAGTTAGGTGGTATAGAGGACAGAGTGCCAAACCTGAAGTCAAGAAGACTTAACAAATCTGGCCTCAGACACTTAGTAGCTGTGTGACCCATAAGGAGTCACTTAACCTTATTTGCCTCAGTTTCCTCATCTGTAAAATGAGCTAGAGAAGGAAATAGCAAGCCGCTCCAGAGTCTTTGCCAAGAAAACCCCAAATGGAGTCAATAGTCAGGGAGGAGAAGCAATTTACAAAAGGAAATGGTGAAGCTATAAAGCCCTAACTTGGAATTCTCCCCCACCCTGCTGCTGACCCTTTTCTTCCATTGGCTTGAAGTCAGGTGCACAGTCTAAGCTTGGCAATCTACCTCAAGTACCAGAACAAGGAAACAGGAGACCACCCAATGTACATTTGAGAAAACACTTCTGCCCTTATTTGGCCTATCTTATGCTGAGGTGTCCCCGAGGAGAGGGGTGACTCTCTACTGCTCTGAGTTTTGAGTCCTTGTAAATCATGTGATTTCTGGGGAAGGGGAACGTGGGCCTGTTTCCCACAAAAAGCCTTACTAGATTTTAGAGTAGTGTCTGAGAAGTTCCACCTCTCTCACTCACTCTTCCTGTAAAAAAAAAAAGATGGAGAGAAGTAGACCACATGATAGTACAGTGAGATGGATTCAGAAGAGTTTGAGTAATTGGATTCAAAGTCTTTATTGCTTTGATATTCTCTGGTAAGGAGGTGTCTGGTAGAGTGTCCCAGGGAATTCATGCTTGAATCTGTAGCCTTTAATATTTTTGTCAACGAAAGAATAGGTGGAATCCTGAGCAATTTACAGGGAGCACAAAGCTGGGAGGGAAAGCTGACCTATTAGAAGACAGAGTCAGGACCTCTTCCCAAACCACACTCCCCTCCCCAGCCCCAAATCTTGACAGGCCAAAATATCAGGCTGAATCAAATAAGATGAAATGTTATACACATCAAGTCTTAGAAGTACAAGATGGAGAAAGCTTAGTGAGACAGCAGTTTGCCTGAAATGGATCTAGGGTTTTAGTAAATTAGAAGTTCAATATGAAGTGGCAGTGATACAGTGGCTAAAAAGCTAATAGAATCTTGGACTACATCCAGAGAAGTATAACTTGCTGGAATAAGAAGGCAATAGACCTCTGTATACTGTCCTGGTCAGACCACATCTGGAATATTGGGTTAAGTTCTGGTACCACTACCCAGAAAGGACATGGCTACAAAAAGAAAAAAGCCCAGAGGAAAGCAACCAGAATGTCAAAGGACCTCAGGCCCTCAGGATAAGAAGATCAACAGAAGGAACTGTGGGGGACTAGGTGGGGGTGGGTGGAGGGAGGTTGGTCATGATACTCATCTTCAAGTATTCAAAGGGTTTTAGTCTTGCTCTTCTGGGACCCAGAGAGCAGAAACAGGAGCAAGAGGCAGAAGTTGAAAAGACGCAAATTTAAGCTATCTTAAAATGGAATGGGATACCTAAAGAGTATCTCTTCCCCTCACTGGATGTCTTCAGGCAAAGGATAAATGATGATTTGGGTATGTCGTTGAAGGGATCTTTTTTGAGGGTATGGCTAGGATCAGATGGATAGCTAGATGGAACAGTGGACAGAGTGCCAGGCCTGGAGTCAAGAAGTTCAAGTGGCCTCAGCCACTTACTAGCTGTGTGACCTTGTGCAAGTCACTTAACCCTGTTTGCTTCAGTTTCCTCATCTGTCAAATGAGCTAGAGAAGGAAATGGCAAACTACCCCAGTATCTTTTCCAAGAAAATTCCAAATGGGGTCACAAAGATTCAGATATGACTGAAAACAACAACAACAACAATTAAGACCAAATGGCTACTAGAATCCCTTCCAACTCTGAAATCCAGGAATTCTGTGATCAGCATTTCATATTCTTTTTACTGTGTCTCACAGAGAATCCTATTGTGCCACATGGCTATGTTTTTTAGGAATAACTCCTTGGTTCATTTTGGGACCACTAATCAATTGGGCAAGTCGACAAGAATGTATTGATGATCTACTATCAATAATATTTACCAGACAAAATGAGATTGACCTGAAGAAACCAGTTGAAAAAAGATTCCAAGAACTGGTACATTATGACCCTAACTGCTGTTCCATAATAGATGAATTTTCCAGATGAATAAAGCTTAGTTCTATAAATATCAAATTAATTTTTTAAAAAATTAACCATTTTTGCAAGAAATCTAATAGAAATACTGTTGAAACTAGAGTTAGAAGACTTGCTTTCAATCCTGTTTTCCAGCTCTGTGACCTTGGACTAAATTTTCTGAGCCTCAGTGTCTTCGTATGTAAAGTGAGGAAAAGAATACTTGCACTAGCTACTTCACCATGTTGTCAGAATCAAGGATAATAATGGGTAGAAAAGCACATCAGGAGCTATATAAATATATTATTATTATTAACTAGTCCATTCTTCCTTCTTAAACATAATATTCTGGGTACAATTCGAACTTCTTTTCATGACTCAAGGTAATCATTATGAATATGCTGTTTACTCTGAGAGGAGTCAGTGATGTCTTCAGACTATTGAAATATATAAGGCAATTTGCCCCTATATTAATGCCCCCAGGTTACAGTACTTTTTTATTTCTTTTATTTCTTTTTTATTTCTGTTTTCTACAGTGTACTGTCCTCCCCTGTCAAACTGTCATCTCTAGCTATTATCAATAAACCTGCCTCCAAATGTCCTTTCAACTTTTCTGCTCCTACTCTTGAAAAGGGACCTGAGGAGATATAGTCTCCTCTGAATCAGTTCTCCTGAGCTTTGATAGAGAAACTTTGTTATATTTAATATGGTGGTCCAGAGTTTGCATTTGTTTATTTCTAGGTTCCTGACTATGCTCTATAGATAGTTGGAGTTGTTAGGTAAATTACTTCTGGATAAGAATTGCTGTGATATGTGATTAGATCATGTATTTGGGGCTAAAAGGGACCTTGGAGGGAATTTAGGCCAACTCTTCATTTTACAGATGAGAAAAGTTGAGAAAAAAGATAAGAAAGATGAGAAAGCCCAGGGAGAAATGATTTGTCTAAGGTCATACAAGTAGTAAGAGGCAGAACTGTGATCAGGTCCTCTGATGGGCAACTAAGTGGTGCAGGGGGTAGAGTGTGGGGTCAGGAATCAGGAAGACTCTTTTTCTTGAGTTCAATCTGGCCTCAGACACTTCTTAGCTGAGTGACCCTGGGCAAATCATTTAACCCTGTTTCCTTCAGTTTCCTCATCAGTAAAATGAGCTGGAGAAGGTAATGGCAAACAACTCCAGTATCTTTGCCAAGAAAACCGAAATGGGGTCACAAAGAGCTGGATGTGACTGAAAATGACCAAACAGTCACAACCTCTGACTGGAGTCCTTTCCTCTTCCGGTGTTCTTTCCATTGTAGTAAGTGGGGCCATTGGTACCGACTGCAGTCTGAAAGCCTCAGGAATCTGTACTCAGTATTTTGCTAGCAGATGTTCCTGAACTAGATGCTAGGAAAGCAAGCGGAATGAATGCTATGCTTTCCTTCTCTATGAGAAGAGGAGATTTCATTTCTTATTAGAGTTTCATATTGTGGCATGTTCTGGTCTCCAGTGTACACTACAGGTTCAAGAGTATTCCTCTTGGGAGTAAAGAAATTCACAGCTGTGGTGCCTCCAACACAGCCCAGGTAAAGCAGTATAGTCTCACAGGATCCCCTAAACCACTTTACTTTTTCCCCCAAACAGAAAAATAACGACAATAACTGTTCATTCGCGTCCAACTCTTCGTGACCCTGTTTGGGATTTTTTTGGCAAAGATACTAGAGCAGTTTGTCATTTCCTTCTCTAGCTCACCTGACAGACAAGGAAACTGAGGCAAACAGGGTTAAGTGACTTGCCCAGGATCACACAGATAGTAAGAGTCTGAGGCTAGATTTGAATTTAGGAAAATAAGTCTTCCTGACTCTATGCCAGGCATTCTATCCTCTGTGCCATCTAACTGCACCAGTCCAACATTCTATGCACTGGGCCAACTAACTGCCCCGAGAATAACAATGATTTATAGCATTTATATGGCAATTTTAGGTTTGCAAAGTGCTTCATAAGTATCTCATTTTATCCTTGCAACAACTCTGGGAGGTAGGAGCTATTTTTATCTTCGTTTTATACATGGGGAAAATGAAGCAAACAGTTTAAGTGATTTGCTGCTAACACAGCCAATAAGCGTCAAGGCTGGATTTGAATGTAGGTCTTCCTAACTCAAGGTCCAGTGCTCTACCCACTGTACCACCTAGCTGTCTACAAACATTCTCATAATAAACATTGTCTATGTTGTTTTCACTCTATCCGTTCCTCCAAATTCTTCAAGCTGGTGCATGGGGAAGAATTTCAAATGCAGCCAGTGCTAGGTAAATAGCTGCAGAAATTCCCTGGAATCAAAGGAGTGGTTAAGTATAAAGTAAATAAGCCAGCTCCCAAATGCTGTGATTCTATGATTCTAATGATATTCAGGAATAGGAGGCAGGATGACAGACCCAGAGGCGATTCTGAAGCTGCCAGCAGAGCAGCTGGTGGAGCTCCCTGAGATGCTGCTGGCTGACTGTCTTTCACAGTTTGGCTCCTCTGACTGCCATGGGGGAGGAGGAAGAGGAGGAGGAGGAGGAAGAGCCCAATATGAGGGAGGACATGGCAGTGGACCTTCTCACTACCGTCTGTTTCTCTCCACTGATTAGGTTGGCACTTGGATGTAAAAATGTATGTCTTAAACCTATTTCTGGCTTAAACTTGTGTGAAAGAAACACATAACTTTTTTTTTTGGTAAAGTTGAAAACAGGAACAGATGCCTCAAAGCGTATGCATTTTATAAGAATCCCTACTCCTTGGTTCTGGATCTTTGGAAGGAAAATGAAGCAAGATATGTCAACACCCACTAAGTTTTTTGATGGGAAAATAATGATGACAAAAACGACTAGGCTGCTTTGGTAGTAAAGAAAAGAATTTAAGTGGAATTAAACTAGTGAAGAAGTTGAAATTTAAATAAAATAAACACCCTCATTTATAGGGGAAAAAAATCAAAAGTGTTGATATGATAAATATGTTCTTATTTAACATCTACTGGATGCCAAAAATTCAGTTGATGTGAATAACCTTGCAAAATTAGCTTCAAACAGACGAACATATACAGATAACAATTTTTCTAAGGTGTTGGAGAGTTTTAAAGTCACTTACATCATTTTAGGAAGAGTCAAAAAGAACAAAGTAGAAATGAGAAAACTGGAAAAATGCAAATACGCACCAGAATGAAAGCATAACCAATTCATTCCTGCAAGTGGTTAGCCAATAAATTTAACTTCAAATTTAATACTATATAATCATGGAAAATGAGAAAGCAAAACATTCGGAAGATAATGAGATCAGAGAGCAATTGACATAGACTTATATAAGACAAATCACAATTGAAAAATATTCTTGTTTTTTGAACAGTTGTATAGAATAGTGAAAAAATAAGGATGAGGGAAAATTATTTGCATTATGTTTAAGCAATTTCTGTCATAACTATAAAGAATCTAATTTCCTTTGGATTGGATCTTTGCATTCTCCAATGATTCTACACTTATCTGAAGCATGAAAGACCTCCATAATGTTGACCAGACTATACATATGGGAGAACATGGACAAGAGTCCCATCTAATAGACAGGGAAGAATGGGTTGCAATCTGCACTGTTGGAGGGAATACCCATGGATCACAGACTCATCTGAGTATTTTGATTCTTCATTCATTACCAAACAAAGTGGGTATAGTTATCAAGCTCTAAGTGATTCTTTAAAAGCATAGACCCCATTCTGGACAATTACTTCATTTCCCATTTGTATTGTTAAGCCACTCCCCAAAGAGCAGGTAACTGTTTCTCACTTCAGGGGTGAGCCACCTGAGGGACAGACTGGAATTTCTAGTACTTCTGTACATGAGCCCACATAGGGCTCATTAATTATCAGTCCAAATGAATTAGTTTTTCAAAAAGGTATTTATTCATCAAGTACCTATAGTCAGTGCTGCTATAAGATTTGTTTAAAAAATGGAAATTTGTTCCAACATGATTGATATATTAGGGAACATTTTGAGCATAATGTGAATTTTGAGTTGGCTTATTCATGGCTTCTCCTCAAGAAGCAGCAAAAACGCAGAAAACTTCACCACTCACAATAACTCACAAGCTGCACCCATATCAACAAGCAAAGTCTGGTCTTTGTGAAGGTAAAGTGCCATATTTATTATATATCTTCTGATATAACAGGAATTGTAAATGGAAGAAGGCTGGTCCCCACCACATACAAATCTTTTGGCATGACCTTCAGGTCCCAGGGCTTGAAGTTGTCTCCTATCCAACTTGCATCAGACTTTGTCAGTTCAGCCCACTGAGAACCAGGCCATAGGCTGATCTGCAGCCTGAAGCCACAAGTACCCTGAGGCTGTGGATGCCACTATTTACTGTATTTATGTATTTCTTAATCATTTAATATGCATAAAACATTTTTAAAAAATAAGATTCTTATCTTTTTAACATGTCACTGATGAATTTTTTGAGTAGTATACCCCTACCCCTATTTTCCCCATAAGCTCTGTTGTTTTTATTTTTCAGTTTTGCATAATTCTGTACTTTTTGAGCATGAATATGTCATGTTGAAGTAGAATTAATTGTAAATCAATTATGTAACAACTGTTGTTACAGTTAAAGGTGTTAAAGATGATATATGTCTGGAGGATAAACTCATGTCCTTCTAGTTATTAGAAGTCCTTTTCTCCCTTTACGGAGTCCTTATGAATCTCCCCTTACATGTAGCTCTCTGATGATTTCCTAGAGTCAATGCCTTTGTAGAGTCCTGAAACTGCCTTTGTGTCTAGTGTGTACTTTGTGTGTTTCTGAGCTCATGATACAGGAGCTGCTAAGAGCCTCTGTTCTTCTAGGAATACTTCTACTACCTCTGGTGGGCATTGCTATGGATTTCTGGTCACTGGTGGGACCTCTGATGGCTCTGATGGATCTCCTGAACTCAAATGGTCATCTAGAATTGGGGTATAAGATATTTTTTTCCAACTGATTCCCTCTCATCAGCTTGGCTGGAGCTCCATCACCATAATCCTGTTTTTGGAATTTGTGATGCTGCACTGACTCACTGGGTACACAAGAAAGAAGGTGTGTCTGATTTTTTTTTTTTAGCCAGTCACAAGATTTTTCCTTTGTGGCATCATTTGTCTTTATCCAATGATCAAAACACTTCACTCCTCTCAAATTGATTAAGGACTTTTTTGGTACCTAGTTGATGCTTTTGATTGATTCAGTGGAGAAGTCTGGCTCTTCTGTGTTTACATTAACTTATATAATTAGGAATTGTCACTATAAGAAATTCAGGTTACAAAATTAAAATACATTCAATTAAGGATCAGCCTATAGAATAAGGTTATTGCATTGTAGGCTAAATAACAATATAAAAACAATATAACTTGCAAGGATATAGTAGGCATGGGAATAGTTCACCCTGCTTCAGACCTTGCTATCATCAGTGAAACAGGGCAAGAGAATCTTATTCATTAGGATTGTTTGTAGCCTTCAATAATTTTCATACTATAGGGTATTCAACAAAGTTTTATATCCTCATCCTTCTAAAAATGATATTTTGAACATTCAATCTTCAGAGGTTATTGTTATTTCATTGCTTTTCTGGCAAACAAGGAAACAAGAAACATAAAGGTGCATATTTTAATATTCTACCAATTTTTTTCTCTCCAAGAAGTGTTAGCTATGAAATTCCCATTGCTATCAGTACCAGTCACATAGTGTGATGCTGACCATCTGTTTGAAGTATTGCAGACACACTTGGGAAATCCACAAGGATGGGAATTCAAAGCTATCGTTGGTTAGAGAGACACCATCAGTCCAAGAAGACACTACTTTGGCTTGGTTGCCTTCCTTAGAGGACCATCTGGGTTCCACGCCTACCCATACCACAGACTGTCTGTGTGATAATAACGCATTACTTGGCTTTGTCTGACCCATCATTCTAAAGTATAGTTAAGATAATGCCTACCACCCACAAAGGTTTGTGAGAATTGTTGAGGCAACAGATATAATACATACTGAATGTTGCAAAGATGAAAGGGTGCTATGCCACTGCCCCAGAGCATTATACACCCACAGGTATGTATTTCTGAGTATTCTTAATATAGTGATGTAAAAGGGCATTCCTTGGGTCACATTTAAGTATCTGTGTTTTTATTGTACTTTTTCAATGTTAACAACAATTTATCAAATTATTATAATATAGGCACAGTATAACCTGAGAAACAAGATGTGTGTATATACATATATGCACACACACACACACACACATATATACATACACATATGTGTATATCCACATAGATAAATACAAAATCAATACAGCACAGTTAAATACAAGATAGGGAAGGAGGACACTAGCAGCTGTGATCAGAAAAGTCTTCATGGAAAAGGTCCATCTTTAAGGAAGAAAAGAATTCTATGAAATAGAGGTAAGGAGAGTGCATTACAGAAATGAGGGATGGAGAGTGCAAGAGTATGGAGACAGAAGATGGAGTTCTTTCTTGGTGAGTAACAAAGAAAAGAGCTATTTAAAAGAATAGTAGACGATGTGAAGGACAATAACATATAATGCCACCTGTTGTCACCCGTGCCACTGTGAAGCACTTCCAAAGCCAAAGAGAGGAGTTTGTTTTTTTATCCTGGAAGTAATAGAGAGTCTCTGGAGGTGATTGAATGAAGATGATATGGTCAGAGCTATATTTAAGGAAAATCACTTTAACAACTATATGTAGGAAAGAGATAGGGCATGGAGATCAGTTAGGAGGCCTTGCAATAGTCTAGAAGAGAAGTGATAATGACCTGAACTAAAATGATGGTTATATGAGTAAAGAGAAGGGGTTGGATGCCAAAAATATGGAGGAAGAAATGTCAAGACTTGACAGTGAGATGTAGCTCTTTTTGTGGTGGCTAAGAATTGGAAATTGAAGGGATGCCCATCAATTAGGGAAATGGCTAAAAACTGTGGTATGTAATTGTGATGGAATATTATTGTGCTATAAGAAATCATAAGCAGGATAATTTCAGAAAAACCTGGAAAGATTTATATAAATTGATGCATAGTGAAACGAGCAGAATCAGGAGAATGTTGCACATAGTAACAGCAAAATTTTATGATGAAGAATTGTAAATGACTTAGCTATTTTCAGCAGTACAGTGATCCAAGACAATCCCAAAGGACTAATGATGGAGCATACTGATGGAGCATTCATACTGAAGTATACTATCCATCCACATTCATCCATATCTTGACATATCCATTTCTTTCCTATATCCCTTGCCATAACCATTGTTACTCACTTTAAAAAGGTTTTGTGCTTTTGCAAGAAAAATCTTTCACAATAAAAACCAAGAGGTGTAAAATAGTTCCCCATCCCTATAGGCAGCACCAAAAACTAGATAAAGTGTTAACTGTGTTTAAAAATGAGATATAGAAACAGACCTAGAAACAGAAATTCTTCTGGAATGCTGGAATCTCTTCTGTTCTTGCCAGAACCCAGGGGAGGAAGGAGCCCAGAACTAGGTGGGTAGAACTGAGACGGGGAGGGGCTGTGCACAACTTCTTTTATTCAGGGGGACTTCCACCATTGCCTTCAGTGAGTCCATCAGGGAACTTTTTGGAACTAATCAGAGTTAGAATCCTAGACTCAGGGCTTAGACATCCAAAGGCACCAGCCTTTGATTTCCCAAGGTGATGCTCCTTCCCTAGAACTCCAGTATGTTTCCTCTCATGCTTTTCCTCTTTTAGACTCTGAGGTTTGTTTCCCTGTCTGATCTGCTTAGCTTAGAACAGTAAGTCAGGAAATGGGAATCCTTGACCTAGCTTTCTGCTGTGCTCTTCGACCTTAAGAAGACCTCCTTTTCTAATTTCCCACTTTACCTTGTCTTTATTACCCCCATTCAAAATGCAAGTATAGAACCTGGGGTAACAGACAGGCAAGCTCTTCCCTAAGAACTCTTCGGTCATTTTTTTCCTTAGGAATGTCTTTTTTTTTTTTTTTTTGTGCAGCTCCTCTTAGGCTGCTTCCTGGCTTCCCTATTCCATACTCCCTAACCTTATTTACCATGCCCCACTTGGAACAATTAGAACAGCAGGAGGGGACAATGAGTCCTTGTCTTAGATTTCCTTCTGAACTTTCAAAATCATCCCAGAGAAAATACCTTTGCCTGTGGTTCTCTATAGGCTGGTTCTCTGCCAGTGAGGGACTGGCCCTAAATTTCCTCCTTTCATTTGGAGATTAGTGTCACAGGTGGCCTTGACAAATGGATGATGGGAGTGGCATTGGCAGATAGGCGAGAAAGGTGACAATGGTTGAGGATGCATAGGTATTATTTGACTGTAAGGGACATTGGCATATTGGTATCATTGGTTCATAGGTGACATGGGTTATGTTGATACATTGGCTAAATCAGTGACATCTGTCAGTAGGTGACATGTACAGATCATTGACATTAGCATTTAGGTAACATAGCTGGCATTCACAGATTGGTGACAAGGTGACATTGGCTCATAGGTGACATGTGTGACATCAACACATTGGTGACATTTGCAGATAAGTGACATGCACAGATAGGAGATAAAAGTGTCATTTACATTTAGGGGACATAGGTGGTATTTACACATAAGTGACACAGGTAGCATTTGTAGTTATATTACATAGGTGGCATGTGGAGATTGCTTTCACAGGTAACATTGGTAAATGGATGACAGCACTTAGAGAGAGGTGACATAGGAACATAGGTGACAGGTGAGAGTAGCACCTTGGTGACATAGGTCAGAGATATGACACATAGACATGACACATAGGTGACCAAAGTGGAATTGGCAGATAGATGACAGAGATGGCACTGGAAGTTAGATGAAATAAAAGACATTGCAGACATTTCACAAAGAGGCCACTAGCATCTAGGTATTAAGAACCAACAACAACTGCCATAGACCAAGAGCTGCTCCCAGGCAGGATGGAAGCAGGGTGAAGTAAGACAAACAGAGCAAAGTAGTTTGGCGAGTGAGGAGAGGGGGTGAGAAAGGTATGTCACCTCTGTGTCACCATCTCTGGTGTCACCAAGGTGCCACCTATTGTCACCCATGCCACCAAGCTATGCCAGTTAGCTCTTTCCTCCTTTTATCTTGTTGATTCTTTTTCCTCAACATCAGTCACATTTCTTTCCTTCTCTCCCTTCACAGTACCACCACCCTAGTTCCGACTCATTATTCACTCACTTCTTTCCTTCTTCACATTTGAATTCAGATCTTCCTGACTCCAAGCCTGGTGCCCTATCCAAAGTGCCACATAGCTGATCCTCTGGCTTTCCTTGTTAATGGGACAGATTGCAACCCTAGCCCTGCTACTTACTTTCTATGCAACTTTGGTTAACTCTCATAGCTCAACCAACTAACCAGCGAGTTCGTACTAAGTGCCTGCTACGTGCTAGGTGCTCTGCTTGGAGATGAAGATATTCCCAAGTATACAATATCTCCTTCATAACAATAAAATTGTTAAGAAGAATAGTTAAAGTATCCATGGTTTCCCTAATCCGTGGTACAACCAGGATTACTCTTGGGTCAGTTGGTACCTGTTCTTGAGAGTTGGTTGTTAAATTTCCAGTATAAGCATTTGCACCTTGGAAATTTGCAAACACTACCTATCAGGAAGGGCAGCTAGTACAGGGGACAGCCTGTTGGACCAAGAGTCAGGAAGATTCATTTCTGTCAGTTCAAATCTGGTCTCAGGCACTTTTACTAACTTTGTGACCCTGGGCAAGTCACTCTACCCTGCTGGCCTCACTTTCCTCACCTGTAAAATGAATTGGAGAAGGAAATGGCAAACTATTCCAGTATCTTTGCCAATCTTTGTGGGGTTTAGAATTGAAAGGAATTTTTGAGGTTATCTGGTCCAATCTCATTTTCTGGAAGAGGAAACTGAGCTCTAGAGAAGCAAAATAATTTACACAAGGTAGTAAATAGAAGGACCAGAATTTTAATCCAGGACATCTGATTCTATATCCAATGCACTTTCATGTACCATAAAGCCTCAATGTCTGTGTCGTTGTTAAATATGTTGAATAACAACTGTTGTTTCACCATCCTCTAACTATTGCTAATCTCTCAAAGTGATGAGATACATCATCCTGTTTTTGTGAATTTAACTGTCATACAATTTTGCCACCAATTTTATTTTTGTTTAGATGTTATGGGTACAAGGAATACCTTCCCAGACCACTCTCAATAAAACACAATGGGCTGGAATCCATCAATTCACCCAAACTAAAATTTCTGTACCTTTTGAACAGATCTGAGTTTTTCCTCTCATTATCTGCCCTACGCTTCAAGGTGCCTGAATAACCTATAGGGGCTAATTTTTAAATGAGGGAGTGGAAAAGGGGGAAAACCTTAGTCCTAATTCAATAATTGGTTATTACTATGAGAGAAATAATCATTCTTCTCAAACGTTGTGAGGTAGGTGCTGTTATTATATCCATTTTATAGTTGAGGAAACCAAGGCTAGGTGACTTGTCCAGAGCTAGTAAGTATCTGTGCTCAAATTTGAACTCAGGTCTTCCAGACTCCAGACCCATCTCTCTACCCACTGCACCACGTACCTGCATTGGAGCAACAAACTCTTATGATTTAGTTAAGAGAAATAGAAATATTTTGCCTAGAGAAGAGAAAGTTAGGCTATAGGAAAGAGGCATGAGAGTTGTCTCCAAGCATTTGAAGATCCATCACATGAGAGAGGGAGTAAATTTGCTCTGCTTGGCCACAGAGGGCAGAACTGGAAGCAATGGGAGTGTAGTTGCAAAGAAACAAATTTCAGCTTGGTCTAAGGAAAAAACCTTGTTCAGAATTAGAGCCAATATCAGATTGTAAGCTGTCTTGGGGTGGGGAAATGGGAGAGAAGAGGGAGAAAATTTGGAACTCAAAATCTTATGGAAGTGAATGTTGAAAACTAAAAATTAATTACTTTTTTAAAAAAAGAATTAGAGCCACCCAAAAGTAGAATGACTTCTTCTTCAAGAGGGGAGCAAGTTGCTCTACACTGGAGATCTGCAAACAGAGGCTGTAGGATGAGAGACTGATGGATTAGAGGGGATTTTTTTTTCAGATAAGAGTTGGATCTCTCCTATGTCCTTTGAACATGGTGATTCTGTGAGAATAAATTGAAAGTGTGTCACTGAAATGACTGTACTTTTTTTTTCTTTCCAATGGACAAAATAATTTTTTTCTTTTCACTTTATTAGCTTTCCAGTATTTATAATTAGCATTGGGGTTAAAAAACTGTTGGGGACAAGTGGCCCAACACCCCTGGCTCTGCTATTAACTGCTTGTTTATGACCTTGGCAAAGTCATTTATCATCGCTGGATCTCAGGTTCTGTCTGTATGAAATGAGTGAATTCAACTTGATGACCTCTAAAGTCAATTTCAGCTGTAAATTCTATGAAGGTAAAGACATTAACCCTGAGCCACATGAGAACTCTGTAGAAGAGATGAGTAAGAAGATAAATAGAGGGATGGCAAGGACCATACTTGACCTAGATTTGATTAAGATCTTTAACATGGGAAAGTTTTGAGCAAAGTCAGAAGCATGTTCCCCTAATTCAGCCAAGTGATCAGGATGATCAGTGTAATAGCATGTTTAAAGAAGGACATCACTTCATCCTGTAAGACACAGTCCTACTGTATTTAAATGCCTGATAAGAAAATTAATGTTGAGATTCCTCAGGTGATATAAAGGAAAAGGATATTAGCCAAAATAGCCATACAAAGCAGGTCAAACTTGGCACAATTAAGGAAATTATCTTATGCTAGAAACTATTTGAAAATCGAATCAGAAAATGTAGGTTAAATGCTTAACAGCAAGAATCATGCTGATGAAAATTTAAACACTATTACAGCTATGCAAACCACCACATTTCCACATACAAGGCATAAAAGAACTGAGAAATGACACAAAGGAAATATTGAAAGTGTCTTCTTTCCTTTCAGTTACAATTTTATCATAGTTCAAGGATTTGCATTTGTGGGTACACTCTGACAGAGTTTCCCAGAGAAAGATGTATTCTTTTGACCTGTTGATGTGGAGAGGAATAAAAGAGTATAATGATTGTAAAGGGAGGCAGGATAAAATTAATTTTTATGTGTAGCAAAAAACTTTTTAGAAAATAAGTATTTCATGGGTACTTATTATTTTTACTTCTTTGTTACTTTCCAATTAAGTGCTCCCACCCAATAGACCCCTCTCCTATAACAAAGTTTCTTGTTGTTTAGTCATTCTTCAGTTGCATCTGACTCTTCATGACCCCATTTGGGGTTTTCTTGGCAGAGCTATTGGAGTGGTTTGCTATTTCCTCCTCTAGTTCATTTTACAGATGAGGAAACTGAGGCAAACAGAGCTAAGTGACCTGCCCAGGATCACACAGTGTCTGAGGCCAGTTTTAATCAAAGGAAGATGAGTCTTCCTGACTTCAGTCCCAATGCTTTATCCATTGTGCCACATAGTTGATCAATAACAAATACATTTAAGCAAAATTTATTGATCTATTGGTCATATGTGGCAATATGAGCCTCACTTTTTACCTCTATAGCCTATCACTTTCAGTTAATTACCAATCAACACTTATTAAATACCTGCTATGTGTCAGGAACTGGGCTAAATGTTGGGAATAACAAAAAGAGATCCCTGCCCCCAAGGAACTTACAATCTAATGGAGATGACAACATGCAAAGCAAATATATACAAAGAAAGTTATTTACAAAATAGGAAATAAATAACACAGCGGGAGGCACTAGAGGTAAGGGGTTTGGGAAAGGCTTCCTAGAAAAGATGAGATTTTGGCTTGATTTTTTTTTTTAAATTCTCTTTTAGACTCGAACACCAGAGTACAAATACAGAATAGAGAAAAGAAGCAAACACATATCATAAACTTAAATACTGGAACTTAAATACAAAGTTAGAAAGAAAAAAAAAGCATGTCCTGTGCATAGCAGAACATAAGAGAAGATTCAAAATAGGTAACAATAAATTTTCATTTCAAGAAAGCCTGTATGATCAATAATACACATTGTGTTGAGAACTGACCATCTTTTCTTTGCTTCCTTGTGAGTTTTCTTTTGTTCTCTGTTGTGCACTTTTTTACTTTGTTCTTTCTCTTCCCCCACCCTACCCCCAGAAGGCTCCAATAAAGTTTAGTTATGTTTCTCTATAGCTATAAATATATACACACACATATACATATAGACATATACTTTCCCAAACATATTCTCCTCCCTTTACTTCTATCCACTACCTTGCCCTCCTATAACTTGCCTCCCCCCCTCCAAGGATACCTCCCCTATCCTCCCATTCCCATAAATCTAAACACCCTTCTGTATTCCCCTTTTACGTATTCCCTTAGCCTCTCTTCTAAAGATCCACCCCCTTGTCCTCTCCCTGCTCCCTATGCCCCTACCATTTTATTTCTCCTGAATTTAGAAGACTTTTATACTCTTCTAAATTGGCATGCGTTGTTCCCTCTTCCCGTTCCCTATGAAAGTAGGTTATCAGAACTACCAACCCTCCTCTCCCATTCAATTCCTCTGTGTCGAATCTTCCTCTTGCACCTCATTTGTATAAAGTAATTACTCTTCTTAACTGTTCCTAAATGGTTTTACTTTTTATTTTTGTTTTTTTGGGGGGTGGAGGACAGGGCAATTGGGGTTAAGTGACTTGCCCAAGGTCACATGGCTACTAAATGTTAAGTGTCTGAGGCCAGATTTGAACTCAGGTCCTCCTGACTTCAGAGCCAGTGCTCTATTTGCTGTGCCGCCTAGCCACCCCAATGGTTTTACTTTTTAAATTCATGTCATACTCGGGTTTGCCCCCATCTTTCTTATGAGCTACCCAATTATTAATAAGAATCTTAGACATACAAATTACGTATATATATATATATAAAAAGTAAACAGTCTATCCTTATAATCAGTCTTTGCTATGTGCCTTATATTTCTCTTGGCTCTTATATGTCAAATCTTCTATTAAATTCAGGATTTTTTTTTAACAAAGTCTTGAAAGTCTGAGAGTTTATCATATGTTCATTTTTTTCATTCAGGATAATACTTAACTTTGCAGGGTACGACATTTTTGGCTGGAGTCCCAGTTCTTTTGCTCTTCCGTATATTGTTTTCCAAGACCTATGGTCCTTTAATATCTCTGTTGCTAGGTCTTGTGTAACTCTAGTTGTGGTACCATCATATTTAAATTGTTTTAATCTTGATGCTTTTAATATTTTATTCCTGAGCTGGGGGTTTCAGAATTTGACTATGATATTCTTACGGGTTTTCCTCATAGGATCTCTTTTAAGTGGTGATCTATGGATTTTTTTCTATTTCTACTTTCCCCTTGTTCTAATGCTTCAGGACAATTTTATTTCATAAGTTTTCGTATTACTGTATCAGTATAGGTGAAATCCAAAGGCCTTGGCCACAGACTGGATATAAGGGGTGGGAGATAGTGAGGAATCCAGGGATGACTGCCAAGTTGTGAGCCTGACAAATTGGAAGGATGGCTTTGCCCTCTGCGGTAATAGGGAAGGTAGGAGGTGGGGAGGGCTTAGGGGGAAAGATAGCAAGTTCTTAGTTACTTACTACCTGTGAGACTCTAGGCAAATCACTTAGCTGCTCACCCTCTGTTTCCTTATCCCTAAAATGGGCATAATAGTAGCTACCTCCCAGAGTTGTTGTGAGGATCATATTTAATAATATATTTAAAGGGCCTTGCAAACTATAAAGCTCAATATGTATGTGAACTTTATTAGGAGAAACAATTTTCAACCTAGCATACTGAAGCTTATGTTTTCTTTATTCTTCACAAGGAAGGGAAGTTTCTACCGGTTGCTTTAATTCATATTTTAATTTGATTTTAATTTTAATTTAATTCATATACGGAACACCCCATGTGGAAACAACTTCTACGGGTACAGCAAATGTACAGTTCTTCTGTAACTTAAAGAATTGCCTATGGCCACAGAGAGATTAAGTGACTGCCCACTCCACGGTCACTCAGCTGAACCGACTTGAACCCAAGTTTGGCTCTCTGTCTCCTCTGCCATCATACCTTTCCATAGTTTGTTATGGTAGTGGTAGTTACTTTTCATTCAAATCCTGCACCAACCAAATAATCAATCCACAAGCATTTATGAAGGGCCTACTATGTGCTAGGCAGTATGCAAGCACTGGGAATACAAAAACAAATAAAATAATTTCTGCATCCAAAGAACTCCCATCCACATGCACACATATAAGTATGTATAAATTATACATAAAATAAATTAAAGGTAGTTTTGAAAAGGAGGGTACCAGCAACTGGGAGAGAGGAGTACCAGAAAAGGCTTCATATGATGGAAGGTGATGCTTGAGCTGAGTCTTGAAGGAAACAAATGCATCTCAGAAGCAGAGTGAGAAAGGGCAGCATTTTTAAGCATGGAGTGGAGGTAGAATATGGAGTATCTTGTGAGAAAAAAGTCAAGAAGACCAGTTTGGCTGAACCCTAGAATGAGGGAACAAAAGTAATGTATCATAAAGCCAGAAAGTAGGTTGATGCCATGTTATGAAAGGACGTAAATGTCATACAGACGTGTTTATATTTTCCCATAGAGGCAATAGGGAACCACAGGAGTTTATGCAGGGGAGAAACATGGTCAAATCAGAGATTAAGGGAAGTTACTTCTTCAGGTGTGTGTAGGATGGACCAGAGGAGAGAATGACTGGAGGTGAAGAGGAAAACCAATTAACAGGCTATTGAGAGTCCAGGTGGGAAATGATTAAGGGTTCAAACTAACAGAGTAGCTTTATGAGTACTGAAAAGGGGTTAGATGTGAGAGTTTGGACTGCATCCATCATAAAATTATAGGACTGTCTCTTAACTTCCCTCTACCAAACACAGCCTGATTTCTAGTTACTAGTGAGAAATAGCACGATCCAAAGGCAACTGTCCCAGATTTATTTAAATATAAGTTCCCATACCTACAAAACCTTGACTTCAGTGGGATAGTCAGTACCCCATGGACACTGAGGTCAATTAAAATAAATAATAAGTGCACATAGGCATATATCCCAAGGAAGTCAGTGATAAAAAGACACCCTATATATATATTATATAATATATATAATATATAACATAATAATATATTATCTATATAATATACTAATGTATATTATATTATATATTATATATTATATTATATATAATATATTGTATATTATGTGTATATATATATATATATATAAATAAAAGACACCCTATA
>CM053588.1:223195564-223213654 GCA_028646515.1 Pseudochirops corinnae
AAAATATAACAGACTCTCCACATAGAAGACAGAAGCAAAACATTTATTCAGACACAAGAAAACCAGATCCCAACACCAGAAAACTGAATCTATCATAGCAACATAGAAGTTAATACACTACACCATAGCAGAGAGCCACACCATCCTTTAGCCTTCCCACAAACCAACACTCACAAACCTAGCTGTCTCCCTGGGTATGTCCTCTCTCTGCCACCATCTAGCTGCTCTGACTCCCAGTTTCCTGTGGGTTCTGCTCCACCCTTCAGCAAACTCCTCCCACCACAGGCTCGATGTGGTTACATTTGCTCTATTAGGGGACAGAGAAGATCTTCAAAGCAGTCAAGGTCTTCAAATTCCTTTTGGCTTATTAAAGGGCAGGAATGATCTTCAAATTCCCATTCCCATTACAATGCGAATTGTTTAAAGACTAGATCCCCTGGAATCAGTAAACGTTGATAAAGAAGATAACTATTCAATAGAATGACCCAGTGGTTTAATATTTTTTTTAGAGGGGATGTTTGCTTGTTTGTACAGAAAACAAAAGATGATATTTTAACCATCTTTACTTATCATCTATTTTCTCAACTCCTACTCACTTCTCAACTCTTTTGAATTGGAATTATCACCCCATCACTCAACTGAAACAACTCTCTCTGGTGTTATCAATGATATTAATGGGTAAATCTAATTTTTCTAATGCTCATCTTTCTTGGTCTCTTTACAACTTTCAACCCCAGTGACCTCTTCCTCCTCCTAGATATTCTCTTCCCCTTCAAGTTTGTAATAGTTCTTTCTTTTGGTTCTCATCCTATCAGTTTGATGAATTCTCATTCTCCTTAGTAACATCATCATCCATCTCTTCCCCCCCAACTGTGGATGTACTACAGGATTCTTTTCTGTTTTCTCTTCTCTTCACTTTCTTTCTGATTTCATTAGTTCCTATGACTTTAATTATCATTTCGCTACTTAAGTTTAAAATTCTGCAGGTTGGTTTTTGATGAAGCACAGGAACTAGACACCAAATTGCCAACATTTGCTGGGTTATGGAAAAAGCAAGGGAGTTCCAGAAAAAACATCTACTTCTGTTTCACTGAGTACACTAAAGCCTTTGACTGTGTGGATCACCACAAAATGTGGCAAGTCCTCAAAGAGATGGGAATACCAGATCATCTTACTTGTCTCCTGAGGAACCTGTATACAGGCTAGGAAGCAACAGTTAGAACCAAACATGAAAAAACTGATTGGTTTAAGACTGGAAGAGAGTGTGACAAGGATGTTTATTGCAACCTTATTTATTTAACTTACATGTAGAGCACATCATGCAAATGCCAGGCTGGATGAATCAAAATCTGGAATTAAGATTGTTGGGAGAAATATCAAAAATCTCAGATATTCAAATGATACTAATCTGATGGCAAAAAGTGAAGATCTTGGCAACTGGTCCTATTACTTCCTGGCATATAGAGGGAGAAGAAATGCAAGCAGAGTCAGATTTAATATTCTTGGGCTCAAAGATCCCTGCAGATGGCAACTGCAGCCATGAAATTAAAAGACACCTGATTCTTAGAAGGAAAACTATGGCAAATCTGGACAGCATACTAAAAAGCAGAGACATCACCTTGCTTACAGGTCCATATGGTCAAAACTATGGTTTTTCCAATAGTAATGTATAGCTATTACAGTTGAATTGTAAGGAAAGCTGAGTGCCAAAGAACTGATGCTTTGAAATTGTGGTGCTGAAGCAAGACTTTTGAGAGTCCCTTAGACAGCAAGGAGGTCAAATCAGTCATACTTAAAGAGGTTATTCACTGGAAGATCAAATACTTAAGGTGAAGGTTAAATACTTTGGCCACACAATGAAAATGAAAATATGGGGCTCATTGGAAAATATGAGACTTTCCCTGATGTTGGGAAAGATTGAAGACAAAAAACAAAAACAAAAACAAAAAATGGGGATGGCAGACGATGAGAGGGATAGATGGTGTAGCACCAATACAATATTCACAGTGCTGACAGCTACTCTAAATATGCCGGCATAGTGCTCAATCACAAAATATAACAAACTTTCCCTATAGAAGACAGAAGCAAAACATTTATTCAGACATCAGAAAACTGAACCCCCAAATCAGTAAGCCAATTCCGTCATAATAGTAAAGAAGCCATAACAGCACAGAGAGCCACAGCATCCTTTAGTCTTGCCAAAAAACATTTGCTCACAAGCCTAACTGTCTCCCTGGGTGTGTCCTCTCCTCCCTCCAGTTTCTAACTGCTCTGACTCTGCTCTGACTCCCAGCTTCCTGTGGGCTCTGCTTCCCTTTAGCAAACTCCTCCCACCACAGGCTCCATGTGATTACATTCAGCCTATTGGGGGCAGGGTATATCTTCAAAGCAGGGAAGGTCTTCAAATTCCCATTACTATTACAGATGGTGTCATGGAAACAACAAACATGAACTTGGACAGACTTGGAGAGATAGTGGAGGATAGCAGGGCCTAGTATGCTATAGTCCATGGGGTCATAAAGAGTCAGACATGACTGAACAACTGAAAAACAAATACAGATAACTCCTAAATGTCCATAATAGCACTTTGCTGAACTCTAGTCTCTTATTAACTGCCTGCTGGACATCTTTACTTATATGTCTCATAGACATTTCAAGTTCAACCATAGGGTACAGTTGGATAGAGAGTGGAACTTGGAGACTAGTTGACCTGGGTTCCAATCTCACCTCTGATACTTGTAAGCTGTAAGACCTTGGTTAAGTCACATAACCTCTCCAGGCCTCAGTTTCCCCATCTATAAAATGAGAGAGATTGTACTAGGTGGCCTCTGAGGTTACTTCCAGCTCTAAAACTAAGATCTTGTCCAAAACAGAACTTGTTATCTCCCCCTATTAAATCTGCCCTTCTCCCACCCTCCTTCTTTCTTTCTTTTCAAAAATTTATTTTGAATGTAAGTCCATAAAAACAAATTATTTCCATGTACACAGCACAAACTAAAAAGAGAATTCACCCTAAAACCATGAATTTACATTTCACCCTATTTGCTTTTTTTTGAAAAATCATATAATAATGCTACTTTTTTTCAAAGCTACTCTGCTTCCTGTGCTTCCTTCTACATTTTCTTTTATTCTCTGCTGTGAACTTTTTATACATTTTCTTCTCTCTTCCCTCTCCTCTCCATAGACATGGCTACCATTGGACACAAATATGCATATGTATGTAAAACCATACCGCACATACTTCTATTTATCAGTTCTTTTAAAGGCAGTGCCCTTCTTTTAGTCATCCACATTCTCAGCCTTGGAGACCTGTTCACTCTACCTTTTTTTTGCCCCTTCTCTCAAATCAGTTGCCAAGTCTTATTGGCTCTATATTCAGAATATCTCACCCATCCATACTTTTCTCCCCATTCATGTAGGGCTAACCTAGTTCAGACCCTTGTCACCTGCCATCTAGGTAATTGCAATAGCCTCTTGTAGGTCTCCCTGCACAGTGTCTCTCCTCTCTAATCCGTCATTCCCACAGCTGCCAAAATATTCTTCTTAAACCACAGGCCTGATTACAGCATTCCCCTGCTGAAGAAGTTCCAAGGGCTTGTTATTTCTTCTAGGACAAAATAGAAACTCCCTAGCTCTCATTTAAACCCCTGAAGCTGAGGCTCAAACTTCTTTCTTGATGCATTTCACATTATTCCCCCTCTCAAAATCTCCAGCCAGCCAAACCATGCTCCTTGCTGTTTCTGCCCATTCCAAATCTCTATGTTTTTCACACCCAGAGTCAGACATATTACCTAAAAACATAAGAACAAACAACTGGGAATAATCCAGAAGTAAATGTTTCTAACTTTGAGTTAATTGTGAAAGAAATTGTGAGAGAAAGGAAGGAAATGATTTGTAAGTAACTTAAAGGTAATTTTTATATTTAAGATTTTCTTTTCCTAAGATTCCTGGTATGAAGATTATGTATTTTTCTCTTGGGGAAAGAGTCAGCTCTTAAAAACCTAGTCGGGGATGGGGAACCTGTGGCCTCAAGACCACATGTGGTTCTCTAGGTCCTCAAGTGGCCCTTTAACTGAATCCAGACTTCATAGAGCAAATCCCCTCAATAAAAGGATTGGTTCTGTAAAACTTGGACTTAGTGAAAAGTCCTCACCCAAGGATATAGAAGGCCACTTTTGGCCTCAAGGCTGTAGGTTTCCCACCCCTGAAGTATGTTGGGAGGATGCATTTGGCAGTGAAAATAACCATTAATCTTCAGTCCCAGGAAAGTAGGGAAAAGGAAGAAAAATGGGAATAAAGGCAGTTGGGCTAAATAAAGAAGGAGAAGTAGGTGCTGACTATCCTTTCCCACTGCTTAGACAATAGTAGTATTTTTAAAAGACAGTTTTTGTTATTGGTCAGTCATGCCCAACCCTTCATGACCTCATTTGGGGTTTTCTTGGCAAATATACAGGTGTGGTTTGCCATTTCCTTCTCTAGTTCATTTGACAGATAAGGAAACTGAGGCAAACAGGGTTAAATGACTTGTCCAGGGTCACACAGCTAGTAAGAATCTGAGGCCAGATTTGAACTCAGGAAACTGAATCTTCCTGACTCCAGGCACTATGCTCTGTCTACTTTGCCCCCAAACAACAGCAACAAAAACAGTAATAATCATCAGCCTGTGTTGCTCCTTTAATTTAATGTTTTAACTACCGTAATTAGTCCAAAGTGTCTTTAGATTAGAAAAGCTTCTGCTCACGTTCATAATTGCTCTTTCAAAGCATAAAAAATTAAGAAATTAACTAAATATTTTCCTGTCTTTCTTAAATGTGGGAGGATAGGAAGATATTTTTTTTATATATAGGCAGACACTTTAATGAGGTTTTTTTTTTTTTTTAATGGAGAATCAAGCAATGCTGCCAGCATTAGATGCAATCCTGGGCCACAAGTCAGCACACTCCTTGGCAACAGGCCCCGTGATGGCTGAACCTTTCATCTCACCTTTGTTGTTTACTATGACCCCTGCGTTGTCTTCAAAATATAGGAACACTCCATCTTTTCTCCAATATGATTTCCGTTGCCGTATTACCACTGCTGGATGAACCTTCTTCCGAAGTTCTGGTTTCCCCTTTTTGACTGTGGCCATTACCATGTCACCTACACCAGCTGCAGGAAGCCTGTTCTATCTCCCCTTAATCCCCTTCACAGAAATGATGTACAGGTTCTTTGCACCTGTGTTATCAGCACAATTAATGACAGCTCCCACGGGGAGACCCAAGGAAATTTGGAACTTTGCTCCAGACGACCCACCACGTCCTCGCTTAGACATCTTGGCTCCCAGAAAGGACGAAAAAGCAATAGGAAGATATTTATGCAAAAATAATACATACATAAATACGCTGCATAAAATTTTTCTGGGGAGCAGATCTGAATTTTTATAATGCATTTGTTTTTCTTTAGAACTGTATCTCTCTAAAGCAAAGGTTAGAAATTTCATAGGGGTCTATGAGCTTGGATGGAAAAATGTTACATCTTTATTTCAATATTATTAGTTTCCTTTGTAATCCTATTTCTATTTTATGCATTTAAAAACACTATTCTGCAAAGGGGTACATAGCTTGCCAGAGGTTAAGAATCTCCATTTTAAGGCAGCTAAAACTGTAAGTTGCAAAACACATACCAACCTATATTGGTAGAAATAGTTTCCTCAAGGGTAGTTCCCTAAAGCAATAAAAATCACAGATCCAGTAAAAAATAAATATATCTACAGCATAGTCTTTGGAGACAAAGAAAAATCCTCCTTTGGTGAACTCAAAAGCATTATTTTCTAACATAGGATTATAGCACTTCTGTATCCAGAAACCTTGAGGAATTCCTCCTCCACTGCCTGCTAAACAAGGTAAAAACTGGTCCTGCCATTCAAAGCCCACTACAATCTGGCTACAATCTACCTTTCCAGCTTTATCTCATACTACTCCCCTGTGTGAACTTTACTTCTAGTTCAATTAGAGACTTCTTTTTAAAAAAATATTTACTTATTTATTTACTTTTAGTTTTCAACATTCACTTCCATAAGTTTTAAATTTTCTCCACTTCCCTCCACTCCCCCTCCTCCCCAAGACCAGTGTGTAATCCAATATAGGCTCTCCACATACATTCTTATTAAACATATTTTCACATTAGTCATGTCGTATAGAAGAATTAGAATGTATGGGAGGAACCATGAGAAAGAGAAACAAAACAAAAAAAGAGAGCAAACAGTATGCTTCAAAATGTATTCAGACTTCAAATTAGAGAATTTCTTTAAATTAGAGAATTCTTTAGGCCTCATTCTTGTCCATCTCTGTGTTTTTTGCTTATCTTTCTAGCCTAAAATGGATTCTTCCTATCTCTACCACCCAGATGAAGTCCCTTCATTTAAAGGCCAACACAGATCCTACTTCCTCCATAAGGTCCAGATTATAGTCACGGGAATGTGATCTCTCTCTCTCTGTCTCTCTTTCTCTCTTTTTCTCTCTCTCTCTGTCTGTCTCTCTCTCTGTCTCTGTCTCTCTCTGTCTCTCTCTCTCTCTTTCTCTCCCTGTCTCTTTCTTTCTCTCTCTCCCTTCCTCTCTCTTTCCTCCAATATCTCATTGTACTTTGCCTATACCTCTCATATGTATTTATGTTATTGTATCATATAACTTGAGTTTTTTTAAGTTCGAGATCAGAGTAATGTTGTGCATATACATATATATACACGCACACACATATACGAACCTATCCTTGCTTCCTAATAATAGTTAGCATTTATATAGCATTTTACAAATATTATCTCTCCTCCCAACAGTCTTGGGAAGTAAGTGTTGTTGTCATTCTCATTTTATAAATGACTAAACTAACTCGCCCACAGCTACTAAGGTGGAATTTGAAATAAAATTTTCCTTGGGAGCAACTAGGTGGCACAGTGGATAAAGCATTGACTCTAGAATCAGGAGGACCTGAGTTCAAATGCAGACTCAGACACCTGACACTAACTAGCTTGTGACCTTGGGCAAGTCACTTAATCCCAACTGCCTTGCAAAATGAAATCAGGTTTTCCTGACTCCAGGACTAGTTCTTCATCTAGTACCACAGGGCCTTGCACACAGCAAGTGCTTAAAAATATTTGTTAATTGAATTTAATTCAGTAACAGTAATCTCCTATCTCTTTTCTTTCTCTCAGCACAGAACATTATGCTCAAGCAGACCTCCATCTAGGGATCTTTTTTTTTTTCTTTTAAGGAAATTTTATTAATGCCACAGTTTCCTAAATGGGATGATGCAAGGTAGCTTAGTCATAAAGGTTTCTCATTTTTCTCCTGATAATTTCCTCTTTGGAGTCAGCAAATAAAGAATATCAGTTTGAGTGGTTAATAGTTAGTGTGTGACATTAAGCTTTGATTGAGGATTTGATGAAGCATAGGTGTTTTTTTTTTATAGACAGGTGATTCTTTTTATGTTTTCTTGTTATATTCTTGAGATTTCCTTGAAACTCCTGAGACAAGGTGGGCTCACAGTGTGGGAAATGATAACGGGAAAACAAAAATAAAAATTTCATAGGTATCTACTAAGATTTATCCCCTGCTCAGGGACTAAAACAGAGGGGAATGTCTCTTTTTTTTTTTTTTTTACCTGAATGACAGAAAATTGATCAGGTCAGTATTCAATAAGCCTTAGTTAATTCAATAAGCCTACTGTGTGCAGAGCATCAAAAATGGCATCCTACAAAAGATCAGGCAACCTTTCAAAACTGGTTTGCTAAATCTAGGGCTGCTTTTTTTTTTCCTTCTGCTTCCTGGTCCTGTGGTCCTTTGTTTATTTCCTCCTGGAAAATGAATTGTCCAAAAAAAAAGTTTATTAAACTTGAGTTGTAGCTTGTCCTTCTCCGAGTCCCCAAAGCTCCTTCCTGCCTTTTGAGCAAACAAGCCATTTGTCTTTGGATTCTTTCCATAGAGGTAATGAGTATTGTGGCATGCCACTTTCACGTAGCCATGAATTAGTATATTATGCAAAAACCCTAATAAACCTTAGGTTTTAATGACAACACTGTCCATATGTTGGAGGATGTTGTATAGCATTTGGGGTGGGGTAGAGGAAATGGCTAGATTTGGGAACCTGATATCTAAATATACATGAACACATACAGGTAAGTACATATATAAATATGTGTATGTCTGCACATACCCACCCACTCACCCATAGTGCTAACTGGCAACAAATCACAAAGCACAGCAGAAGTATTAAAAATGTTGGTGGGTGTTTATATCCTTTTAAAAGGCAATATTTGCATTTTTGGAATATTATATGCTCTAATTTCTAGAATAGCCTGTCAAAAGTAAATAGATTTGAGAATTTGAGGGTAAAAGGTAAGCAATCACTAAAAATAAAATTAAAGAAGTATGTGTATAACTACATATTTTAGTGTTTCCATTATATAGACTCTTATTTTCATCTAACTCCTTACCTAGAGAGAAACAGATGTATATACTTTGTTTATATTTTAAACTACTAAAAATAGGAAGAAATACTTTATTTTTGTATAGTTAATAATATAGACTTAGTATTTTCTCTTTTTCTTTCTCTTTCCTTCCTTTTTTCTTCTTCCTTTTCTTTCCCTTCTCCTTCTCTCCTTCCCCTTCCCCATTTCTTCCTCTTTCCCCTCTCTTCTCCTTTTCCTCCTTTCCATTCTCTTCCTTCTTGAATGATGATTTTCCATGGGTTCCATTAATTTGGTGGGTTTTTATATTGAAGAGTTCTAGTTTTTGTATTTACAAATAGGACTTTTTCTATACCATGCTTTGGCAGCTGTACTAAGCGCCAATTATATTTTGAAGCATTGTGTGATTAAGGTTTTAGCTGAGCCCAAGACCCATATCAAATGGGCTTCTTGTGGGTGGAAAAATCATTGTAAAAGGAGAATGTGACCTGGCTTGAAGACAGCTACATGGTAAATAGCACAGTCATTTCACAGCTCTGTCAGTCAATATGGGAACTCAGATAGAGGCTCATAAGGTGTAAATAAAATTCTGCAGAGAGAAAAGGGACTTGCCAGGTTTGATGGTTGGTGTTAGAAAAACAAATTCTGCTGATATGTTTTAAAAGCCTGTAAATTCTAAAGACAGTGGATATGTCCACATCTCTCTAATGGTGCAAATTGCTAAGAAGTATTCTGCTTATTTCGTCAGCTATTTCAAAGTCACCATTGTGTTAGAAGGACTCTGATGAAAGGAGAAAAATAGAAAAGCTCCCCCTCCCCCAGTCATTATGAAAAGAAAACACTTAGGTAGCAGGGAAACCTCTCAGAGATGCCTGGTTCAATAGTGAAAATCTGAGGCTGAGGTACTAGCAATTGAAAGCTATGAAAAAAAGAAAAATCTCTTTGCACCCAGCAAAGTACCCTCCTGAGCCACGCGGAAGAATGAAGGGGAGGAGAGCAAGAGAACTCTCCTTTCCTGACAGCCCTTTGCCCTGTTGCTGGCCGTAAAGATAGAAAAAAAAATCTAGAGAGGATTTCTAGTCTAATGCTCTAATTTTACAGATAAGGAAACTGAGGAATGGGAGCTGAAGTGATTTGCCCAAGGTTGTAGGGGGAGCAAAACCAAGACTTGGCCCCATGTCCTCTGATTCCAGATGCAATATTCTTTATACCTCAATGTCTGTTGAAAATGTACATATTTCAAGTTTATGTAGAAAATTTCTTAAGTAGTACTTCTGACTTCTGCAAATCCTGGCTTATGTGAGGCTCTAAGAACTTTTGAGGGAATGTTTGTGTAAATTGCCCCAGTAAACCCTCTAAATGGGGACCACATAGGGCTATGAAGGAAGATGAGGCAATCTTAGGCACATGGAAGTCTGTTCAACAAACTACAGATTAGAGAAGCAGGTTCCATGTGGAACAATTGTTCAGAAGCGGTTTTTAAGAAAATGATAATAAAATATAAACTATGTTTAAAGATATAGATATAAATTATAATAAAATAAGTATTGAAGTAATATTTTATTATGGGTTACTTAAATTTTAGGTAATGGACAATTTGTAGCTACTTTTCTGTATAGCCTAATGGAGTACTTGAAAGATCAATCCTTAATCCTGTTCCATTTAACATTTTTGTCAATGACTGGATGAAGGGATAGACTGGATAGAGAATATGCTCTTTCAATTTACAGACTTCATGAATCTGGGAGGGATAGTCAACATACTAAATGACAGAATCAGGATCCAAAAGGACAAACTGGACTATGGGGCCAAAATTAATTCGATGAAATTCAATAGGGATAAAAGTAAAGTCTTATTGTTCAGTTGTTTTCAGCTCTTCTTGACCCTTTTTTGGGGTTTTCTTGGCAGAGATACTGGAGTGGTTTGACTGCAAACACGGTGACTGATCCAGGATCACACAGCTAGTAAGTATCTAAAGCCGAATTTGAACTCATGAAGAGGAAATCTTCCTAACACCAAGCCCAGTGCTCTATCCACTGAGCAACACAGCTGCCCTACAGGCTGGATTGTTTCATGTTAAATATATTAGAATGAGAATGTTACAGTTAAACTAGGGATCTACTGAAGTCCCTTTCAAGTTTTAAGTTTGAAGATTTTGTGATTCAAATATTGGTGTTATATTTCTGTGTCCCTGAATTGTTCAGTGTCTTTTCATACTATTTTGGAACTGAACCGCATATATTTAAAAAGCAAAATTTTTAAAAATCAGACTGTTATTTCACTTTTTTGAATCAATGAGATGAAAATGTAAACAAAATTACTCCAACGTAAGCTGTCTTCATCATGTCAGTACCAGAATGAAAGTTAAAAAAATAAAGTCAAAGCTCTAGAGATTCAAAAACCCCAAATATTTAGACTCAAGGGGCAAAACATGTAAATTATTTTGGCAGAATTTTTTGGTTTTTCCCTGGATGTGAATTTTACCCAGTAGAATGTGAAGGTAAGAACAATTTTTTTCTTTTGTCTTGTCTTCCTAGCACCAATACCTTACAAGAAGTAGATGCTTGTCAGTGTAGCTTTTTAACAACTCCAAATGCGTTTCCCTTCAGGGGAGTCTAAACTAAAGCACGACATCCCATGGCTAGAGGCCTATAGAAGTGTCAGGGGGTAAAGAGGAGCTCACAATGTGATGTGGTCCCTCACAACCCAAGCTTTGTTTCTTTTCCAAAGGGAGTCTGAACTAGAAGGTGGAGCTATGAGTTGGCTGGACTTTAGAACCATAGGGAAGATGGGGGAAGCATCTGAGAGGAAGGAAAACTGTATTGATTATGCATTACTGTGAATCCTAGATGTGTTTTCTTCATTTTCTGCAGAGGGGGATAAAGGCTAGCCTATATTGAATATACGCACTTATTACCTTGAGTGCTTGTGTCTAACTCTTTTATTTACTTGGTACCAGATATCAACTATATTTGGGCTCTATTCTGAGATTTCGCAGAGGCAACTCTGGGAGTGAATAATAGGAGAGAACGATTTGGGATACCGCCCCCAGTATCGAATCAGGCCTATGTAATCCAAGCTTGGGGTTCTGGGCCACAGTTTGTACTCTGAACGATGTTTTAACTGTTTGGAGAATAGAAAATATGCAAATGCTGTAGATGCATGTTGTATCCTTCCATAAAACACAAGCTCTTAGAGTGCAGAGACTACTTTTTTTATTTTGTCTGTATCCTCAGCAGGGGCAGCTAGGTAGCACCGTAGACAGAGCACCAGATTTGGAATCAGGAAGACTCATCTTCCTGAGTTCAAATCCAGCCTCAGCTACTTACTAACTGTGTGACCCTGGGCAAGTCACTTAACCCTGTTTGCCTCAGTTTCCTCATTTGTAAAATGAGCTGGAGAAGGAAATGGCAAACCACACCAGCATCTCTGCCAAGAAAATCCCAAATGGGGTCATGAAGAGTGGAACATAACTGAAATAGCAGAACAACAATCCTTAACATATAGCAGAGTGCCTCAAGCATTGTATGGTGCTTAGTAAGTAGCTGTGGAATTAAATTGGGTTGAATTAATAAATGCTTATTGAATGTATAGCATCCAAAAGCCTCCAAATGAAAACATTTCCACAGCTCTCCTTGATCTCAACTTTTCCAGTGGATAAAGATATGTCTATCGGTCTCTAAAATTTTCTCCAGAAATTCTCACATTTGTCAGTCATATATTTTGAACCTTCTATTAATGTACTAACTTCTACATCCTGATTTTTTTTTTAATTGCATCATTTATTTTAGGCTTTGGGCTCATAATCCCATGCTAATTTTCATGGTTGTGTAGGAGTTATGCAAAAATTTCCAACTGATATCAACCAGGTGTTCAGTTTCTGAAGCACCCAGAACTACACTGGATGTTTTTCAGGAGTTGGCAAGAGCTGTTAAATTCTAACAGCCGGAGACTAAAGCACCCAGGTCAATGAAGGCATACAGATGGATTTTCAGATGACTTTCAAACTGGCTGCTACTGCCAGTTGTCCCCTTCTCCACTGAAGGATCTCCCTCGTTGAAGAGGAGGTGTTCTCTTTCCTACAGAGAAGGTTTGCAGTAGACTTGATAAAATTCAATCCAATATTCATTTAAAAATATTTCAGAGAAATATGTACTTCAGGGAAAAAAGGTGGGTCAATTATGTAGCAAGACTTAAAGATAGCCAACGAGGACCTTGCATGACTAAATGGCTCAAAAAAGTTTTATGGAGGAGGAGGAGGCAGCATTTGAGTTGTGTTTTAAAAGATGAGGGTGGAATTCAGAAGTTGATGTGAACTCCTTCCTTCATTCCCCATTTGGGACACGAGAATTCTGGGAAGGGAATGGAATTTTGCCATAGTAACAAAGAGCCATATAATTATCTTTTTTAAAACAATTTTGTTTCTTGATCTTCCTCTGTCATTTAATTTCTTTTAATCCCCATAATCAAAGATTATAGCATCTTAAAAAGTAAAAAATGAGAATGGGGCTTTATGGAGGGGAGAGAATAGACTTTGGAGTCAAAGGACTTTCTGGGAATCACTGACACCCTTCTGGACTTGTATCTTCTTATCTATAAAATGACAAAGGTTGATTTAGATGATCGCAGTGGTTCCTTTCAGGGCTAAATCCAATAATTCTGCTTTTCAGAGATTTAATCCTAGGCTCAGTCTTTCTTATACCACCTTCTTTTGTGCTTTGCTATTCCCTCCCCCTAACACTCTTTCACTATCAATAGCCAGTGGATATATAGAAAACTCCATCAAATTATATCCAATTGCTAAACTTGTCTGCTGGATGGAGAGGGGGTAGAGTGCAGTGGTGGTGGTTTACCTTTATATAGATATTACAGTAATATTTTCTTAGAGCTGATTAGATCTTTGAATATCTACAGGAAATGAGGAAAAGGGTGAATGGGGGAGAGACCAAGTGAGGGAAGGGGGGGGGGGAGAGATGGATTACTATATCACCATTATCCACACAGAGCAGGAGTATGTTCTCTGCTCCTACCATTAGAGGTTGGCAGTGACTGCCAAGAGTTGTTTAGAAGGGCACATGTGACCAGTGGGCTGTGCATTGTTTAGGCCTGATCTGAAATGTCTTTTATTTTCATGAGATTTTTCCCTAGAGGCAAAAAAAAAAAATAAGATTAATTTTGCTTTCTTCATTGTTTAAAGACAAATTTTCCATTCTTCTGGGCATAGGATTGTTCTAAACTATAAATTAATTATATTTAAAATTATTTAATTACACTGTCTCTTCAATGTGGGAGAGAATGGATTTTGTTTCAATAAACTAAAATTGTTAAAAATATATTTTTATTTATTCATTGTCTCAAATGTCACTCCTCTTAAGAACTGCTTCATTAAAGTAGAGAGAGCTGAAGGCCAAGAGCCAAAAGCTTTGGGTCTGGTTCCAGCCGTGCCATAAATTATTTGTGACTTTGGAGGAGTTGCTTGACTCTCTCAGCTTTAGTTTCTTCATCTGTTTAAATCAGTGATTCTTAAGTGTGTGTGTGTGTGTGTGTGTGTGTGTGTGTGTGTGTGTGTGTGTGTGTGTGATGAACCACTTTAACATCCTGGTAAAAAAACTTTGGACTCCTCGTGATAATATTTTTAGATGCATAGAACGAAATACAAAAGATTACAAAAGGAATCAATTATGTTGAAATAAAGATTTGTTCTTTTTCCCACTCAAATTTGTGAATCCACCAAGATCTATCCACAGATCCCTTAGGAGTCTATGGACCCCAGGTTAATAACTTCTGCAAATGAAGATGACAAAAAATATTAGCCCTCTTCCCTCATAGGGTTGCTGTGAGGATAAAAAGAGATATTGAATATACTTTGAAAACTGTAAAGTTCTATGCAAACCTATGCTATGTGAGTTACCATGAGTTGGCTTTTGAGGTTTTCTATGTTCATTCTTACAGGTTTCAAGTAGGCTCTAAGGCAGTGATTCTCAACCTTCCTAGTGGTCCGACCCTTTAATACAGTTCCTCGTGTGGTGACCCCCAACCATAAAATTATTTTCATTGCTACTTTATAACTGTAATTTTGCTGCTGTTATGAATCGTAATGTAAATATCTGATATGCAGGATGTATTTTCATTGTTACAAATTGAACATAACCCACAGGTTGAGAACCGCTGCTTAAGGTCATTGAGTAGCAGCTGAAAATTGCTCTGGTAAACAAGGGCCCATTATATCAGAATCATAGCACATAGATTTGGAGAAGCTGATGCATTTCTAAACTCCATAATAACTCCTTTACAAGAAGTTGGCTGCTTAAAAACACACAACTTGATAAATCATTCAAAGCAGAATTGCCAATGTTAACAGTTATTAAGATGAAGGGCAAATGGAGGAAGGCAATCGGTACGGTGAAGGGCCTCTTAGAGACCTTGTAATTTAAGGGTCAGTTGAAGGAACTGGGAATGCACAACCTGGAGAAGATGAGAGAAGACTTAGCTTGTCTTCAAGTATATGGAGGGCTATCGTTGGGAAGGGAAGAAGATTAGACTTCTTTTGCTTGGGCTCAGATGGAAGCAGTAGTAACATTAGGTATAAATTTCAGAAAGGTAGATGCTGGTCGCCTTGAAGTATAGAAAGATTACCTAACAATTAAAGCTACGCACAAGTAGAATGGGCTAGCTCAGAAGGCAACCGGCTCTCCTTCGCTGGAGGTCTTCAGGGAAAGGCTGAATGACCACTTGCAGGGAATGATGTCCAGTGTACTTTTTATATTCTTATTGTACTAGATATTGGCCCTTTCAATACATAGATTATCTGAAATACTTTGTATACAACTTCTATTTTTCTGTGATTCATCAAAGGGTAAATGGCAAAGACTGAACAAAATTGTGGTATCTATGAAATTTGTTCTCTTTATCCTTAGCCTAGCCTCAGAAGAGTATCCCCTTACTACCCTCCCCCCCTCCCCTGCCATTTCAAATGTTCATAGTCTTCTATTCCCTTGTATTAAAAAGTGTGACCGGCATGGCTAGGTGGTGCAGTGAATAGAACACCGGCCCTGGAGTTAGAAGGACCTGAGTTCAAATCCGACCTCAGACACTTAACACAAAAACTAGCCGTGTGACCTTGGGCAAGTCATTTAACCCCAAGTGCCCTCCAAAAAGCAAAAAAAAAATGTGACCTACCTTTGGTCATGCCCATAAGGGACAGAGAGACTTGAGGAAAGGGACTGACCTCTTGGACAAATTCCCAAGTGCCTGATCTGCTCTGACTTGGACCTTGGTCAGAGTTGGGCTTAAGGGAAGAGGAAGGAGCAAGCCACAGCAAGCAGGGAAGTAAATAGAAGAGAGCTGCAATGGGGTATAGATGCAAGAGAAGAGCTTTAGGAAGAGCTGCTGGAAGGAGCCACAGAGGAGTCAATGTCATGGAGATCCTGACGAAGAGACAAAGGGGATTACTAGAGCAAAAACCCTAGGCTTGATGCACTCTGCACTGCTGATCAAGAATAAGCCCCAAAAGAAAGCCAGTGACATGCTTTTTTCCCCCCACAGTTTTTCTTCTCCAGGGAACAAGTTTCCTTGGTACTAGTAAATTCCTTAGCTCTCTGCTCTCCATTAGCTGATTGGGATATTTGGGGGAAAAAAAAGGCAGCTGAAGATTTGGGAACTTTAATTATCTTTACTACTGAGCCTTAAAATATGGTAAAACCTCGTCACATTAAACCTTAAGTCATTTATTATGCTTTTCTTAATGCATGGATATAAAGGTAAAATGAGGCAGAAGTGGAGTTTCCCTTTTGGATACGAGATATTTTATTTAGATGGACTTGACTTTTGTTTCATAGACTCATCAGAGACCATATTCAGTGGAGATTCTCAGACCTATTTTCTGTTTTTTTAGGGTTTTTTTGTGAAATAAATCAGGGGCTCAGTTCAAGTCCCTAGGTGGGGAGTGAATGGTCACTATTATTTGGGATGGCTTATTCTGAGGGGTTTGGGTGGTTTTTCATTTCCACAGCTCTTCTAGATACTTATCAAAACAAAAACAAAAACAAAACCAAAAAGCTGACCTAGGAAGGGAGAGAAGATATTGAGGACTCCACTCATGGGGAGTAGCCTAGTAGAGAGGACTTCCACTGAGTGTAACACTATGTGTGGTTGTCTGGGCCGTGCTCACCAAGCACCCCCATGAATCGATCTACTGATGCCTAAACTCACTCTGCAGATGGTTAGAGCAGTAAGGGGGTGCTGATAGTCCTTTTTTTCTTGCTAATATATTCTTTATTCTTTAGTGTGAATGAATTTCAATATATTACCTCAACCAGTGTTTGCTTTTTCCTCAGATTGTGGTTTGAGAAGATTTGTTGCCTATTAAAGGACTTTTCTTTCAATTATTATCAAAAGGATAACAATGGTTAGGACTGGGAGATGGGCATAGGGATACATAAAAAATATGCAAAGCCCACTTACAAAATAAACCTGATTTAGTGGCTATTTTAGGGTGATGAAGGCAGGCTAGTTTACAAGTGATAGTTCTTCCTCCCTTACTCTCTCCCGACACCAACTATGTGACCCTAGTAAGTCACCTAGCTCTGTCTGCTTCAGTTTCCTCAACACTCAAATGAATATAATAGTAGCATCTACCTCACAGAGTTTTTGTGAGAATCAAATGAAATAATATTTGTAAAACTCATAGTAGATGCTTTTATAGACACTATTCCTTCTTTCTGTCCCTCTGCCCAAGCTCATGTTCTCTTTTCCCCTGAAAAGGACAAATTCATCGGTATTTATGCTTGAGACCTGTAATGCAATAGAAAAATCTGAGTTTCTTCAGCTCTGATTTTCTGGGATCCCAGAGTCTGCCTTCAATTATTCTAATAGGCCTCTAGTCATAGAATCATATACATGGGGCTAGAAGGGACTTTAGAGGCTAAGGTATCTATAGACTCATTTTACAGGTGACGAAACTGAAACAGACAAAGGAAAAGTGACTTAACTAGGGTCACACAGGTAGTAAGGTGATATTTGAATCCAGATCTTCCTGACTCTGACTCCAGAATTCTAGGCACTATAAAATGGTGTCCTTAGCCTCTGCCTGAGCATAATTCATGCCTTTTGCACCACTTTAACCAAACCCTTTCTTCTTTGTGTCCCCTGGTGTGACATTTTCATCTCTGTTCAGTGATATTTTGTATCATAAGCTCCTAGATATCCTGGACTTAGGAGTTGCCCTAAGTTCTAGTTCTGACTCAACTAGCTGGCAGCTAAGATACCTTATAACTCTAAACTTGACTTCCATGTTCTCCATTTCTACCTGTAGTAAAAGAAGTTTCAGAGCAAGAAATGTGTCTGTAACCATAGTTTCTGCTCAGACATTGGTTTTTAAACATTTTGGTCTCAGATTCTTTTGTATTCTTAAAAATCATTGATTTTGTCTGGTTTTTCTTTTTTTTTTTTTCTTTTCCCAGTGATCACTCATTGGTTACAGCCCTTCTATATGACCAAACTATTGTACAATGTGAAAGTATTTGCAGATCCTATACATGATTGCACGCCACCATGGGGGGGAGGGGGAAGGGAGGGGAGAAAATCTGAAACTCAAGTGATTGTGGAACTGAATCTTGTAAATTAAAAGTAAATGAGTAAATAAAAAAAAA
>CM053588.1:223214154-223238271 GCA_028646515.1 Pseudochirops corinnae
AATGGCTGTTTTGGGGTGGTATGTAAGGGAATGATGGGAGAAAATTTGTAACTCAAAATCTCGTGGAAATGAATGATGTAAACTAAAATAAATAAAAGTTAAAATTAAAAAAAAACACAGAACAAGATCATACTTGAGTCATATGACCTTTGACTATGTAAAAACTCTACTTCCCTTTCTGGAATGTACCACATAATCTTCCCTTCTGGAGTTCCCACCTTCCCTCAGTATCTATATAATCTCCATAACTTAGAATTCCAGTAAAGAGTTTCTACACTTTATTTTCTCATAATATCAAGAACAAAGTCACAGGATTTGTTCATCCTCACTGTGGATCTATGCCTTTGTTACTCCTCAGTGCCCATGGTTCCCTGCTGCACCAATATCTCCCATACTAGGTTTACTTCTCTCTATTGTGACTCTATTACTTTTTTCAGTGTTTCCATCTGGTGCTACCTCTTCCCCTTCCTGAAGGATGTGTAAGCCTCTCTCTGGGTCCGTGTGCAAGGGTCACATGATTGCCCTTAGGGAGCAGCCAAGAGAGCACCTTGTGAATAAAGGGAGAGTGGACTTCCCACATCTCTGAGGTCTGAAACCCCCACTTAAAGTTATATTTTCATTGATTTACTTGCTTTAGCCTAGAGTACAACAGAAACAATCTCACTCATTTATCTTTTGGGAATTTCAGAAGTACCCTAAATCCACATGGAAAGTGCCAAATAATCAGCCTAAGCAATAGCATCATTTCTCATTTATGCATCACGCCTCTGGACTTTGTCCATCTGTCTGAGAGACAAAGGCTGAGGTTCTTGTTATGTCAAGACTGTTGGAGATAGCACTTAGCAGGGTGAAGTCAGATTTCTGGAGAAATGAGACAGTTCAAACCATCATACAGTAGGTTATATCTCACACATGGATGTGAAAATATATAGGCAGCTAGAGAATCCAGGTGGGGATTCTCTTACACCTTCCCATCCCCAACTTTCTTTCCTATCTACATATTTCCTAATAGCGAGAAGGCAGCTGACATGTTATAGCCCAGTGGCTTGGGCCATGACAATATACAACTTCTAGACTTGTCTTCCAAACCTGCCCCCACCCAAACCTTGAAAAAGACTGCATAAGCTGTAGCCATGCACATGCCCACCATGAACCATAATGAAATGCATGCCATGTTTTGTACTAATGAGAACAATCCCTCTTGGATTTGTTTTTCATGGTAATCACACAGAGACCTTTCTTAATCAGTAAGAAAATAGCACTTCCACTTTCTAACTGGGTTTGATTTATATGAAAAGGCTACAAAGGACAACCCAGCACATGCACATTGCAGGCTACGATTATCTCCATGGTTCTGCCAACCCCCCGAACCACAATCTCACCACATGGAAGTTGTATCTCAATAGTAAACATAAGAGAAGCTTTCACAACAAATTCTGTAAGGACATTCATGCTATCCACAGCAATATTACATTCAATTAGGAGACCCTGATTGGGGCTACATACAGCTGCTACTGTAATTAACTTTCCCTTTGTTGTACATGTTATGTCAGACCCAAGGAATGGTCATTAAAGGGGCATGTTCTGGTAAAAGTAATCATACCCTGGACCCTGGAAGTTGGACAGCAACTGAAAAAGAAAATGCAAAGTTTCTCCCGCTGCATAGGCAAAGACAGTGGAACAGACTGTGCCTGACCCCTTATTAATACTGGTTTCCACCCACTCTTCATTTCAAAAGAAATTCAGTCTTTCCATGCCTTGTTTGTTGCCTGAGTAATTTTACTCGTTTCATGAAAGCTGTTTAGAGAGATGTTTCTCTCCTCCTGGAGACAGTAGAACAGAAAGGCAGAGAATAAGAAGCATTGTTCCAGCCTTTGTGATGGTGCTTACCTGACCAATAGGACCCCTGGAGATGTGGTAATAACCAGAGGAATGGGATGCAGCAAAAAAGAGTGCAATTCTGATGAAAATAACTAAGAGCTAAGCCAGGACCATACGTGCTTTTTCTGTGTAACATATATGAAGGTGGTAGGAATTCATGGTTAGGATAGAAAGTACTATATAAAGCCTTTTCCAATATGTAAATGAAGCTGCAACCTTTCTTGATGTCTATAATATTTTTTTTTTTTTTGCTTTTTGGAGGGGGAAGGCAGGGCAATTGGAATTAAGTGCCTTGCCCAAGGTCACATGGCTAGTAAGTGTTAAGTATCTGAGATCAGATTCGAATTCAGATCCTCCTGACTCCGGGGCCAGTGCTCTATTCACTGCACCACCTAGCCTCCCCTACAATAATTTTTTTTAATGAGTTTACTTAAATAGCTTCCAAAGAACTAACTCCCTTGACTCTCTTGTGCACCTTGATGTACAAAAAGACAGAATTCTAATTCTGAGTGAATCAGGCAGTCTGTAATCATATAGTAAGCACCTACTATATGCCAGGGACTGTATTAAGTTCTGGGGATACAAAAAGAGGCAAAAGATAGTTCCTGACTTCAAAAAGCTTACAGTCTAATGGTTGAATGTTGATGTCCATAAGACAAGATTTAAGGAAAGCACTGTGGTCAAGGAGCAGAGCATCTATAGCAGAGCCACCCATCAACATGATGTAGATACTGAATAAATCACACATGTGGCTCTAAAATGAAACCAATCCAAATCTCAGTAGAGTGTCATTATACAGAATACCAAGGGATGGTGATAACAATTCAGGTTTACTTAGTGTTTCATGGCTACAAAGCACTTTTCATATATTATGCCGTTTGTTCATACCAAAAATTCTGGGAGGTAGGAAAGTGGGACATTAATAATCCATTTCATATATGAGAAAACTGAAATTCAGAGAGATTAAAAGACTTGCTTCAAGGCACACAGTTAGGATACTGTTTTCAGGTAAAACATGCTTTCCAAGACCCAACACTGCCGTGCCAATTTATCTTTACAGTGATGTAAAGAAGAACAAGGTCCATTCCCCCACTAGACAAATGGCCAAAGATATTAAAAAGCAGTTTCCAAAAGAAGACACATAAGCCATCAACACCCATGAGAAAAAAATTCATATTATTAATGATAAGAGAAATGCAAATTAAAACAACTCTGAGGTTCCACTTGAGATCCATCAAATTGGTAAATTTGATTTAAAATAAAATTGCTGGTGGGGATATAAAAAGAAGGGCATAGAAGTACACTGCTCTGAATTGGTCCAACTATTTGCATTTATTGTCTACAATATTTTTTTAGCAATTTGAACATATACCAAAAAGTCATTAAATTTTAACTTTGACCTTTGACCCAGTGCTACTGTTTATTAGGTGTATAACAAAAAAGGTCAAAGACAGATTGCAAAGGGCTCAAATGTAAAAGAACATTTAGAGGAGTAAATTTTCTTGTAACAAAGAACTGAAAACAAATGGGTGCCCTTCAATTAAAGAATGACTAAATACATTTTAGTATGTGATTGTAATAGCATATTACTATTCTTTCAGAAATGTTGAAAGAGACAAGTTTATAGAAACTTAGGAAGACTTATATGAACAGATGCAGAAGAGAGTTAGCAGCAGCAGGAGAACAAGGTATCTAATGACTGTAATAATGTAAAGGAAAACAACTTTCAAAGAAATAAGAACTCAGATCAATGCAATGATCAGTCATGATTCCAGAAGACTGATAATGAAACATGTTAACTACTTCTCTCCAGAGAGGTAATGGACTTGAGGTACATGATGAGGCAGACATTTTCTGATATATGCATTTTCAGATATGATGTGTGAACTTGTTTTGCTCAAGTAGATTTATTTGTTACAAATGAGGTCTTTTATCTTAGAGACAGAGAAGAATTGGAGGTGAGTAGCAATATTGATAGAAAAAAAACAAAAAAAAAAAAACGAAGAAAGAAAAGTCAATTAAACATTAACACCACACAGAAAAGAAAAAGAAGAAATTCTGGGGCTGACAGCATACGGAGAGGCAGATCTTTTTTTTGGCTATCATGTTTAACTTGATAATTTTAAAAACTGTACATAATAGTTTCCAGTTTCATACACAATCCTATTTCCCAGTCCTTTGTATAATGAAATGTGTATTTGCTGATTTTTTTTGTTCATAATTTTAGAAAAAGAAAAAACTACCTGCTACAACAGAAGTGCTTACTACCTGTATGACCTCTGTGGCAAATGACTTTTTTGTCTCTGGGTCTCAGTTTCCTCATCTACAAAATGAAGGGTGTGAACTAAATTATTTTTTCTCAGATAGATCATAGGAACATAGATTTCATATTCAGAGGAATCTTAGAAGCCACTGATTCCAATCCTCATTTTATTGATGAGGGAGCTGATGCACACAGAGGTGAAGTGATTTGTCCAAGTCACACAGCTACTAAGTGTCTGAGATTTTAAGCGAGGTCTGCCTGATTCTTAAGTTCAGCACCTTGACCATTATGCCAAGGTAGCTACCAAAGGCCTTTCTAGCTCTTAACCCATGGTCTAGTATATCTGAGGAAACAAAGATATAAGCAACATATTTCCAGAAACAGTTGTGCCTGAAATCAGAGTTCTAGAAATACTTCATGGCTTTAAAATTCATCAAGACACATATTTTTTTGTAAGACAAAGACCCTGAATGAAAACCAGTCCTCCAAATTGTAATTCACCAAAGATTTCTTTTCTATCCCTGGTAAGGTAGATGAATGTAACACGTAAAAATCATGTGCTCAGGAGAGGCAACATGACTTCTGTAAGAGGGGACTGACTCATTAATATGCTAGAGTTCCTACATGAGATCAGTAAGCATAGAAAAAGAGGATCCCAAGTCCTTTGTAAATATTCACTGCAAAAGGTATTTATTTGAATAAAAAGTAAAAAGCAAAACTGAGATTTGAGGGCACACTCTTTCACCTATAGAGAAATGATTCAAAGACAGAAAACAACACATAAATCTCAACAGATATTTTTCTGAATGGAGAAATGTTAATAGCAGGTTAGTGAAATCATCTGGGGATCAGTGCTAAGGTCATTTTTATTTCAGATTCTTGTAAAATTTCTGGAAGATAAAAAATATGAAAATTCATATATCAATACAGAATGCATTCCTCAAGTGTGCAGATGCTGGAAGTGAAATTTTTAATGATTAGGAATAGGTGTCAGGAAGGCTTCATTAAATATAGGTAAAAGAGTGGCAAATGGACCTCAGTCTAGACTCTAGACAAATGAGGTACCATAGCTAGCAAAAAAAAAAAAAAATCACTAAAACTGGGCTCACAAGAAGGGTGCTAATAGTAACTTTTTCAAGCCTGGAAAAGGAATCCAAGTGGACTGTGAGTTATGTCCTCAAGTTATCACCCTAATGAATTGTAATAGTCAAAAAGGTCAACAATATTCTGATGTTACCAAAATAGATCTTGAAGAAAAAAACAGAAAATATCCAAGATAATTGAGAACAAACTAACCAACTTAAAACTTAAAGTTCATCAACAAGCATTTTTAAAGTACATTTTCATTGATGTTCTTTTTCAAATATCCTCGACATTTCTTACTATATCCCCCTTCCACTCCTCCCCAAAGATAATAAAGGATTTTAAAAGAGCAAGAAAAAAATTATGCAAAACTAACCAACATACCAAAATATGTCTGGAATTGTACCACAGTATTCCACATCCCTGATCCCATCCCCTGTAAAGAGGGGAGAAGTTGCCTTCTCATAGACTAAATGAGAAAGCATAAGTAAAATCCTTTGAAAATCCTAATGAGAGGGGTGGCTAGGTGGTACAGTGAATAGAGCACCAGCCCTGGAGTCAGGAGGACCTGAGTTCAAATCCGGCCTCAGACACTTGACACATTTCCTATCTGTGTGACTTTGGGCAAGTCACTTAACCCCAATTGCCCTCCAAAAAGCAAAAAAAATAAAAAATAAATGAATAAAAAGAAAACCCTAATGAGCATTTAAATGCTCTTATTATCATTAGCTTCTGTTTAATCGTTACCATCTTATGGTTTTCAATTTTTATTATCTTGTTGTTCTTTCCATTTACATTGTTGTCATTGTTGCATATTTTCCCCTCAGTTTTGCTTACTTCATTTTGTATCAGTTCATTTGTCTTTACGTGATTCTCTGTGTTCATTAGGTTCACTGTTTCTTTACAGCCCAGTGATACTCCATCACATTCACATGCCATAATTTGTTTAGTCATTACCGACTCAATAGGCATCTACTTCTATGACAAAAACATGCTGCTTTAAGAACTTTGGTTGCATGGGGCTTTTCTTTTTATCATTGAGATCCTTCAACAACATTTATTAAGTACTTATTATAAGCCAGGCACTTTGTGACAACGCCAAAGGTCTCCTGAATGGAAAACGACATCCACATCCAGAGAAAGAACTGTGGAGTCTGAATGCAGATCAAAGCAACCTATATCAGACTGCATGTCATCTTGGGAGGGAGTGGAGAGAGAAAAATTTCAAACTCAAAATCTTATAAAAGTGAATATTTAAAACTAAAAATAAATAAATAAATAAATTCTTTTAAAAAGAAATAGGGAAGTTTGGAAGAAGAGTGAGCTTGAGCAGGGAAGATGAGTTCTGTCTGTTTTGGACATGAAGACAGTAGAAAACAAAAATCCAGCCTCTTGTCCAAAAATATGAAATCTTAGAATGGGCAGTTATTAAACTGTGAAGAGATAAACATCGACATCCCCCACAAACTAGAATGCTAGAGAGAAGTCTAGAGGTCTTTTCTTAAAAGACCAGAGGAAGTAGAACTTTAAGACAAATAAAAGATGATAAAAGTGAGTAGGAAACAAATGAAATATAACACCCCCAAGAAGCTGCATTGATCAAAAGTATTGAGACATTAATGAATCATTTAGTTAAATTCCTGGTTGATAAATCCCATATGAGCTACCAAAGCAGTGGTTCTCAACCTTCCTAACGCTGCAACCTTTTAATACTCATATGTGGGCGTATCTGTACGTGGGCCGACCCGCCTGGAGATGAATAGAGGAGAGGTGTCTTAGTTCCTAAGGCCATCGGAAATATGTGTTTTCCGATGGTCTTAGGCAACTCCTGTGACCCCTGTGAAAGGGTTGTCTGACTCCCAAAGGGGTCGCGACCCACAGATTGAGAACTGCTGTACTAAAGAGTACCACCTCCCAGCATTCCCTCTGCTGTGGCCTTCCAAAGTCATGAAGTAACTTCAAAAGAGCCTGGATTTATCTTAGGCCTCTAGGTGGCTCAGTAGATAAAATGTTGGTCTAGAGTCAGGATAGACCTGAGTTCAAATCTAGCCTCAAATATTTACTAGTTGTATGACCCTGGATAAGTCACTTAACCTCTATTTGCCTTAATCCACTGGAAAAGGAAATGACAAACCACCCTGGTATCTTTGTCAAGAAAACCTCAAGGACCATATGGTCCACAGGGTCACCAAGAGTCTGATACAATTCAACCACAACAATTAGTAAACCACAGTTTTGGTAAACCACTGCTATATCTCATCTCAGTTCTGGACACATCCCATCGGTTAGCTCCACTTGATGGCCCGGGTATTTCTAGGCCTCTTGAACTCACATTTGCCTCCAAGCCCAGACATATTCATTTTAAAGCTAATATTTGATCATCTCTACCTAGAAAAGAAACACAAAACAGAAAAAGAAGTCTCATGGTCATAGGATATGAATAGGCAGTTTTCCAATGAAGAAATCAAAACAATTTATAATCATATAAAAAATGCCCCAAAGCATTTTTGATTAGAGAAATGCAAATTAAAACAATCTTGAGATATCATTTTATACCTGTCATATTAGCTAAAACAATAGAAGAGGAAAGTGACAAATGTTGGAGGGGATGTAAAAAAATTGGGACACTAATTCATTGTTGGTGGAATTATGAACTGATCTCACCATTTTTGAAGAGCAACCTAGAATTATGCCCAAAGAGTTATTAAACTGCCTATACCACCACTTGGTCTATTTCCAAAGATGGTTAGGGAAAAAGGAAAAAAACCTATATGTTCTAAACATTCGTAGTGGCAAAGAACTAGAAATTGCAGCAATGCTCATTAATTGGAGAACTACTAAACAAATTGTGGTATATGATTGTGATGGAATACTACTGTGTAATAAGGAAATGATGAGCTCAATGGTTTTAGAAAAATACAGAAAGACTTGCACAAAATACTGAAGAACGAAATGAGCATAATCAAGAGAACACTGTATGTAATAAAAGCAATATTGTTTTAAGAATGACTTTGAGCAAATATTTTGACTATGATAAATACCCAAATTAACTACAAAGGCTATATGAAGAAAGATGCTATCTGCATCCAGAGAAAGAACTGATAAATAGAAGTATGTATAGAATAATTATATAGATGTGTATATATATATACATATATATGTATATGTATATGTATATGTATATGTACCTATTTGTGTCTAATGGTAGCCCCCTCTAGGGTAGGGGTTTGGGGAGGACAGGGAAGAGGGAAGAAAAAAAAGGAAAAAAATTTCATGATAATTTTTTTGTATATTTGAAAGGAATACCAAGTTGTGCATAGCAGATTTGTAGTTTTTTGTGTAATCATCTTTTCTATTATACTGTTATAGAAATGCTTGTTTTATTCCATAAATTAAAATTTTTTTTAAAAAGTCTCAGTTACATGATGCCACTTGGATGACAGAAGGAAGAGAGTGCCAGGAGTGGAGTCACTTCCTTTTAAAAGGTTTGCTGAGTCGTCAGTCCTTCCTGCTTAGTGACCAATGAAGCAATTGCTTCATCATCCTCAAAGCCCTTTCTAGTACTGAGGACATATGGCCAGATAGAAGTAGACAACGGCTTCATTATACCCAGAACACCCAGTTATTGAACCAGCAGACATCGTTGGCCAGAAGTTGGCTGGGAAGCTCTGTGTCAGCCCCTGGTTACATTAGTGCTAAATCGCCATAGCTCCATTTAAAAGCTATGGGGAATGGGCTTACTGTATACATTCAGCTTAAGCAATCATCCCCTCCCTGCTCTAAACCCAGATACTTATTATCTAGACATAGAACATTTTACTCGTTAAGACACACTCTACTTCCACTCCTTACCACAATGCTCATAAGCAATGCCACTCCTCTATTCTTCCTAAATATCAGGGTCCAATATTGTCTTAATTTTTATTTATTGTCTTCCCCATCATAATCCTTGCCCATCACAAAGATGCTGTTCCTCCCAGCGTTTGTGTCTAGGTCCTGCTCCCCTTTATCTCTTGGCAGTAGCTATAATTGATTATTATTTTCATCCCTTTTTTTTGGTTTCTTCTCTGGCCCAAATAAATTCTTTAGAAGGTAGTGAAACAAAAGTTAGAAGAATTGTAAAACAGTTACAATGACTTTTCAAGAGCCAACACATATCTTCTCAGGCTATCCTTCAATGCGGCATGGTTCTTACCCAAGGCCTATCTTGCTCCCTCCTTGGTCACTACTAAAACAAGGAGATACTTAAGGACAAAGAGGTAATACACCAGAACTTTTAAGATAAATATATGATCTTCTGCCCAAATGTCAATTAGTCAAGTCAATATCAGAAGCCAGACACAGGAAGCCTTCAGTTATCTGGAACCCTTGATGAACACTGTTATTCTGCACATTTATACATTTGCATGGAAAAGTTCTAAAATCATATTACCTATATCCCTGCCTACTTAGATTGTTGAATGTAATTTAATCTTTTCTCAGTTACTCAGAATAATCAATGTGAACTTCTTATTGTATTGTGCTATAATGGAGTGATACCTTCAGAGATTATTGCATTATATAGAGGATTCTGATCCTACAGCTAATGACTTCATTTTGCTGTTATTTTTGAATTCTTGGATCTCTTTACAAAATTTCTCCTGTCTTCCTTGTCCTTATAAGGAGAAAAATAGAAATTGTACCTGTAACTTCTCTGGTATAGAGAACTCCCAGATGAGAAAATGTCATCTCTGCCATTTTTAGTCTTAAAGGATTGACTGGAGCTCTGAAAGGTTTAAATGACTTGTCCAGGCACACAGAGCTGGTATGGACTTGAACCTGAGTCTTCCAGGCTCTGAGGTCAGCTCTCTGTCATCAGCCTTTCAGCTAAATCATTTCTCATTGCTGTTGGTTTACCTTCATCCTCTCCACTTCTTTTTTTAAAATTTTATTTATTTATTTTTAGTTTTCAACATTCATTTCCACAAGATTTTGAGTTCCAAATTTTCTCCCCATCTCTTCCCTCTCCCCACCCCAAGATGGCAAGCATACTGATTACCCCTTCTCCCAGTCTACCCTTTCTTCTATCCCTCCTTATGCCCCCCTTATCCCTTTTCCCCTTACTTTCTTATAGAGCAAGATGGATTTCTATACCCTATTGCCTGTATATCCTATTTCCAGGTTGCATGTAGAAACATTTTTTTTTAACATTTGTTTTTAAAACTTTGAGTTCCAAATTCTCTCTCTTCTTCCCTCCTCACCCATCCCCACTGAGAAGATAAGCAATTCAATTTAGGTTATACATGTGTAGTTAAGCAAAACATTTCCATAGTAGTCACATTATGAAAGACTAACTATATTTCCCTCCATCCTATCCCATCCCCCATTTATTCTATTTTCTCCTTTGACCCTGTCCCTTTTCAAAAGTGTTTGCTTCTGACTTCTCCCTCCCCCAATCTGCCTTCCCTTCTATCATCTCCTGTCTTATCCCCTTTCCCCCTACTTTCCTGTAGATTAAGATACCCAATTGAATGTGTATGTTATTCCCTCCTTAAGTCATATCCAATTAGAGCAAAGTTGACTCTTTCTCTTTCACCTCCCTGCTCTTTCCCCTCCATTTTAACAGCTTTCTATCCACTCCACTTCTAATCTGCTATAGGTGAGAGACCAGGAAACTCACCTTGTTTGAACTATATATAAAATGAGAAAAAGTAAGAGTCTGAAGGGCTTCCCAATGAATAAATTCCAGGTGCTTTTAGAACATGGACTTTGTGACATTTATTTTCTTATCATTTATCTTTTCTGGTTCACTGCTGTGTTACGGATAGATTAGTTTGCTAGGTAGTTAATGTCTAGATGGGTGAGGTACTACCGTATTAGGTTGGATTAGGGGTTCTAAACTTTTTGTTCCATGGATCCCTTTGGGAGTAGAAAAAAATGGTTTAAATAATTAAAGGAAATGCTAAATTTCAGTTAGAAGTTAATGAAAATACAGGGCGGCTAGGTGGAGCAGTGAATAGAGCACTGACCCTGGAGGCAGGAGGACCTGAGTTCAAATCTAGCCTCAGACACTTAACACTGACTAGCCTTGTGACCTTGGGCAAGTCACTTAATCCCAATTGCCCTGCCTTCCCCCTAAAAAGAAAAAAGAATCAGAAGTTAATGGAAATAAAGATGTCATTTTTTCCCATTTGAGTTTATACACCCCCTGAAATCTATCCCTGAACTCCCAAGGATAAGAATTCCTGAGCTAGATTGGTCTGATCCTGTAGAGCATTTCTTACATCTTAATGTTACTGAATTCCTGGTTTAAAATACATGATACAATAGGAGTTACTGTCTACTTTGGGGGATCAGGCAAGTGGTGGAATCTAATTATTTCTGATTTTATGGAATAAAATAAACAATAGAAACCATTCTGGGTAATTTTTAATGATACAAACATTTTCAGAAACTCACAGGAGATTATATTGTTATATAAGTGAAACATGTTCAGGGAGGACTAGCACCTATGGTGCGAGGACTTGCTAAGCTCTTTTCAGGGCTGCTCATCCACTTTTGTTGTCCACCTGTCACCCAAATCTCAACTGTTCGGTTCCAAGGAGCTGTAGCACACACAGCAGTCACACTCCAGTAAAACAATCTCACAGATAGGCTGAACCAGGCCGAGGGTAACCAACAGGCCTCAAACCCATTGATGACATAAGGGAATGTCTACCACAAACATGTGAAGACTTTCCCTGATGGGATAGGTGGATGAGAACAATTTGTTCCAACAGCCATTAAGGACTGAAACAGTGGAGAACTTAGAGCTTGATCAGACATTGAAGACACCAAGGTCATCCACTGCATCCCAGGCCATTGCCAGTCATTCTGATTTTTGTTTTTCTGTTGGAACTTTCATGACTCTAGAAAAGAGAGTGGTGCTGATGATTCTATGAGACTCTCCCTCACTGAAATCCATTTCACTCCCAAGTCAAGACATCACCCTGTGCTGTCATTAGTCCTCTTCCAAACGAAGGACAAATAACAACAACCCTTAGAATAGCTACTGCTGCCATCTTACCTCCTTACTCTGCCCAGAAATGCTCTGTCACAAGATATGGAACACTGCCATCAAACAGCAGAGACCCATTTCTTGAGTAGGTCTCTTCATTGACTGCCCTACTCCAAGGACAGAAAAAAATCAATCAGTGTTGTCATTCTATAGCCTCTAACTTATCATAGAGTAATATCTCCATCAGCAGTTTCATTAATTAATACTTTTTTTCCAGGAGAAATTCTTTTCTCAGCAATTTCATTTCTTGAAAGTGTTCCCTTTAAATCTTAACTTTTACCCTACAAATTATTCAAGCTCTGGTCAGATCTAAGTTCTCTTCTGCTTCTTGGGGTTATTTCCAATAGTGAGTCTTTCCCCTTTTCTGGTCCTGTCTACTAGAGATGATTCTCTACTGCTACTTGAAACAATTATAGAAACATTCTTAAGCCCTAGTGAATTCTCAGGTACTAAACTCAGAGTGCAATAACAAGAAGTTCATTCATCCAATGAGGTTCTTTACATCACTTTCATTCACTGCACCTATCAAATTAGTCACCAAATCTTACTCTGTTTGCTCTTTCATCCCACCTGAATCAACAGGATGCAGTCCTATCAAAGTCACAAACTGTAAAAGAGCACAGCCATCATGTCTCTCCATTCACACAGCCATAGCCCCAATTTAAGTCCTCAACAGTTTACTTGTACCATTGTCAAAAGCCTCCTATTACGCTCTGGGATCAAACAGAAATATCCTGACTTTTATCTCTTGGATCAAATATAAACTCCTCTGTCTGGCATTTTTAAATGTTTACTTAAAATGTAACACCATTCTACTTCTCTAGCCTTCTCACGCATTACTGCCATTCATGCCTTCTATAGTCCAGTCATACTAGATGACTTACTATTCCACACAGTCCCATCTCTATACCTTTGCACTGTCACTTTGTCATTTCAGGAAACCTCAAAAGCTCCCTGATGCCTATTCTAACAAACAACATTCTCTTAGCATCAAAGATTTTTACATCTAGCCTCCAAGAGTTTCCAAATGTCCTCTCAACCCTGTCTCATTACCTTCCTGAACATAGTGAAATTAATGAGATAATTTCTCAAGGCAGAATTTTGGCCAAAAATTCCATGATTTTAAGTATAGTACACATAAAATTTTGAGCTTGTCCCCTCTGAACTGGTTACTTTTCCTCCTGACACATTCTGGGTGTAGCCTATATGATCTTTTTGGTGTCCCCACCCCAACTCCCACTCACATCGGCAAATTGGCTCCCCAGAGGGCAATTACATCTCTCTGTCACAAATCAGGAGCTCATTCTCTCCTCTATACCTCAGTCCCTGAGGGGAATGGGCTTAAGCTTAATGTATCTGCTACAGACATTTCTCTCAACACTGAGTTCACTTCCAGGTGTGGCCCGCAGATGCTGGCACTCCTTTGCTTACAAGTTACAGTGTCTCAGCTGCTAAGTTGATTGGGGTGGGGCAAGGCTGGGTTTAGATGGTTGCTCCTCAGGGCTGAGGTAGCTATGAGTATTGTCAAACTATGTTAGCTTTTCTAATATTTAGAAGCTCACGAGGTCATTCCCTCTCTAATCCTTCACCTAAAAACAGGAAAGAATAAACACAACAAGGGTTGAAGCGACAGCAGGGCCGTGTGTTCACAAGCCATGTGTCACCCTGGGTGAGGAGTAGACTCCTGGCACTACCTCTCTCTCTCCACCTGGAGGTTTAAAGGAGTCTGAGCCTGCACTACCAGAAAGGGGGATTTTCTCTGTTGAGGCCTTTTGTGTGTACTCTTCAGTTTTAATTCAGCAGTCAACCAAAAGGTCTTTCTTTTCTTCACCTCTGCAAGAGGACAGGACACTTACCTGGACGTGTTGTGAAAGGGATAGCCAGGTACCTCCATTCCATGTCACCATGTACTTTCAGGATCAGACTCACCAAATATCCACATGGGTTCCCCGCACATACTCTCCAGGTCCTCATAGATCAGTCCTCCCTTCCATGTGTATCTGCTGAGATAAACAGTTATGTAATAATAATAATGACAATAATAAGAGCAGAGCAAAGATGGTGCAGTAAAAGCAGGAACTTGACTGAGCTGTGCTCCAACCACCTCCAACACCTGTAAAATATGACTCTAAATAAATTTTAGAGCTACAGAACTTACAAAGTGACAGAGAAACAAATCTCCTGCTGAAGCCAGCTTGGCAGGCCTACAGGAAGGGTCTATTGCAGCAAGCTGGGAACCAAGCACAGTCCCACATGAGCCATGCAGGGCCAGACTTTGGGTGACCCTGACCAATGGCCCAGACTGGCCAGAACACACTTCAGGAGAGTGAATCACCCACAGCAGTGGCCGTTTCCAGATTTCTCAACTCATAAACACCAAAGAGACAGTAAAAGGTCAGTGGGGAAGTCTGTTAGAACCAGGTGACAGAAGAGCATGGTTGGGACCCTGCCCCCGGGGCAAGAGGTGGTGGAGGCACGGCAGCTGCACCACATGGCTGCCTCTGGAGTTCCTGGCCTGCAGATAGTAGGGGGACCAAGCAACCATTCAGAGGGTAATTGCTCTTGCTTTGACCTGATTGGATCTGGATCACAGTCTTGGGTGGTGGTCCTGGGGTGAGAAATGTCAGTGTGACAGAGCTTGCGGTGGCTGTAGAGAGGGCACCCTCCTCAGACCTCTGACAACTGCAAAAACCCCAGCAATTTGGGATTTGGCTCTCTCTACTCTAGAAGCAGAGTTCTACCATGGCAAAGAACTCAGAAAGTCAAGTAATTAATTGACAGGCAAGATGAGCAAGCAGAAGAAGCACAATCAGACCATAGAATTCTTTCTTGGGGACAAAAAGGATCAAAACATGGAACCAGAAGAAGTCAAAACTCCTGCATCAAAAGCTTCCAAGAAAAATATGAATTGGTTACAGGCCATGGAGAAGCTCAAGAAGGATTTTGAAAATCAAGTAAGAAAAGTGGAGGAAAAATTGGGAAGAGAAATGAGAATGATGCATGAAAATCATGAAAAGTGAGTCAACAGCCTGCTAAAGGAGACCCAAAAAAATACTGAAGAAAATAACACCTTAGCTGTGTGACCTTGGGCAAATCACTTAAGCCAATTGCCCTGCCTTCCCCACTCCAAAAAGCAAAAAAAGAAAAAAGAAAAAGAAAATAACACCTTAAAAAATAGACTAACTCAAATGGCAAAAGAGGTCTAAAAGTCAATGAGGAGAAGAATGCCTTAAAAAGCTGAATAGGACAGATGGAAAACGAATTTCAAAAACTCACTGAAGAGACTAATTCCTCCAAAATTAGATTGGAGCAAATGGAAGCTAAAGACTTTATGAGAAATCAAGATACTATAAAACAGATCCAAACAAATGAAAAGATAGAAGGCAATGTGAAATATTTTACTGGAAAAACCACTGACCTGGAAAATAGATCCTGGAGAGATAATTTAAAAATTATTGGACTACCTGAAAGCCATGATAAAAAAAAGAGCCTAGAAATCAGCCTTCAAGAAATTCTCAAGGAAAATTGCCCTGATATTCTAGAACCAGATGGCAAAGTAGAAATGGAAAGAATTCACCATTCACCTCTTGAAAAAGATGCTAAAAAGAAAACTCCTAGGAATATTATAGCCAAATTCCCCCAGGTCAAGGAGAGAACATTACAAGCAGCAAGGAAGAAACAATTTGAGGATTGTGGAAACACAGTCAGGATAACACAAGATCTAGCAGCTTCTACATTAAGGGATCAAAGGGCTTGATATTCCAGAGGTCAAAGGAGCTAGGATTAAAACTAAGAATCACCTACCCAGCAAAACTTAGTATAATGCTTCAGGGGAAAATATGGTCATTCAATGAAATAGAGGACTTTCAAGTATTCTTGTTGAAAAAACCAGAACTGAACAGAAAATTTGACTTTCAAATACAAGAATCAAGAGAAACATGAGAAGGTAAACAGGAAAAAGAAATCATAAGGAACTTATTAAAGTTGAACTATTTACATTCCTACACAGAAAAACAATAATTGTAATTCATGAGACTTTTCTCAGTATGAGGATAGTTGAAGGGAATATATATATGTATACATGTATATATACATATATATGTATGTATAGGAGAGCGTATGTGTGTATAAATACATTGAGTGTGTGTGTTTATGTGTGTACATGTATACATAGACAGAAGGCACAGGATCAATTAAACAGCAAGGGATAACATCTAAAAAATAAAATTAAGAAGTGAGAGAGAAATACAATGGGAGAAGGAGAAAGGGAGAGATAGAATAGGGTCAATTATCTCATATAAAAGAGTCAAGAGAAAACTGTTACAGTGGAGGGGAAGAGCAGGAAGGCGAAAGGGAATGGGTCAACCTTACTCTCATTGAATTTGGCTTAAGGAGGGAATAACATACACACTCAAGTGTGTTTCATACCCTATAGCAAAGTAGGGGGGAAGGGGACAAGACAGGGAATGATAGAAGGGAGGGCAGATTGGGGGAGAGGGTAGTTAGAAGCAAACACTTTTGAAAAGGAATAGGGTCAAAGTAGAAAATAGAGTAAGTGGGGGGAGGGATAGGGTGGAGGGAAATACAGTTAGTCTTTCACAATATAACTACTATGGAAACCTTTTGCATAACTACACATGTACAACTTATATTGAATTGCTTGTCTTCCCTGTGGGGGTGGGTGAGGAGGGAAGAAGGGAAAGAATCCGGAAATCAAAGTTTTAAAAACAAATGTTAAAAAAAATTTTTTTTACATGCAACTGGGAAATAAGGTATACAGGCACTAGGATAAAGAAATCTACCCTGCCCTACTAGAAAGTTAGGAGGGAATGGGGGAGGATATAAGAGAGAGTAGATTGGGGGAAGAGGTATTCAGTAGGCTTGATATCTTGTGGTGGGGGTAGGGAAAGATGGGGAGAAAAATTGTAACTTAAAATCTTGTGGAAATGAATGTTGAAAACTAAAAATAAATAAAATTTTAAAAAATAAATATTAAAAAAACAATAATAGCTAAAATGTTTAGCTTACTATGTGTAGGCATTTTGTTAAGTGGTTTACAATTATTATCTCATTTGATTCTTACCACAACCCTGGGAGGTAGGCTATTCTATTATTATCTCCATTTTACAGATGAGAAAACTGAAGCAAAGAGGGGTTAAGTGACTTGTCCAGGGTCACACAATAGAGGCCAAATTTAAACTCAGGTGTTCCTGTTTCCAGGTCCTAAATTCTATCCACTGCTCTCCCTGGTAGCCTAAGTCATCAATCCTCCTGAACTTCCCAATTACTTTCTAAGAACTCTTGTATTTTCAGACTCTTCTATTATGTCACTGATTGGGGTAGACAGTCAATGATTTCTAACTGTATAGAGTTATTATTGGTGTTTTCCCTTTGTCATAAAATGCTAGACTAAAATGAGCTTGACGGCTGTTTACACAGAAACTGTAAGATATCTAGTGGTTACTGATTTGGGTTTGTCTAATAGAAAGAGCCTTGAACTTGGAATCAGAAAACCTGATTTCAGCTTCAAGTTTTGCAATTTAATAGATGGTAAAGGTGAGCATTTCATGTCACCTCTCTGATGACCTTTACCTTTCTCATCTATAAAATGGGAGCTCTAATGTGAGAGGTAGTACAGTGTGAAAAGCAGCCTAGTGGAAAGAGAGCCAATCTTAGAGTTTAAGAAGACCTGAGTTTAAGTCCTACCCCTGACATGTACTAACTATATGACCTTAGAGAAGTTACTGAACCTCTCGGTGCCCCCCAAACAACTCTTAAGGTTAGAAATTGTAGGACAAGCGATGATCTATATTTGTAGAGGGAAATTTCCTCACTGGAAGTATCCTATGTCACTGGAATCACAAGACTGCTGAAAAAAAAAAAGTTAAGAGGCAGTAGGTAGCATAGTGAATAGAGCACCTGCCCTGGAGTCAGGAGGACCTGAGTTCAAATCTAGCCGTGGACACTTAACACTTACTAGCTGTATTACCTTGGGCAAGTCACTTAACCCCAATTGCCCTGCCTCCCCCCTCCAAAAAAAAAGGTCAATAAACATTTCATAAGTGCCTAGTATGTGCTAGGAAAAATACACTATCAGACTTAGAGGGCTGTTGTGAATAAAGCCTTTTGTCAGCTACAAAGTGTGATAAAAATGTCAGTCAAGTCAACAAGTATTTTTTAAGCAATTACTAAGTGTCAAGCACTGTGCTGAGCACAGGAAACACAAAGACAAAAACTCGTCCCAGCTCTCAAGGAGTTCACAGTCTAATGCAAACAGGTATGCACCAACAATAGAGAAAGGGAACAATTTGGAAAAAATCAACTGAAGGAAAGCATGAGCATTAGGCGAATGGGGCAAGGTTTCTTATAGAAAGGAAGATTTTATCCCAGACTCGAGGGAATCCAGGGAAGCCAAAAGACAGAGATTAATAAGATAAAATTAATAAGATAATAATATGTGCCAGGTACTGTGCTGGTGCTAGAGATACTAAGACAAAACTGAAATAATCCCTGTCCTTAAGGAGCTTACATTCTGTAGGCAGAGACACCTACAAATATAAGTACTATCTACAAAATAAACTCAATATAATTTGCAGGGGTAGCAATTGGGGGAGGGTCAAATGATTTGAGCTGTGCTTTGGAGGAAGCTAAGGTTTCTCAGAGGCAGAGGCAAGGAGGGAGCAAAGTCTAGCCACGCACAAAAGCATGGAAATGGGAGATGGAAGACTGTCTGAGAGTAGCAGTAAGAAGGCCAATCTGATTGGACTACAGAGTGAGTACATGAAGGGAAGTCATGTTTAAGTCTAGAAATGTAGATTGAACCCAGATTGCAAAAGGGTTTTCAATGGGTATTCAGGAAATGTGTATTTAATCTTAAAGATAAAAGGTAATAGCATTTGAATGTTGTGGATACAGCCATACTAAGGCACATTGACAGTAACCTGATTGATTCTCTTAAAAATTTTAAGGTACTTTTGACCTCTTAATGCACTTGAATAATTTTATAGTTGCTAATTCTGTATTACTGCACTGTGTTCTTTCTTAGGCGATTATAGAACCACAGATTTCCAGCTAGAGAGGACCTCAGAATCAGCTCATTTTATGGGTGAGGAAACTAAGATACAAAAGAATTCAAATGCCTTACCCAGGGTCACACAGTTAGAAAGTATCTGGAGCAAGATTTAAACCCAGGTTTCCCTAAGTTCAAATCCAGTGCCCTAGCCACTAAGTCAAATAAACATTATATTTTTTCTACCCCTTATATTATTGATGGGCATAGATTCAAATAATGAGTTTCCAAAGGCCAAGCATCAAGCTAATAAGAGGATCAATTAAATAAGCATTTATTAAACACTCACTGTAGAACATATCATTTCTTTAGTCCTGGTTTGGTGCTTTATTCACGGGACCAAGAAATGCTGCTCTGTGAGCGTTGCTGCGATGATACATGAGTAGAAACAGCAGTCCCTGGGAAAGATCACAGATCAGGGTGTGGTAAAAATCCAGAAATTGTGTCCTTCCCTTTGTGGGTCAAGCATCTGGCAACCTCCTCCAAATAGGTTCTGGAAGCAGGATCCACTGTGTAGAGCTCATCAGTTCTCACAAAGGCTACTATGAGATTTTGGCAGCTGCCAATTTTCTTTTGTAAAGTGGGTGTTCTAACTCCTCATAAAAGTCTTCCCTCCCACTGTCCTTTTTTTTCCTTCTCCTCCCCCACACTCCACGCCCTACTGCACACACCCTCCCACTTCTGCACAAACACAAGTACACTCACCCCTCCCTCATACATATTTTACACACAGCCCCCCACCCCTCCTCCACCTCTGCACACACCCACGTACTCTCTTTCTCAAATACTTAAGCCCTCTCTCCTCTGCCCCAAGTACACAGATATCACACATACAGTTATCTTTCACATGCTCTCATTCTTTCCGTTTCTCAACTTTCCCATAACCCTTGATCTTACCCAGAGCCTCCTTCAGCTCACAAGCTCCTCTTTATCCCACCAGACTGATACCCACTTTAATTTCCTTCTTAGGCTTGGGACTCCTGAGACTATGAGGCTGATTTAAGGATTCATACCCTGAATATCCCAAATCTGGAGCTGTCACAAGCAGGAAACGGGCCAACATACATGTGCCTGCCTGCTTCTCTCCTTCTGCTAGATTAGGAGGTAGCCTGGAAAGAAGTTGGCATTCAGCCATATTTCTGTGAACTAGAAAACCTCCTCCTTTTCTCCCTCTCTAACTTCCTGTAGGAACCATGCCAGGATCTACAGTGGCAGCAGCCAACCTCAGTTCCCTTTTCCAGTGCTGCTGATACATCTCCTGGATATTTCTCAGACTCTCTGCAGTATAAAGTCTGTAGGACCAACTATCTAAAGGGACTATAGCCTTTCCAAATGACCATGATGTTACTCAGTTCTGAATTGTATTAACAGAGGAAGGAAAGGGGGACACTAAAGGTAGGAATGTGATTAGATTCAATGAAAAACTGACAAAAATTAATCTTGAAATGAGTTATTCTCATAACACTTATTGGTCAACATAGTGAAACCAATTAAGACCTAAAAGTAGACAAGCCACACAAAGTAGACAGAACACAGTTGTTTACCAACTCTTGATATGCCCTGGTATCTGAGTGACCCACTAGGACTTTAAGCTCTTTGGCCATATAATTTCCCACCGCTATCTGCCTTGTTGTTTTTTCTTTTTCTTGTTGAGACTGCTGGGAGTATAATTAGAGGCATAGGAGAGGGCGATTGTAAAGACAAAAGTGTCTCCTCTCTTCCTTTCCCACTAAGGTCATCTGTCATTTTGCTGAAGGATATTCACTTCTAGTGAGTGGATGCTCCAACTTTTAAAAGGACAACTATTATTTTCATTAAATAATGTTTTTCAAGTTAAATACTAAACACAACCAGCAGCATTGTAGCAGAGATAATAGACTCTGGTGGATTTGTAGCTTCATCCATGGGGTAACTCCCTCCAGTAATGCAGATAAAAATCATCCTTCCCCTCTTTGTTCATGTTTTCTTACAATCTTCCATAGAACTTGTTCTCTTCTTCTCTTGAGTGCAGCAGTATATTACTTGGGCTGTCCATCTCTTGTACCTTAACCTTGCTATATAACCAACCCACCTCCTTTTTGGGGGGTGCAGACCACAAAATCAAAGATCTCATAGTTGGAGGTGATCATCTACTCTAACTAGTACTTGCCTAGTAATCCAATAATCCAGAAAACATGAATCAAATGCCAACTATGTGCCAAGCATTGTGCTAAGTGCTGAGGACACAAATTACCAAAAAGGAAGATAGTCCTTGCCCTCTAGGAGTTTACAACCAATCTAAAGGGGGAGACAACACACAAAAGAAGACAGGAAAGCAGGCAGGGAATGTGACATGAGAGGCCATCTTGCTCCATGTAGTTGAAAACAGGCAGGGCAATAGATTCAAAATGGATTGAGCTGAGAGTCTGGTTTCTGCCTTCTCTAAAGGAAGGCATCAGGAGGAGTTTAGTACTCTGCCCTCCAGCCCTCCAATCATAGAGGAGAGAGAGGAGAATGAGGGAGGCGGTATCAACCAAGGCTTGAGGTAGCAGCATGGTGGTGAGCTAAGAAGTAATGAACAGGGCAGCTGGTGATGCAGTGAATAGAGCACTGGCCCTGGAATCAGGAGGACCTGAGTTCAAATGTGACCTCAGACACTTGATACTTACTGTGTGAGTCACTTAACCCCAATTGCCTTGCCTTCCCGCTCCAAAAAAAAAAAAAAAGAGAGAGAAGTAATGAGTTTAACCTGGGAGGGACATCTTGCTCCATGGAATTGAAACCAGGCAAGGCAGCAGAAATAAATTGGAAAACTGACAATGTCCCTGGCAAGTGATCATCCAGCCTCAGCTTATCTTCAGTGATGAACTACATCACAAGCTGCCATGGGTAATGTGTTTCAGGTTGGTGCTTCAGGCAGAAAGGCTTATTAATGAATTAGCAAAGATGGAAATATTTCCTTTTGTTGTTGCTGTGTCCAGTGATAAAAAGAAGGAGAGTTGAGGATAAATAGGAGATTAACTGGAGAACAAATATTAACTCAGGAAAAATCTCAGGGTGAGATGAGCTTTTAAAGGATCGTTGAATGGACAGCATTGTCTCTTTATCTTGTGCACTGGCCAGTGCTTTTGCTTAAATAGCAATACCCTCTTGGAGTCTTGCTCATTAAATTTTTTTTTTGGTGGTGGCAGTCACTGGCCAGCAATCAATAGATATGTCTGATGGCTCTAGGTAGTGTTTATTCATTCGCTCCTGTTTTTAGCTGATTGATGATCAATAGGTTTTCTTTCTGTTCCTCATAAATAACGCTATCTTTGTGGTATCTATGCCTTTGCACAGGCTGGCCCTGATACCTGGAATATATTCCCTTCTCACTTGCACTTCTTAGAACCCCTTGTTTTTAAAAATATTTATTTATTTATTTTTAGTTTACAACATTCAGTTTCACAAGCTTTTGAGCGTTTTCCCCCTCCCTCCCTTACCTCCTCCCCCAGACAGCATGAAATCTGATATAGGCTCCATATATACATTCACATTAAACATATTTTCACATTAGTCATGTTGCAAAGAAAAATTATAAGCCATGGAATGAACCACAAAAAAGGAGAAATAAAACAAAACATTAAAAAAGAGAGCAAATAGTATGCTTTGATCTGCATTCAGACTCTGTATTTCTTTCTCTCGATGTGGATAGCAATTTCCATCGTGAACCTTTTGGAGTTGTGTTAGAACCTTGCATTGCTGAGAAGAACTAAGTCTATCAAAGTTAGTCATTGTACAATGTGGCTATAACTGTGTACAATGTTCTCCTGGTTCTGCTCCCCTCACTCAGCATCAGTTCATATAAGTCTTCATAGTTCAGTTTAAGCATTACCTTCTACTTGAGTCCTTTCCTCATTCTCCCAACTGCTAGTGCCTCCCCAACCTCACTCCTATGCCCCCAATAATCTTGTATCTATGTATAGCCAGCCAATGTTGTGGGAGAGCAAAATGCTGGGCACTTACACTCTTTTTCTTTCTTTTTTATATCCCTTTTTCTATCAAACAAAAAGGAAAAGTGAGTCTGTTATAGATAGAGTCCATGCCTTTTCTTCCAATGAGATGGCTCCTGTAACCTTCCCCCTGGTCTTTGCTCTCTCTTCCCTCTTCCTCTCTTCAGAAGCTGAAGACTGATCAGAGGCTCTTAGGTTTGAATCAATCTGGTCTTGCTTACAAAGAGCATACATACTCCCAGTCCAGGGGAAATGTCATGAGACTATATTAACCCATTTTACTGCTATATATGGAAACTTAAAAGTATATCTTATTAAAGAAAATTATCGGGGGTGGAGCCAAGATGGCAGCGTAGCAGCAGCAACATATCGCAGCTCTCACATAGCCACCCCCAAAATACCCATAAAATAGGACTCTAAACCAATCCTAGAACTCCAAAACGCACACAAAGATACTTCCCACTAAAGTCAGCTCGGCTACAAGGAACCCTATCAGCACTGTGAACTGAAACCAGCCTGGCCTGAAGCCGCTGCTGTGTCCCGGGGGCGGCTGGGCGGGAGGAGCAGAGGACTCTCTCTGGTGAGTGGATTAGCGGCACCTGCGAGTGGGGATTTCGAAAGGGGGAGATAAGCAATTGGCCTCCAGAGCAGAAAAGCGAAAGGCAGAGGTTTTGCACCCGCCTCTGCTTCTGGCTCGCAGCCTGCAGACAGCAGGGGGACTGAGCCATTGTTTTCAGGCCAGTACTCTCGCGTTGAGCGGCCTAGATCCAGATCGTCGTCTTGGGCCTCGGTCTTGGAGTCTTCATTATCCAGT
>CM053588.1:223238771-223262877 GCA_028646515.1 Pseudochirops corinnae
AGACCTGAATGCGGAAGCGTCCCTCCTTTTTGAGATGTGACCTTACAAGAATAAACCACCCCTTGAATCTCGCCTTCTGTCTGACTCATTCTTCCTGTTGGAAGCCGGTGATCACCGAAGACCTGAAGGGTAAGTGAGGGTTGTAGGGCTAGTCAAACATATGTCCCTGAGCTTGTGGCAGCAGTAGAGCCCCGGACAACTTAACATCTGTATACTTCAGTTTCCTTATCTATAAAATGGGGTTTGTTGTGATAACCAAATGAGATCATTTTAAAGCACTAAGGGCAATGCCTGGCACATTGCAAGCACTATGTAAATGTTAGCTATTAGTAACATATAATCAGTTCCCAATTCCTCATCAATCATTTTCTTTGGCAATGAGAGTGAAGAATAGTATTAAAAGAAATAATTCATGTTAACTGGATAACTGAAATCCACAGAAGATGCCCCATTGTTGTTCAGTTGTGTCTGACTCTTCTTGACCCTACTTTGGAGTTTTCTTGGCAAAGATACTTCTCCAGCTCATCTGACATATGAGGAAACTGAGGCAAACAGGGTTAAGTGACTTACCCAGGGTCACACAGCTAGTGAATATCTGAGGCCAGATTTTAATTCCGGGAGATAAGTCTTCCTGACTCTAGGCTTGGCAATCTATTCACTGCATCACCTAACTGCTCAGGAGATGCTTCAACCTCTTTTAAACACTGATTTCATCCTACTTATCCCTCCACACCTTTTTATTTGTTACTCTCTAGTAACAGTTTGAGTTTAACCTCTTTTCCTATCCCTTCTGCCCTCCTCTGTGGAAAGGTCATAATGAACAATAAAATAACATATTAGGGAGACAGCAGAAGAAAAACAAAGTAAATCATATTAAAAGGAAATCTTGAGCTTCATAAAATAGAAGGAAAAATGATGGAGAAAAAATGGATGTAATTTTTCATGCCAGTATCTTTGTGTCTTATGCATAAGCTTTGAGTGATAAACACCTGGGAAAATCTTTGAGTTAAATAGAAGTGTGTGTGTGTGTGTGTGTGTGTGTGTGTGTGTGTGTGTGTGTGTGTCTGTGTTTAGGGATACAAATCTCACATTGACACTTTGCAACCTGAATTCAAGCACTAATGCTCCTTCCAACCCAATTCAACACAATTTCCCTTTCATAAGCACATCTGTCTGAATTACTCTCAAGTGTGCTTAAAAACGCACTTATCAACTCCAGCTTAAAAAAAAGGATAATTGGGTTCAGAAGCTTTTTCCTTCCTGTGAAACATGCAGGGCAGCTTGAATGGCAAATGTTCTTGTCTATTACTACGCCTCAAACTAAATTTAATTCTACTTCCTATAATGAGGTTAAGTTCCTGAACATGGAAGAGGTAAACATGAAATCTATAAAGTGACATTAACAAACTTTACAAAATGAAACAAATAAGAAAAATACAGAAAAATCAAGTTTCTTCTCCTTGCAAGGGACAAGGAAGCCTAAAGAGGTTTTGTACCCCAAACCCTTTGTAACCTGTGCCCTTGGGCTCAGCCTCTTCCTTGAGAATTATTTTTTTTAACTTTTAAATTTTATTTTATCGGTAGTACTTTGTACATAGTAGGTGATTTATAAATACTGGTTGAATTGAATTGAACCGTAATTATCTAGACATAGGTTCTAGATGACTCTATGACCCATTGAGCAGACTGGATATACTCAACTGGCCATCTTTGACCTCTGAGAATTATTATTTGCCAGTGCACTCAAAGGTGGTGATACTTTGGGGGAAAAGAGTGCTGAATTTGGATACATCCCCTTACCAGGAGTCTTGGGTGTGTGCTCTCACAATGGGGCAGGAAGCTACATGCTAGGATACAGAGAGGTAAGGCACAAGATCTGTATGTTGGCATATGGGTCTGGAAACTTCTTCCTCAGTTGCCCTTGAGAATCTGACATAGGCATGCATACAGCACAGTCCTTCAGGGGAAGAAATGGTCCCCCAAAATGTACTGTTATTCCCAACCCAAGTTCTAGGCATAGCTCTGGATTCAGATTTCCTGCTTGCTATGGGAAGAAATGCAGTTACTGGAGCTAGGCTTGTGATCACCATGTGACTGAGGAACAGCTGATTAAAGTTGGACTTCTGTGCTGCCATTTGAGAAACAGAGCAAGGAGGTGTTGCCATATGACACTGTTGGATCAGCCTACAAGGGCAACCCAAATCAAAGAAGAGAGAGGATGCTCAGTTACAAAGCTCAGAGTTATTGAAGATTTCTTCAATCACTAATCAATGCAGAAAGGAATATTTTCTCGTACCTTTCTTTTCTTGATTTCTCTTGGTATAGTCCAAGATCTGGAGTTCCCAGACACACATTTTATTACTATTCCATCTATAATTACAGTTAGTTTGGGATTTTTCTCCAGTACAAATGGAAGGGAGTTTTGGGGACATGGCTGAAGGCAGGCAGCTCCATATAAGATCAAATAATTTTTTCCTCTCATTTTTGCTTTGATCAATAAACTATGTAGCCATAGTATGTTGAGTACTTCCTGTGAATGTGACTGAATGTGACCTGACTCCAGGTCCAGCCCTCCATCCACTGAGCCACTTGACGGCTTCCATACATATTAGCATTACAAAATTTTGTCATAATTTCTAAACACCTTATTAACGTTTGTAATGAGACAGCATGATTCTCTCTCTTTGTTGTTACTGTTCAGTCATTCATTCATGTCTTACTCTTCCTGATCCCTTGGACCATAGGATCCAGGGGGGTTTCTTGGCAAAGATACTGGAGTGGTTTGCAATTTTCCTCTTCCTCCTCTTTCCCTTGCCCCCAAAATGGAACGCCAACTGGATTTTAGGCAAGAATGTTGGTTAGGCAGGTGAAACACAATGACCTTCCATGCTTAGCTCATCCTTTTTTTGGGGGGGTGGGTGGGGAGTCAAATTCATTTGCTAGAGAATGCCTAATCTTAAAGTAGATGTCTGCATTTCTTGCTTTTGTGGATCTCTGCCCAGACATAAAAGATAACAAGAAGAGAATCAATCAAAGCTTAGGGACACTCCACTTTTGTCTTCTGTCAAAGCTATGACTAGAGAGCTATCTGATTTCCCTTTTCATGAATAAGCTCTAACCATTTTTCCCTAGTTGACTAGATCCAAAATGACTTTCAGGTGGTCCTGAAGAGATGAATCCCGGGTGCCGATAGTAGAGAGCCTATGTGATACTATATACCCAGAAACAACAGTGAGATTAGCAGAACAGTGGCCAGCCAAGACTACGTGCCCAGCAGTCACCAGGAGAGCAGAGACAGTGCAACCAGCCCTGTGGACATCCAAGAAGGGAGCAGAGCAGTGACAGCACCTTAAGACATCAGTGTTCTTGACCATCAAAAATATGTTGTTCTGTCATGTTTGTGCTCTGGCCACAAATGTTCTTTTTATCTGTGCTTTTCATACATAGCTACTGACCTCCTTGGTGGTACGTATATTTGTTGCATAGAGAGCCCTAGGTTTGTGGGGGGGAAATATTCTGTTGAGATTTTTCTTATTGTTTTTTTATTAAGTACCTTTGCTTTGAACTACTGTACTCTCTGGATGACTAGGAAAAAAAATAAACAAATTCATGGTGCTTGTAATCTGCATTTTTGAATGGAAGGAAAGTAATAGAATTTCTTGTATCTGGGGTAGACAATCTGGGGGTTCCACATCTGAGCAGATGGTGCCTCAGATGCACACATTATTGGCTAGTTCTTACCTTGTCCTTAAGATAGAAGAAGGAAGGTAGATACTTGTCTTTTCCCTTTTCCCCTAATTTATATTTGTAAGTAGAAATTGAATCCAAAAGGGCATTAGATTTGCCCAAGACTGTGGAGAGAACAATCACTGAAGACACAATTAAATTCATGCTATTTTATATTTCTATCTCGAAATGAGGGAAAGGATTGCTCAAATCTAATAAATCTAGCAATAGATGAGAAAAAAAATCTTACTTTAACACAAGGTTCATGAGTGAGCATTAAAACTTGAAAAGAATAAGCAAACACTGGGACATCATGATTTCCAAAGAACCAAAATTACTGTTGACCCACCAGGAAACTGAGACATATGGAGGGTGTCAAGTAGGTTATAATCTATTACCAATGAACATTTGTGTGCAATAAATGGTATTAATTTAGGTATGATCAAAAAAAGGAAGGGGGCTGGTTACTGTGAGAGGGAAGGATAACGGATGGCCTGAGTGATGAACTGACAGCCTCATAAAGTTAAAAAAGCTGGATCAAGGTGGCCAGCTTGTTGGGTGAACACCCAATAAAGTGACAGGAATACACAGACAATGGACTCATGAGATGAGAGGGCTGAGACTGGGTGAGATCTTGGCCACTGGAAGAAATAACCAACTCAATGAGATCATCAAGTGTGGAAGTATTAAAACAGAAAAGCATCACAACTTGACAAAAACTCCCAGTTCTCCCAGTATCTTGTTTTAACTTTGTGAAGCTGGTAGTGGAAAGATCTCTTCTGCTATAAATGTGTGCATATGTGCATGTGCTTACACATATGTGTATACAGTTGTGTGTACATGCGTGTAATTTATATGTGTGCCTGTACATATATACATGTATGTATATTACCCAATGTGCCTACATGCATGTATGTATTATATACACATGTATGTATATCCTATCCTATACCAGACTCTAAGAATCCCTATATACATCATATATACACATAGGTATACATCTCATCCTAAAGAATCCACATATACGTGAGTGTGTGTGTGTGTGTGTGTGTGTGTGTGTGTATATATATATATATATATATATATACATGCTATCCTAAAGAATCCAAGAATCCATGTGCACACATATGTATATACATGCGCTATCTAAAGAATCCAATAATCTATATATACATATCAGTATATACACACATGTATTGTATACACACATACTATTGTAAAGAATCTGAGAGCTTTTCTCAAAATTATATAATAAAAGACATTCATACATATAGTACTTTTGCTAAAGAACTTTGTTTGTATGTGTTTATATACACACATACACCTACATGTATATGTATTTTCTAAAGAGAGAGAACAGGAATTCTTAACCTGGAGTCTGTGAACTTGTATTTATTTCAGACATTTAAAAATATTATTCTAGAAGAGGTTCATAAGCTTTACCAGTTTGCCAAAAGGGTCTATGATACAAAAAAAGAAGAAAAAACGTTAAGAAACTCAGATTGAGAGACTAATATCAGAAAAGGACAATCAGCTCATTAATGAGTTGGAATTTCTCTTCATCCGGCCACATGAGACCAAGTCCTATCTAGGCAACTTGTTTTACTGTTCTAGAACCCCATCTCCTGTTTGGAACAATTTCCCTCTGACCATACACCCTTCCCCAGTGGAGGTAATACACTGTTTGGGAATTCTGCCTTGGGACAGAACTGTTCTGATTGTTGAATGAAAGAGTACAAGGCTACCTAACCTACTATCTCTCTCTTTTTAAAAACAGATCTTTATTGATATTTTAAATTCTATATCACCTATACTTCCCCTGCATCCCTTCTCCCCTTTCCCAGAAAACCATACCTTAAAGAAATTTCCTTTAAGAAGAAGAGAGAAAGAAAATCCATAAAACCAATCAACATGTTGAAAAAAAATCTATTTCGTGCAATGTTTCACCCTTGAACCCTCTCCTTTACAGAAGTAGGTGGGGAGGAGGGTAATGTCTTATATCTCTTCACTGCAGTTAAAGATGTCGTGAAACATTAACTTTCAATTCTAACTCACTATCTCTAGCCAGTCCCAGATCATCCATCCCATCTACTCATTGAAATCCAGTCCTAGGGGAGCATCTTGCCATGTGACTTGCCTCATGCTTCCCACCCCCTCCTGTGACAATCAACTGCCTCAGCTTAGTCAATGCTTAGCACAATGCCTGACACTTAGTAGGTGTGAAACATTTAATAAATGTTTGGGTGACTGGATGACTCAATGGATAGAGCACTGCACTTGGAATCAAGAAGACACATATTCCTGAGTTCAAATGTGGCCTCAGCTACTTCCTATCTGTGTGACCCTGGGCTAGTCACTTAATCCTGTTTGCCTCAGTTTCTTCATCTATAAAATGAGCTAAAGAAGGAAATGGCAAGCCACTTCAGGATCTTTGCCAAGAAAACTCCAAATAGGGTCACAAAGAGTTGGATACGAGTGAAAACAACTGAATAATGTTTATTGATTGGTTATGGCTTCACTCAAGGCAGCCCAATGGATAGAACACTGGACCTGAAGTCAGGAAGACCTGCATTCAAATCCAGTCTTAGATAATTACTAGCTGTGTGACCCTGGGCAAGTCACTTTGCCTCTGCTTCAGTTTCCTCATCTGTAAAATGGGGAAAACATCACGTACCTCACATGGATGCTGTGAGGATCAAATGAGCACTTAGCACAGTGCCTGGCCAGAGTAAGCACTACATAAATGCTTATAAATTTTTTTCTATCACAATCCTTATGACTCTCCAAATAAAAACCCACTTCCCAAGCCTCTAGCCCCTTATATGTGCTGTCTTCCCTATAAGCTCCTGGAGGGCAAAACCTCACTTTTGTATTTGATTCCCTAGCACCTAGATAAGTGCTTGAAACATGGTGGGCATTTAATGAAGCTTTCTTATTCATTCATTCATTCATTCACTCACTCAAGGTCAGTCTTAAATACTGACTGAGTGATTTGAAGGACCGTCTAGGGTCCCTTTATCCCACTGGCCCTTCCCCAAACTTCAAATGACCATATCACTCAACAGTATTCTTGACACACTGTAATGCAAGAAGCAAGAGAAGAGTTCTAGTCTGGGAAAGGGACATCTAGACACCTAATTAGGCTCACCCTAATTAGGATACAAGCCATTGTCTTAAGGTGGTGAATCTCTAAGGATGGAATTTCAAGCACTGTCACAATAGGGCAGGGCACATTTTATTTTTTAAGCTCAGCTCCATCTGAGGGCTTTTCAGATCACACCTAAACTTCTCATTAGGAGCCTCCTAAATGGTAAGGAAGCAGCTGGCAGTGCTTCCCAGACATGGTGAGCACCTTTGAGCTGTTGAACCTGTTTGAGTGATAAGCCCTAGAAGTGTTCTGATATCCTTAGGTATCTTTTCACCCAGATCATTTCAGCATTTATCATTTACATTTAAATAAGGGTTATCAATACAGACAACCAATGTAACACCATCTTGTCAGTGCACCATTTCCATTTAAAATGTGATGGGAGATTTTGAGGTAAGGTGTGAGGTGGGGATGGGGGAGAAAGATACTTTTATCATCAAAAATTCTCCTTCAAACTCCCATCCTATCCCAGGAGGAAATGAAAAACTAATCTGAAATAATGAAAATAATAATAATGAAAAACATGAGTTTGGGTGGTGGGGAAGGGAACACAACAAAAATATTTATCAGCAATCTATTTGTGGATGAAGCTTCTTAAGAAAGAACATAATGGTCATCAGGCACATTACATTCTCTCTCTCTCTCTCTCTCTCTCTCTCTCTCTCTCTCTCTCTCTCTCTCTCTCTCTCTCTCTCTCTCTCCCCGTAGGCCATTCTTCTGCTTGTCCCGCTAAGTGTGGGAGTGAGAACAGGTCCTAGCATGTGAATGAGATAACAAGTGAGTAGGTGGATAGGTGGGAGAATAAATGAGAAGGTGGGTGTAGAAGCGGGTAAGCTGGGGAGAGCCAAGACCAGGTGGAGGAGAGCTACGAGGATGGTGATGAGTGAGTAGGTGGATGAGTGGGAGAAAGGGAATAAACAGAAACAAAGGCTACCTTTCTCCAAGTAATTTGAAGTTTTTAAGGGATTCTTCCCACCAAATGTTTCTTTAAAACATGGAGATTTTGAGGTTTCTTTCAGGAGACAGTAAAATGTGAAATCTGCTTGCCCCAAGGTCACATAGTATTTGAACTCATTATATTATGAAAATGGACTTTGTATTCTGTCCTCAATATAACCCTGTAAAGTATTCTAGGCTTTTTTTTGTCAATGTAGCAAGCACTGTATAGTGGGAAGACAACTAGAATTCGAGTCAGAAGATTTGAACAGGAATCCTATCTCTCTACCATACGTGTGTGTGTGTGTGTGTGTGTGTGTGTGTGTAAGAGAGAGAGAGAGAGAGAGAGAGAGTAGCATACATTAGCCTATATAAAAAGGTTCTAGGCAATTTTTTAAACTCTATGAGACTCAGTTTCCCTCCTATCTCATAGGATTATATTGAAGATCAAATGGCATAGCAGTTTTTTAAAAAATAAGCTCACTGTAGTCTGTAAAAATACATGCAAATGTAAGGTGTTGTCGTTATTTAACTTTCTGACCACCTTGGAAAGTACCAGTAAGGACTGAAGAACTTTGGAATCCATCGTGAGACATGGGAGACACTGGCAGGACGGTCCAGCATGGCGTGCCCTCATCAGAGAAGGTGCTGTGTTCTATAAGCAAAGAAGAATTGCAGTAGCTCAAAAGAAACGTGAGATACACAAATTTAGAGACATCTCTATTCCAAATGTTCTTATGGGCTTTTTGTGCTTGACCTGTCATAAAGCCACAAGACTGTACTTTGATCCCAACACAGTGATGTCATTCTGGTCCTCTTCAAAGCACAAAGGAGAGCAACCAACCAACATATGGACTGAATCAATCTACAGCAATCAAATATATCAACTCTCATTTGTCCTTGTCTATTGAACTTCTTCATGCTCATCCATTAAAGCCCACTCCAATTCCACTTCTTTCAGGGATCCTGCCTGGAACCACCCACCTTCAGGTTGTAACAGCTCTGCATCTCCCCCATCACATTGTTTGCACCTTTCTAACGCATTTATCATATAAAATCGCGCAGTTATTATCTATGTGGTGTCTCTTCTACCCTAAACTGTGAGCTCCTAGAGGTCAGATAATTGCATCTCATCTAAACTTTGCATTTCCTCCAGTCACTAGTATAATGCTTAGTATAGGAGCTTAATAAATGTTAGTCATTGCTGCTGTTGTTAACATTTTACAAAGATATGATAGTCTTCCTTTTTTTTTAACATTCACATTTCACTTCCAATCAGAGGAGGTACTTGCTCAAGTTCAATCAAGCTTCCTAAAACCAAAATAGAAAGGAAATCTAACAGATATGTAAAACTATCATCGTATTTACTCTAATTTTTATTACATATGGGAAATTATATCAAAAGGATTTTTTAAAAATTAGAGCTTCAGTCAGTGTCCTTTCAGCGTCTCTTGTTAGATATCCCAAGAAGAAACACAGGACAGCAGAATTGAAGAAAACATGATGCCATATAGCATAAGAACTGGAAATATCACCACTGACTCTGAATACTCTGCACATCAGTCATCATTCAGAGGCTTTTGGCCCTGATTTGAGGTAGTTTTAGACAGAAAATTGCCCAGGAATGAGATGTGACTAAAAAGACAGTAAGGCCAGTAGAAGCACAACTGAGAGTCTCGGATGGAAACTGGGAAATAGGATTGGGAAGAGGCCCAAATTTTGCAGAAGAATAAGAGTTGGTAGACCTTAGATTTTTTTTCTTGAATTCCAGTTAAAACTAGATATTACTTAAGTAATATGAGAACCATTTTTTTCCTTCCTTCCTTTTTTCTTTCCTTCCTTTGTTTTTTCCTTCCTTCCTCCATCTTCCCCTCTCTTGTTGCTCCCACCCCAAAATGGACAAACCAGTGACATACACATATATAATCCAGAGAGAGGAAAAATATAACATCTCCCCCAGTATACAGAATGAAAAATATTTCTACAGCAAAAGAAGTCCCAGGATGTGGCTAGGGTGAAGCGACCATGGCTTTACATCAGGGTGTGTGACACCCAGAAGGTGTTCTTCCTCCTGAAGAAGTCCTGCCATACCTTGAGTTTCTCTGCCAGCTGCACACTAGGCTCATTCTACATCCACTACATGACCACCAGTCTGGGCAGATACTTCCCAACAGTTCCATCATTATTTCACCCATCTCTTTGGGAATGTTCTTTGCTCAGACCAATACATAGCAGATGCTCTCTTGCACCCTAGGAATTTTGTGGGGAATTTGGTGTTAGTTTCAATGGTATTTAATCTGATGTCCTGTGATATATATCTATGCCTCCTACGTTATTTCTTTGTCTGGCTATTAAATGTTTGCAGGAAAAAAAAGGAAGTATGCCATTAACACACATTCTCTTCCTTGACAGATGTGTTACAGATACTTAGTAAACCTAGAACGACCATTGGATGCCCCCTAGGGGACACCTAGAAGCTTTTCTTCAGAAGAGAGGGCCCAGAACAACTGGAGTAGCAGCTTCTTGACACCCCTTTCGATGCTAAAAAAAAATAAAACAAAAGCATGATAATGTTACTTATGATAGTGTCACATCTGGATTGACTACAGGTTCCATGCATGTCTAAACTATGTTGGAAAGCTCAAGGGAAAGCACAATGATTTGGACAGGGACACATGCAATGGATAGAGCACTGGGTTGGAGTCAAGAGGAATACTCTTCCTGAGTTGAAATCTAACTTGTGATCTTGGGTAAGTCACTTAACCCTGTTTGCTTCAGTTTTCTCGTCTGTAAAACGGGCTGGAGAAGGATATGGCAAACCATTCTAGTATCTTTACCAAAAAAACTCCAGATGGGTTCACAAAGGCATGGACATGCCTGAAAAACCACTTAAAGACTGCACGACTAAATAGCAGATATGGAAGCCAAAAAGTAAATGCATGTTGGGTTGTATCTGCATTTCCAGGACTAGGGAGGTGATAATCCTGCTGTTCTCTGCTTTTATAAGACTTCATCTGTCACATCATGTTCAGTGTGCCATGGTTTAAGAAGGGAATTCATAAGCTGGAGAGGTTCCAAAGGGATGGGGTGATGGTAATGGTGGGGAACAGACCCAAATGGAGGCTTTAACAATGAAATCCTAAATAACGATTGGGTCAAAGAATACATAATAAAAACAATTAGTAATTATGTGAAAGAAAATGATAACGATGAAACCACATATCAACATTTCTAGAATGAAACTAAAGCAGTCCTCGTGGGGAAAATTATATCCCTATAAATATGCATTAACAAAATTGAAACGGAGAGCATTAAGTAACAGCAAACCTAAAATAAGCACAAAGGAGGATATATTAAAAATTAGAAGAGAAATAAGCTGGATATAAAAACTATAGAAATGATAAAGCTAATTCTTTGAAAAAAATCTAAAAAAATTGATAAGCTTTTAACCAACCTTTTTAAAAAGGAGGCAGATAATCAAATCAATAAGAGTAAATGAACACAGAAATCACAAGAAAACCAGAAGATGGAAAACAAGTTATTATGCACGACTGTATGCTAACACAAAAGAAATGACTGAATACCTTCAAAATATAAAAAATTGCCCCAACAAAACCAGTCAGTCAATAAACATTTATTAATTGCCCTACTATGTGCCAAGAAATCTTAAGTAATCCAAAAGAAGACAACCAGGATGAAAAGGGGATTCAAGTTTTTGACTTAGAAAAATAGGTTAGGGATGGCTAGGTGGTGCAGCAAATAGAGCAACGGCCCTGGTGTCAGGAGGACCTGAGTTCAAATTCAGCCTCAGACACTTAACACTTACTAGCCATGTGACCTTGGGCAAGTCACTTAACCTCAATTGCCCTATCTTCCCCTCTCCAAAATTTTTTTTAAAAAAAAGAATAGATTCAAGAAACTCGGCTGTTTAGCTTGGAGAGGATAGACATGAGAAGAAGGGAGGAGGCAATATTTTAATTGTATTCAAGAATTTGAAGGGCTGTCAAGGCCAAAGGATTAGACTTCTTCTGTTTAGCCCCAGAGGGCAGGACCAGGAGCAAAGTGTGGAAGTAGCAAAGAAATAAATTTAATCTTGATGTCAGGATAAACATTCTAACAATTAGAGTTCTTCAGAAAGTGGAATGGGCTTCCTAGAGAGGTGATGAGTTCACTGTGCTTGGAGATCTTCAAGCAGAGGCTTGTCAGGTATGTTACAGTAGTGAACCTTCATGTGTGGGTTGGGCTAGGTGGCTGCCCAAGTTCCTTCCAAACTCTCAGATTCTATGATTTTGAACTGGTAGATGCAACATCCAAAATTTGAATCCAAGTTGTCTGATTCCAAATCCCTTGCTCTTTTCATTGTTCATACATCAACTCTGCTTTAGGCAGTCATTTTTGCTTTATTTGGAAGAAAGGAAGGGAAAGAAAGAGAGAAAGAAAAAAAGAAAGAAAGAGAAAAAAGGAAGGAAGGGAGGGAGGGAAAAAGGAAGGAAGAGAAAGAAAGAAAGAGAGAGAAAAGAAGAGAGGAAGGAAGGAAGGAAGAATGTAAGGAAAAAGGAAAGAAAGAAAAGGAAGGGAGGGAGAAAGGAAGGAGGGAAAGAAAGGAGGAAAACCATCCAAGATTTAAAGGAATTATTTTAACTAAGTTGGTTAATTATCACTAAACAGAAAAAAAGGGAAAGTCAGCAGAACACTTGACATGGGTGTTTTCCTGTGACGCACCTGCCCTGTGGTAAGAGTGGGCAAATTCTAACTTGCAGCTCTGAGGCCAGAAGGAGGATTCTGCTTCCTCCTTTTCTTTTTGCTGCTCCTTGGAAGTAGAATGGCCCACCCTGTTTAACCATTCCAGGAGGCACCCTGGGGAGATGGGAAGGGTGTAAGCCCATTTAATTTAACTCTCTGACAGCTTATGGCCATCAAGAGCTGTCCTGACTCATTTGGCTCCACCTTCTCTTTTTTTTTTTTTCTGACCCTTCTCCCACTTTTTTATTCCTCTTAATTACTTACCAGGGTGGGGACCCTCAACTACATTTTCTTTCTAACTCTTTGGCATATAAAATATTTGTAATTTATAAAAGTTGGTTGATTAAAATGTGCTTTGAAGTATTTTAATGAAAGATGTTACAAAAAAAGTCTCCTAAACAAGGGAAGCCATCACAGGGAATGGAAACATGGGGTGGGTGGTTGGATCCTGGCTCTGTTACTGAGGACCTGTGTAGCCCTGGGGCAATCACTTCACTCCTTCTGATTCAGTTTCTTCACCTGTAAAGTAGTTGGATTCCATGACTCAGAAGACTGCTTCCACACAGCAGGTATCTAATATTTTTTTTTATTCATCCATCCATTCATTTTAGCTCTAAATCCTATAACCTTAAGTAAGTAGAAGGGAGAAAAAGCAAATAATTAAGCTAGGAGTGTTTGGCCTTCTGATTCAATATTCAAATACCTGAGAGAATAAATAGATTTATCACAGTTCTGCAAAGAAGAAAATTCATTTATAAAAACATTTCCAGCTGCTATTTTTCATTTCTAGCTTTATATTCAGTAAAGGTTTTGGTAGGTAACAAAGAGACCAGTATTAAGAAAGACAGCATTCTCATATATTAAAAGATTGGGTTGAATAAGATGATTGCAAAAGTTTCTTCCAGCTCCAAATATGCTATTTTAAATATGATAAACACAAAATTACTATGTTGATTATCTTCTTGGCAGCTGCCTTAGTCTCTTTCATAAAGTTAGAATCTATTAAAAAAAAAAAGTCTATCAAACAAATGTACAGGTCAAAAAATCATGGAATATTTCAAACTAACCTCTGTAAGCAGGTGGGTGGCTCAGTGAAGAGAGTGCTAGGCCTGGAACCAGAAAGACCTGAATTCAAATGAAGCCTTATCAAACCCTAGCTATGTGACCCTGGGTAAGGCATTTAACTCTTGTTTGCCTCTGTTTTCTCAACTGTAAAATTGAGATCGAAATAGTACCTATCTCCACAGGCTGTTGTGAGGATCCAATGAGATAATGTGTGCAAAAATGCTTAGCACGGTGCTTGGCACATTTCAAACCTACTTTTTCTTCCCTTAACCACAAAGACCCTGCATGAATCAGGTGCAAAAATACAAGCAATTTCAGATGTCAATATACAAAATATGGCCAACAGCATTGCTCAAAATTGGCAGATGCAGTAGGCAAGTATTTCTATTTCCCTGTTTCCAAAATATTCTTCTAACCATACTTAACTGATGTAGAGAGGAATGAATAAATGAAAATGCATTAGTTGCTTGCTAAATTCCTAGCACCGTATAGGGAGGAGGTTGAAAAATAGGAATGAGACAATCCCTGCCCTCAAGGAGTTTATATTATATAATAGAGGGAGACAACCCATATTGGGGTATGGCAGCCAGGGAGTGGAGTTTTTGCTTGGTGAGTCACTAGAATGATGAATGAAGCAGTAAATCAGCTCATTGTCATGCCCCGGCCATAAGCAATGGTCACGCTGATTTGATTACTGTTCCTAGAGCAAAGGGTTAGAACGGTTGGGGGGCACATGTGTGTGTCTACAAAGCAAGAGGTCCCCAGATGACCAGTGTGAATAAAGCTCATTCGAGGACCAGCCAGAGAGATTCCTTTATGTCACTTTACTGTTCACTCACTAGCCAGTAAAGAACCCACAGTGTTCTAGATTGAAAAGCGTAACTTATCCACAAAATTAATCTGGTTTTGCTACTGAAGCAGGTTGACAAAAAAATAAATAAATAAAGCAGGTAGAATTTTTGTCATTTTTCTTTCATAAAATAAAATAATCGATACTTGGGTTGCAAATATCGTAGTAGCCACTCTTGCTTTCTCTGATATTCTCCTCCCACAAATGACCCACAAATTCAACATTCATGATGCCCAGACAAAATATATGATATTGCATCTAATTATGTAACAAATCTAGACAGAGGAAGGAAGCTAGGTGGCTCAATGGATGAAGTGCCAGGTATGGAGTTGGGAAAACAACCTCTTGAGTTCAAATATGCCCTCAGATATTTCCTAGCTGTGTGACCCTGGGCAAGTCACTTACCCCCATTTGCCTCAGTTTCCTCATCTGTAAAATGAGCTGGAGAAGGAGGTGGCAAACCTTTCCAGTATCTTTGCCAAGAAAGCCCCAGTTGGGGTCATGAAGAGTCAGACATGACTGAAACAACTGAACAACAATGAATGTGAAGAGAGGACACACAAACTAGAACACAGCAACAGTCTTTGAGACTATACAGAACTGCTCTTCCTTGAGTTGTTTTTCTAGTTAAACCTTATGCTATCTTTTTAATTGATCATGATTTATTTTTAGAAAAATGAAAAGAGGATAATAAGCTAAAAAAAAGTTCCTTTCAATCTTTAAAATTATATGGTTCTAAAACTCAAGAAGTATTGAGATGAGAGTTTAAGTACTTCATCCTAGGAGCTGTGAATGGAAGTTAAAGAAGAAATCCCATGTTTTTAAAATTAATTAAAATTCTCCTGAGAAAGGTAGATTGGGAAAAAGCCCTAACTTGGAATAAATCCAATGTTTAACAAACATTTATTAAGCACCTACTGCGTGCCAGGCATAGTGTTAAGCATTAAAAAAACAAAAAAGAGGCAAAAGAGGGTCCCTGCCCTCAAGGAGCTTATAATCTAATGAGGGAGACAAGATGCAAACAGATATATACAAGCCATAGACAGGATAAATAGGAAATGATTGAAAGAGGGAAAGGGTTGGAATCAAGAGACATCCAGGTCCCAGCCATGCTACTTACTCTGTGTGTGTCCTTGGAACAGTCAATTGACCTTTCTTTCAGAGTCTTAGTTTCTTCATCTATAAAATGGGGGGGTTGGACTTGACTGTCTCTAAGGCACTTCTCAGTTCTAAATGTTTTTTGTTATTACCAATTAAAGAGCAATGGCAATAGTTAAAAGTAACTCCCAGCTCGAATGCTTATTTTATGTGGCTTTGGGTAAATCACTTCATCTATGAGGGGAGGCAGTGAACTGCATGGTCTCTAAGGTCTCTCTCACCTCTAAATCCTATAATAAAGGGCGAAAAAAGCAGGAATCCAGTAGAATCTGGTTTTTCTCTGAAAGAAAAAGTCTTAGATTAGCCTTATATAGCAACACCCAAGACCACAGTAGCAAGAAACTCCATTCTACTGGAAATTTCAATGTACAAAGTGGCAGATTACAAAGTTCCCTAAGAGAATGGTGGTAAGAACAATAATTGTGGAAGCTACCTACACAGAAAATGATAAAAAGAAAATTAAAATGAGTGATAGAACTCATAGTTATGATGAGCTCATCAGCTCATCATACCCAATACCCATTTAAGTTTTTCTTCATGCGTAGTGTCTAAAACCTTCTTGTTGCTAGGTGGCGCCATAGTGCACAGAGAGTTGGGCCTGAGTCACCAAGACTTGAATTCAAATTTGCATGTATAGGGACAGTTAGGTAGCGCAGCCGATAAGCCACTGGCCATAGAGTCAGTAGGACTTGAGTTCAAATCCTGTCTCAAACACTTATTAGCAGCACAACCTTGAGCAAGTCACTTAACCCCATTGGAGATGTATGACTTTGGGCAAGTCATTTAACCTCTGGTTTAGTCATCTCAGCTGTAAAATAAAGATGTTAATATGCCTACTCCCCAGGTTTGTCGTGTAGATCAAATGAGATAACATTTGTGAAGTGCTTAGCACAATGTCTAACACAAAATAGGTGCTACATATTTATTCCCCCTCCCTCCCCAGTCCACTTATGTTTTTGTGTCCTATCCCCTTACAGAACTATCTAGTTGGTCAATAAACATTTATTAAGCACCTACCATGTTCCAAGTACGGTGCTAAGTTCTGAGGATACAAAAAAGACAAAAGCAAGCCTTGATATTGAGGGACCCACAGTCTAACAGAGGACACAAAATGAAAACTATGTACAGACAAGCTATATACAGGACCAACTGGAAATGATCAACAGAGGAAAGGCACTAGAATAATAGGAGATCAGGAAAGGTTGCCTAGAGAAAGTAAGATTTTAGCTGGGACTTGAAGGATGCTAGCAGGTAGAGATGAGAGAGTTCATCCAAGTTTAGTCTTTGATATTTTTTTTACTTGATGCATAAGTTCTGAAAATAGATATCTAAAGAGGGGGAAATGATGACATATAATCTCTGTTATCTTAATAGCACCTGCAGGTTGTACCAAAATAACAGGCTCAGTCTTTTATCAAAGAGCATACAGCAGTAGACGGATGTCTAATACCTACTGTATGCAGCACCTGGGAGTTGTACTTTACATCTGATTCATCTTGTCTGATTGTAACGCTGTGACAGTTAGTGAAAATTAATTAGCTCTGAAGTGCAAAAGAGCTTTAGGAATAAGAAGGCAGAGGCTGGGAGTCAAATTGTGATTTCTTTCACTAAAAGTAAAAAGCTGAACAGAAGAACTGAAACATTCCGTCAAAATAATTCTGAAAAGGTTACTTTACACACACACACACACACACACACACACACAGACACACACATTTCTGTTAATAAGCATATTGTCATATGGTATCAATATAAATTACTTAATAATTTGTAAACAATACAATATTTTCATTTTGTTTAGAGATTTGTCAAAACTGACACCCACTACACAAAGATGAAACTAACAAAGATCTGGAAGTGAAAATATGCGTAAGAAAGAGAGGAGCCCAGGCTTGTGAGTTTTCCAAAGAAAGAGTCCTGGTTATTCCGTACATAACACTGTGACGGACTGTAGAAATTGCCTAGACCAAGTCTCTCATTTTACATCTCAGGAAAATGAGGCCCACAGAGACTTTACATGTTGCCCAGGCTCGTAGCTAGTTAGTGACAGAGCCAGGAATATATCTTAGATCTTCTGATTCCCTGTTCAATTGTGGGTTTTTTTTTTTTTCATCTACCAGACCAAGCTACCTCTCCTAATGGTATAAAGTCTTAATGAGCTCTAAGAAAAAAAAAATTCACACCTGAAGGTAACTTCTTAAAATTAATGTGTTATGGTAAAAGAAGTAAAAAATTATTATTAAAATAAATAGTATAAATAATAACAGTGTTTTGAGGACTACAAAATAATTTGTACATAAGACTGAGATAGGTAATGTTAAATATTATCTAATTATGCAGATGAGGGGGAGATTAAATGATTTACCTAGTGTAATGCCAAGCAAAGGCAACTTCCATCTCAGCATTGAAAACCCAAGGAAAGGCCCTTCTTTCATCTTGATTCAAGGCACGCCCTCAGCAATCTCAACCCAAAAACCAAGCCAATACAGGAGCATCTCCAAATTCCATTACCAATACACTCAGTTACACAATAAATGTCAAAACCAAGATTCAAACTTCAGTGACCTGACTTTAAATCCGTTACTCTTGACACCACACCTTACCATCTTCTCATGTGAATGAAAGAGAAAATCCTTTTTATGAACCTGGAAAACTGAAGAGGAATAATGACCACTGGCAAACACTAAAGAAGAAAGATTTTTAAAAGATAGGATACAGAAAGCTCCAGTTCTTTAGAAAATCAGGACGAGGAAAACATTCTCCCTAAATTAATGGTTGTGTATGTAACTGGTATAAGGGCACCACCATGCAGTGCTGTGGACTGACCCATTCTACTGCTCCTAACAAGTGTGGAAACAGCAGGATTGCAGAGGGGCCTGGGTAAGAGGGGACCGATTCAGTGATTTCTGTTACTATTCTTGGCTGGATACCAGCCAATCTACAATAGAAATTTGTAGATGTCTTTGGGCCTATACCCCAGCATTTAAGGGTTCCAGGGCTCCCAAAATAGTCTCTGAAGGGCAGAAAGGGAATTGGAAAGTTGGGGAAGTACAATGCTACCAGAGAGTAGAGGAGTTCTGTTCTGTTGGGGGAACCCAAAAAAATTCTAATAGGAAATTAGGGACCAGTAGGGAAGACTGCTTGAATGCCGTGACAATGACAGACTAGAACTAAAGAAGTCCTAGCTTTCTTGAAGTTCATGATGGGGTTCAAAGATATTGTCTAGGGCAGGGGTTTGGAACCTGTGGCCTCCAGGCCACATATGTGTGGCCTTTTGACTAATTCCAAACTTCACAGTGAAGGGCCACACTTGAGGACCTAGAGGGCCACATGTGACCTCAAAGCCACAAGTTCCCCACCCTTGGGGATACCCAGAAGCTTAGTCTAAATCTCCACTGCTCATTTGCCATCACCACCCTTCCATAATCTTCTTTTTGCAATGGCCACTTCATTAATACCTTCATGAAGACAATCCCTCTTCCCTCTGCCCAATTACCATAAAAATTGCTACCACTGCTCTCCATGAGCCTAGTATCTTGAGAAGTTCATCTTTTCAACTTTGGAACTCCTACCCCAGAGTTGAATTGTCTTGGTTGGTAAATTAGTGCAGATAATGTAGACCGCTATATCTAGGCAGCCCCAGAAGACTATACTTCAAATCTATCCATTCATTCAAACCATCTTACCATATACTACTGCATTCAGGCTTACCCCAAGAATTTCAACTTCTTATTCTGGGAACAGTTATCAAGTCAATACTCTAATTTCTATTGAAATGGTATCAATTGACTGCTCTATGAATCATCTAACTACCCCTGAGTCTCCCCAGACCAAAACTTCCTTTCCTGGCAATCACTCCCTTACATATGCTGCCTTATCCCTAGCAGGTAGTTCAGTGCCTGACACAAAGTAAGTACTTAATGTGTGCCTTTTTCATTCATTCATTCATTCATTCATTCATTCTGCTGCTCTAGAACAGAGCATCTTAAACTGTGGGTTGCAATCCAAGAAAAATTTGGCAACAGTAAAAGGTTTCTGACCATGTAACAACCAAAAATTAATTAAAAATCAAACGTAATGAATCTGAGGTGTTTCTGGCAGTGCTTGCCCATGTTTTATCAGGCAACTTCACTGTTATCCTTGGTTCTGAACACTTTGCCCTGTGCATGCCCTCAGGCTACACAAGGGGCTAATACAATCCAAGTGGAAAAAGTTTAAGAAGCCCTGCTCTAGATTATAGTTCATCCTGTCTTCTTCTATACTGGTCTACCACCTACCCACAATGAACGCCAAAGTCAATTAATTGGTAGCCTCAGAGATTTAGCAGATACTTTATACCCTATCCACTGGAACTGTCTTGACAACTTCAGGCTTGATTTGATCTTGTTCAGCTCTGTGAGTAGTACAGATTTTCAGCTTGTTTTTAAATGCTGAAAATCAAGTCTTGTATAAGGTAATTGTAATGGTAATGGTAATTTGATGATCTTTCCTGCCCCTTAATAAGCTTAAGGGAATTTGAAGACCTTCCCTGCTTTAAAGATTTTCCCTGCCCCCAATAGGCTGAATGTAATCACATGAAGCCTGTGGTGGTAGGAGTTTGCTGGAGGGTGGAGTGGAGCCTACTGGAAGCTGGGAGTCAGAGTATTTAGAGACTGGAAGGAGGAGAGGATGTACCCAAGCAGATAGCTAGGCTTGTGAGTAAGTGTTTGTGGGAAGGCTAAAGGCTGGTGTGGTTTCACACCGTGTTACGGCTTATTAACTTCTTTGCTACTATGATGGATTTGACTTTCTGGTGTTGGGATTCAGTTTTCTGGTGACTGAATATTTTGCTTTTGTCTTCTATATGGAGTGTCTGTTATATTTTGCAATTGAGCACTATCCCGGCATATTTACAGTTGCCATCAGTGCTATGAATATTGCATTGGTGCTACAGCAACAGAGGTCTAAATAAAATATGCAAAATGGTTAAGGCAATTCAACATTAACTAAGAGCCTGCTGTATGTAGAGCACTGCACAAAATACTGAGGGAGGTACAGAGTTTAGGCAAGGCACAGTCCTTTTTCTTTGTTGAGTTTACAAACCTTGTTTCTATTCATATCACAGAGGTAAATTTATCCAGAAAATATGGTCTGGTCTTTGAAAAAAATAACAAATAAATGGACTTGGCAAAGGCTCTCATTCTTGGCTATGGGCTGCTTACTTGTCCTGATAAATATGTATTTCTCTCTACAGCTGCCAGCTGACTCATGTTAGGACTTTCTCTACCATACCACAGAAAGGCCTCTTCACCTTGGAAGCACACACACACACACACACACACACACACACACACACACACACACACACATACACACACACACACACACACACACACACACACACAATGTAGCCTCTCCCTCTGATTAGTTGGTTCCTTCCAAAACCTCTGATTTAAGGAGCAGGCCCAGTTCAACCAAGTCTTCATTCCTGTCCAGACTACATTCCTGACTCATCTTCACAGGCTTTCTCTATCATGACCCCACACCCTTGTCTCTTTACACCTTCATTTTATGTTATTTTTTCCTACTAGAATGTAACCTCTTTCAGGGAAGGGACTTTCTGCCTTTATTTTTATTTCTAGCACATATTTAAACTCTTAGTAAGTTTGTCACCTTAACTACTTGAGTTTATCTTTGTGGAGAGGAACTAGGACTGATAAGACTACTAGTATAAAAAGATCAGTGATAGAAACTGAAAACAAATGTTATAGGGAACACTCTGATTATGTTGGTGGTGGTGGTCCTTCTTTCTGGAAGAGGACCAATGACATCAGGAGGGTGATATCTTGACTTGCAAGTGAATTGGATTTAAGTGAGGCAGGGCTGTGCAAAGTCAACAACCTCACTCTCCTCTAGAGTCATCAGAGTCCAGTGGCAAGACATAGGTCAACATGACTGGCAATGGTCCCCTATGGGGGTGGGGGTGGGGAGTGTTAAAAGGAAACTCCTAACCCTACCTCCTTTTAATTTTGCTAAGTGGAGTCCCTGGGATCATCCAAAGGGGTCGTAGGATAACAATCCAGGGATATGCTAGGAGTTAGAGGAAATTCTGCACTATAACTCAGATAAGATTTCAGATTGAGAGGTCCTGAGAAGAAGCAGGAGAAAGGGGGCTTTAAAGTCAGGCTTTAAAATACCTAAGAACTTCTCTAGCTATCTGGCTGGATGGGTACAGCTGACTGGGGTTGGTTTGGCAAAAGAGCACACTTTGATATCAAACTGAGAAATTCCTAACAGCACCATAGCTAAAAATCATCTAGTGTTGGCGGACAAAAATAGCTGCAACAGCTCAGTGAAGAATCCCCGTCACAATGAGCAAAGCTCAATAGCACCTCATTTGACTGGATGCTAACCCACAACTGGGGAATTCCACAACCTAGAAATCCTAAGATCCTCCTGGAAAGTAATTTCTCCCACTTGGGTTCATGTGACTAAAGGTCAGCAAATCAAGAAGCAAGGGTTGAGTTATAGGAACAGGATATTTATTAGGTGATTTGAGGGGAGAATGTCTTAAACTTGGGGCTGTAAATTGGTAACCTTGGTGTCTTAGGAGTCAACATAGATCAAGTTTATTTTGGTAGTGATGCTGCTCTGTAGTTAAAACCAACAGACTACGGACTATAGTGGTGCCACTGGAAGTCTTTAGTTCATCTCAACAGCTTATCAAGGTGAGACTAGAAGTCTCCAAGGTAGCAGAGGCCTCCTTCAAGTTAGAATCAGCAGTTCTATCCTGTTGTTGAATAAAATACAGACTGAGGGTCTATTTACGCAAGTCTGTAGCCCTCTTTCTTTGACTTCTAAGGTTACTTCTAAGGTCCTCCCAACTCCAGGGCCTAAGGTTACTTTTTCTGGGGAGATGTTTCTCTCAAAATCACAATACAAGTTTTATTCATTTCCTCTACACCACAAAATACCCCAAACCTGGAGAAGATACTTGGGGGCCCAAATATAAATGGAAGACCTGGTCATTACACAACATAATTATACATATAATTTGAGACTTTTAAGTTAAAGGATCAATTTATTTCCTCTTACTCATCAAAACTTTTTCACAACATTATAAATATGACAACAAATATTTCTCAGGCACTGACTACCTGCAGAGTGCTGTGCTATGCCCTAAGGGAGATTCAAAGTTTAGTTAGCATCCAGTCTCTACACTTGCAGTATAGTAGTAGGTTAAAACACAAACATACAGGTTTAAAATTCGCATTACATAATAACCACATTAGAGAGTCACCAAGCAAAATTCTATGTGGGCTTTAAAGAAAAGGCCATTACCAACTGGGAGTGGAGATTAGGACAGGCTTCTGGGAAGATGTAACATTTTCATTGGCCTTTAAAGAGTTGGAAAGAATTCAACAATCAAAGAGGTTCAGAGAAGGCAGCCAACAAACAGCTCAACCAAGGTAGAAGAGTGAGAGCACAGTGTATATGCCAGAGGGAGATTTGTGTTGTTCAGGCTGCACACAGAGCATGTGGAAGGGAGTGATATTTAGGTAAGGCTAGACAAAAGACTGGTAAGGGTCACGTGAAGCTGTGGATTACTTTGAATATCACAAAAGGAATTTATCTACTAGAGCAGTGTTTTTGAACAAGTAAAATGTCTAGATTCTGTGAACTCCTTGAGGGGAGGAAATATTTTATTTAATAATAACAGCTAGCATTTATATACTTCCTATGTGCCAGGCATTGCGCTAAGAGCTTTTTCTGTTCAATCATTTTTCAGTTGTGTAGTGTTCTTTGTGACCCCATTTAGGGTTTTCTTGGCAAAGATACTGGAGTGGTTTGCCACTTCTCCAGCTCATTTGACAAATGAGGAAACTGAGACACACTAGGTTAAGTGACTTGCCCAGGATCACACAGCTAGTGTGATAGGTCAAATTTGAACTCAGGACCCACTTAGGGTTTTCTTGCTAATGATATCAGAGTGGTTTGCCATTTCCTTCTCCAGCCCATCTGACAGATGAGGAAACTGAGATAAATAGGGTTAGGTGACTTGTCCAGAGTCACCCATTAAATAAGTATCTGGGTCCAAATTTGAACTTAGGAAGATGAATCTTCCTGACTCCAGGTCCAGCTCTCTATCCACTGTACCAACTAGCTGCCCCTATAGACCCATTTAATTTTCACAATAAGCCTGGGGGGTCAGTGCTAATGATGGGGTGCTGTAACATTTGTAACATTTGGGGTGCCTTTGTAACATTGTTGTAACTTCAGTTTGTAAAAATCTCACTTGTGTTTTGGTACCTATGTTTGTAAAAGCCTGGGCAATTAAGTTGTAAAATCATACTTCCCCCAGAACAGGAAGGCAAAAGGGAAAGAGTCAACCTTACTCTCACTGAATCTGGCTTAGGGAAGGAATGACATAAACTCTAAACTGGGCATCTTGCCACATAGAAGAGTAGGGGGAAAGGGGATGAGAGGTGGTGTGATGGAGG
>CM053588.1:223263377-223281047 GCA_028646515.1 Pseudochirops corinnae
GTGTATATATATATATATATATATATATATATATATATATATATATCCCTCTGGCATATTTATTGTGCTCTCACTCTTCTGCCTTGGTTGAGCTGTTTGTTGGCTGCCTTCTCTGAACCTCTTTGATTGTTGAATTCCTTCCAACTCTTTAAAGGCCAATGAAAATGTTACATCTTCCCAGAAGCCTGTCCTAATCTCCACTCCCAGTTGGTAATGGCCTTTTCTTTAAAGCCCACATATATATATATACAATTGTTATATATATATACATATATATACAATTATTATATATACATATATATACAATTATTATATATATACATATATACAATTATTATTATTATTATTATTAACTACGTCCAACTGGAACTTGAGATACACAGGCACTGTGGCAGGGAGATCCATCCCGCACTACCAGAAAGTCAGAGGGGTGAGGGGGGAAGACATAGGAGAGAATAGATTGAGGGAGGGGGGATACAATGGGATGGCTGTTTTGGGGCGGTGGGTAGAGGAAAGATAGGGAGAAAATTTGTAACTCAAAATTTCATGGAAATGAATGATGTAAACTAAATTAAAAAAAAATTTTTTTTTAAATCACACTTCCCCCAGCCATAAAGTATTAACTCTGCCTCTCCCCTAAGCAAGCACTCTGTATAGCTGCAATTATCCCTGCTTGGTACTATAACAAGCTATACCTATGAATCCTTCACAAAAGCATTTATAAAACAATCCCTTTAGTTTAGACTCTAGAGAAATGTATACTTCCCTTGTTCTAGTGGCTAGCTGCACCTAATGAATTCTTCAGTGCACTATCAGTAAGATAACTCCTCACCATTAGGTACACCCTGGATTGCCAATTAGTCTAGTTTCCCAACATCTATCTTGTCAAACAGGACATTGATAGGTAACAGATAGGACACCTCTCAGTCAGCCCTGACCAAAAATGACCCAGTGACATTTCAAAGCAAAAACCACACCTCCTGGTAGCCCCTCATGGGCTTTATCCCAGTGAATTATGGGCCATATGCCCACGCAGTTGATATAAAAAATGCATGTTCCTTTAAGCACTGACCACTCCTTAACTCCTCCCTAATCCCACCCTTACCCACCTAGTTAGCATAATTGATACCTGATTTATGGTTTTATTACTATATAATCTGTATTTCAAACTCCTGCCTTTCGAAGGTGTCCTTAAGAAACTCCACTTCTGCCCGCTGCAAAGTCAGCATAACAATAAACTTTTACAGTCCTCACTGCCAAGGTTGCTTGAGTCCAGGGAATTCATTTCAGACTAAAAAGAACCCTGCAGGGATTTCTTAGAAATGAAAAACCTTCTCCCTCATCACTATTATTATCTCCACTTTGCAGCTGAGAAAACTGAGGCAAACAGAGGTGAAGTGATTGCCCAGTATCAATCAGTCCACATGTATCCAGTGCCTACTATATGCCAAGAATTGTGCTAAGTGCAGAGGATACAAAAAGAGGCAGAAGAAAGTTTCTACCCTCAAACAGCTTACGACTTAAGCTAAGTTTCATATAGCTAACTACCTGCCTAGTATCTGTGGCTGCATCCTTTTGAAGTCAGGCCCAGTTCTTACCTACTACACCACCTAGGTACCAATTTTGTTTTTTAATTCATAGAACATGGTAAACGCTTAACAAATGTTTGTTGATAAATATATTGTCCATAGCAGACTTCATTGCTCTTGGCTAGGAACTTGGGGGAAAGAGCTTTCAGGGTTGAGTTACATAATTAATCAATCAGCAACAGTTGTTATGCATCTGCTAGGTACCAGGCACTGGGTAATGCAAAGACAAAAATCCTGGAAGATTCTGACCTCAAGTAGGGGTCAATATTAGGGGTGACAGCCCTTCCCTGCACATAAATACAAAATAAACACAAGGTAGTTAGGCACTAGCTGGGGCTGGCAGGATTTCTGTTAGTGCATCAGGAAAAGTTTTGTTACAATGATGCTTGAGTTGATCATTGAAGTGAGGAGGGATTCTGTGAGGCAGGAGGAAGGGCATTCTTGATATGAGGCACAGCTAGTACTAAATCATTAAGACAGGAAATGGAGGGGTAAGCATGAGGAAGACAGTGAAGGCCAGTTGGGCAGGGCTGTACCTTACAGGAAGAGGGATGATGTAGAAGGAAGCTGTGGGAAAGTTATGTGTTATCAACAAACAAGCAACAGAGGAAAAAAAGAATTATTTTTTAAGTAATTGGGTTTTTAAAAATTGACACTGGAAGTTTCACTAACCAGTAAATATCGAGCCTGGCAGTTAGGTGGCTCAGCGGGTAGAGTTCTGGGCCTGGAGTCAGGATGCCCTGAGTTCAACTCAGGTCTCAGATAGGTACTGTATGACCTTGGAAAAGTCACTTAACCATGTTTGCCTCGGTTTCCTCAACTGTAAAATGAGCCAGAGAAGGAAATAACAAATGACTCCAGTATCTTTGCCAAGAAAACTCCAAATGAGGTCATGAAGAGTCAGACACGACTGAAAAATAACTAAAAAAAAAAATGCTCAAGATTTCCAATCGAGAAGCATTATACTAGTTTCTAACTGCCTTGAGGAGGGGGAACCAAATCTTCTCTTTGTATTACCCATGGTGATTAAACACTGTAAATAGTAAATACTTGTTGAAAAAATCTGTTCTGAGAAGGAAAAAAAAAAAACCACCCACACTACATAACTACTTCTAAAAGTTTTCACTGCTCAAAACTTAGTTTTTAAACTTTTGGCATTTAGCCTTATCCAAGGTGATGCAATAATAAACATTGTACACTTAAACACTGTCTGAAATACATGTATTTTTTTTTTTTTATTAACAGCCTATGGAGTAGTGGGATAATTCTAGTCATTCTACTCTATTCATAATCCTTGACAAATATTTACTAGGCAAGCATCCACTATGTGAATGGCACGCTATCAAGCACTTTAAATATTCTTTCCTTATTTTTTGGTACACTGCCTTGCTGCCTCCCACTCTACTGCCATTCTAGGCACACCTCCATGAAAATGACTTTGTTTTTCAATATATCACCTGTTTCTTTTTGCCATTATCCACTGATATCCCAATTCTAAAAATTATGTAAGTAAATATGGCTAGACTAAAAAGATACCCACCCCAAGATGTTATAAACGCAGGAGAATAGCAATCGCATAAGAAAACTACTGCTCTGAAGCTAGCTTGTTATGTTACAGTAGAAAGAGCACAGTATATGCAATCAGGGGATCTAGGTTCAAACCCTGGCACTATCATTTTACTATACATGTGTAACCCTGGGCAAGTCACTTCACCTCTAATCCCCAATGCGGGAATTAGACCAGTCTTCTTATACTTTACTGCCCACCATCCACTATTTCTACCCTCCTGGCTGTTCCATGAGCAGGACCTTCCCATCTCTCAAGTTTCTTGCATTCTCTCTGGCTGCCTCCCCATGCCTAGAGCACTCTCTCAGTTGACCTCCCTAGCTTCAAGTCCTCAGCCTTCACCAAACCCTTAGAATTCAGGGTCTTCCCTTTTAAAATCGTTTCCTATTTAACCTGTATAGAATTTGCTTTGTATAGAAGTTTGAATGTTGTCTTCCCCATCAGACCTTAAGCTCCGTGAGGACAGGGATTATCTTTTGCCACTTTTTTTAATCCTTAACGCTTGGCACATAGTAATAATTCAACCTATGTTTTGTAAGCTCCGGTGCTTTATTTCAAGGAGCTAAATAAATGATGACTGATTGATGAGCTTTAAGTTCCTATTGAATTCTAAATGTATGATCTTATGTTGAGGTTACGTAGCAGGACAAAACAAAACAAAAACGGCATGAGAGTTTTATTGAGAAAAAAAAAAGAAAGCACAAAACATAAAAGCCGCATATCCTAATGGGTGGAAATAGCCTTCCATGAGGTGCCAGGGTGCTCACAGCCCAGTTAGCACGTTCCAACTTGAAGGGTGAATGCCCGGGGGTAGTCGCTGGTGGAGTCACTAACGGCTCTCTCGTAGAGACTACAAGAGGTTGAGGCTCCCTGGGCCACCTCTAGACACTGCTTCGGCCAGAACAAGCCCGGGAAAGCAAGCATTCGGCAGCCGAGGACCCCAGCGGGCACTGCGCTGCTCGCTGTGAGACCAGCTCTGGTCCAGCCTGAGCCTTGGATCTTGACCTTAGTAAAGAGTGGTGGACCTCCTGGAGGCTGCTACAGGGCCAGACCGGCCAGAAAAGCCTGGGGCCAGGGGAGGCGGTGCAGATACCCACAAGGGGAGGTAAAAAGGGCGCGACAGCAGCAGCTACAGCGGCGGCCGCAGATGGGCGCGGCTAGGGCGGGGTGGACCCAGCGCTGCAGTCTCCCCGCGGGGCTCACTCTGTAGCCCCCTCCCCAGGCAGTCTCTTCCCTCCCCCCCCTTACTTCCGCTGCACCAGACCGGGTAGTGGCTCTGCGGGGACGGAAGCAAAATGCGAGGCTGGGGCTGAGTAGAGGAGGAGAAGGAGGAGGAGGAAGAGGCCCCGCGGCGCTGCGCCTGGGCGGAGGATGGGGCGGCGCTCCAAGCCGCAGCTGCAGCAGTCCCTAGGCCAGTGGCTGCGGCTGCTCTGGCTGCAGCCGCTGGCCTTCCTCCCCATGGGCCTGGTGCAAGGGGAGGAGGTGGCGGCGTTATCAGGTAAACTGTACAATCTTGCTCGTTCTCCCGCTCTTTTCTGTCCTTGTTTCCTTTTTTTTTTCTTCCGCCCAAGGAGTTTTCAGCAGTTGTGCGCCTGCCCCATCCGTGGGAGGGGAATTTGCTCTCCCAGTGGAAGCCCAGCCCCTGGCACCAAGACTTGTGGAGGCTGGCCGGTCTGGTCTAGTTCTTTCTCTCCTCCCCCACCTCGTCAGTTTCCCTTATGTAAGTGACCCCAGCCAGATGTGTTGGAACACCTGATACGGGTGGAAGGCAGGGTGCAGCTCTCTTTTTTTCTCTTCTCTCCTTCTCAGCCTGCAGCCACACGCACCACCCTTATACCTTCCAGCTCTTCGGCGGCTTCTCAGCCCCTTTCCTGTATGTACCATTTCTCACGAGCCAGTTTTTTGTTTCCCTTCTAACTCAAAGGTCTGGACTCATCTTGCCAACTGTGGTGTCTCCTTTATTAACAGTTTCACTATATGGATGTATCTGAACCTTGGAGGCCTGGGTTCCAGGGACCTCACTGAAGCATGGAATGAAGGCTCCTGGTTCCCACTTAACGCCTCGCTAGAGCTTTCTTTGGCCGGTGGCCAGGGCGTGCAGAACTGAATAAATATCCATCTTCCGGACCCCAGATGACTTGGGACCTTCAGGCTTCTAGCCCAGTTAGTTTTCGTTCCTACCCAAGTCCCGAAAACCTCATTTTTTTCCTTTTAACTTTCGACTGGGGGCAGTGCTCACAAGATTCATGTTATTATCTTCTCTGAGAATCATGTTTTTTTCATTGTGTGAGCTTCAGTACCACTTTTGATCACCCAGGTTCATCGTCCATACTGTGCCACTAAATTAACCTTGTGAAGCTTCCTTAGGCCGCTCTTTCTTCCTCTCTAAAACATGGGGGTTGAATTAAGTGATTATTAATACTATTTCCAGCTCTTAAACTTTTTTTTTTGGCGATTTATTATACTCTACTGTTCCCCAGAAACTCTCATTCCAAGAAATGGGGAGCATGGAGGCCTCCACAAAGCTTCCTTATACCCCATTTGGAGAGAAGCCAGCCAAAGGCGAGGAACTAGTGGTTGCTGGCTGTAGAGAATAGAAACTTCAGGTGGAGAACCACCCATGATTTTCAGCCAATAGGTGGAGACCCTAGAACTTTGAAGTACATAGTTGAGAGGTCTTGAATAGCCAGTCTGTGAAATTGACACTAAGTCAGTTTCTGTTTCTTAAACCACAGCAAACTTTTTTCATTGACATCTCTGAACTGAGGAAGTCTGTGTTTGAAATTAAAAGCAGATCTCTGGGCACATCAGTGCGTATGATAATTACAATCCCAATTTCATATTTCCTATAATAGATCCTCTGGAGAAATAAAAATATTTAAAGACATCTGTTTAAGCAGGTCGGAGAGAAGTCATAGAGATTGCGAAATATAATTTAGTGTGAATTGATCCCATTTGCCCTCTTGATGCTTGAACCCATGCCATCTTTCCTTAATAGGGAAAAAAGACAAGCAAGTTCTTGTCCCAGAGAGAAACTTTCTCTCCCCTCTCTCCCAACCAGTGAAGAAACCAAAACAGTTACAGTACAGTTTGGCAATCATTAGATTCATGTTTTTGACTTGGTCATGTTTTGAAATATCTGTTTTACACACAAAGGAAATTTAAATTTTATGGAGGTACTTTACTAAATCATCTGAAGAAGCAGGCTCCAGGACTGATCTTGGAGTCACAGGACAGACCTGAATTCAAGACCTGTCTTTAACACATTAGCTATAGGATCTTGGGCAAATCACTTAACCTCTTGGTTAAGACAGTGACTCTGGAGGAGAGAGTGAGGCTGGCTGAGGACTTTTCAGAGTTCTGCCCCACTCATAGCCAGTTCACGTACAAGTCAAGACATCACTTTCCTGATGTCATTGGCTCTCTTTGAGAACAAAGGACCAACAACAATAAATTACATGTGAGGTGCTGCTGAGTTGCTGATTCAGTAGAGTGAGTTTACACCTGGTGTTCTCAACACCCATAAAACCATGATTTCTGCACCAAAAACCTCTGAAATTTTTTTTTGGGGGGGGGGTAGTTTTAAGGTTGTCTAAGACTTGGAAGGCATTGTCTTCTTTTTAAAAGATAACCAAAACTATGTATTTCTTCTGGAGTTTTCACTGAACATTTGTTGTTTTGAGTATAAGAAATAGAATAGTAATAAACAGAATCATATATTGAGAGCTGGAAGGGACATTAGAGTCCAGTCAAACCAACCTTCCTCATTTTATTCATGAGGAAACTGAGGCACAGGGAGGTTAAATCAAGACATCAAGTGTCTGTGTTTGTTGACACATTCCTCTGAGCTCCTGCTATGAGCCAGGCACTGTGCTAAGAGGTAGGGATACAAAGAAAGACAAAAACCAGTCCCAGCTCCCAAGGAACTCACAGTTTAATAGGGGAGACATACATGCATATATATAATAAAGAGAGGATAATGAGAGATTATTATTGGAGATCATTTCAGTGGAACAGTACTAGCATTAAGGGAGATCAGAAAAGTCTTAAAAAGTTGAATTTTAGCTGAGACTTGAGAGAAGCCAGGAGATGGAGATAAGGAGGTTCTAGGCATGGAGTACAGCCACAGAAAAGGCAAGGAGTCCTGAGGTCCAGTATAGTGTGGGAGGACCAGTAAACCAGGAGGCCAGTGTCACTGGATCTCAGAGTATGTAGAGGGGAGCAAGGTATAAGAAGCCAGGAAATATAGGAAGAGGACAAGTTAAAAGGGCTTTAAAAACCAAAGAGAGGATTTTATATTTGATTCTGGGGGAAATAGGGGGCCACCATACTTGATCTTTGCTTTAGGAAGATCACTTTGGCATCTGAGCAGAGAATAGACTGGAATGGGAAAGACTGACCAGAAGGGTATGGCAAAAGTCTAGGCTTGAGGTAATGGGGGCCTGCACCAGGCTGATGTCAGTGTCAATGGAAAGAAGGGGGTAGATACAAGAGATGGGAAGGTAAAATCAACAGGACTTGACTACTGATTGGATATGGGTGATAAGAGAGTGTGAAGAGTTGAAGTTTTGAGCCTGGGTGATTAGAAGGTTAAGTGACTTCTCAGGGTTACGCAGCTTGAACCCAGGTCTTTCTGACTCCAATTTCAGTGCTATTACTGCCTTAAAAATTAAGAAAGTGCTTATGGGGGAGGAAAAATCACTTATTAATTGGTTGATGAGATCTATTTCTGAAAAAAATACATGAATCACACAGAAATTATTTAGGGAGGATCTTACTGTTTGAAGATCTGAAATAAAAAAAATTTAATAATGAAATTAATTATATCTATTTTGGAAGTTTGTATTTATGTGGGATGTTCTTAAACTGAGGTGTATCTATACAAACAAAGAATCAGCTCTTAAGTAAGATTCAATGTAAATCTTGAGTAAGACTTAATGAAAGGATAGCCAAAGAACTAAGTCAGAGGGTAAGATGTGAATTACTCCATGGTTGATCAGACATGGTGTGAAAAGAACAGTGGATTTGGACCTGGAGGACTTGGGTTTGAACCCCATCTCTGCTGCTTAGTCCTGCAACCTGTGTGGCCTCTGACAACCTCGTTAAGCCTTTCTTATGTCTCAGTTTCCTCAGGTACCTTCCATGTCTAAATGATCTGATCTCTGATGTGGACTTCCTAGGACAGAACATCATAAGGATAACATCTAGAGCTATTCCACATAGGAATATTGTAACTACTTTGAGGTGAAAAATGCCATTCTTGGATCCTACAAGATAAGGCAAAGACAAGATTTCCCCAGATCTTTTGAAAGGATCAGATTGTGAGAGTCGCACAGATAAGGGTCTTAGTTGGGTAGACAGTAAAGGGTGTGGGGTCACTAGTCTCAATACCAAAGGGAAGTTGTGCTTATTCTTATCAGACCTGATATGCTCCTAATCGGATGGTCATTTTGTCTCTATTTTATTTTTTTATTTTAGTTTCAATTTTTTTGCTTTTTGAAAGGGGGAGGGCAGGGCAGTTGGGGGTAAGTGACTTGCCCAAGGTCACACGGCTAGTGTTAAGTGTCTGAGGCTAGAGTCAGGTCCTCCTGACTCCACTGCTGGTGCTCTATTCACTGCGCCACCCAGCCGCCTCTCTCTATTTTATTTTTAAAATTTGTGTTATTTATGCTTTGCTCCTCAAACATACCAAATGAGCTTTCCCATTTAACCGAGAAAAATAGTTACTGATTGAGGCAGCTGAGTAGTGCAGTGGATATGGTATGCTAGGCTTGGAGTCAGGAAGACTCAAATTCAAATGTGGTCACATAGATACTTAGTAGCTGTGGGACCCTAGGTAACTCATTTCACCTCTCTTGGCTCAGTTTTCTTCATCTGTAAAATGGGGATCTTAATAGCATTATAACCCTCTAAGGGTTATTGTAAGTAGCAAATGAGATAATATTTATGAAGTGCTTGGCACAATAGTAGATACTTAATGGCTTATTTCCTTTCATACTTCCTAGAGTCCCTCAGCTCTCTGCAGAGAAGAAAGAAATGCTTTTTCTTCTCTGAGTGATCATTTCATAGCTTAGAAGTATTTGACTTATTAGAATACAAAGCAGTTTTAAAAACTGTCCTCAGGCACAACTTCCCTTCATACATTAAAATCATATGAGACTATGACAAATGTACCTATGGAGATAACCTTGTTCAGTGATCCATCCACTGACATCAAGTGAGGTGATGAGGACACTCTGTATTCACCTGTGGAGTCCACCACTGACATGGCAAATGTCCAGCCTGAAGACCAAATAGAAAGATTCCCTAGTTTTTTACTTTTCTTTTTAAACTTTTAATTGACGTATCTTGGTTTTATATGTTACCTACATTCTCCAATATATTTCTCCCTCTTCCTCTTCCCAGAGAACCATCCTTTGATAAAGAGTATTTTAAGAAGAGGAAATTAAAAAAAAAATTCAGAAAAACTAGCGCATCAAGTCTGACATTATATGCTATATTCCATGTTAGTAGTCCTCATCACTTCCAAAAAAAGGTACATTTTCATATTTCTCCCTTGGAACCAATCTTGGTTCCCAAATTTCCCAATATTCAAATTCAAATTCAAAATTTCCCAATATTCAAATTCAGATTCAGAATTTCCCAATATTCCGTTTCAGTTATTTTGCTGTTTTTTCCATTTGCTTTGTTGTAATAATTGTAAATGTTTTTTCATGTTCTGCTTACTTCACTTTGCATTCATTCATGTAAGCCTTCCCATGTTGTTGTTGTTCACTTGTGTCTGACTCATCATGCTCCCATTCGGGGATTTTTTTTTTTGGCAAAGATACTGGAGCAGTTTGTTATTTCCTTCTCCAGCTCATTTTCCAGATGAAGAAATTGAGGCAAACAGGGTTAAGTGACTTGCCTAGGGTCACACAGTAAGTGTCTGATGCCAGAGTTGAACTCAGGAAGATGAGTCTTTCTGACTCCAGACTCCAACACTGTACTGCTTACCTAGCTGCCCTTCCCATACTTTTCTGTATTCATTTCTATCAGCAAAGTAATATCCCTGTTACCTCCATATGCCAAAGTTATTTAGTTATTCCCCAATTTGTTTAGTTATTCCTCAGATCTTATAGGTATCTGCTTTGTTTCCATTTCTTTGATATGACGAGAATTGCTTCTCTAACTATTTTGTTGTATGTGGCATCTTTTTTTTTCTCATTGATTTCCTTGAGATAGTCAAACAGTAGTATCTGGGAGCCAAGGGGTAGGAGCATTTTTAACATAGTTCCATATTGTTTTCCAGAAAGATTAGACTAATTAATAATAGTTCCATCAACAGCGTGCATAATATTGGACCTGTCTTTCCACTACTCTTCCAATAGTGATTATTCCCAGATATTATTGTCTTTGCCAGTTTGCTAAAGTGAAATCTTAGAGTTGTTTTTATTTGCAGTTCTTTGGAGAACTCTTTATTCCTATCTTTTGATCATGCATTGAGTTGGGAATAGTTTTTGGCTTTATATATTTGTTTTACCCTGTATTTCTTAGGTGTTAGACCCCTACAAAGTATATATTTGATGCTAAGATATTTTCTCAGTTGTACCCTTCCCTTCTCGTCCTGCTTGCATAAATTTTGTTTGTACAAAAGCTTTTCAGTTTTGTGCAGATAAAATTACTGACTTCATTTATAGTCATGACTTCTATCCAGTATTTGGTAAAAAATTCTCTCTCTAGCCATAGCTATATAAGTCACCTGATCTGCTTTTTTATCATCTGACATTTAATATCCTAATCATGCATCCATTTTGAGCTCATGGTGATAAATACGTTCATACACACACACACACACACACACACACACACACAGAGTGTAAGATGATGCTGGTCTAAACTTAATTTCTGCCAAACTGCTTTTCAGTTTGAGAAATTCTTGTTAAATGCAGAATACTTCCTCAAGTAATTTCTGTTCTTGAATTTATTTAATGTCTTTCAGGGATTTTAGTTTATGATGCTTAAATCTTTATCCCCTTATGTTCTTTCTTGTGATCATCCCTTTCTTGTTCTTTTATCATATAATGCTTTTTAAAACAATGACCTCTAGCCGTGAAATGATTCATTTCATTACTAAGTCTTCCCATCATCGTTGTACTTCTTCACCTTTCTTATGCTGTTCTTGTTTAGAGTGTTTTTAAGTCAAATACTTTGGTTATATCTGTTTGATTATTTTTTTATTTACAGGAATACTTCAAATGTGCTTCCCTTTTGTTGAATTTCCATCTTTTTTCATTATTAGGTTCAGGTTTACAAGGAATGTCATTTTGGGTTGTGTTTTAAGTTCCTTTGCCTTTTAGTATATAGTACTGTTCCATTCCTTTCTGGGATTTCTCGTGAAGGCAGAATAATCTTGTATCATTTGAGGGTTGTTTTTTTCCCCTTTGTAACTGAAGATCTTTCTCTTGGCCTCTTGCAAAATTTGTTGTTATTCATAGAAATTGTTAACCACTAAATATCGAGGAGTTTAAAGTGTGATTTTTTTTTTTGGTTTTGTTTTTGCTGGCAGTTCACTATAGATTCTTTCATTCTGCCTTTGTTATCCATGTTCAGAAGTTCTGGGTGGTTTTCTTGTATGTTTTTCTTGTAGTGTGGTATTTGATTTTGGTTTTGTTTTTTAATTTATCATAGGACATTAAATCCAGATCTTAGAGACTATATAGCCCAATAATCTCATTTTGTAGATGAGGAAACTGAGACCTGGGAACTTAAATGCTTTAACCATGTTCATACAGGTAATAAGCATCAGAAACATGAATTGAACCCAAGACCTCTGACTCCAAATTATGATTCTTAACTTGTCTCTGCCCATCTTCAAGGTCAGCATAAGATTCAGGTATGGAGCGACATTACTCGTGTCAGAAAGACCTGAGTTCAAATATGACTTCAGACACTTAATAGCTGTGTGACCCGGGACAGGTCACTTAACCTCTAATGGCCTCAGTTTTCTTAACTGTAAAATGAAGATAATAATAGAACATAAATTCCAGGGTTGTTGTCAAGATCAAATGAGATAGTATTTGGAAAGCAAACTCAAAGTGCTGTAGAAATGCTAATTATTCTTATCATTTGTTATCATTATTATTCTTGGTGGTGGGAGAGAGAGAGAGAGAGAGAGAGGCTTAGAGAAAGCGACTTCTCTGAAGACTTGTTGGTCATGCCACCAGGCTTCCCTATTTATTAATTGCCAGGTTCTACAAATACTTGTATCTGTAGATGCCATTGCACATTGAACTCTGGAAAGCCACAAAGTTTTCTCCGTGAAATCCCTAGCAGTGCAAGATTGATCTATGCGTGTAGCCTAGAGTAAAAAAGCAAATGGGAAAACTCAGATTGCCCAGGCTCTGATATTTATCCAGCGGAGCAAACACCATTCTGAATTAGTCAGCAGGTGTGTATGTTTTAAAAGGACTAAACTGCCCATACCCTTTGACCCAATCATCCAGCTCCTGGCCGAGCAGGTCAGTTACAACTCTGTAAATAACAAAATATTCATCACAGCATTATCATTTTTGCAACAGTCAAAAATTGGAAACCAATCAATTAATAAGCATTCATTAAGGACTTATTAATCATAGACAGAGGGAGCCTATTAACTTTATTGTTCAGTCATTTTTCAGTTGTTTCTGACTGTGACCCCATTTGGGGTTTTCTTGGCAAAGATACTGGCATTGTTCGCCATTTCTTTCTCCCACTGATTTTACAGATGAGGAAACTGAGGCAAAGAGTGTTAAGTGACTTTTCCAGGAGCACACAGCTAGTAAGTATCAGACGCCAGATTTGAACTCAGGAAGATGACTCTTCCTGACTCCCAAGACTGGCACTCTCTCCACTGCACCTCCTAGCTGCCTTATCAACTAGAGAATGACTAAACAAATTGTATTTAAATGGAGTGGAATATTATTGTGCTGTAAGGAATGACAAATATGAGGAAATCAGAGAGACTTGTATGTGTTTATGCAGAGTGAAGAGAATAGATCCAAGTGAACAATATCCACAGTGACTACAATAATATAAGTGAAAATGACACAAAAATGCTGTGGATTAACTGCAGTGACTTATCTTAGTCCAAGTATATAAAAAGGAGGAAATGAAGCTTAATTGATGAAGTGTGGGTGGGGAGTCAGGGAGCTATGAGGTCATGTTCTACCTTAGACACTTACCGGCTGTTTGACCTTGAGCAAGTCTATTAGCTTTCCAAGCCTTAGTTTCCCTAGCTATAAAATGAAGATGTTAGACTCATTGGTTTCTAAGGTCTCTTCCAACTCAGAATCTATTATCTTATGATCCCTATGGAATAGATGGATTTTGGTTACACAAGGATGCATATGCCTCCAGGTACGATGGCTTTGTTTATTAGGTTTTGGAGGCTTCAGTACTGGGGAAGCATATCGGGAAATAATTTTAATATTTTTAAAAGGGGGAATAAATGAAAGTTAATAACCGGCAAAAAATGTATATCTTGGCTTGGCGCTTGAAATAAGCAGTAAGCTGGGCCCAGAAATGAGTAGGAAGAAAAGATCGGTTTAAAACTCATTTGGGAATTTGTGTGGTGCTGTCAGTGAGGTCAGACTTCTGGCTGCTGCAAAAGCCCATCTTGTTAGCACCAGCCTTCCCCCAGTGATATCATATAGCCTGGAATCATGGAACACCAAGTTCTCAGAAGAACTGAAATTTTAATTAATCCAAAGGTCAATAGAAAAACACATAGTGGGAGTGAGAAGGCCACAGCATGTTACTAACAATGACTTCTTGGGAGAAGTGGTATAAAAGACATTATTGAGTAAGTGTGAGGAATTTAGGTTAAATGTGGTGTTCCTTAAAATAATGGAACAGTTGTTTCAAAGGTAAAACGTCTGAAGAGGTAAAAGGGAATCCTTATCTCTGTCTGGGGCAGGGTGAGGAGGAGAACATGACAGAAGGAAGGGAGAACCTTGGAAGCGCTCTAGGTATGAGGTTCTCTCCCCAAGGCTAGAGATGGACTGTTTGAAGAGGAAGCAGCATCTTCTGCTTTAATGATGTAGATTCAGGTGCCTTGAAGAGGAGAGAAAAGTCATCCAATATTAGTCCGAAGAAAAAGAGACAAGCCATGGTATTTGGCAACTTCCTCCTGAGGGCTCTTAAAACAGCCGTAATATTGAACTGACCTAAACAACAGACAGGAATGTAGTCTTCCCAAAACATTATAGAATCATGGATTTAGAACTAAGAGACTTTAGAGGCCATTTAGTCTAAATCTCTCATTGTACAGTGGAAAAGGCTGAGACACAGAGAGCTTTTCAGGGAAAGCTTCCCAAGCCTGGGTAGCTCTTATGATTAGTACCTCCTCTTGATGATTCCTGCAGGAACAAATGATATCACCAGAAGTGACCTCAGAGTCGATGCTAGGGGTTGTGAAGTCCTGGGCAAGAAGTTGCAGACCTTTGGAGTACAGGTGGCCTTGTCATCATGGCATCTCATTAAAAGAGCAGGCTTCAGAAACGAAGAGTGCAGCTGATGTATCAGTAGCACATCAAGAAAATGCAATCAGAGAATGGGACTTTTGGATAGAAGAAATTATTAGCTCTTACGTAAGGATGGAGTGTATCTAATGAGGACAAATAAAAATATGTTTGAATGAGTATGGCCAATTAATCAAGATAGATTTAAATCGCAAAGGAGAAGAAGAGGGAGAAAACTGTCTGTACATATATGTGTGTATGTGTGTATATATATATATATCCACCTACCAGAGACTACACAGAGTAAAAATTATAGCATAGGAGGAAATGAGTAGAGAGGATCAGTAATTTACAGAGAAGTAAACCAGAGATCTTAATGAAAGGCAAATTTTACATCATAATTAGATACTCAATAGGATCACAGATTTAGAGCTGGAACCATAAAGGCCTTCTAGTTCTGGCCCCTTATCTTACAGTTGAGGAAACTGAGACTTAGTTTAAATAACGTGCCAGTTGCATAGCTGCTGAGTGCCAGAGGAAACAGTCCCGATTCCAAATCTAGCACTATTCACTCTGCTACTGTCTCTAGCATGAGACTCATGACTGCAATATCACTACAGAAAAAATTATTCCAATGAAACAGTGCCATAGTATTATATAGTAAAATATACTTTTGAGGCAGTACAAGAATTAGAGGGATAAATCATCCTGAAGATTTTTGTTAAGTGAGGATTGGTGGAGAAATGATAATATGAAAATGGTGGGGACCTTGGGAGGAACGACTACTCTGTCTTGTAGTTTGTGGTTGAGGAGCAAAGATGATCTGGCCATAGTCTAAAAAGCTCTCTACATTTTGAGAAAATAGATTAAAAAGATTTTAAAGAAGAATATGACTTAAAATTACTACTAAATTATCTGAAAGGAATAGAAGCCATTTAGAATGAAATTCTGATGACACAAATTATTCCAGTTAAGAGGGAAATGGAGAGATATCTCAACAGATTGATGAGCTTACATAGGGAATTTATTGCCCAACTTCATTTTTTAAAAAAAATGTATGTAGAAGATAGAAACAAAAAAACAGGCAATGGAGGGTGGATACCATCAAGGAGCAGCATCTTTGCAGAGCACTCAGGAGTACTGAAGCTATAAATGTTATAGACAATATCAAGGACTTTTTTTTAAAGCCATTTTAGATGCAAGAAGATAATGGAGAACTAGAAAAACTGAGGTAGATGGGATGATGATAATAGATAACAGAGAATTCAGGACTTCTGAGCTCAGATTTTGCTTCTGCTTTCCTTGGAAAAGAACGTAGAAAGTTCTTCATTGGGGAAACATCTGACTTCCTCCTAGGTAGATGGATTAGGCAGACAAGGGCTATAGAAGCTTAGGAAGTGCTCTCTCCTCTCTCCTGTCTCTCTCTCTCTCTCTCTCTCTCTCTCTATCTATCTGAAAGGGGAATTGAATAGGTAAAAGAAGCAATGGCATGATATTATATACTGAGAAAATATATTTTGGAAGAAATACAAGGACTTGTGGGTGAGACTAACCCTTAGATGCTGCTAGATGATGCACTTAGAGACCTAGAGTCAGGAAGATCTGAGTTCAGATCCAGCTTCATGAACACTCTTATTTGGATGTGTAACTCTGGAGAAATCCTTTATCCTCTATTAGCTTCAGTATCTTCATCTATAAAATCTTTTTTTAATCTGTGAATCTTTTTTTAATCTTTTATTTATTTATTTTTAGTTTTCAATATTCATTTCCACAGGATTTTGAGTTATAGATTTTCTCTTGTCTCTCCCCTACCCCCACCCTAAGATATTGAGCCTACTGAATACCGCTTCCTCCAATTTGCTCACTCCTATATCCTCCCCCATGCCACCTAACTTTCTAGTAGGGCAGGATGGATTTCTATACCCCAGTGCCTGTATACTTTATTTCCCAGTTGCATGTAAAAATCAATTTTTTTAAACATTTGTTTTTAAAACTTTGATTTCCAGATTCTTTCCCTACTTCCTTCCTCACCCCCATTGGGAAGACAAGCAATTCAATATAGATTGTACATGTGTAGTGTAGGCAAATTGTTTCCATAGTAATTATATTGTGGAAGACAAACTGTATTTCCCTCCATCCTATCCCACCTCCCCACTTATTCTGTTTTCTCCTTTGACCCTATCCCTTTTCAAAAGTGTTTGCTTCTAATTACGCTCTCTTCCAATCTGCCCTCCCTTCTATCATTCCCCTCTCTTATGCCCTTCCCCACTATTTACCTGTAGGGCAAGATACCTACTTGAGTGTGTATCCTCCTGAAACCAAACTCAGTGAGAGTAAGGTTGACCCATTCCCTTTCACCTTCCTGCTCTTCCCCTCCATTTTAACAGTTTTCTCTTACCTCTTTTATGTGAGATAATTTACCCTATTCTATCTCTCCTTTTCTCCTTCTCCCTTTTAATTTTCTCACCTTTTAATTTTATTTTTTAGATATCATCCCTTCCTATTCAACTGCCCTCTGTCTATGTATATATGTACACACATATAACATGTATTTATACACACATACACTCTCCTATACATACATATATGTATGTGTGTGTGTGTGTGTATATATATATATATATATATTCCCTTCAACTGTCTTCATACTGAGAAAAGTCTCATGAGTTACAATTATCATTTTTCCATGTAGGAATGTAAGTAGTTCAACTTTATTAGTTCTTTATGATTTCTTTTTCCTGTTTACCTTCTCATGCTTCTCTTGCTTCTTGTACTTAAAAGTCAGATTTTCTGTTCAGTTCTGATTTTTTCAACAAGAATGCTTGAAAGTCATCTATTTCATTGAATGACCATATTTTCCCCTGAAGCATTATACTAAGTTTTGCTGGGTAGGTGATTCTTGGTTTTAATCCTAGCTGCTTTGACCTCCAGAATATCATAGTCCAAGCCCTTAAATCCCTTAATGTAGAAGCTGCTAGATCTTGTGTTATCCTGATTGTATTTCTACAATCCTCATATTATTTCTTCCTGACAG
>CM053588.1:223281547-223301174 GCA_028646515.1 Pseudochirops corinnae
GAGGGGGAGAAAATATGTAACTCAAAATCTTGTGGAAATGAATGATGCAAACTATAATAAAATTAAAAAAAAAAAAAAGAACTCAACATTTTAAAAAACAAACATTAAAAATTGTTTTTACATATTATTGGGAAAAATATTAACTCATCAAAAAAACAACAAAGATTTTGTAGAAAGAAACATTTAATTTTGCTGAAGAAATACCATTTAAAAATTCATTTTTGCCTTAGTCCCTAGTTCTAGGTCCTATGCCTTTAACCACTGAGAGTAAAACTGGACCCTGACTTGGCTCAGTGATGCAACACAGCTTTGGTTTTCCCCACCCCACTTCTGCCTTTTGTTCTTCCTTCCAGAGAAGATTCCTTAAGAATGCTTAAGAAAGTATTTGTGAATTTTAGAAGAGAAAAAGTCTAGGACAAATACTAAAAGAGAATTAATGCTACAATATATGAGTGCTATTGGACCATTAGCCTGTGGACAATTTTTTTCAGTTCCAGGCTTTTTCTCCTTCCCTATAAAAATATTGTCATTTATTTCCCTTCCTCTCTGGTTTAATGTCACAAAATCAAAAACAAAGGTCTTTTCCCATGGATCCATAAGGTGTTGCTACAAAAATAGAATGTGGCAAGGCACAGACAGACCTGTGATTTCATCGGCACAGGGAACTCCCATGTGAAGAAGCTTCCTCTATCAAGGCATATTGGCACCTTCAGTCTTAGTGAGTTCCCTGGGGCCCTGAGGTTAAGTCACATGTCAAGGGTCACACAGCCAGCATGTGCAAAAGGTGGGGCTGACCCTGGACCTTCTTGGTTTCAAGGCTAGCTCTCTACCCACTCTGCCACTCTTCTTCAAAAACCAAAATACTTCCTAATAAATTATTTGAATATTAGAAGGTAAACATGTTCAAACATTATTTGAACATTACCATTCGAACAAAATATGAAAAGTAACCCTGGTATCATGAACTTATATTCCATGAGAATATCATCGAAACCTAAAAAAAAAGAACGTGTTTTCAAAGTTATCAATCTTTATCCAACACACCTAAAACAAAATGAAAAATCAAATAAGGAATGGTGTATAAAGCTCATTTGTCACATTATCAATGGTCTCTTCCTCTAGTTGAGAACTGAAATTCGCTGGAAGAGAAGACAGCTTCTTTCACTGTGAGGATCAAGAGGAAGATTCAATGCAACAAAGATAAGGCACCTCTTCGTGCTGGCTGACCTCCTGAGGAACAGAAAGAAAGCAACCTATTGTTCCCAGGAAGACTTTCCATTCTAGGAAACTCAGAAGGAATCTTTCAAAGAATCTTGATTGCCACCTACAGCACAACAGGCAGCAGAACTTGCCAGCAAGGCTGACTTCCAGGCACAAAAGATCCTTATAATGTCTAATTTCCCTCTCCCTTGGGACCCATCTGTGTTACAGGGAAATTGCTGTGGCCTCAGTTTCCCTATAATGGTTCTCCCTCCCTTTGATACACCCCTTGTATTTCAATTACTTCCTCTTCCTGTGGATTGGGCTCTTGGGACTCTCCAGAGCTAAAGAGCTGCTCTTCCAAGAACCAGCCTCCGATTCCATATTGCTCTTCATGGGCTCTGATTTCTTCAGGTGACAGGTGACTCGATCCCAAAACAAACTCCGCAAACCTATCAAAAAAAAAATTTTTTTTAAACAAGGTTAAACATTTGCACAGAAAGCTTTACTCAGCAGACAATGTGTTTTTCTGGATAGTTTGATTATTCTTTAATTAAATTTGCCTTTGTGTCAGTCTAGAGTGGCCTTTAAAGAGCATTCACATAGTGGGAGTAAACAACTAGATATTTATGTGACTGCTGAAAAAATGCATTCTGGGAAGCATCTGAAAACATATTAATATGCAAGATAGTCAGATGTATTAGCTTTATCCTATTTCCTTTTTCTTATTTTAAAAATAATAAAAATTAAACTCTAACAATACACAGTGGATAGAGATAGCCTTGAAATCACAGTGACCAGGGTTCAAGCCTAAACCTGGCAAGTGATTTGATTTCAGTGACCCCAGAAAAATCTGTAAGAGCAGGTGCTAGTCTGCATTAGGACTTTTTCTATTGGGAAAGTTCCTAATACCAATGAAATCTCAGTCCATATTTTTCTTTAATTTTAATGTTTTGACATTCACTGTGAGCCGGAGGTGAAGGAAAGTTGGGGGAAGGGAAGGGAGGGGAAAGAATGATTCACTGTGAATTCAGAGATAATTTCCAATATTTCAAGAAGAAAGCAGTCTTTATATCCCACCAACTTTACTTCTTCCCCCCTGAAAGCTGTATTTTAAAGTCTTGCCTATAAAACAGATCAAACTGATATTTAACCTGCCAGGGGCAATTCTGGAGTAAGTCAAGGAATATAAGGAAGAACGGGTGCAAAGAATGTATTTGCTCTCTTCTCCTTTGAAGGGAAAGCAAAGTACTGGGCATGCTAATAATCTAGTCTATATTTTCTATCTGAAATGGCTATACTCCACAAACCATAATGTTGACAGAAGCCTAACCAACCCAACCAAGGAGAATGGCAGGCTCAAGAGCCAGAAGGGAACCTAGAAAGACTGTCTAATCCAGTCCTAGCGCCTAGGTAACAAAGAAAGCTTCTAAGAGGGATGGAATTTTCATTTACTTTTTCGGGTACTGGAGTCTGGATACAGTTAACCACGACGGGAAGTCTGTGCTGTGGCAAAACTCACGCAACCTCTGCAGCGCTTTGGCCGTCTCGATTTCTGCTTGCTCCCTATACTCTTCTTCGGTAATATGCTTGATCGTCAGCTTTTTGGATTTAGAATATTCCTTGATTTTTCTAAAATGACAAAAGCAAGCCATCTATTTAAAATGGAAAGTGCAAATTATATACAATTTCTTCTACTATTTTTAACGACCCATATGGGGATGGTATTTTTGAGATAATATAAAGCGCTGGAATCAAAGTCACAAAAACCTAGGTCTGCATCTTGATCCTAGCTATGAGTTAGTTGGGTGAGTTATCACTCTGAGTTTCCTCATCTATAAAATGAGAATATTGCTAGTGAGGTGGCTCAGTTGATAGAGCGTTGGGCCTGGAGTCAGGAAGACTCATCTTCCTGAGTTCAAATCTGACCTCAGAAACTTACTAGCTGTGGGATCCTGGGCAAGTAACTTAACCCTGTTTGCCTCAGTTTCCTTATATATAAAATGAACTGGAGAAGGAAATGGCAAACCACCCCAGTATCTTTGCCAAGAAAACCCCAAATGGCAGCAAGAAGAGTCAGATGTGACTGAAAAAGGTTGAAAAACTGAGAATACTTGTTGTACCTTCCTCACAGAGGCTCAAACCCCATAGAAGACTTCGTAAACTTTACAATGCTATATCAATAAAGGCAGCTGTTATTCTAAATACTTGCTTGAATAGTTAGGATCAATGTTCTCAAGTCCAAGAAAATGCATTTGTCAGTTCTGCCAACTCTGCTTTTTTTTTTTTTGGCCAACTTTGCTTTTAACTACTGTTACAATCTTTTTTGTGTGTCATTGGCTCCTTTGCCTACGTACTGAAACCTATGGACTTCTTTTCATAATGTTTTTAAATGCACGGGGAGTTCCAAAAGACTTCGTGTTTAAAACTTCAACGAGACTTTTGGGACACCCTATAAAATAAAAATACAAAGTAGATTACAAAGGAAATCAATTATACTGAAATACAGTTGTCAAAATATTAAAAAAAAAAAGTTCATAGACTCAAGGTTAAGAACCCCTGCTTTCCTCTATCTACAGTTTTCCTTTTTTGGTATCATCTTAAGATTTTCAGGGTCTCAGACCAGATACAGAGTTTGGGTTCTACTTATATTTTTGTCTCTACCACCACTACCATCGTAGCCTAACCTATAAAAAAATGAGGTCTTTAGGGTTTTCATTTTTGTTCTTTAAGTGCAGATTCTGAAAATATATAATTTCCTTCCTTTAGGATTTTCTCATCTTCATGAATTTAAAATAATGGTTTTTCTACATGTGACCTGATTCTTTCCTGGAGTATTAAAGGAATAGGCTGGCAGCACTAGGGAAATGGGACACTCAGGAAATCCTTATTCAGGAAACAAGTAGGTAGCAGTAAAAAAATATTTCACCATAAGCTCCTTGCGCTGGAGTAGAGGATGTTGTGGGGTACAGCCTCCACCTAGTGGCAGTGAGTCTGTGTAATGCCAGTAGAGGGGAGAAGGGGGCTAGATATCAGTGTGTCTTCCATAGCCAGGTGGCATTAGGCCACAATCTAGATTGCTTGAAGGGGACACTCTAAAAATTAGCAATGATCGGGTTTTAGAAAGTTACCAATTATATCAGTCAATGAATTTTTAAAAAAATGTTCCCATTGTTTCTTCAGACGTCTTGACAAAGACTAATTTATCTTTCCTCTTCTTCCTTTTTGTAAGTACATGATAATCATTTGTTTAAAAAATAGCCCACAGTTAGTAGGGGAAGTGGGAAGGAGAAAAAATTGCTTGATAATGCTTATAATATATATATATATGTGAAACTTAAAAAAAAACTCACCTCTATTTTGAAACAACCTTTAAATGGAACATGGCAAACCACAAAATTTATCCTATAGGTTCTCAAGTTTTGTCCTGGGCTTTCCAGAAGTGGTACATATAATTGTTGTTGTTCTGTAGTGTCTGATTCTTCATGACCCCATCTGGGGTTTTCTTGCCAAAGATTACTGGAGTGGTTTGACATTTTCTTCTCCAGCTCATTTTGCAGATGAGGAAACTGAGGCAAACAGGATGAAGTGACTTGCCGAGGGTGATACAGCTAGTACGTATCTGAGGCTGCATTTGAATTTGGGTCTTCCCAATGCCAGCCCCACACTCTAACCAATGTGCCACCTAGCTGCTCATATATAATTAGCAAAATGAAAAACTGAATCAGGAACATAATGATATAAACCATACCTAAATAACTAATGGGAGGGTCAGGTGAACTACTGTAATGCCAAAGGGACTAACAGTCCTATATTTTAATATTACACATTTCACATATTAGACTAATCCTACTGAGGAAAAATCTGTCAGGTCAGCATTTTCATAGAATGGTAGCTACATAACTATATAAGATATTGTAATAATGTATTTACTCAGTACATTTTTATTGGTGCTAACTGGTTTGAAGTTTCTATAAAAGAGATATACAGACATATATATATATATACATACATGTTCATAGAATAGAGAATGGACCTGTGATGTCATTGGCATCATTGGCATAGAGAATTCTTAGATGGAGGAAACACCCTCCAACAATGTGAGCCAACACCACCTCTACAATCTATGGTCTTAAAAGAATTGCTTAGACATTGAGAAGTGACTTGCCCACACTGGTACGTCGATGCAGAGAGTATGTGCCAAGAAACAGGACTGGCTGAGGGTTTTTCTGGCTGTGTGTGTTTTTACCCATCAATAGCTATATTCCTCCATCATCTATCTATCTATCTATCTATCTATCTATCTATCTATCTATCTATCTATACCTACCTGGAGGGAGAGAAAGAAGAAGAGAGAAAGAAAAAGGAGAGAAGAAAGAGACGAGAGAGAAATAGTGTGGTATAATGGATAGAGATGATGGATCTGAGAAGACCTAGGGGTTCAATTCCTGCCTATGATATATCCTGGCTTTGTGGCCCTAGGCAAATCCTGTAACCTCTCCAAACCTCTAGCAACTCTTTGAGACTGTAAGTTTCAGAACAGTTGCTGATCTGCCTTCATAGAGGGAGTTTTGTTACTGGAGTCCCCCATACCAATGAAATTCCAGGTCAGGCCTAACACACACACACACACACACACACACACACACACACGCACGCACGCACGCACGCACACGTACACACAGCCTCTCACTAACTCCCTACCCACTTTTTATATCTTTCTTCTATACACCTATCCAAGTGGTTCTCAAATATTTTGGTCTCAGGGTCCCTTTGAACTCTTAAAAATTACTGAAGGCATTTCAAAGAGCTTTTGTATATGTAGGTTATATCTATTACAAGTTAAGACATCATAGTATTATTATTAAAATAGTTTTGACCTTGCAGACCTCCTGAAAGGGATCTTGGGGACCTGTCAGGGGTCCTTGGATCATACTTTGAAAACTGCTGCCCCCTTGTCTTTCTTTGCCTGAATCACTGATTCATTTAATTTCAGAACAGAAAGGGACCACTGCTGTACTATTCAGTAGTGTCTGATTCTTCGTGCCCCCATTCAGAGTTTTCTTGGCAAGGATACTAGAGTGGTTTAAAATTTCTTTCTCCATCTCATCTGACAGATGAGGACACTTAGACAAACAAGGTTAAGTGACGTATCCAGGGTCACACAGCTAGGAAGTATATGAAACTGAATTTAAACTCAGGAAGATGAATCTTCCTGATTCCATGCCCAGTGCTCTATCCACTGCACCACCTAGCTGCCATAAAGAAATCTAATCCAATTTCATTTTATAAAGGAGCACATGGAGGGCCAGAAAAATCCACAGATTTGTCCCAGGTCCCGAGTCAGAATGGCAGAGTCAGCACTGCAACCTACTTCTGCTCAATGCACATCCTATATTCTTTTAATCACAACCAAGTGATTAAAGGTCAAACCTAAAATTCAAAGAGAAAGAATCATTAAATGTTCAATTACTTGTAAAATGAATCTCCAGACTCTACTAGTTCTCCTTCAGAAAGACACATGTTGATCTTAAAGCAGTCAACAGTCTTAAGCACTAAGGAACTGCTGAAGGAAAGATACCAAATAACTCTTGTCACAGCATTCTGCATGAGACACAATCCCTTAGTAAACAGAGAAGCACGCTAAATAAGAAGGTGAGCAATGGACAGAACCAAATCCCGGCATTTCCTCCCCAACTTTCTGCTGTTTTAGAGCAAAAATATCAAGGAAAGAGAAGGGGAGGAAGGATAATTATGCTGATGAATAGGTTCTCTGCCCCCACGCTCATCTACACAGGAGTGTACAATTATGTAGGTATGTATATGGTGGCAAAGTAGGTAGAACTCTGGGCTTGAAGCCAGGAAGACTCATCTTCCTGAGTTCAAATGCCTCAAACATTAGCAGTGTAACCCTGGGCAAGCCACTCAACCCTATCTGCCTCAGTTTCCCCATCTGTAAAATAAGCAGAAGAAAATGCCAAACCATTTCAGTATCTTTGCCAAGAAAACCCCAAATGGAGTCATGAAGAGTCAGACACGACTGAAAAACAAATACGCATGTATACATGTGTGCTTACACACATATACATGTATGACATGGCCATATATGTTACACACATGCATAGTTTCCAACCATTTATGGTTTACCATATCAGATTCACTGGAGTGATAAAACTAACCTGCCCACATAGCACAAAGCTCTGAATGGATATTGTAGACCCTGAGAAGAAATCAGGAGAACCATCACTGCATAGGCAACCTGGGCTGTGGTGACACCGAAGTAAATCATGACCAAAGATAAAAGCCGCAATGTCCACATCAAGAGATTTATGCTCCTTTCTTTGACGAGAGGCCCATGTCTATAACAGGTAGCAAAGCTAACAGATCCCATGGTCAGAATGTAGCCTGGGAAAGTATAAGAGGGGAGAAAAATCAGCATGCATACAGAAGCCTGGAAAATGGCAGGAAAAACCTGACCACAGGTACTACATATAAAGAACACAGAATTGAGACAATACCATATATTTTGGAATAATGTTAGGAAATCTGTGTTTTCACTTTCCTTTGTGAGTGCCAGATGAAACCAATCATGGAGGTAGAATGTGCATCTCTGGCTGGCTGTTCTGAGATGCATGGCTGAATTTTTTAATCATCCAGGAAGTTTTCCGGGCCAGAAAACATCTTATTTTATTTCTCAGGCCAAGCAACTTGTTACCCTGAAGGTTCTGGGTGACAACCCCTTGTGATCTCCAAGTTTTTTTTTTTATTTACTATGAAGGTAAAACTGCTCTTCAGAGTTGTGGGTTAATAGTAAGAGAACTAGGTATGTCAAGTGACATGAAAATATTATTAAAATTTTACTTTGAAATAAAAATTTTCATCCTCTCTTTTATTTTCTGTGCTTTATGGATTAAAAAAAAATTCTCCACATCAACTGATACAGCTTGGTCCTTCTGAGGTATTTTTAAATTCTCAAACAAGAAGTTAAGTGCTTAAAGTGTGCAAAAGTTTAAAAACTGAACCCAACAAATTAACTTTTTTGTATGAATGCCCAAGACTATTCCCCATTCTGCACTGTGACCCAAGTTACTCATGTCAGTACTGCGGATTTCATTAGCATAGGTAAATTCTCCCACTCTCAGTCCAAACTGCAATCTATGCCCTTGACAGAACTGTCTTCTTGAGTTGCTTCGGTCAAAAAATGTCATTACTTGGTGGCCAACCTCATAGTGAAGAGCTTCTCTAAACAGTTAGGATGGTCCTTAGACAAGAGATAAACACTGGGAGGCAGTGTAGTGTCATAGAAGGAACACTGGCTATAGAATTAAAAAGCCTCTGGGGTTCAAATCTCAGCTCTGCCACCATGGACAAGTCACTTATCCTCTCTGGTCTTTACTTTCCTCAACTGTAAAATGAGTGAGAGGACCTCAAAGATCTTTCATTTTTAAATCTATAATCCCATGACATGGCCTGTCCCTTGACCATATGTGAAGTCTTTCAGGATTGATAAGAATTTCCAGAACTTGTGTCAGCTGGCAAAGGTTGCCATCCTATTAGAATGTAAGCTCCTTGAGGGCAGAAACTGTTTTTGCTTTTTTTCCTTTGTACTTCTTGTACCTAGTACATCGTAAGTACTTAAAAAATGCTGTCTGACTGATAGCCTTCAAGAGCTCAGGACCACTAGCACAACAGAAAAGGTACTTAGATGCCTTCAGTGAAGACTTTGAACAAGGTATTCACTTGGAACATTTCTCAGGAGATAAGTGACAGATATCTAAGCAGCTTCTCATTTTTCTAAGAAGTAAAATTTAATTTAATTCTCATCATCAGACCAGGATGTCAACAGATGACATCATAAGTTGTGAACTATGATTTCCTACTAAGTCAATAGAAAAAAAAAGGACATAAAGAGACAGTAAAAGAAGCATTTTGAATTACAATAAGGATTTAAGTTGGAGCTCAACTCTTAATATAGCAGGCAGAAAGTATATTAGATCATTTAAGTATTTTAGTTAATTGCTCTCAAACATTAAAAAAAAAACCCAAACACTTGCTTTAAGGGAGAAGATATGTATAGGAAAATAGCCTATGACTTTGAGAACACACTCATGCAAATGTGGCAGGACTCTTAAAGACCTTTCCACTCCAATGCATCAATGCAAAATCAACATCACCATGAAAGTAAGCCTGGATTCTCAAAGGTTATGCCAAGTCCTAGCAAGTCCTACCCACCTTGAAAAGGAAAAGCTTCTTGAATTGGCTTGTTAATGGAGAGTGTGTGTGTGTGTGTGTGTGTGTGTGTGTGTGTGTGTGTGTGTGTGTGTGTGTGTGTGTGTGTGTCTGAAGACCAGACAAAGTTCTAGGAGAGGTTCATCCCCAGGTTGACTGTAGGGCCAGAACAACTCTTGGGAGACAACTTCCTAAGTTTTAGAAAGGTTGTAACTTGTGCTAGCAAAGGGAGCTCCTTCCCCCATTTCTCCCCCTCCATGAGAAGTATCAAAGGCTCTCAAAAACTCGCCTCCTTCTAATGTTCAAAACTGTCACTAGGATGATCCCTCTGCATACTCTTCAGTCTCACAAATACAAGAGTCTATATGTCTCTTTCAACTTACCTACCTAATATAAATGTTTTGTTCTCATACCAGAGCCACTTTATTTCTTCCATTAACTGGCATACGAGGTAAAACGAAGCAAACCAACAACCAATCATGAGGGCCCCAAAGGTGCTATGCTGTGTGTGGAAGGAAAGAGACAAAGAACGTTCCGATTTATTCATCCTCAAATGAAAACCACTGTTCCATTAGGCTTCATTAGCAACTGACGGAAAGATATGAAGAGTACAGAGATCACTATGTACCTACTGTTTATTGATGATAAAAATGTATTTTGATAGAATAAAGCATTGAAGACTCTCCTCCCAAAAGATGTCCTCTAGGCGTACCTCCAACTACTACGGCATTCTATGAAGAATGTAATTAAAGAACTCTTTGGTTGACAGCCCTCTAATAATTCAGATTAAAAGGGGCATTAAAAAAAATAAAAACAAGTTTGCAAAGGGTACTGGTCATCATCATGGAAGATGTCCAAGATGGAGTCTAAATGGAAGAGGGATTCCCTAGAGAATAAGTTCCTCAAAAGATTATTTTTTGATGATATTGTGCTGACTGCAGCAAGCCCCAGGTCCCCACAAAGCATCCTATATGACATTCATAATCACTCAAAAGAGTCTAGTCTTACTACCCACAGTTTTCTATAGATGAGGAATATCTGTTCTCCAGGCTACAATCCATAAAACTGGTTAGGGTTAGTGAATCACCAATGTATAATGCTGATCCCATGACCAGCTCCATTTGGGTGACTTTACCCTGGCTACCTCCCAGGCTTGGAAGGCTCTGTCCCCTCGTGTCTTCCTCTTATATCTTCCTTTGTTTCCTTCAAGTCTCACTTCAAATTCTACCTTCTACAAGAAGTCTTTCCTGGTCTCCCCAGCTGCTGGGTGTTCTTCCTCTCAGATTTCTTTCAAGTGATCTATATCTATCTTATCTTGCATGGACATGGACAGTAACACACTGTCTCTGCCATAGAATGGGAGCTCCTTGAGGGACAGAAACTGAATTTTTTTTCTTTTACTTTCCTCACATCCCCAGCATTTAGTACAGTGTGGTATACAGCTTAATAAACATCTGTTGACTGAGTCACTGACTAGTCCAGTAGTGATGTCTTGGGGAGACATTGCAGATGGACAATGAAATGGGCCCACACTGAAGGAGAGAAGAAGCACGGTCTGGATTGCTCTCACCCAACCCTTTTGAAACAAAGGTTAAACAATATTCTTCAGGTGGTACTATATGGTTGTGCATCATGGAATATTACAATTTCCAAAACCAAAGCGCAACAGATGACAGCCAGTGGGCAGGAGCGGGCTATGTAACACATGAACCATGAAGAATTAAATGGGAGAAATGGCATAAAAGATGTCATGGTGGGGAGAAAGGGGGTGTAGCTAGGTGGCTCAGTGAATAGAACATCAGCCTTGGAGTCAGGAGGACCTGAGTTCAAATCCGGCCTCAGACACACAACATTTACTAGCTGTGTGACCTTGGGCAAGTCACTTAAGCCCAACTGCCCTACCTTTCCCCCCTTCAAAAAAAAAAGGATGTCATCAGAGAAATGTATGCAATCATATACGGACAACAAAGGATAACTGACAGATAGGGCATGTACTCCATTAGCACCTAGAGGAATACCACCAACACAGCGGGAGAATGACCTGTATTTCAGGATTTACGGATGAGAAAGCAAAGATGGCTTGTGGTCCACATTGCTATGGGAGTGCCTACAATAATGAGTTTGCAGATCCGTTGATGTGTCAAGCTAAGCTAGGAAAGAGGTAGTTTTATCAGCTTGGAGAAGACAGCTACTGTCTCTTAGGGCCTTGACTGAACTAACTGCAACATGGCCACAGAAGCTCAGACTTAGATTAGCCTTAGACCTTAGAAACTGCCCAGTCCCTGGATACTTCACCTGGGGTCTGGGAACTTGTTTTTTTTTCTCCTCTAAATATTTGAATAACTATATTTCAATATAATTGTGTTGTAGTCAATATAATTATATGTTATGTAATTTATTTTATGCAACTGAAACATTATCTTGAGAAGGAATCCATAGATTTCAAAAGTATCTGTGACACGGAAGAAGTTAACAGTCCCTGATCTCATCCAACCCCTCATTTTACAGATGAGGACTGTGCAGCCCAGACAAGTAGAGTGACTCATCCAGTGTCAAACAGATTAAGTGGAGGAGCCTGGATTTGAATTCAGGTTCTTTGATATCAAATCCTTCTTCGCCGCCACCACCCCCCCCAACAATGAATACGTGTTGATTGCTAAATAAACACATGACACAAAGGAAAACAAGGTCTGGTGTGGGAAAACTGTAATTTAAAGCTTTGAAGTGGATGGTGCTGTGCTATGCCCCACACTTTTCAATATGGGAAAGAATTTTAGTACGTAATTTAATTTTTACCTAAAGAAAAGAAGGATTACCTGAAAGATAGTGTCAAAAGGAATACCAAAACTATAAACTTATTTCAGCTGCTAAAAAATAATGAGATTTTTCTACCACATATGTTGAAAATCCAACATAGGTTAAAAAGGTTCTAGAATAAGGCAACACAGCATGGAATTACAAACTGGTAGGATCAAATAAATGAAATAACCTTTCCCTACCCAGGTCCTGATGCTCAGCACATCAAGATTTCCATTTTTAGTTTTATAAATAGCACACCTACCTTGGGAATGTATCTTCTCATGAACAGCAGGAAAAAGACTAAGGTCATAAGGATGCCCAGCACAGTTCCAGCAGAATAATAGAAAACAGTGCTCCTGTCAAGGACAAACAGCCAGATACTATTTCCCTGATAACTGTTATTTTCAAGTGTAAAACACAGACATTTGAACCATTCTCAGGGAGTCAAAAAGAAAACCTACACATTTGAGTGGTGGATCATAGTAAATATATGTCTCTTTGCTTAACAGGAATGTGACCAGTGACTGAAATTTATTATTATTTGCTTGCCTTTGCATAAGCATATATTTTATATATAAAAATATATATTTTATATAAAAATACATAATATAGCACATATTTCAAATGAAATATGAGACAGTTAAAATTCATAATTGGTTTACATGTTAAGCAGGATGGGCATTTAAGAACTAAAATATTAGCAGGGAAAGTTCTCTCACTAGAATTGGCTGAGGATTGGGGTCCTAATGTAACTATATTCAATTATTTAGAGTTCAGGCTTCTAGCAAACTCAATCATCTATTACATACCCCCAAACCCAAAGGCAAAAAGATCTTTTAGTGGTGAGCGGGGAAAGAATGGTAGTTATCACACACTTTTATGTTCTTATTCCACAGGATGGATATGCATGGAATCTACCTCAACTCTACTGATTCAAGACCTATGAACTCTATATGAAAGGGGTATCAGTTAGAAGCCATCAGGACACATTGACAGGAAGTGATACCCAACTATGGAGGGAGAAGATGGAAGAATTATAAAAAGTACACAAAATAATTCTAAAAGCATAGCACCATGGAACTATTTTTGAAAGGGTTCAAAAAGCCTAAAAGAATGGACAGATTGTGAAAATATACTGTATAATAATTGATGTTCATTATGATGACCTTGAGTCAGTAGGAAAATGTTAAACTATGTACAATCTGCTGTTTGATAAAACAGGAAAATAAGCAAGCATTTGACAAAGACTCACCTCCAAAATGGTTAAATTTTTGAAAACTGGTCTTTTAAGAGATAAGCTTCAATTATTTATACAATATATTTAAGTAGAACATCTAATTTCCTGATAGGTGAGATAAATAGAGTCAAGGCATAGGGGTGGTGAAGAAATTTTCATCCTTTATCCAAATAAGTGTTGGCTGCACTATGCTGTCACAAAAAAAGCTTTGAACTTGGATTCAAAAAGAACTGAGTTCAAGTCACCATTTTGACACTTATTATCTTTATGATCATGGGCAAGAAATTTCATCTCTCTGGAAGTGAATGAATGAGTACTAAGGAAGATTTGCAAATGAACAAAAATAGGAAACATAGCTCTCTAAAGTACAGAGAATTAACCTCAAAGTCACTGTGAGGCTCTGGATGTGATATAATATATTCATACCTAGCACAGTGACTTGTATACAGTTGGCACTTAATAAAAATCTGCTGAATTTAAATGAATTTTGGAAAATATGAAACTGATGAAATTAAGACAACTGAAATTTTTTAAAGTTCCAAGTTATGCTCATTGACAAAACTAGCAAAGAAACTTGACTTACCTACTCAAGGCCTTTGCTTTAAAGAACAGGAATATCCCTGTCACAAAGACAAGAAAGAGTTTTGTATCCACAACTAAAAAACAAACAAACAAACCAAGAAAACATTAAGATTTGGGACAAAATGTATTCAAATGTTACCTCATAAGTGTTTAATCTAGACAGCTAATTATGACAAAAATAGTGACAAAAATCATGTATGTTAATTTTTTAAAACTCAGCTTACCATTTCGATTCACCCTCAGTGTATAGGCAAATATTTTTTGGGCAGACTTCACATAGAAACACACAGATTTCTCATATGGATTAATATTAATGGTTATATCATTAGAGTCCTTTGGTTTCCAAAAGGTATGAATTGTACACTTGATAAAAACAAGGATAGTTTCTGGATACTGACAATCATGTTCTTCCATGGGAAAGACAATGCTGAGCATGTCTGAGCTTGCAATTTTCACCTATCATAAGAGAGAGAAGAGAAAGCGCTGTTGGTTTCTTTTAAAACAAGCCAATAAAGCGGGAGCTAATGGAGTATTACAAAGAGAATCCAGGATCAGATGATTAAGAAGAAAATATATACAGTAACATAACACTGAAATCCTGGGAATTTTTCATGGGCATGTATTTAATAATAGGACATAGACAGCAGGCAAGCATTCCCTTTTCTGATAATTTAGCTAATCCATACAGTACCAGGTAATAGAAGACTGGAGGCACTGTTAGGTCTATAAGACAGCAGAGTTCATATTTTTAATAGTGTAAAAATTCAGAGATCAGATCATTTTTTTAAGTGAAGAAAAAATACCAGTTCTCTCTTCCTTCCCATACCTACTAGAAAGGGACCACTATCAGATCTCAGATCCCTTGTGACTCATCTGCTATAGAGCAAAGCTGATGGTAATGGATAGTTCCGTAAGAATTAAATCATGACGACTCTGCTGCTGCCAGGATATGCTGTGTTCTCTGCTGTTCTTTAGCACGGGGAGTAAGGCAGACCCAATGATGAGAACAGTGTCAGCAGGAAAATATTAAAGTTTGCTTGGTAACTTGGTGGTACATCTTCAACACCAAAAAGTGGTCCTATTACAAAATTCATTTTCTGGTTTGTTTGGTTTTTTTTGTATTTCATCTCTCTGCGTTTATGATTTAAAGGTAGAGCCTTACCTGGATGGTTGACCAAATGTATTTCCATTCCATTTGGGCAAGTCGGTTGTAGCAGTAACAAACTGACTGAGTATTCTTAATCATATCCATTTCCTTCAGAACTTTACATGGTGCTGGGGGGGAGGAAGAGAGAGAAACCAGGAATTGAAACAAAATTAAACTCAAATGTTTAAGAAATGTTCCCTTTTATTCCCTTTGCTTTGGAAACCAGAACATTTCACAGACCTTTTGATCTACCTGTTTGATCTCACTCTTCACTCTTTCCTCTCTGGGTTTTTGTGACACTGCTCTCTCTTGTTTTCCTCTCACCTTGCCTAACTGCTCCTCCTCAGTCCCCTTTGTTGGTGCAGCACCCAGGCCATGCCCCCAAACTGTGGGTATTATTCAAAGTTCTCTCTTAGGCCCCCAACTCTTTCTTCCCTACCCACTCGATGACTTCCATTGGCTCCCATGGGCAGAATGAGCATTTCTACGCTGATGATTCCCAGTTTTTAAAAAATATATGCAGACCTAGTCTCTCCCCTGAGATTCAATTCTTCATCCTGCTTCTTGCACAAGGCACTCCACCACCTGCTCACTGTCTTTGCATCGGCTGTCCTCCATACCGGGAATGTACTTCCCTTCTCATCTCAAACTCATAGGATTCTTCTTTTCCTTAAAAATGCAAGTCAGGCATCATCTTCTATGTGAAACTTTTCCTAAAGCTCTGAACTCAAGTTTCCCTGTATCTAACTCCTTTATATTAATTTGCTTTATGTTTGCTCTATTTATATATTTCCTACTGTCTTTTCCCATTCAGACGTAAGGTCCTTGATTGTAGGGATGGTCTTATTTATTGTACTTGAATCCTCAGGGTTACATAAAAATTTGTTCACTGACTGACCACAAATTCTTGTGCATGTTAAGAAAATCAATCTTTCCTAAGCACACCATGTTCTCCCCATTTTCTTGTAAAAAATGATGGTTAAGATTAATGACAGGAAAAAAATCTTTTTGGTTCATAGGGGTTGTCCAGATGTATGTCTACCATTCCTATTTATTTAGGATAATAGTCTTATTATTCACATTACTCAATTTATTGTCATAAACAACATCATGTTTTTCTAATGTGAAAATCTGTACTATGTCACAGGCACAGCTAATTCCTAAAATTGCTACTATAATGACTAGCTAACTAGATCTATTTTCCATTTTCCTTTCTAGGAGTCTGTGGTAATACAACATATTTTTAACCTGTACTTATATCCTGTCTTTGAAAATATATCAAAATTGATGTTTCCTTTCTAAATCAAGGGATTTCCTTAACTGGGCAGTACTATTCAGAAGTATGTGACTATTGACTCTATTCAGATATCTGCATGGATGAAACATAGTGGGCAGACTCTCTATAGAGGCTTACAGAAAGCCACCAACAAGAATTGTATACGGGAAGAGGTCCGTGGATGGGCTGTAGATTGTACTCACAAAAAGAGTGCCTAAATTCACGAGATCAAACCCATATCTTTCTGACTCCAAATTAGGAAGATACTCTCTCTCTAAATGATAACAGGTCCACAGAAAGCCTGGTGTGTAACTCAAATGAGCCACAGCATCACTAAAGCATTCCTAGGTGAAACTCCTGGTCAAAGAACAATAAGTAGAAAATGGAACTAATTTATTTGTATTTCTACACCAAAACATTTTCATCAGCACCAGAATTTGCCAAATTTGGATTCAAATCAGAGCCTTGAAGTGCTATTTGAAGAATAAGAAGTGGCTGGAAGACACTCAGTCGTTAAACACCTACTTTGTGCCAGCCACCAGGCTAAGTAGTTGGGATAAAAAGAAGCCAAAGGGGCAGCTATGTGGCACAGTGAATAGAGCACTGGCCCTGGAGTCAGGAGGACCTGAGTTCAAATCTAGTCTTAGATACTTAACATTTACTAGCTGTATGACCTTGGGCAAGTCACTTAACCCCAATAGCCCTCCAAAAAAAAGACAAAAAAAAGAGGCAAAAGACAGCCAATATCCTGAAGGAAGTCACAATCTAACAAAGGAGATAACAAGCAAAAAATACATACAAATAAGCTATATACAGGAAAAATAAAAAATAATTAAGAGAGGGAAGGCAACTGAATTAGAGGGGTTGGGAAAGGCATCCTGTAAAAGATGGGAATTTATTTAGGTCTTAAACGAAACCAGTAGACACAGATAAGGAAGGAGAACATCCAGGCAGGGTCTACAGTCAGAGAAAATTCTCAGTCAAGAGATGGAATATTTTCTTCCTCGAATAGCAAGGAGACCAGTGTCACTGAATCAAAGAGTATACGGTGGGGAGTTAGGTGTAAAATGACCGTAATGGTAGAAGGGACCTAGGTTATAAAAGATTTTGAATGCTAAACAGAACATTTTGCATTTACCTCCAGGTAAACGGGAGTTTACTAAGTAGGGGAGTGACATGATCAGATCTATGCTTTAGGAAAATGACTTCGATGGTTGAATGGGAGGATGGATTGGAGTGGGGAAAGACTTCTGGGAGACCCACCAGCAGCCTATCTGCAGCAGAGCAGAATCAATATCACAGAAAAAGAGGCTTATTGGAGAAATGGTTTAAAGGTGAAACTGATAGGCCTTGGCAACAGATTAGATAGGAGGGATGGTAGATAAGGTGGAGTCAAGGGTAACACCTAGGTTTTGAGCCTAACAGATTGGGATGATAGTGTTGTCCTGACCAATAAAGAGGGCGAAGGGGAGGAGGGTTTGGGATAAAAGCTGTGAGTTTAGTTTTGGACCTGTTTAGCTGAAGATGTCTGTTGAACATCCAGTTTGAGGTGTCTGAAAGGCAATCAGAAATGGGGGACTGGAGGTCAGCAGAGAGCTTGGGGCAGGATAGAAGACTTAAGACTCTTCAGTACAGAGATGGTAATTAAATTCACAGGAACTAATGAGATCATCAAGTGAAGTAGCATAGAGGAAGAAGAGAAGAGGGCCGAGGACAGAGCCTTGTGGGCCACCTAAAGCCAGAGGGCATGAACTGGAAGAAGGTACAGCAAAGGAAGCTGAGGAGCGGTCAGTTTTCCTTGGTAATTTCTTGAAAGATGCTGTCCAGGAGGTGGAGCCAAGATGGTGGAGTAAAAGCAGGAACATAGCTGAGCTCCCGCACCAACCACCTCCACTACCTGTAAAAAATGACTCTAAACAAATTTTGGAGCTACAGAACCCACAAAGTGACAGACAGAAACAAATCTCCTGCTGAAGGCAGCCTGGCAGGCCTACTAGAAGGATCTATCACACTGAGCTGGGAGCTAAGCCCAGTCCCACGTGAGCCACGTAGGCCCAGGCTCAGAGTAGCCCCAACCAGTGGCCCAGAATGGCTGGAACAGACATCAGGAGAATGAATCACTGGCAGCTGTGGTGGTTTTCAGACTTGTCAACCCATAAACACCAAAGAAAAAGTAAAAGTTCAGTGGGGAGCTCTGTTGGAACTGGGTGGAGAAGAGTGTCGTCTGGCCCCTACCTCTGGGGCAAGAGGTGGCTGAGGCCCTGTGGCTGCAGCTCCTGCTGCATGGCTGCCTCCTGAGCTCCTGCCCTGCAGATTGTAGGCGTACCAAGCGACCATTTAGAGGGTAATCACTCTTGCTTTGACCTGCTTGGATCTGGGTTGCAATCTTGGGTGGTGGTCCTGGGGTGTGTGGCCAGTGTGCCAAAGCTTGTAGTGGCTGTAGAGGGGGCATCCTTCTAATAGCTCTGGGAACTGCAAAACCCCCAGCAATTTGGGACACAGTTCTCTCGGCTCTGGAAGCAGAGTTCTACTGTGGCAAAGAGCTCAAAAGTCAAATCATTGGCTGGCAAGATGAGCAAGCAGAGGAAGCACAATCAGACCACAGAATACTTTTTTGGGAACAAAAATGATCAAAACGTGGAACCAGAAGAAGACAACAAAGTCAAAACTCTGGAATCAAAAGCTTCCAAGAAAAATATGAACTTATTACAGGCTGTGGAGGAGCTCAAGAAGGATTTTGAAAATCAAGTAAGAGAAGTGGAGGAAAAATTGGGAAGAGAATTGAGAATGATGCAAGAAAATCATGAAAAGTGAGTCAACAGCCTCCTAAAGGAGACTCCAAAAAATACTGAAGAAAATAAGATCTTAAAAAATAGACTAACTCAAATGGCAAAAGAGGTCCAAAAAGCCAATGAAAAGAATGCCTTAAAAAGTTGAATTGCCCGAATGGAAAAGAAATTTCAAAAACTCACTGAAGAGAATAATTCCTTCAAAATTAGACTGTAATAAATGGAAGCTAATAACTTTATGAAAAATCAAGATACTATAAAACATATCCAAACAAATGAAAAAATAGAAGGCAATGTGAAATATCTCATTGCAAAAACCACTGACCTGGAAAATAGATCCAGGAGAGATCATTTAAAAATTATTGGAC
>CM053588.1:223301674-223364465 GCA_028646515.1 Pseudochirops corinnae
ATATACAGGCACTGTGGTAGGGAGATCCATCCTACCCTACAGGAAAGTCAGAGGGGTGATAAGGGAGGACATAGGAGAGAGCAGATTAGGGGAGGGGTTATACAGTGGGATGGCTGTTTTGAGGTGTTGGGTGGGGGAAAGATGGGGAGAAAATTTGTAACTCAAAATCTCATGGAAATAAATGATACAAACAAGAAAATAAATAAATAAATTTATTTTTTAAAAAAGAATAAAATAAGAATAATAATTAAAAAAAAAAGAAAGTATTCAACTGATGGCACCCAGGATGATGAAGGGCATTGAGGCCATTTTGCATGTGATCAGCTGAATGAAATGGGAATGTTTAGCCTGCCAAAGAAAAGGTCCCATGGGGACATGATAGCTATCTTCAAAGATTTAAAAAGCTGCTTTGTGGAAAAAAAAGATTTGATTTATTATAGGCCCCAGAAAACAAAATAGGAGTGATTCATGGGACTTATAAGGATGCAAATTGAGACTTGATATCAAGAAAAATCAACTTTCCTAAAAATTGAGCTACCTCTAAATAGAATGGTCTTTTCCCAAAGTTGATAGATTGCCCTGTATTAGAGGTCTATAAGCAGTAATTACATAGCTTCTGAGTTCCCTTCTAGTTCTAAAATTCTCTCTTATAAATGTAATGGGATCCATTTGCTATCTACCATGCCTAGCCCACATAGTGCATACTCAAAGCTGACCTTTCTGATTATTGGTCCTACATATAGGAGTTGTGAGGCTGACTTCTGGCCATATGACTCAGTGCTGAGAAGTTTGCCCTATAGGACCAAAAATCTCCTAATTGGCTGCTGTTGACTCACTGTATATATAAAAGGGAGGAAAATATTCTTCCCTTTTTCTCTTCCTTTCCATCTCTAACTTGTGTGGACTATTTCAAGCTGCACCCTAAGAGTCTGGTGGGAGAAGTAGCAATTGTCTCTATCTCCTATCAAGCCTCCATGCAGCCATGAGCATGTGTTCTAACTAGGAGAGGTTTTGCCTGGGTTCCTGGCTGTTTTTCCATTTTGTGTGTAGCTTCCCTCCTGATCTTAGGTGAATGAGTATCATGTTTGGAACTGACCTCATGAGTTCAAGAGATCCAGAGCCTATGAATGCCATAGGATTGGAGTTGGCTGGCAAAGGTGAAAACTTCCGTATCAGAGAAGCTGGCTGCAGATGGGTCTGCATCCACCTGAATTCCCAATAGAGTTGTAAGGAAAGTTCCAAGCTGGAACAAAATGCAAGATGCCTAATTAGCAGTCTACAAACTGCTCTATGTTCTGATGGTGTTTGAATATTAGCTTCCTTATAGGTTGGACCAGTAGTTCTAAGTTACTGTAAGTTGTTGTTAATGTGCTCTTGGAAGTTTGCAAAAAACATTTAGCCTTTCTTATATGTGTGTAGAAATAAATGACCTGTCCCTTACCCTGCTTTGATTGCATCTTTTACTCCCTCCCACCCCAGCTCCTTTACAGAACCCCTAGACTCTGGAGTTATAATCTAGTTTACTATATTAAAATTATTCTGGGGTGGGGGTTTAATTAGCCAAAGTGTTTGAAAAGAAAGCTTTGTCTTTATAGGCAGACTCTCCATGACTGAGCTTCATTCAAACCAAATTAGTGGGTGCAGGATGAGCAGGGGTGAGTGCCCTAAAGTGGTGCCTCAGTGCTAGGTAAGGGTAAACTAGTGTGTCTAGGGTTACCCTCTTTGAACTCCACAAAATCCCATATAATTTTTCTCTTAGGAGTTAACCAAGAATAAGTTTTCAAGATAAAGAAACATGGTGACTGATCCAACTATCCTTTTGGAACTATGCCCAAAAGGGCTATAAAACTGAGTAATAAAACTCTTTGACCCAGAAATACCATTACTAGGTCTGTATCCCAAAGAGATTGTTAAAAAGAGGAAAAGGACCTATTTGTACAAAAATATTTATAACAACTCTTTTTGTGGTGGCAAAGAATTGGAAATTGAGGGGATGCCTATTAATTGGGGAATGACTGAACAAGTTGTGGTATATGATTGTGATGAAATACTATTTTTATATACACTACTGTGCTATAAGAATGAACAGAATGGTTTCAGAAAAACCTGGAAAGACTTTCATGAACTGATGGAAGGTAAAATGAACCAAAAGAACATCTTATACAGTAATAGCCATATTGTATGATGATCAACTGTGAATGACTTAGCTGTTCTTAGGAACATAAAAATCAGATGCAGAAAGACTTAGGATGAAAAATGCTATCCACTTCTAGAAAAAGAACCAATGGAGTCTGAACGTAGATTGAATCATACTTATTTACTTTCTTTACCTTTTTCATGGTTTTTTTTTTTTGCTCTGTTTTCTTTCACAACATTACTCATATGAAACTGTTTTGCATGACTGCACATATATAATATATCAAATTACTTGCCTTCTCAAGGAAGAGGGAGGAGGAGGAAGGAAGGAAAGGATTTAGAACTCAAACTTATAAAAAAGAATGTTAACTATTTTTATATGTAATTGGAAAAAATTAAATATACAAAAAATACATAGGATTGAGGAAGAACATTAATAAGATGAAATAAGTTGAAGGTGAGTTTTCATGCAGCAAAACATCTGGGATGTTCCAAAGGTAAGCCATTCAATGTCAAGATATAGAAAAGGGAGGCCCCCAATGCATTGAGTGGTCTCTCTCTGCAGGATTTATGAAGGGGTATGGACTGGAATCACACAAGACAATCAATGAAGCAATTGATAAGTGTTTATTAAACCATCTATAATATGTAGAGGTAAGGGATTAAAAATAAAACCAAACAGTGATTACATTCTTTTGGGAAGAAGAACAACATGCAAAGATTTAAGTACAAAAGTTAAACAAAGTAAGTACAAAGTCAACTGGAGGTGGGGAACCCACTAGCATGTGGAGCCTAAAGACACAATGTTGTGTATAGGGAACAGCATACATGCCAGTGTAGATTGTGGGAAGGGAATTAATGTGCAACAATTAGCACTTTCAGGCTATCAAAGCATTTTACAAATATTATCTCATTGGATCCTCACAGCATCCCTGAGAAGGAGGTGCTCATCTCCATTTTACAGAAGAAGAAGCTAGTAGATTAAATGACTTGGTCAAGATCACATAGATAGTAGGGCAATGTGTTTGAGGGATTTGAACTCAGATTTTCCTGGCTCCAGCTTCAGAGTTCTATTCATTGTTCCACCCAGATGCCTTCAAATATCAAATAAGGGAGAGTGAGTAAGTGTGCGTGTGTGTGTGTGTGTGTGTGTCTGTGTATGCGTGCAAGTGTGCATTTTTTTTTTCCTGGAGTCAATAGAGAAACACTGGTAGATTTTGAGCAGGAAAGTGACGTGGTCAGACCTGTGCTTTAGGACTACATTAGGCAGCTAGATGGAGAATGGCATGAATTGGTTGCCATATATACAGGGAGGGTATGCATATAGATGAGATTTTTGTTGCTTAGTCATTTTCAGTTGTGTCTGACTCTTTGTGACCTCATCTGGGATTTTCTTGGTGAAGATATAGAGTGGTTTGCCATTAGCAACCCACTTCTCTAGCTCATTTTACAGATGGGGAAACTGAGGCAAGCAGAGTTAAGTGACTTGCCTAGGATCACATTGTTAGTGTCTGAGAGCAGATCTGAACTCAGGAAGATGAGTCTTCCTGACTCCAGGCTTGATACTTTATCTACTGTAATAGTAATTGTAATGGTAATAGTAATTTGAAGATCTTCCCTGCCCCCTAATGGGCTGAATGTAATCACATGGAGCCTGTGATGGGAGAAGCTTGCTGAAGGGTGGAGCAGCACTCACAGGAAACTGGGAGGCAGAGCAGTTAGAGCTGCAGGGAGAGGACAGCACCCAAGGAGACAGCTAAGTTTGTGAATGTTTGTTTGTGGGAAGCTAAAGATAGTGTAGTTCCCTGCTATGCTATGGTGTATTAACGTCTCTGTTGCTATGATGGATTTGATTTCCTGGTGTTGGGATTTGGCTTTATTGTGTCTGAATAAATGTTTTGCTTCTGTCTTCTATATGTACAGTCTGTTATATTTTGCAATTGAGAACTATGCGGGCATATTTATAATTGCTATCAATGCTGTGAAAATTGAGTTGGTGCTACAATCACCTAGCTGGTCCATGGATAAGATTACAAAGTAAGAAAAAGGTTCCTAAAAATGGGTAGTGGGTTCTCTCTCAATGAAGATCTTGTTTAATTTATTGTAGAAAAGATTATTTGTTCACTTATGAATTGGACCTTTAAGGACATTCACAGCTCTGAGATCTTGACTTCAAACCTATCTCACAAGATGACATAGCCTTACTTCTTACCATAGCTAACTCCTTTACCTGTTCAAATGATCCCATTTCAACTCATCTTCTCCAAAACAGTGCCCTCTCTGTCACCCCATACTATCACTTATTTTTTATCTTTCTCTACTGCCTACAAACATGTCCATGTTTCCTCTATCCTGAAAAAAATTACCTTCACTTGATTCTGCCACTCCCCATATATGTACGTATGTGTGTATGTATATATAATATAATCTGCCCTTTGCAGCTAAACTACTCAAAAAGGCTGTCTATCATAAATACCTCCACTTTTTCTTTTCTCATTCTCTTCTTAACCCCTTACAATCTAGCTTTTTACCTTCTCATTCCACCTAAATTGCTCTATCCAACAATACCAAGGATCTCTTAGTTATCAAATTCAATGGTCTTTTCTCAATCCTCATTCTCCTTGACTTCAATAGCAGCCTTTAATACTGCTGATCACCCTTTCTTCCTTAATATTCTCTTCTTTTTTTTCAGTTTTCAGATCACTACTCTCTCCTGATTCTCTCCCTACCTATGTGATTGGCTCCTCTGGATCTTCCTCCAGCTCCACTCTCTAACCATAGATGTCCTTCAGTGTTCTGTTCTGTATCCTCTTCTGTTCTCACTCAATACTAATTCACTTGGTGATCTCATCAGCTCCCACAAATTTAATTATCATCTCTATGCTGATGATTCTCAAATTTATCTTTCCTGTCCCAAGCTCTCTGCTGAGAGCTCTCTGCTCTAATCTCCCATCTCCAACTGCCCTTCAAATATTTCTAACTGAATGTTCAGCAGATATCTTAAACAAAATAGATTTAAAACAGAACTCAATCTTTCCCTCTAAACCCTCCTCACCCTTTCTCTATTACAGTAGAGGGCAAATACCATCTTCTCAGTCTCTTAGGCTACAAACCTAGGAGTTCTCCTTGACTCTTCACTATCTCCCCCCTACCCCCATATTCAATTTGTTGTCAAAGCCTGTCAATTTCACTTTTAAAACATCTCTCCATCATCCTGAGCCACCTCCAGTCATCCTGATGAATATCTGGCCACTGGACCCAGATGGCTGTGGAGGAGAAAGTGAGACTGGTGACCCTGCCCAGCCCTCTCTCACTCGAATCAAGTCAACTGCAAGTCATGTCATCATCTCCTTGATGTCATGTCCTCTTTGAAAACGAAGGACAAACACAACAACCAATAAGCTTCCCTTTCTTCTCCGTCACTCACCACTCCTGCAGACCCTCATCACCTCAGCAGCGGACTCTTGCAATAACCTGCTGGGAGGTCTGTCTACCTCAAGTTTCTCTCCATTCCAAAGATCATTCAGCCGCTATTGCCTAGGTTTGATCATGTCATCCCCTATTCAACAAACTCCAGTGGCTCTCTATTACCTCTAGAATCAAATACAAAATGCTCTGCTTGGCATTTAAAGTCTTTTATGACCTAGTCTCCTCTTACTTTTCCAGTCCTCCTCTAACTCCTCAGTCCAGTGACACTGGCATCCTGGCTGTTCCACAGTCTCCATTTCTCAAACTTCCGTCGGCATTCTTTCTGGCTGTCCCTTACGCTTGGAATACTCTCCCTCTTCAACGCTGCCTACTTGAGTTCCCTAGTTTCTATGAAGTTCCAACTAAAATCCCGATTTTCAAATGAAGCCTTTCTCAACCTACCTAAATTCTAGTGCTCTCCCTCAGTTATTTCCTATTTATCTTTTATATAACTCACTTTGCACATATTTGTAAGACTGTAAGTTCCTTGAGTAAGGATAATGAGTCCAGTTTTGGAAAGGAGTCTACAGTTGACTAGGCACCGTTTGTGATGGGTTTAAAATGTCTATTGGACATCTGGTTCAAGAGCTCTGAAAGCCAGTTGTAGACAAAAGATCGGAGGTCAGCCGAGATCTCTTTTGCCTTTTTATATCCCAAGCTCTCAGCACAGTACTGGGCACGTAGTAAGTGTTTAATAAATGTTTACTGATTGATGAATGACTTGGAGTCAGAAAACCTGCTACTTACAGAAAGCTGTGTAACCTTGGGTAAGGCACTTTCCACCTCTGGGCCTCAGTTTCTTCATTTGTAAAATGAGGGGGTTGCAGCGCTAAGATTGTGTGAAGAGGACACCTTCTTTCTCGACCCCCCCATCCCTCCCACCCCCTTTCCATTGTCCAAATGCAGTCAACACTATTTCCATCCACCCACGGTCACTCTGGCCTGCCAGGTCCTCCCAGAGGGAAGGCAGGGGCAGCTCTTTCATTAGGGGACGCTCAACGCCGGGCCGCGTGTAGAAGATGAAATAAAACCCCGCCCGTGCCCTGGCCGCCTCCCCGGGAGCCTGACAGGGCGCAAAGCTTCCCGAGGGGCTAGTGTGAGGAAGGAGGGCGGGCGGCAGCATCCGCCCCAGCCGCGCATCAGCAGCAGCAGCAGCAGCAGCAGCCGCGGGAGGCGGAGCGTTGCACCTGGCGCTGGGTCTTCCTCGCTGAGCTCTGAAACGGGTCCAGCCGGTAGCGTGCGGCTGCCTGCCCGATCGGGGAAGAGGAGGAGGAAAAGGAGGAGGAGAAAAGCGGAGGTCGCGGCCGGGGCTGGGTGAGCTCGCCGCTCGCTCGCTGCCCCCACCGCCTCTTGGAGCTCCCACCCCCGCCTGCCAGCATCCCGGCCTCCCGCTGCCACCTCCTCCCCTCCCCCAGGAAGAGACGGCAGAGAGGTCGGGACTCAGAAATGGTGCTAGCTGCCTCGACGGCCTCCGCCGCTCTTCCACTCCTCCCGGCTTCTTTCTGCGGCTCCGCACCTGCCGCCAGTAGCCGCCGCCCTGGGGAAGGAGCTCCGAGCGCCTCCTGGACCTAAGAGCCGCCGCCTCCAGCCAGGTAGGTGAGTTTGCTCAGGCTCCGGGGCGGCAGCCAGTCAGTCCACGGCGACTTATGGGAGCTCTCACTGCAGCTGCACGTCGGTGCTCTCAATTGCCATTCCCGGCCCATCCTCTAGCCCCCAACTACTCCCGCCTGCCCAGCAGTAGGAGCTAGGGGCGTCCGGGGTGCCCAACATTCCCACTTACCACCTCCCTCACCGAGCAAATCGGCCCCCCCCCCCCCAGTTCTGTGGGGAATGAGGGTGGGACGGGAAGGGGCGGGGGAGACTGTGCTAGTATCCTTGGGGGAGGAGGGATGGTTTGCCGGGGGCCCTCTAGGGAGGTTTGTAATTCTCATGCATCTCGTGTGCGTGTCTACTGTCTCAGTCACCCTCGCCCTCGCTGTGTCTCTTGCTTGCTCGCTTTCCCCCTCCCCCTATTCCGTGGTTGTTTGGAGGTGGGTTTGTTGTTTGTTTTTGTGTGCCTTGGCAAGGCTGCCAACCCTACCCAGAGAGGCGCAGGGCAGGACTTCCGCAAACGTAACCTGAGCTTTGAGAAAACAAAGGGGCTGCAGAGTCAGTCTACTGTTGTTTCTCCTGCTGTTTAGGCGGCTGCTGTTTCTGGGGAGGAGAGAGACGAATGTCCTTAGCCTCCGCTTTTCAGAAGGTCCCACCCTCACTCCTGTTAACAAATATCGGACTGGAGAGTTAGGTACAGACATTCTCCGTAGGAGACATACAGGAACCTCTTTCCATCTTCCCACCAGACAGGCACAATGACTAAGATATGCCCACTTCCATTGTAGGAGGGAGAAATTGACATCTCATTTTTCACTAGCTACATAAGCGTACGAAAAGAATTATTCCCGACATTCTCCAAGAGGAACTTTCCATATTCAGTGCAGGCATCAGACTCGAAAACCTGGGCCAACCTGGCTATACAAAACAGTGCTGGGAGGTAGATGGAAATCCCCCGTAGCATCCATGCAGTAAAAAGCAACCGAAATTAACTAATCAATCAATAAGCGTTTATTAAATGGCTTCTCTACTGGGGAAGAAAGAAAAAAATGTTAAAGCTTGTGCTGTCGAAGTAGGGTAGATAACATAGGCTCAAATATATACAGGCAGATGACAGGCACAGAACAAACACAAAAATAAATGCTAAAGTAGTTTCGGGAGGGAGTCGGAAGTCTCCATGTAGAATGTGGAATTTGAGCTGAAGCCTGAAGGAAGGAAGGAAGGGATTCTACAAGTTGGAAGGGACGACAGGAGTATATTTCATGCTTTGAGGATATTTGCAAGCCAGTGCAAAGGTACTGAGATGGAGTGTACTCCGTGAAGAGCAGTAAAAAGGTCAGAGTTTATAAAAAAGGAATAATGTATAGCAACTAGCTAGGGGGGTGGGGGGGGGGAGCGGCCGTCTAAGCTCCATACCTTCTCCCACCAGGTCTGCTCTCTGGAACGAAGATGAACAATTTACCCTTAAATTCAGAACACCGAAGAGACCTTTATTTGCTTTTACTACCTTCCTGACATCCTACTGTTTTTTTTTTCTAAATTATCATAAAAAATTATCAAGCATCTTTTTCTTACAGATACCATTTATGATAGGTGATAGGCAGAACAATTTGGGTAGATGTGGTCTTTCTCTTTAGTCTGTTACAGTAGAAATGAATACTAGACCTGGAATAATTAAGAGGCCTGGGTTCTCATCTTTCTTTTCTGATGGTATTTAGCCTATGTGGCCTTAGGCAAGTCACTTTACTACCTCTGACCTCGGTTTCCTCAAATTGAAGGGGATTCACTAAATCGTAGTCTTTGAAGAGTTAGAATGGGCCATCTGGAGGATATATAACCATTTGACCACTTTAAAGATGAAGTGTTTGAGACCTAGAGAGAGATTCTGTGAGTTGCCCTTGGCAGCTCAGGTAGTAACTTGTAGGATGGACATTGGAACCCAGGTCTTTTGTTTAGAGATTCAGAGTTCTCTGTGATGCCTCTGACAAGATGAGTTCAGTAAGCCCTTTAAGCTCCAACTTTATAGGATTCTGCTGTGAAAATCTGACAGCAGTGATGCAAATGAACATAAAGAGGTTATACACACAATTGGATAATAAACAGACCAGCTAGATACAGGATAAATATTTACATGACAAGGTTGTCTAGCCTTATAGTGTTATACTATTCTTATTGTAGGATAGGGCCAGGGATGGCAGTCTATCCTTATAGCATATTTATATGCCAAGGAAGGACAGTACCTAGCCAGCTACATATGAGCATATGCATCATCAATCTTATCTTTATATAGGGCGTCCTTAACATCTGTGAGCTTAGGATGCTGGTCACTAGTTGAGATCAGAACATTTTAAGTCAGAAAGTGGCTTGTGTTTAATCAGTAGGTATTAAAAGAACATAAGGAAGAGGAGGTGCCTCACTAATGAATGAGATGTAGGAAGTTTTGGGAGAATTGGGAGGGGGAAAGTTCATATTTCTATGGTGTAGTTAGACCATTGAATATATTTTCAACAATTATTTTTTTCAACCAGTTCCTGTGTATAAGCTGAGGTATTTACTACACAAACACTAAGACAAGAAGGCGAATTCAAAGACAAACACCAACAGTTTGTAGGCTTATTTATTAAGAGGTTGATCATCCAGTTTCCTTACTGTTCAGGAACTTTTGTTCCCCCTCTCCCTTCTTTAAAGTCTCCCTCTACTTCCTGACTCTTTCCACTAATAGACCTTAACTTCAGTGTATATGTGTTAATTAATGTTATCTATGTGTTCTCTTCATTTATCCATACCTCCTTCATATTTGTCTGTTTGGTCTCACTGCTTGTTCTGGTACAGTAAAACCTAGAGAAAACCTATGCTTCTATGCATAGTTTTCTTTTTACATAACCTTTATATATGTTTATACATTACATCAGAGGCAGCATGGTGTCATGACTTGAGGCATGATCATGGATCAGGAAGCCCTGTGTTCAATTTCTCCTCTCATTCCTTCTAGCAGAATGTCCAAGAACAAATCACTTAACCTCTTATTCCCCCTCAGGTAACCCTTAGACTATAAGTTACCAAGGAGTTGTTGATCTGTATCAGTGGAAGGAGTTTCTCTAGTGGGAGTTCCTTGAACAGATGAAATTACATACATTCAAGACAGATTACAGTTCTTGTTACTAAATGTATACTCTGCATAACATATTTATGCATTTATGTACAGTCAAATTTCCAATTACATGGCATACTGAAACTGCTAGTGGGTTGATCCAAGTTTTACTTTTTTTCTGATGGAAGTACCAAGATACAGGGAAGTTGCTATCAACATTTATTCAGAGCCTAAAAAGTATAAAAGCATATAAGCTTTATAATAAATTTAGTTAGTTGTATATGTGTATAAATAGGCAGATTGATATATTTCCATGAATTTACTTTATATTAAACTCAATGTTTTTCATTTATCTCTTTCCTTGATGGTCATGAGTATTCAAGGATTTGTGGCACTTAAACAATCCAGGATATCATTAGGGTAGAAAATAGTAAATCTAGGTGGGGTAGAAACCAAAGAGATTAGAGTAGGTTCTAGGAATTGCAGATATTAAGGGGAAAAAATATTTTACATTCTTAGGAGGCAGTGTAACATAATGGGTAGAATGTTGATGAAGTTAGTAATATTTGAGTTCAGATCCTTTTCAGGCACTGTGTAGCCCTGGGCAGGTCTCTTAGTCTCTCTGAGCCTCATCAGTAAGAGGAAAATAATACTTACAGTTCCTATCCAGCAGAGTTTTGGGGAGGACCAAATGAGATACTGTACGTAAAGTTCTTTTGCAAATTCTAAAAGCACTGTATAAATGTCAGCTACTGTTCTTAGACATCTGGTTTTTACCTTTTTGGTGGTTACTTGTAGCTTGTGTTTTAGCAGTCTGACTCCCCTGTTTTCACCCAGGAGGCTTTTGTGGTGTTTGATTATATAGACGTCAGTGCAGTATATATCAGCACAGAAAGAATTCCTTTGGGTGGAGTGATGTCACTTGATGGTTTTTATCCTCTGTAGTTGTCTTAGAGAGTGAAGCCACTCTCAGTAAAGGGGGGAAAGGTACCATATTGCTTAAAAAATTGGAATCTTTTTTATTTCAGTTGGTAGTTTTAGTGATATAACAGAGAAACAACAAGCAGTGATGTTTACCTGGCGCATGTTATCCACAGTTATGCGATTTATTATGTAAAATATATTAAGAGAAGACAATCTTAAAAGACAAATCATAGTATTTCCATTTGACCTTACCTTGAGGTAAATCAGCTTTTGCAGAAGTTGGGTGGGGGGGAAGAACCTCTGTGTGTGTGTGTATCCCCACATTCTCATATACATAGGATTCTTTTAAGAATTATTCAAATTCAGCTGTGGCAGAACATTTTGAAAGTGATATTATTGTCACATTAATTTAAGGAAGAGACATTAAGAAAACTTTAATCTGCCATCTAGCATGTCATTCATGTAAAGGTTCTAATTGTATTTCAGGTTATGAAAGTAGGATTCAGGAAGCCCTGTTGCTAGGTAACTGCCCAATAAGCTCTGAGAAATCAACACAGAGTTCTATTTTTGGCCAGTTGAGTCATAGAAAACTTAAGATTCTCCTGGAAAAATTAATTTGCCATTACCCATAGCATACATGGTCTTTGGATTATGCATTAAAGAAAAAATTTCAGTCCAGCAGGATTAAAGAGGAGAAGATGCTTTTCATAGGCCAGGAGGTAGGAAGAGGGGAAACTAAATGAAAGAAATTTTGGAGGCTGAATCTAAGGAGGGGAGGAAAGGGAATAAGAATTTGTAAAGCACCTACTATGTGTCAGGTATTGTGCTAAATGCTTTTTTACAAATATTCCCTCATTTGATTCTCATAACAACTCTGCAAGGTAGCTATTGGTATTCCCATTTTTACAGTTGAGAAAACTGAGGCAGACAGAGGCTAAGTGACTTATCTAGGACCTCTAGTAAGCTATTACGTGTCTGAGGCTGTATTTGAGCTCAAGGTTACCTGACTCCAGGCCCAGTGCTCTATATACTTCCCTGCCAAGATGACTATTTTATGAAAGTTTGGGCAGTTTTGAGGAGATTTGTTAGACTCTGTCACCAAGGGGTGGTGGATGTAGGCCCCAGAGAAAGCATTGTGTTTCCTTAGAGACTCAAAGAACTATGATTGGTCTGAGAATATAAGAATAGGGAAATCTATGAAGTAGAACTGAAGCAATTTATAAAAAATGAAATTAATGTTTTAAACAAGCAAAACAAAAAAATGGAACCAGCCTTGAAATGATAATGTCTGTGTTTAGTTTGAGACCCTCTGTGTAGCAGTTAAATAACTCTCGAAAATCTATTCAACCACAAAAATGGAAGTCTCTGATCTCAAAGGTCATATGTTCTATGAAGTAGCTCCATGTCCTGTCCGAGACTTGTGGTGTTGTGTTGGGAATATCACTATTCTTGGCTTCGGCTTTCCTCCTGTATAAAAATGGTCTCCAAAATCTTTTTCAGCTCCTAAGTCTCCGATCTGATAAACTTTAGAGGATGTTGTAAGAGAATTGAAATCAGAAGCCATGATCCTGAAGTCAAGGGAAGAGGAAGTATTCTGAAAGAGGAGCTGGTCATTACTCTCAAAAGCTGAAACTTTGTCTAGAAGAATCAGGAGTGGGAAAACACACTTGCATTTGTTTACAATGTAGAGGTCCTGAAATCCATAAACGTTTGTTAAGCAACTACTGTGTGTCCAGCATTGTAATAAGCCCAGGGAATACAAAAAGAGACAAAAAACATTCCCTGCCCTCAAGGAGTTTATAATCTAATAGGAGAGAGCATGCAAATAAATGTATGCTAAGCAATATATAGGATAAATAGGAAATAATTAACAGGGAAGGCATTAGAATTAAGGACTGGGAAAGGCTTCGCATAGAAGGTGGGATTTTAGTTGGGATTTGAAGCCAGGAAGGTCAGTAGTCTGAGTAGAGGAGGGAAAGCATTACAGGTTTGAAGGATAGCCAGAGAGAAAGTTTATAGCTGAGATGGAATATCTTGATTGAGAAATAGCAGGAAGCCAATATCTCTGGATCAAAGAGCATGAATTAAAGGAGTATGGTGTGAGAAGATTGGAAAGGTTGGAGAGGGCTAGGTTATGAAGGGCTTTAAATGCCAAACAGCATTTTGTATTTGATCTTGGAGGCAATTTAGAGCCATTGGAGTTTATTAAGTAGAAGGGTGGCATGTTTGGACCTTCACCTTAGGAAAATCACTTTGATACTTGAATGGGGGCTTGATTGGAGTGGGAAGAGATTTGAGACAGGCAGCTCCACCAGCAGGCTATTGCAATAATCCAAATTTGAGGTGTGATGAGGGCTTGTCCTAGAGTGGTAGAAGAGCTCTCAAGAGATGTTGCAGAAGTGAAATTAACAGGCCTTGGCAAAAGAGGGGATGGGGTGGGGAGTGGGGTCAGGGTAAGAGATAATGAGGAATCCAGGATCACTCCTAGATTGTGAGTCTGATAGACTGGGAGAATGACGATGCCCTCTGTTATAATAGGTTAGGCAGGAGGTAGGGAGAGTTCAGGGGAAAAGTTTGTGTGCTGTTTTGGACATACTGAATTTAAGATGTCTACTGAACATCTAATTCAAGATGTCTGAAAGGTGGTTGGAGATAGGAGACTGGAGATCAGCAGACAGGTTGAGGCAGGATATATGGATATGACAATCATCGGTATTAAATCTGTGGGAACTGATGGGATTACAAAATGATCAGGTATAGAGGGAGAAGTACAAAAAAATGTGGAACGCTTCATGAATTTGCATGTCATCCAGGGGTTCAGAGTAACCTTGAACAGGGAAGTCTCAATTGAATGACCGGTTCAGAAGCCAGGTAACAAGGGATTGAGTAGTGAGTATGTGCCGAGGAAGTGGAGTCTAAAAAGTGCACAATTATTTCTAGGATTTTGGCAATGAAAAGGAGAAGAGATGTAGACTAGCTTTGAGGAACGGTAGGATCAAATAAAGGTTTTTAAAGGGTGGGGTAGACCTGACCATTTTCCTAGGAAGTAGATGAGTAGAGTTGGAGGACGAGAGAAGAGACTATGAGAGATTTAAAAAGAAAAAAAGAACATGATCAAAGAGGTAGGCTCCCAGAAGGGCAGAGATAGAGTAAAGAAGACAAGTTAGAAGAATTGACCTTGGCAAGCAGAAGGAATCCTTCCTCTTAAGAGAATAGAGTTAAGGAGGTGAGATAGGGTATAGATCACGAAAGGGAGTTATAGTGTAGGGTGAAAGGGGAAGTGCATGCTGGATGGCCTCTGTTTTCTCATTAAAGTTGAAGATGAAGCATTTGTTGAGGGTAAGTTGGGGAGTGACAAGGCTGGAAACAAGAAGATCCTAGAACTCGAAGGTTTGGATCAGCCATTGAGGGCAATGAGATAGAGTCAAGGAAGAATCAAGAAAGGAAAGCATTTTGTAATGCATCTAGCTGTGTGTCCATCTCAGTTTGGATAACATGAATTTGTAGAGGACCCAGTTGTCTTGATGGTGTGCCTTCTTCTGTTGGCATTCGAAAGCTCAACAGTATGAGTCCAAAAGGTGAATGTTTTCATGTGCGTTCTTTTTTTTTTATGACTTGTTTATTTACTTTTAGTTTACAAGATTCAGTTCCACAATCACTTGAGTTTCAGATTTTCTCCCCTGCCTTCCCCCCTCCCCCCCCCTGCATGGTGGTGTGCAATCATGTATAGGATCTGCAAATACTTTCACATTGTACAATAGTTTGGTTATATAGAAGGGTTGTAACCTATGAGTGATCACTGGGAAAAAAAAAAGCAAAACCAAACATTTCATGTGCATTCTTGACTGTCCTATTTAAAAAGGTATTTTCTATAAAGTATGTTTAAATAATCAACATACCAATGTGAAGTTTATTTCCCCTTCTTTTGCATTTCCATTCCCAGTCAGTAGACAAGTCTCAGTGAAGACCATATAAACAGGAAAAAAAGCCACAACTTTTATAGCATATATATTTAAATAATCCTTCCATGATAATCATATTTTTTCCACTAGTGGGATATAAATTATACCTTTAAGTTTTTAACCTGGAGAAACAGCTCTATTATCAAAGTAGATAGCATGTGGTGCTGCTTTAGTAAGTTCGTTATCATTCCTGTCTAACTGAATAAAAAATAAATTTAACTTTAGAGTTTACTATATTACACATATAATAAATATACACATTACTGTTTGAGAATATAATGCTTTCAAGGGAATAACTTATAGCCAATGAATTAATAGAAACACATTGAAGGTAGCCAGATGTGTCTATAGAAAAAATAAGTTTTAATGATAGATTCTGATTTAGTAGCACTCTAGATTTGAGAAATCAAACCCTAGGTTTTTCTTTCCTTATATTTTGCTTTCTCCCCAACTCGTAATAGTTTCTGAAATTTTGACCAATTGACATAGTCAACAAGGGCATTATTGAGTAGCAGTAGGTACTCTAACTAGCTGCCAGGTCCAGGTCCTCTCCAGATGGTTGTGCTTGATAGAGGATTGGAGTATGGTGAAAGCCTTTTTTCCCCCTTCCAAGTCATCTTATATCGAAACTTGAAATGTATTTTCCTCCATACACAATGTTATCTAACACTATTTTTAAACGGAAATTACTTATAAATACATGCATTTATTTGAATTTCATTTTCTGGTTAGTTGTATGGTATTAAATAAATAGGTTTGAGTTCTGTTTCAATTAAGTGTGTGTAATTTCACTTTAAAATATACTGTACCTTGTATTTTTACTAATTCATTTTAAGCATTTTCATTGTCATATCCTTAAAAATCTGTTCCTCTTATTGGAGAAGATAGACCTCAGAAGACAGAAATAAAAACTTTATATTCCAGGTTGCTGTAATAAGAATTTGATGTTCACTAGCTACCTGGCTTATGTCAGAGGCAGGATGGAGTTGTGTTCTTTGATTTTTCACAAGCCATACCTTTCTGGCACAGGCTTAATCACAATCCTAACACTGAAAAATACGAATTTGGCTCTACAGTGTGGATAAAAGATCCTAGTTATAAAATTATCTTTGATATTTGTACTGTGTTTATTCAGGCACAAGAGTGGTTGAAATCAGGTTACTTTTTTTGTTTCTGTAGCCATAGGTAGGTTTGAAGGCTTCTCTTTCTTCTCCAGCTCCTCTTCCTACCCCAGTCTTTAGGAGAAAGAAAACAATTTCTTCTCCTATAGTTTCTGTCCCTTTAGTAAATTGAGGCAGAAAGTATATAATATAGGATTTAGGCTCTTAACACTTCAGATTTATTGTTTTACCAATATTATTTTTTCACTATAGATTCTGTATGACCTATAGTACTCTTGTAACTATTTAAAATAATTAGCTGTTTCTGCCTTAGATCTACTTAATTATCATTCAGGACTTTCAGCTGACTATGCTCTGTTAGGAGATAAGTGGGTTTTATCAGGCTCATGAGTTCTTGAACATCCATCAAGAAGATGAATATCTGAAAGTCAACTTTGATTAAATCCTTTGATGTATTACCATAAAAGAGAATAGGCGGTCATGTTTGAGTTTTAAACTCTATCAGAGCATTCCCAAAGTTCAGAATCATTAAAGATTCCTAGTATTACTGATTTTGATTGATACAGTGCTTTAGACTAGCATTGCAAATAATCAGGGACACATAGGTCCACCACCGGAAAGAAATATAAAACATAAAATAAAAGAGACTTATCTCCTTTGAAATAACACATTTAATAAAATACCACATGCATTGTACTGTCCACTTTTAGCCTACTAATGCTCACTTGCATCAGAATATAATATCATCATTAACAAACTTTTTAAATTTGAAATTGTTTTTAATTAATAAAGATTCATTTTCTTTCCCTCCCACCTCCTCCTCAATAAAAAAGAAAAAGAAAACCCTTGTAACAAGTATGCACAGTTAAGCAAAATAAATCCCCACACTAGTCATATCCAAAATATATGTCTGTTACCCATACTTCTCCATTGGTTCTCTGAAATCATGATCGGTCATTGCTTTGATTAAAGTCCTTAGGTTGTTCAAAGTTGTTAACAAATACTTATTGAGAGACTGCAATGTACCTCAAAAGATATTCCAGAAATTGTTTGGAACTTAGACTGCAAATACATGGGTATTTCCGATTCTCTTGACCTATAGGTTGTCCGTATGCTCACGGCAAAGAATGACACTGTGCCATTTGCAAAATAAAATTTGGGAAATATTTGATTGCTGTGTGCAGTCGCTATGTTAGTGTTTTGAGGTCAGACATCATCCCTGCTCTCAAGGAGCTTGAGGTCTAGTTTGAGAGACAATGACACTCATGTGAAAAGATAGATAAAAGTATAAGCCGGTGACAAACACAAGCTAAGGAGTTCAGAGGAGAAAATGACCAGTTATGGGAAGGGCACATTAAAGCTGTGTTTTGGAATGCTGAGTATTTCTGAGTCAGTGTACAAGATTACTTTGGGTATAATTTATTCTAAAATGATACTTTTACATGAATATTAACATAATTAATGTCCTCCAGTCTTGTAGGAAAAACCCAAATATCAGAAGTTAAATTCTTGGTATAGCGACACTTAGTGTCACCATTAATACATTTTGCTTTGTTTTATTGATTTTTCAATCCACACCACAGACTTCAAAATTTTATGTCTCGCTCCCCAGTAAGAAACCTTCATTTCAGCAAAATTATTTTCCTTTCTGTCCCCTGCACCCATCAAATTATTTTGAACTGTTAGTGTTCACAGATTTCTTTTGCTCTCTGCCTCCTCTGGAAGCTTTCTCTTCCTCTCTAGCTACCCATATTCTACCCTTCTTTTAGAATCCTGACTCCTCTAGCTCCTAATCATCACCCCCTTCACTGAATTCCTGTAACTCTCCTCATCTGTACTGCTCCTATTGGCACTCAATCCTATATTACTTTGAAGTTACTTGTTTCACAAATAAATACTTAAATGCACAGATATATCTTTATGTATATAATATCATCATCTAATTTTTCTTTTGCACACTCTTTAGTGGCTACCCAGCTAAATACTGTGTACTTCTTAAACTCTTAATAGTTAATGAATAAATACTTATGTTAATGAATAAATACTTCTTATTTTATATATATATATATAACATAGTTAATGAATAAGTACTTCTTAAGCTCTTAATAGTTAATGAATAAATAAATAAATAGTTAATGAAAAAATGAAAAAATAAATAAGAAAATTCCATATTTTATCTTCTCTGTCCTTTAGAAATCTAGTTTCTATCTAACTGAAATTGCACTTAGTCACCCATGAACTGTCGGGCAGCAAGGTGGCACAGTGGATAGAGGACCAGGTCTAGAGTAGTTCAAATCTGACCTTGGACACTTAGTAGCTGTGTAACTCTGGGCAAGTCACTTAATCTTGTTTGCCTCAGTTTCCTCATCTGTAAAATGAGCTGGAGAAAGAAATAGCAAACTACTCCAGTATCTTTTCCAAGAGAACTCTAAATGGAGTCATGAAGAGTCAGATACAACTGAAACTAATGAACAACAGAAAACCTATTAATTTCTGATTATCCAATCCAGTGTTATGTTGTCATTCCAGATCATTAATGAACCAACTTTTGACTCTGTGGATTATCCATTCTCCTTGATGCACTTTCCTCCCTTGGTTTCCAGGACCTATATTCTTGTGGTTCTCTTACCTCTCTAGTTTCCTTTCTTTTTCCTTTGCTAGCTTCCACCCTCCCTTTACTGTCTTAATACAGTAATTATCCAAGGCTATTTTTTTTCTAAATACCCTGTCTTATTTAGTAACATGGCTTCAGTTATCATTGAATCTGAAGGCTACCTCTGACTTCTCTAATAGTCACCAGACTCTCATTTCTATCTACCTCTTGGACATCACTTAGCTATATGTTCAACTGATAATTTAATTTCAAGATGTTTAAAACGAGATTCATCTTTTCTCCTTAAATCTGTCCCTCCTACTTCACTTTCTTTGTCAGTGGCAAAACCATTCACGGTGTTTGTAATCTTGAAGTCTTTTATTGCTATCTAACTCCTGCTGCATTCCAGATATCCAGTTATTCCCTATCAATTCTATATAATATCTATTGAATTGATCCCCTTCTTCCAATTCCTCCTCAATTCAGGTCCTTTTTTACCTTGTCTACATTTAATGCAGCAGCCTCTGATGATGGTCTTTATATCTTCTAGGTTCTGTTCATTCCTTATAGGACTTCCTGATGTAGAGATAGGTCTGATCTCACCATCCTCCATTCAAAACCTCTGACCTCTCATCAATATTTGTCAAAGTTTGTATTTATTGCTACTTATTCAAGGTTACTCTGCAGTCCAGCTCTAGCCTTCTTTTCTAGCTTTCTCTCTCACTACTTCTCCCCACCCACTCTGATTTCAGCCAGTCTTTAACCCCTGAACATACCCTATGCATCTGTCTTTTTTTATTACTCAAATTATTCCTTATGAGCGAAATATGCCTCCTCTCTCTCTTGCCCTCATTCTACCCCCAACAATTCTGGAGCTGCTTAGGCACAAACTCAAACTATCTCTTTGATGAAGTCTTTTCTTGATAATTTTAGCTCAAAGTGATTTCCCCACAATCTGATCCAATTATACCCTTATTGTGTTCCAATTTATATTTTATGTTCTTATATACATGGTTCATCATCCCTACTAGATTCTAAATTCTTCAGGAGTGGGCAAACTGTAGCATTTATCAGTGTAGCTCTATCACTGTTTAGCAAAGTAGAGGGCAGACAGTGGTTACTTTAATAGATGTTTGGCGTTGGGAATTCTAAATTTCTTCTCCTATGTTATAGCTCCTCCCCCCCCTTTTTTTTTACAGCAAGGCAACTGTGGAATACTAAATAAGGCCAGAAAGAGCATAGATCTTTTCAGCATATGGGTAACATAACTACTGTATTCATTTAATGTAGTTTTGAATTAACTGACAATCTTAGTGATTTCTGTTATATACCTAGATGCGTCATAAATGTACACTTTCAGATCCCTCGTTCCATCATGTTCATAGTTTCTTCTACCACTTTTGAAAAGCCAGAAATTTGGGAAAAATGATCAGAATGCCTATATGGATGAAACTAACTACTCTTTCCCAATTAGGAATCAGTACATAAATATTATGTTATATTTAAGAAACACGTACTTTAGGAAAATTGGTAGAATCAGTGATTGTTACTTCAGCTTCATAAGATTCTTCCAGTTTGTAAGCTTTGCCTAATACCTGAAACAGTCACTTAGCTTAAGCTCTCCAAGTTCCATTGAGTAATTGAGAAGGTTAATTTAAATAGGCATTAATTATGTGTTATATTTTAATAGATGTGTTCATATGAGATGTCGGCCTTCCTAATTCCTCGAAATGAATTAAAGACATAGAGACTGTGCCCTGAAAGGTATAATGTTCTTTGCTGTAAATGTTAAGATTCTTAAAGAATGAATGAAAAGCCGTTTGTAAACCATTGTAAACCAAGCACTGTGCTAAGTACTATGCAAATGGATGTAAATTTTTAAAAATAGAAAAAAAAACCAGGAAGAGAATAGTAAATAGAAATAGAAAATAAAAAATTAAAAGATGAGATCACCCCTGCTCTCAAGGAACACATATTCAAATAAGTAACCGTATCTCTCTCTCCTTTGAACTGTTGACACACTCATTTGGTTATTAATCATGTACTTCCTCTCTTTGAGATTCTCCCTGTTGTTTTAAGTTATTATTTAAACGTGGTACTATTATTTGAATTTTCCTATGTTTATGTTTCATCTTCCTAAATAGACTACAAGTTACTTGAAGGCAGATACTCAGTCTTGCAAAGTTGATAATTTAAAATAAAAAGCTACACAGCCTCAAAACTAACAAAATTTTAACCACTATAACTGTATAACCAGAACTATTTGTAATTAAATATACTTAAAATGAAATATACTTAATTAGTTTTTCACAACATGCTCTCTTTAGTTGAACAAACATCTAAATACCTACTATGTACAATACATAATACCCACCACTGGTGATACAGAGCCAAAAATTAAACAGCCCCTGTGTTCAAGGAACTTAATAGAAGAGGGGATATAACATAGATACAAGAAAATTAAAAACAAGTTGTATACAAAATAGTACAAATTAATTTCGAGAGAGAGAATGCTAATAGTTTGTGAGATGAGGAAAGACTTACTGTTGAAGTTGGTGCCTGAGGTGTAACTTTGAAAGAAGCTAGGAATTCTTTGAGGCAGAATTGAGGAATGAGTACATTCTAGGCATAGGGAGAAGGAATTTTCTGTTAATTCTAGTAGCATCTTGACCTGTCCTTCAGAACTGATCATCGTCTCAGATAAGAGACCATTTGTGCAAAAGCATAGAAGCAGCAGTTAGATTGTCAAGTACACATAACAGCTGGCTGGAATAGAGAATGTGCACTTGGGAACGCTATGAAATAAGGCTGGAAAGGTACGTAGGAACCAGATCGTAGAGGGCTTTAAATGCCAGGTTAAGGATTTTGTATTTTACTCTAGAGGAAATGGATGACCATTAAAGATTTTTGGGTGCGTGTATGTGGGGAAGTGGTGACCTGTATTTTACACAAGTCTGTGTTTTACAATGATCAATTTGGTATCTGTAGGGAGGAAGACTGCAAAAGGGAGAGAGAGACTGGAGACCAATTAGGAGGCTGTTGCATTAATCCAGGCAAGAGGAGATGAAAGTCTGAAGCATAGGCTGGAGGCTCTGTCATTGGAGATGGGGGATGGATACAAGGGATAATGTGAAGGCAGAGTCATTAAGACTTGGCAACTGACTGAAGATGGGGATTGAAAGAGATGGAAGAGTTTAAGAAGACTCCAAAGTGTTGAACTGAGGGGACTGGAAAGATGGTGGTGTCATCAACAGAAATGAGAAAGTTTGGAGCAGGGATTATTTTTAATATGAGTTCCAATTTATATTTTTTGAATTTGAGTTTGGGATATCCTAGTGGAAGTACCTAAGTAGCAATTGATAGCAAGGAAATGAAGTTAGAAGTGATTAAAGCTAGTTCTGTATAAATTTGCTTGGAGGTGATAGTTGAACGTTAATCAATAAATATATGTTAAGCATTTACTACGTGCCAGGCACTGTGTCAGTATATAATGTACAAAAAGAAAGGCAAAAGACTCAAGAAGCTTACAATTCAATAGGGGAAACAACATGTAAACAAATATATACAAAGCAAGTTAAACATAGGATAAATAGGAAATTATTAACAGTGGGAAGGCACCAGAAGCAAGAGGGATTGGGGAAGATGGGATTTTGGTTGAGACTTAAAGGAAGCCAGGGAGGTCAGAGTAGAGGAGGAAGAGTATTTCAGGCATGGGGGATAGCCAGAGAGAATGTCTGGGGCCAAGAAAAGGAATGTTTTGTTTGTGGTACAGTCAAGAGGTCAGTAACCTGGATCAAAGCATATATGCCAGAGAGAGGGCTAGATTATAATGGATTTTGAATGCTGAACAGAATATTTTGTGTTTTCTCCTAGAGGCAATAGGGATTCATTAGGGTTTATTGAATAGGGGAGCAACGTAATCAGATATGCTTTATAGGAAAATCTCTCTAGTAGCTGAATGAAGAGTGGATTGGAGTGGGGAGAGACTTGAGGCAGGCAGACCCACCAGCAGCTTTTTTGCAGTAATCGTGGCATAATATGATGAGTGCCTGTATGATTGTGAAAGCTGTTGAGAGAGTGTACCAAGGGAGAGAATGTAAAAGAAATTCCAGGGCATGGCTTTGTGGAATTTTCTTAGTTAGTGGATAGAAGGTTGATGATCAGTCAAAGGAAACTGAGCTGTCCTGATCCCCTGTGTGCTGGTACAAGGATGGGCTGTACAATCCCTCAACAAAGTGTTCGTATCTTTTGTGAGCAGAAAGTAAGTGGTCTTGACATGTGAAGTATTCAGAGTAATTTTCTCTGTGTTGTTTGTTCAGTGTCACAAAATCTAAGGGAATAGAGAATTGTTTAGCAAGAAAGAATGGTTGACAATGGCAGAAACTGCAGAGAAGGAAAGAAGGATGAGGACTCAGAACAGGCCATTGGATTTAATAATTAAATGATCATTAATAACCTTGGAGAGAGATGTTTCAGTTCAATGGTAGGGTCAGAAGTCAGGCTGCAAGAGTTTAAAAAGTGATTAGAAAGTGAAGAAATGTAGGCAAAGAAGATAGACTTTTCTCTTTCTGGGACGTTATTTACTATCCACAAAAGGGAAAAGAAACGCAGAATGAAAGCTTGAGGGGGTGGCAGGGTAAAAAGATGGTCTTTTAAAGAAGGGAATGAGGAGAGAGGGATGTGAGCATTGTAGATAAGGTGGAAGGAGTTAGAGAGATTGAAGATTGGAGAGAGGTAATGATTGAGGGGACCACCAGTTCCTAGAAGAGACAGAGGGGAATAAGATTGAGAGCACAGGTAGAAGGGTTAGCTATGTTAAGGAGAAGGGCCACCCGTTTGTCACAGAATAGGGACATAATGAAAAAGAGGGATTTTGAGCTGTAGAATGAAAAGATCATATATTTAAAGCTGGTACTTTTGAGGTCATCAAATCCAACCTCCTCATTTTATAGAATAAAAGAACTTAATTTATGGAAGAAGAAACTCAAAGCCAGAGAAGTTAGATAATTTGCCCAGGCAGTCTTGTTCTTGTCATTACTGTTGATTTGTTTCAGCCATTTCTGACTCTTTGTGAACCCATTTGGGGTTTTCTTGGCAAAGATACTGGAGTGGTTGCCTTTTCCTTCTCTAGCTCATTTTACAGATGAGGAAGAGTCCAGTGTAGGATTTGAACTCATGTCTTCCTGACTCCAGGTCTGCTGCTCTATCCACTATACTACTTAGCTGCCCCTACACCACACTATCTCAAAGTAAACAACAGAGCTTTCCAAAATAAAATTGGAGGTTGATGAACTAGAAAGCTAGGATGTAGGAAGGGACATTGACATGTAAATTGAATTCCCCAGGTATGAAGACAAGGAACAATTTATCCTGTATGTATCTCATTTGTACCTAGTTATCTCCATATTATCTACCATATTATATTGTGAACTCATTGAGGATAGAGCTTGTTTTTGCTTTACTTTATATCCCTAATGCTTAATACAATGCTAATAGGCACTTTAAAATGCTTATTGACTTGACTTGACTTGAGATGGAGGATAACTTTGAACTCCATTGAGAAGGAAGGAGAATATTGTCAGGGTTAGTAGATGACAATTGACTAAGAGTTGGGTGAGAAAAATGGATGGAGTGGACCTCTGTGGAAGAGAAATTGCTGAGTGGAAGTAACGAAAGGACAGCCTCGAAGTGGGAGACAGGAGTAAAAATTATACTTATTTCTGATTCTGACTTAAGAGTTTCATGGGGCATGAGAAAAGAAGGACCTGGTTTTGGGATGAGTTGCTAGACATAAAATTTTCAATATATGAAGAATATTGAAAAGACTGTAATGACTTAGGGTAAAGGGAAATTTGTTAACAATAGTTTGAGTATTCCAGAGGGCTCAATGGAACCCTAGTGCAGAGGACACTTGCCGAGGTTATTATTGCAGATAATAAACTGCAATAGATCTTTTTGCAGTAGCGGCATGGTGTCCTGGAAAGAGCATTGAACTTAAATTCAAGAGAGGCCTGGGTTTCAATCCTGCTACTGGCAGTCATTAGATGTGTAACCCCAGGAAAATCACCTAACTCTTTGAAACTTTAGGTTTCTCATCTATAAAAATTGGAAACATTCTATAAAATGGGGATAATGTTGTTCATGCTGTCTGGGTTGTTGTGAGGATTGATGAGGTAATTTATATAAAATGCTTTGCAGACTATAAAGGGCTTTATAAATGTCAGCTATTATGAAACTTCCTCCCCGTATCTTTTTTGTAATACATATTTCTATTTCATACCATGCCTTTCCTATTATGAGCACAGAAGGAATACTTGGTTTGATTCAAAATGGTCCTAGACACTAGGTCCTTAGCCATAGCATCTAGTAGAGTGACATAAAAAGAGTCTAAAGGTCTGCTAAGTTTCTTAGTGGTCTGTCACAGAGACAGAAATCCCTGGCCTTAGGTTATGATGGAATCTAGAAGGATCCTAGAAGTATAATGAAAATGTTACCTGAAATATTATTCTATTAGTTCCTTAGCAGGGATTTGCTTATTAGGATTAACTATTGTCATCATGTGTCATGCACCAGTTGGTGGACAGAGTTTTGGTGAGAGCCTCAGGAACCACCAGTAGTGGGGTGGAGTGAATCTGGACTTTTATTGCTGCAGCGAGAAACATGTAGGCAGTACTAGTACCCTGAGTCCCTGTGGTGGTATATTCTCGCTCATGGGGAAACTTGTTGGGCCTACTTGAAAATTTGCCTTAGCACCAGCCCTGAAGGAGTCATGTCAAGATGACCTAGAAGGAAGACTGAAGATTCTGTGATATATTCTCCACATGCCCTTCTAGTGGGAGACAATTTGTACCTTGATCAGTATGTGCTTCTGCCCTCTTACAGGATGAGTGTCTGGTATAATTCCAGCCTCATCCTTCTTTTTTGTTACATTGGCTCCATGCCTGACAGCCTCTAAAGCTGTCATTACTGCCAGAAAATCTATTAGAACTGACAGCATTAAGATCTGTGTCCCTGAAGAAGGCTTTATTTTGGAAAGTTCTGTTGCTTCCTGAGAGGTAGTGTGGTGTTAGTGGAAAGAATGCTCGTCTCAAGTGAGGACAGCCTGGATTCAAATGTCATCTCTTCATTTAAGTAGCTATGTGACCTGGAGCAAGTTGGTTTATCTCTAAGCCTCAGTTTCTCCAGGTACAAAATGGGGATAAATAATTGCGGTACCTATCTTATCTTATAGGGTTGTTGAAAAGATCCCATGACATAATGTGTGCAAAGCACTTTGTAGACTTCGAGAGTTCTATAAATGTCAGCTTGGATAGCTGTTATTGGGACTTGAAAATGTATTTCTGAGAAGGCAGCAGGGAATGAACTCAAGGTAACATCTACAAAGACTTGTGGAGGAGTTTTAATTTTATGTCTGCATTTTATAAGAAAGGGTAGCATTAGTAATAATTATGCTTTGCTCTTATAAGCTAAAAAAAATAACTACAGTGTTTATTCATTCACAATTCAAGCATTTATTAAGTGCCTACTATGTGCCAGGCATTAGGGGTCATCCTCTAGTCTATACCTTCAAGAAGTTTCCATTCTGTTGGATGGGAACAACATGTACAACAGAAAAAAGAGAAGATCTAGATTATCTGCCAAATAAATATGGGGTGAGGGAAGGGAATTAACAATTGGAGGAATTATGTAGGCAAGGGATGGTATAGGAGGTTAAATTTGTACTGAGCCTTGAATGAAACTAGAGATTGTCTGAGGCAGAGGTGAGGAGAAAGGGCATTCCAGGTCCATGGAGGGCACAGCACATGCAAAAGCACAGAGGCTGGCAAGAAATGTTGTGGAAGTAGAACAGTTTGGCTAGAACATAAGTATACGTAATTGTGAGTGATACGTGAGGTAGACTGGAGCCGTATTGTGAAGAACATTAAATACTTTTCACAATAGGGCTTTTATTTTACCCAAGAGGCAATAGGGAATCATTGGAATTTCTTGAGCTGGAAAGTAACATAGTCAGACCTGTTGACTTCTTCTGGTCTTGTAGATCAGAGATTCTCAAACTCTTTCATCTTAGGAGCCCTTTGTACTCTTAAAAATTAGTGAAGACTCCAAAGAACTTTTATTTATGCAAGTTATATCTATTGATATTTATCATATTATAATTTAAAACTGATACATTTTAAAAATATTTGTTCATTTAAAACAAAAAATTCATTACATTTTAAGATAGATAACATATTTTTAATATTTTTATGAAAAATAACTATAGTTTTCAAAACCAAAAACTTATATAGAATAGTGATACTGTTTTATATATTTTTGGAAATCTCTTTAGTGTCAGGTTTAATAGAAGACAGCTAGCTGGATTCTCATATGTGTTTCTGTATTCAGTCTACTGCTATATGTTGCTTTGGTTGAAGTATATGTAGAAAATCTGGCCTCACACAGGTAGGTAACTGGGGAAAAAAGAAAAAGAAGGATTTTATTAGGCAAATACCTCCTTAGTGTTATGATGAAAATAGTTTTGACATCATTGATTGCTGAAAAGGTCTCAGGGACCCTTAGGGGTCTATACACCCCATTTTGAAAACACTTGTTTTAAGCCACTTCAAGAAGTTCAGGAAGCACTTTCTTAGTCTTTCGTTCTCTTTTATCCAAGGGCAGAAGCATGGTGACATAGATAAGTAGGTACTGATAAGCTCTCTTTTCCAGATGGTTGTTTCTCAGCCTTACTTGTCAAAAGTAGTTTTTAAAAATATGTTGCAATTAGGCTTGCACAAGATATTATTACATTTGCAAGTGTAGCCTGAGGAAAAGATTACTATACAATTATAACATAGTTTAATTTTCTTTTGAAGCTGTTTTCAAATGCTTTTTATTACATGCCTCTAAGGGGAAAACAAGAAATGTTAGGGGCAACTTTGATTTAAATACGTAATGAAGAAAACTACCAATTTTTCCAGGAAACATTTCATTGCCAACCATTAATAATTCAGAACATACCTGCTATTTGTGCGACTCATTGTGAGGATTAGTAGTATATATAAACTCTAAAGAATGCTGTTATGTTTTCTTTGTGAGAATACTGATAATTACTTTAACTTGTAATTTTGTCTCTGTTGACATAGATTTCATCTCTTACATGCCTCAGTAGATAGAGGGTCTGCATGAATTCCTGGGGACCCCCAAATTCATTCTTTATCTAGTAGCCAAAACAAGATGCAATAATAGGGTGGCTAGGTAGTGCAGTGAATAGAGCACTGGCCCTGAAGTCAGGAGGACCTGAGTTCAAATTCGGCCTCAGACACTTAACATTTACTAGCCATGTGACCTTGGGCAAGTCATTTTGAGGACCCCAATTGCCCTAAAAAAAAAAAAGGCAAAAAAAAAATGCATAATACAGTAGCTGATCATATATATGACGTTTACATATATATATATATATATATATATATATATATATTATGTTAAGGTTTACAAAGCCCTAAGGTTCTGTTTCAGTTTCTTCATCATGGCATGGAAATGAAGCAATTGAAGGAGCACCTGAGTGGAAAGGTGTTGATTAATATCTTTATAAAAATATAGGTGAGAACTTTAAAATTTTTAATGAAGTAAAGAAATATTGGGAAAAGCAGTGTGGTAGTGCTGATATGTCAGACTCCAGATCAGCAAAACTCGGGAGTGGGGTCTGAACCAGATTAAAATGTAACAGGGAAATGTTTAACAAAATAAAGAAAATACAGCACAACACAGATAATGTTCATTTGTGGTTTTCTAAGTCTATATGCTACCTCAGGGATTCCTTTCTATATGAATTTCATACCACTGCTTTAGGCAGTATATTCTTGTTGGTGGGTGCTAAAATGGCCCTTTCTTCTAGCCTTGCAAAACTTCTATTAGTCTACTAAGATGTTTTGAACCAATTTTTCAACTTGTACCAGTAAAACAGTGATAATGCACTAAATAAAGTCAGTGTACTTCAGGTGATTAAAATTCATATTTTGTCCATGATTCTAAGCCTAAACCATGACATCTGCTCTGAAAACTATCTACAAACTGGTCAGAGTAGAAATTGTTAAAGTCAGATTCATACCAATAATCAGATTTTTTTTTTTTTGGAAAAAACAATTTATCCATGAAGTTTTTTTAATGTTACTTGATTATTTTCTTCATCTGTGGCACTTTTTCTTTTCTAAGTTAGTTTGGTGTTTGATAGGAGTCTTAATGAATTTATTTCTGTTCTTGAGCCTGTGTCAATTGCTTTGATTAATTTTATTAATTTCCTCAAGTGTTTTGGGACTTCTTGACAAGGGACCTAAATGTGACTTGAAAGTATTGAGTCAATAGCCCTTTGTAGCCAGTCAAATCAAAGTCCTAATTGTTAATAGTAGAGAGAATGACTATGTGAGCTGATAGGAGCAATTCTTGAGTATTTGATGACAGAGTTTTAGCTCAATTTTGCTCATTCTAAACACTTAAAATTGTATGTTGTACTTCTGTTTTTGCTAAGATGGGAAGAACCTTGTGATGGATCACATGAATTCATATGATAGAAAGGCAGTTAGCCAGGAAAAATGATTTTTATCAAAGACCAAGTCAGCATCCTGTTGAAAGAAATCTTCTCCGCTTGATAATTAGAGGCACAACATACATTTCTTTTAGTATTTGAGCATCAATTGCTTATTGACCCGGGTCCTTATGAGACAGGTAGTGTCTGTTCTTTTGCCTTCTGCTTAGGCCTCAGTAGTTAATAGATACAAGCATGTAGAGCTGAGCAAAGTAACTGAAAAGGGGATAATAATGGCTATGTGGTAACCAGGTAGTATCATGGCAATGATAAATAGTTCAGGACAGCGTTGAAAAACATCAGAGCTCTAATCATTGCCATGACCAATCTTGACTGCAGACACTGAAACAGAATTTCTCCTTTTAGCCAAGGAGGTGGATTACAGGTGCAGAAATGGGACATTCTGTGTCAGTGATGGCCAATTTGTTGGTTGGTTTCACTAAACTATACTTCTCTGTCACAAGCAGTGGAACAGATGATCACTGGGAAGTGACAAGAGTTTTTTTTTTAAAGCATAAATATACATATTTATATAAAAAATTTAAATTAGTGAAGGTAGAAAGATATTGGTAGCTAATGTTGATTTTTAAAATAATGTTACTTATAACTGTTATCTAAAAAAAAGGAAACAAAACAAGGGCAGAGAGGTCAGCAATCAATTCAACAAGGAGGGTAATCTTTACGGCAAAAGAGAGAACATTTGTTCTTTCCTGAGGTCAAAATGTAACTGGGAGTATTTTGCACAAGCCTCGTTGAGACAGGTGAAGGCAGTTGTTAAGAATGGAAATTCAAGTAAATCCTGCAGGATTAGTTTTTACAACAGGAGATCTGTTTAACAATAAGATTCTGGTATTTCCAGATTACCTCTTGCCTGCTTTGGGGTAAAAGTGAAATGTTACATACAGTTTTTAACATCTTCTGTATAAAATTTTAGCTTAATTTTTTTTGTGGTAATAGTTTATAAATGAATGGAAAACTGATAGAAATATATAGCACTCCTACTAATCAGTGTGAATGTGTGCAATGCCTATACCTCTCTATTAGAAATGAAGAAAAAGACCTGCCATCTAGAGCTCACAAAATTGTCTACCTCTCTCTTCTATTTAGAAAGATTTTTAGGATAAAAAGAGTATTGATCAAGGTTCTGGCAGATTTTAAGAAAAAAAATTTTTTAACTGACATGAAGTACCTCATGGGCTATTGCCTAAATTTGGGGATGGAGGTAGGGGTAGAATATGAAATCTGTTATACTTAGAATTTTGTGTCTCTGACAAATACCAGTAGCTGTTTATTTTTTTAAGTTAAATTTAATAATAATAGTAAGCATTTATATGGCGTTTTAAGGTTTGCAAAGCACTTTACATGTTTTTTCATATGATCCTCACAATAACACTGTAGGATGGTCACTATATTCTCACTTTATAGCTGAGGAAACTAAGCCTGAAGGAGGTTAAGTGACTTACCTAGGGTGACAGAGCTAGTACATGCATGTCTGAGGCCAGATTTGAACTCAGGTCTTCCTGGCCCCAGGTCCAGCACTTTTAGTAGCCTCTCAGTGCTGTAAATCAGTCCATGAACATAATAAACATGTTTGACCATCCTGTCATGCATGTAAGAAAAGTGAGGAAGGCTGGTAGCTCAGGTGGTAACCATTGTTTCAGCTTCTCAAAAGACCTTTTTAATATTTCTAATCTGGTAACAAAATGAAATATCTTGACTCTAAAAGGTGATTCCCAATATAAATGTAGTTTACAACATATGGTATTTAAAATGAACTATTATAAATGCAAGATGTACTGACTTAATATCCCTGAAAGCAAGTTCTGTACAATGTTTTGTCTCCAGAAAGGGCCTGTATCTGTAGGCAGCTAAGCAGTGAAGAGGATGGAGTACTGAACAGCATCAGAAAGACTCAGTTTGATCCTGCTTCATAAATTTATTAGTTCTATGACCCTAGACCAGTCACTTAACCTCCCAGCCTCAGTTTTCTGATCTATAAAATGGGGATAAAAATAGCACTTACTCAAATGAGATTATGTATATAAAGAGCTTGCAGACTTTAAAGCACTATCTGAGGGACAGCATTGTTATTATTGTTGTGTTATGTGATACAAACCGTGCAACCAGCTCTCATAAATACGTCTTTGTCGGGAGTGTAGTATGACTTGGGCAGCTTTCTCTTGCCCATTAAATTACGGTTTTTGCTTTGTTTATTTGTTGGAAGGCCACGTGATGTTTATTCTTTACTAGGAACTGAATGGATAGCTCTCCTAATCCTTCCTTATAATATCAGCCTTTAAAGATGGGGAGAAAATTTGTAACTCAGAATCTCGTGGAAATGAATGATGTAAACTAAAATAAATAAAAGTTAAAAAAATAAAAAAAATAATATCAGCCTTTAGGATCTTATAAAATATGAATTCGTGCAAGTCAAGATAACACCCTCATGATGTCTTTGATCCTCTTTGAGAATGAAGGATAAAAAACAACAGCTTTCATAAATGAGAGGCAATCAGAAGTCTGATTTTTTTAAAAAATTGTATTCTCTCTAGTATGTTTCATTATAGATGAATCCCTACAAATTTTGTATTTTTCCTAAGAATGAGTGAAAAGATTGGAGATTAATTAGTTATAAACCTTACATTGGAAAGTATCATTTGTCAAAATAATACTGAATTATGGTTACAGCATTTTATTTTTTGAAACTATTTTTAATTTCTTCAGCGTTTTCTTGCATTGTAGGGACATGATTCAAATTGGTTAATAAAACATCTCTTCTCCCATAGGTACCCTTTATTGGATATGACATAAAACTCCTCAGTTGGCTGTAAGCCTAATAAAGCAGAATCATTTGTAGTATAAAACTGTCATTTCTAAATATGTGTATTTTTTTACTTTACAGATCAACTAGAATAATTTTGAAAATTATCGACTTTCTGATGTTCATAGCAAACCATGGCGACTGATGATAAAGTTGCCATTTTGACTGATGATGAAGAGGAACAGAAGAGAAAGTATGTGCTTGCTGATCCTTTTAACGGTATTTCCAGGGAACCAGACCAGCAGCCTGCAAATGAAACCCCCTCTTCAACAGAGACTTCCACTATCCCAGAAGAAGAAATAGACTGGATTGAGAAACACTGTGTTAAAATAAACAATGATCTTCTTATTTCAAAGGTCTTTTATTTTTTCTTTTATTCTGCATATGGCTCTCTTTATCCACTTTTACCTGTATACTATAAACAGCTGGGCATGTCACCCAGTCAGAGTGGACTATTAGTGGGCATTAGATATTTCATCGAATTCTGCAGTGCCCCCTTTTGGGGTGTAGTTGCTGACCGCTTTAGGAAGGGTAAAATTGTTCTCCTCTTTTCACTTTTATGTTGGGTTTCATTCAATCTTGGCATAGGATTTGTTAAACCAGCTACCTTGAGATGTGTACCAAAGATCCCACCTACAGTGCATCCAACCAACGAGAGCCATCTTTTAACTACAGTTCTACCAAATTCTTCAGTCATCCCTGCCCTTACCATAGTCCATGCCACACCACCAAAAACTCTGAAGAAAAGGAGTTCACTTGCTGATTTGATGTTAGAAAAGGAATTAACCAGCCCTGGGCTTGTATCTCCTTCCCCAGCTGATGACACAATGGTTATATCTACTGTTCAGTCTCCAACAGCTCCAAGTACTAACAGTTCTATGATCTTAATCCAGAACATAAGTACCACGATGGCTCCAGTTGTAATTGGGAATTCCACCAAAGCAACAGCCACCCCTTCTCTCACCACCAAAGTGTCACCATTGGACCAGCGTACTCTTGTTTATGATCAGCAAGAGGTGGAAGCGATATTTCTGGTGATCCTCTTGGTTGTCATCATAGGAGAGTTTTTCAGTGCATCCTCTGTCACCATCGTGGACACAGTCACACTACAGTATCTAGGAAAACACCGGGATCGATATGGATTACAGCGCATGTGGGGTTCTCTGGGCTGGGGATTGGCCATGCTGTCAGTGGGTATAGGTATTGATTACACACACATTGACGTTCTCATTGATGGTCAAGGGTGTAAGCCCCCTGAATACAAGAACTACCAGATAGTCTTCATTGTTTTTGGGGTCCTGATGACCATGGCTTTAATAGTGGCTACTCAGTTTCGCTTCCGTTACAGCCATTTCAAAAGTAATAACAACAAAGAGAAAGAGGTGGAAATCCCTCAGATGGAGAGAAACAATTCCACGGAATCTTCTGAAGACACACCAACTAGCTCAAGTCAGTCACAAGCATTCAGTTTTTGGGACCTGATTAAGCTGCTTTGCAGTGTACAGTATGGCTCTGTGTTGTTCGTGGCATGGTTTATGGGTTTTGGCTATGGATTTGTATTCACCTTCCTTTACTGGCATCTGGAAGATCTCAATGGCACAACAACTCTATTTGGTGTCTGCTCTGTCCTGAGTCATGTTTCTGAACTGACTGCATATTTCTTTAGTCACAAGCTTATTGAGCTCATTGGTCACATAAGGTAAGAAAAACAGTATTTTTCATTGTTATTGCCTGGTTGAATTAAGTTCCTATTTTACGTTATATTGGGTATAAATTCATGATAATATTACTTGTGCTATGGGGAAAAATTAGAATATCTCTTACTCAACTTTGTTATTCTTGGTTTTGGTTTTTGTTATTATTTAAATAAAAAAGACCAGTTGTCCATTTAGATCTGGATTCTGTACTTGAGGTCCATGGACATCTTGCTATTACCATGGTTAGATTTCAGGGGGAGTTCATGAACTTGGATGAGAAAAAAAAATTGCATCTTTATTTTCACTAACCTTTGGTTTCCTTTGAAATCCTGTATATTTTATTTTATGCTTTTAGAAGCATTATTCTGAAAAGGACTCCACAGGCTTCAACAGACTGATGAAGGAGTCTCTGATTTAAAAAAAAAAAAAAAGGTTAAGAACCTCTTATCTAGACTCTAGAGAAAATTTCCCCCAAAGACCATAGATTCCTTGTCGTTTGTTACCTGCAAGAATTGATTTGTCTTATGTGAAATGCTTTAGTTACTATATCCAATATATTATAATGCAGACGTGGTGTCTACCTCCTAACAGAATTATATGAGTAAGGTTAAGTGAGTCAAATTTCTCATATTTCATTTATGCCTGCTACAAAACTTAGAAGTAGTCTATAATAATGGCAGTTAAATTCAGCAAAGATTTCGTACTATCACAATCCTCTTTCATAGTGCTTACATTAAGGGGAGTCTTGCAGAATTCTTTTCTTTTCCTTTTTTAAAAAATGAGTCTATGAATTGAAGACTTGGGAAATGTAACTTTAGCTGACAGGAAAATAGAGAAAATTTATTCCCCCTTCACCATTAACTCCCTGCCCACTCAACTGTGTCTCACTTTCAAGATCCTTAAATGATACAGTATTTACTAGGCTGCCAAAGTACCTTGTCTTCTTGAGCCTCTAATGTTTGCATGAAGCTGAATCAAATTTACCACCCTTTAAAAATCCCTCTGCCCTCTTGTGTTCCCTGAAAAATGGAGCCTGTATATATTTTAAGATTCTGTACTGCAAAGAGAAGAATATCAGTATCTGAAATGAGGAAATATAATACTCCAAAGAAAGTCAACATAACAGATAGTTATGTTATGTAGCCTTCTTATACATACAATATGTGAGTGGTGTATGTGTGTGTGTGTGGGGGGGTATGCATCACTTTGTATGCATCACTTTGTATGCATCACTTTAGATGTCAAGTTCTTTAGACTGGCCCCTAGCTCCCTGAGAGCAAGGACTGGGGTTTTTTTAAACCATTTTTTTGTATCCCCAGCATGTAGCACAGTAGCAGGTGTGTAGCAGACATTTAATAAATGTTTGTTGACTTAGAAAAGGGAAATTTAAAAATGGAAGTAAGACAGTTTTAGCTCTTTTCCTTTGTCTTAAAAGGGAGAGTATTATTCATTTTTAAAATGTGAGCTCAGTGACTTTAAGGGAGAAATTATTATTAATTCTTCTTTTTTCTTGCTGAGTATATGTTCACCTCCTCAGCCCTTCCTGTAGTACCCACATTCTCCTGCTCTTCCAATTTTTGGTTCCTTTACTTTTACTAAAGGTAGGCCAAGACCAGATAGATTACTTGTCTTTTGCATTGCTTGGGTCTATTTTGTTAAGACAGAATTAGGCTGACTGATTCAGTAAGATGTAGTACGGTTAAAGTCATATAGAGCACAGATATTGAATTCGAGTACTACCTGAGCCAGATTAAAATATATTTGGAAAATACTTAATAAAATAAATAAAAGTACAATAAAGCATAGATACCACTACATTTTGCCCCCACAAGGATACTTATGTGTGTTTAGTAGCCCCCATTCCTATAAGTTTGATACTGCTGATACAGAGTACCAGAGTTGGAAGTAGGGAGATCTGAGTTTAAATCCTGACTCAGATACTTATTAGCTCAGTGACCCTGGACAAGTCACATTAACTTGTTTGGATCTTGATTTCTTCATTTGTAAAATGAGGCAGTTGTACTTGAAGGACTCTAAGACTCCTTGGACAGCTAGGTCATGGAGTGCTGGGCTTGGAGTCAGGAAGACCTGAAGTCAAATGTGACCTCAGATACTTACTAGCTGTGTGACTGGGCAAGTCACTTAACCCTGTTTGCCTCAGTTTCCTCATCTTAAAATGAGCTGGAGAAGAAAATGGCAAACCACTCCAGGATCTTTGCCAAGAAAACTTCAAAAGGGCTCACAAAGAGTCAGGCATGATTGAAAACAACTAAACAACAATAAAGACTTAGCAAAAGGATACTATGATCCCTTTGCTGTGACTTATGATTGAAGCTGTCTGTTACTGCCTGCTTCCATTCTTCAAGCCATGTTTATCTGCTCAGAGCTATACAGATGGCTAGAAAAATGAACCTCTGGTTCTAATATGGTATGGGAAGGTACAGACATCACTACTTTCAGTAGGTGCTCAGGAGTAGACTGAGTGGAATTCCTAGATATTACTTAGTCATTTAGGGGGTGCACAGAATACTCTATGTGCATTAAAAGTCACATCAATAAGTATTTATTAAGTATCTACTACATGCCATATGCACTGTACTAAGCACTGGAGAAACAAATAAAGGCAAAAACCAATCCCTGATCTCAAAGAGGAATCAGTCTAATGTAGGAGACAACCTGCAAACAACTATGTGCAAGAAATATATCTATATCTATATGTGCATATGTACACATACATACATACACACGATAAATTGGAGATCTCAGAGTGAAGACATTAGCATTAAGGGAGATCAGAAACTCTTCTTGTAGAAGGTGAGATTTTTAGCTGAGACTTGAAGAAAGCCAAGGAAGGTAGGAGGTGAATATGAAAGGGGACATTACAGGTATGGTGTACAGCCTGTGAAAATGAATGAAGTGAGAAGATGGAGTATCTTGTGTGAGGAAAGAAGGAGGCCAGTGAAAGAAAAGTTTAAATAATCTGCTTCTCATATGCAAACAAAAAAAGTGGTTCTTCTCATCTTTTGTGGAGTGAGAGGAGCTTGGATGGAAATTTAATTATAAAATTATCACTGGGTTCTATTTTTAAAAATTTGTATCACTAATAGAAGTTAAAACTGTATTTTGATTTCTTTACTGGTGGTTTATTAGACCAAAATTATAATCCCTTATTCTGTCAGTCTCAAGAAAAATAAACAGATCCTTAGAGAAAACATAAACAGATCTGTAGAGAATAAATTCCTAATAATAACTTTAAAATTCAAGTTATTTAAATTTTGGTAAAAGGGAAAATTAACTTTTAAGAAATGATAATAGTAACAATATGTTTCATGTCTCCTTCCTACCTTTTTTCTATGTGTATACGTAGAAGCTTTTGACATTGTTACTTTTGGTACATAGTATCATCAGTGTATGTATTTTAAAAATTCTCCTTTCTTTGCCTTGTGTCACAGTCTTCCCATTTTTTGTGTGTACATCTGTGTTTTTTATGGCACAATGATATTTCATTCTATTAATACTATAATTTAGTCATTCTTAATTATTGGATATGCTGGTTGTTTCTAGTTTTGATACTATAAATAAAACAGTTATGTATATTTTATATACATAGGTCTTTTTCTTTTAATAACATCCTCTGCATATAGTCCTAGCCATGGACCTCTGATTAGAGGTTATAATTTTCTATCTTGCTAGATTTTTCTCTAGAACAGTTTTATTGATTTAACCTCTACTAACAATGAAATAGATTGCCTTTTCCTTCACAGCCCTAATCAACATCAATTTTTGTAGTTTTAAACCTTTTTAAAAAAATTTTGTGGATGTAAGGTAGTATTTTGGAGATGCTTTGAAGACCATTCTTTGATCATTACAGTCTGAATAATTTTAAAGTAATCTTGAGCAATGTCTTTTAATATCCTGTGACAATTTGATTATAAGGGAGTGGATATTATCCTAGCAATTTTATATAAAGTCCTTAAATATTCTGTCAGATTTTTATCAGATGTACTTATCACAAAGTTGTTCCCCCCCATCTATTTTTTTTTCTTTTTCCTTTGGGATATATTGCTTTTTGTTGAGTAAAATCTTTTTATTTGTTATATAACCAAACCTATAAGTTTTTTTCCCTAATAATTTCTAACCTATCCGTTAGACTTTTGGTATTATTGTATTAACTTTGGAAGTAATAACATTTTTGCTATCTAGCAAAATATCTAGCTTACTAAGCATAGACTGGAGCTATCCCTTAAATTGTTTGGTTCTGTCTTTATTGTCAAATAATTTTAAATTCTTTATAGAGGTCTAATGTGTACCTTGAGAGGCTAATGCCCAAATGTGTGATACCTTTTATAATTCAGTTGCAGTGGGCTCTCAAGTACATAGGGCACGCTTTTATGTTTCATATACATTATTAACATTTTCTCTTTCTTAAGTCACTTTCTTAAGTCTAGACTAGACCCTGAGGAGTCAAACTCCCATCAGCAGGGAGACAGATTAAAATGTAACTGGGAATTGTTTAGCAATAAATAAATAAAAATACAAAGCATAGATGATGTTAATTTGTGGTTTTGTAAATCACCATGCAGCCACAGAGATCTGTCTCTATTTGAATTTCATACTACTACTCTAGACAATTAATGGGAATAAATCAAATCTTGATTTGTAGCGTTTGCTGATTTCTGAGGTGTAAATGTTCTCACTGAAAATTTGTCAATGAATTGATAATGAGCTCTAACACACCCCTCCTAGAATCCATTTTCAGTCATGGCATTCTGCCTACCATGTCCTATGCAAAATGACCATTGAGAGATTGAGACTTTCAAAAATGTCTCAAAAAGCCATTTTGCTTGACATGCCTCGTCTTTGTCATAAGAGTTGGGAGTGTCATATCCTTATAACCTGACTTCTCAAAGATCATACAGTACCTTTTATATATTCATTTCCTATGAAATATGTAAGAATTAGCCTTTTCACCCCTGTCTGCATTCCCCTGTTCCACTTTCCAAAGTCTGCTATCTACAAATGAACTATCCCAATATAGAAATAACCTGATTTGTTACACATGTGCAGGAGGCAGGTGATGTAGATAGAGCCCTGAAATTTGAATTAGGAAGACCTGAGTTGAAACTCTGCATCAGATACAAACTGTGTGACCCTGGTTGAGTCACTTAACCTCTATGTGCTTCAGTTTCCTCATCTGTAAAATGGGGATCACAAAACTCAAAATAGCACTTAGCTCACAGGCTTGTAGAGATCAAATGTGATGATATGTATAAAGCACTTTGCTAACTTTAAAGTGCTATAAAAATATTAGGGAGGGGGAAGAAAAAAGATGGAGGGATAGAATTCGGAACTCAAACAAAAAACCCAACAAATGTTAAAAGTTGTTTTTACATATAATTGGTGGAAAAGAAAATATTATTTTTAAAAATATCAGTCATTATCATTAGGGTTCCATTCTGCCACTTGACTTCCAGCTTTCCTGTCTTTCTTTTCAGTAGCTAAAATTCTTCCTCGTCATCTTTTCCTTCTTTGTTTCCTTTGCCCAGTCCACACCCATTCTCAGACAATATCAAGTAAATCAGTCCTTAGGATGTTGCTACATTCTCTGTCAAGCAAGGCTTGGGGGGAATGGAAAAACAGTTCCTAAGGCTTTCCTTAAGCTGCCATGTTATCACACTGTGTGCATCCTTGGACCTGAGCCTATGCTTACCTAGACCTTTCTCCCTCACCCCTGTCCTTTGGTTTAACCCTTTGGCTACTATAATATATTTTATCTTTCTTGTAGATAACATTTCTCTCTTTATTCATTTTTGTTAGTTTTTTTTTAAAATAACAATGCCAATAATTTTTCTGGGTTTATCTTTATGTTCTGCTACCTGACTAGAATAATTTTGTTTTTGTTGTTTAGTTTTCACTTGTGTCTGACTCTTGGTGACACTTTTTTGGGGTTTTCTTGGCAAAGATACTGGAGTGGTTTGCCATCTCCATCTCCAGCTAATTTTACAGCTGTGAAAACTGAGGCAAACAGGATGAAGTGATTGCCCAGGGTCACACAGCTAGTAAGTGTCTGAGGCCAGATTTGAACTCAGAAAGATGAGTCTTCCTGACTCCAGGTCCAGCACTCTTGTCATTGTGCCAGCTAGCACATTAGAACTTAATTTTCCAGAATTTAATTCAGTAAAGAATTTATTAAGTACCAGGAAAGACACAAAGTTTAAGTGAAACAGGGTTTTGTGGCTGTAATATAAACTCTTTGTTCCAAGGGAGTCTATAACATAATAGGATGATGTGGCATGTACAAAAATAACATGAGAAGTGTTTAATAAATGCAAATAAAATGCTGTGTGAGATCTGAGGGAGGAAAATCATTTCTGATTTAGGGAATCAGAGTAGGGTTCATGGAGAAGATTCTGGTGGGGCTGAATCATAAACGGATTCAGCAGCTAAGTATAGCTTGGTATATCAACAAAGGATCTTGGCATTGGAGTATCAGGATAGACTTGTGATGGGTTGTTGTCATTAGGGGGTTAGTTGCTTTTGTGACTGTTCTATCTTAGTTATCATCTTTGGGTATGATGAGATCAATATTTGTCATCTCTTTGGAGAGGATTTTGTGAGTCATGTAGTGTTTGCTGTGATTTTCAGGCAGATTGATTTTTAAAGTAAAAAAGTAGTGGTGCTTTTATGATTTAAAGTTATTATTAGAAGACCGTAATATATTCATTCAACTATCTGCAATGGGAAGGGATAATTTTCTCATGAATTTTTATATGTTCTTTGTCAGATCAATAAAGAGGGAAAATGCCTGACCTGTGCATATGAGGACTGTTCAGAAGGATTTTGTATGTGTCCTGTAAAAGATCCTTCTCCCTCAGTTCTGCTCTGAAGACTATTACTAGCATAGAGAAAACATAGTCATAAGTGGGTATTCAGAAAGTAATCCTAGATTAGCATATGGAGCAGGGATGGACAATTTGTACTCCTGACCGCAAAATTTTAAAGTCATTTCACTTCTAAATCTCTTGACAGTTCTGGGCTTTATTTAGCAATGTAGGAAGGGAAAATGAGACTGGAGAGCAATCCACCAACTGGGCAACAAAAGCCCAGCAATAACAGTTATCAAGGTTTTTGGAGTAGGTGGTTTCTAATTTTCCCCTTAGATCTTGTCTTCAATCCTCTGTGAAGGATTTTGAGTGGTGAATAAGAGAGTGCCCACATTTTACCCAGGAGAAGCAAGTTTCTGAATAGGTTTAGGGATTTAATGTAATTGCATTCTCAGGCCAATATTTTGTGGAAATAAGATTAGAGCTAATGAATTAAGCTTGTAAAGTTATCCCAACTATGTCACTAGCCTGTTCGATATCTCAGTGACCAATTAGAGGGTTGGAGTCGCATGAAAATATAAGAAATCAGGTCGATAATGGTTCAAGTTTGACTCGTGTGAAAATAGCCTCTTCTTGTAGGAAGTTACTTATTTAGTTTGAGAGACAGGTTAAGATTCCTTTACCATTCAGGCAGTGCGAATGGAGAACTGGGCCTGGAGTCAGGAAGATCTGAGTTCAAATGCAGCCCCAGATATTAGCTTTGTGACCCTAGGCAAGTCATTTAACTTCTGTCTGCCTCAGTTTCCTCATCTATGAAATAGGGATAATCACAGCACCTGCCTCCCAGGCTTGTTGTGAGGATCAAATGAGATATTTGTAAAGTACTTAGAGGAGTGCCTGTCACATAGGAGCTGCTGTATAAATGCTTATCTCCTCCTTTCCCTTAATATCTCCATCCCTAGCCCTGTACCAATATCTGAAATTCTAGTCTGGGAACGTAACTTTTTAGGCAAAGACGGTACAAGGAGAGAGGCTACTTGGAGTAGTGGAAAGAGCAGGTGCCTGGGAGTCTGGAGACTTGGATTCCAATGATAAATGGAAATAATGATACTATGTGGTAGGCACTGTGCTAATCACTTTTTGCAAATATCATCTCATTTGATCCTCAAAACAAACCCATGAGGTAGGTACTATTATGATACTATTTTACAATCGAGGAAACTAAGGCAGACAAGTTAGGTGACTCCCACAAAGTCACACAACAAGGAAGTATCTTAGGCTGGTTTTGAACTCAGGTCTTTCTGACTCTAGGCCCAGAACTCCATTCTCTGAGTCTTCAAGCTGTTTCTAGTCCCAGCTCTGCCATTAACTAGCTTTGTGACCTTGGGCAAGTCATTTTATCGCTACAAGTCCCAATTTTATACATCTATAAAATGAGAGGGTTGGTTGGAATGATCCTTAAGGTTGCTTCTGGTTATAAAATTCTTTGACTTTAAGTTTTGATAAAAGTTTTCTCTCATCTGGTGCCAAAGTTTGAAATAGGATTCACTGCCTGGATTTGTGAATCCTTGACTAAAATTAGTGGCACTTTCCCCCTTCCTATTCCTTAGGTCAGGTTTCTTTCTATTTCCTTCATTTGTCATGGCTATGTTCAGTATCATTATAGCCTGTCATGAATGCAAAAATGTTACTTGTACAGTGTGGGCAAAAGAATATAGACTCAAAGAAGCAGGCATGGCATAGTTGAGGATCCAGATGATGTCAGAGGGATTGCAATGTCCATAACAATGTAATCATAATAATAACTAGTGTTCATATAGTCTTTTAAGGTTTTCAAAGCACCTTTTGCAAATATCTCATTTATCTTCACCACATGAGTAGGTACTATTATTATTATTATTATTATTATTATTATTATTTTACAGATGAGGAAACTGAGGAAGGGAGAGGTTAAGTGACTTAGTTATATACTCTGAGATTTGATACGAACTCACATCTTCCTGATTACAAATCTGATGTCATTCAGTACACCAACTGCCTCAAAATTAAAAAAAAAAATTCCCCCCCAAGTGCAGTTTAAATAATTCTGTTTTAAGGGCTTTTTAAAAAACTGTGTATAGGTTATTGAATAACGAAATTAGAGTTGAGTTTACAAACTTATGATCTAATCCACAAAGAGCAATGGAGAGTCAGAACCTTCCTGCTTTTGCAGTAGGTCTTGTACTTTGCAAACCTTGTGACCTTTCTCCTGGGAACAAGAGTAGTCTGTATGTAGCAGCTTTATTTAAGTGAAGAATTAAAACTTTTAACCCTTTTAGACTTCAAAAATTCTTTAGAGAAAGCTTATTTTCCTTGACATACATTCTAGGAGTTGATGGACAACATTGTAATTCATGTTTTCACTCAGCATCAGTGACATGAACCCTGTTCTGTGTACTTTTTGTCAGGGGTCCATATCTTTTTACCTGTTGCCTCAAACATAAAGCAGGATTGTCAGGTTATGGCACCAAATGTGTCATAGCCAGAGAGCTGTTTTCCACTTGATGGCCAGGAAACTAATATTGAGGCAATATCGTTAATACACCACTATCCCCCCTGTTAATATCCTCTGTGTATTCATTTTAGCCATAGGATTTGTCCAGCTATAACAGCAAATATCTATCAAAAAGACCACTGTAATGATTCTGTTCATTTATTGCCAAGGTCAGTCAAGCAACATTTATTAAGCTGCTACTCTGTATCAGGCATTCTGCTAAGCTCTGGGGATACCAAGAAATCGAAATACATGCCCTGCTTTCAAGGAGTTCACAGTCTAAATGGCTTGAGGAAAGTAGAGATGTTGTCTTAATATATCAGTGCTTTGGATAGTTTTATCTCGGACACAGACTGTCTGTGGGATGACAGGCAAGTTGCTCTACCCCTCAGTGCTCTAGGCAAAAACAGGGTTCTTCACCTTTTTTGTGTCATGAACCCTGTTGGCAGCACATTTAGTGCTGTGTGACCCTGAACAAGTCACTTAACCTCTGCCTTCCTTAGTTTCTTCATCTGTAAAATGAAACCTATAGACCCATTCACAGAAAAATGTTTTTACGTAATATACTTCTCAATGCTTTTTAACCCACCTCTTGTGGCCTCCATCCTCTGATTGGAGTGCTGAAGGATGAAGCAATAAACTCCTTCCAAAAACCTTCCTTTATCAAGGACTTTGAACATCAGTACCTCTTCTTGGTTTTGACTCCATAGAACAGTGGTTCTCAACCTTCCTAATGCCTCGACCCTTTAATACTCGTATGTGGGCGTATCTGCATGTGGGCGGACCCCCTGGAGACTGATAGAGGAGTGGTGTCTCGGTTCCTAAGACCATTGGAAATGTGTTTTTTTGTTTGAAAGGGTTGTTTGACCCCCAAAGGGGTCGCGACCCGCAGGTTGAGAACCACTGCCATAGAACATCATGCTCCTGACCCAGGTAGCCCCTGGCAGACTCCCACAGTCTCCCTTTTCCAACTTCCTTTTCTGTGTGGTCTTTCCCCATTAGATTGTAAGCTCTTTGAGGGAAGGGACTGTCTTTCTTTTTCTTATTTGAATCCCCAGAGCTTAGCACAGTGCATGGCACATAGTAGGTGTGTAATAAATGTTTATTGAATTGATTTTTTTTTGAGAAAAATATCATTATTGGAGGAAATGACCAGTTAATTTAAAGCCATTTACTTTAAAACAAAACAAAAAAGCAACTGCCTCAAAGGAGTTTTCTCCCCTGTTATTGTATGTTCACCATGATTTATACAAATCTGTTTAACGGGCAAGTGTTGGAAAAAGAAATGTCATTGCAGCATCCTTTTTCTCCAGGATTCAGTCCAGTTAGAAATCATTGAAAATAAAGATATCATTTCCTTCCTATCCAAGTTCATGGTCCTCCTGAAATCTGTCCATGGACTATGTAGACCATTACTCTAAGGCTATACACTTCAGAGTAGATGCAATCTAAATTGCTGGAGGGGCTTTCTTCATATGGGAGTTACCAATATCAGTAAAATCACAGGTCCCTTCCCTAACCCTAATCTATGTTGTTGTCCCCCCACCCACCCTAGGCTGGATATGCTTCATATTTTTGTTTTGTCAGAACAAAAAAGTCCCCAAAGCATCCCTTCTATTTTCACTTGAAGTATTTTAAAATACTATTCCCAAAATGATGGGTGCATAAGGGGTTAAGCAGCACTATAAACAATATAATGAATATAGTACAAAGGGGAAAAGATTTTCTCCCACAACTAGTTCTAGAACTTCAGACCCCTTGATTTGAAAACAACTTTTTAAACCTTTTTATACTAGTGAGGGTATTCCAGTCAAGAGTTAGCTGTGACCTCACTTCTAATGTCACATTAACTCAACAGGCACAGAAATGTCTTCTAATATGCAGATCAGGTGAAATTATATTTTTTTTCTGTGTAAAGTGAGCAGCTGTTACCATTGCTATCATCTGCAACCTGATCTCTTTACCCAGCTGTTACAACTCTTGCTTTTTAGAAACAACAAACCAACAAATCTTATAATTTCCTATACAAAAAGAATAGTAGAGGATAAGAAAGAAAAGTTATTTTTAAAAGCTGCATTGTGCTGCTTTTCTGCCTCAACAAATCTAATTAGTTAGCAGTCTCTGTACTGCTGATTATCATAATCTCAGTTGTTCAAAAGCAGACTGTAACTAGTACTTTACCACTAATAGTGCCTTTGTTGTCAAAACCAGGAAAATGTATACTTAGATTAATACTAACATGCAAGCAAATGCTGAGAGTTAATTTAAAGCCATTTACTTTAAAACAGTGGTTCTCAACGTTCCTAATGCCTTGACCCTTTAATACTGGTATGTGGGCGTATCTGCATGTGGGCAGACCCAGCTGGAGACTGATAGAGAAGCAGTGTCTCGGTTCCTAAGACCATTGGAAATACGTGTTTTCCGATGGTCTTAGGTGACCCCTGTGAAAGGGTTGTTTGACCCCCAAAGGGGTCATGACCCACAGGTTGAGAACCACTGCTTTAAAATAAAAAAACCTCACTGCCTCAAAGGAGCTTTCTCCCCTGTTATTGGGATCTTGATTTATACAAATCTGTTTGGTGGGCAGGTGTCAGCAAAAGAAATATCATTGGAGTGTCTTTTTTCTTCAGGATTCAGTCCAATTGTTTCAGTGGTGTCTGACTCTAAGTGACCCCATTAGAAGTTTTTTGGCAGATATACTGGCCATTTCCTCTGCCAGGTCATTTTATAGATGAGGAACTGAAGTAAACAGGGTCAAGGTCACACAGCTAATAAATGTTTGAGGAATGATTTGAACTCAGGAAGATGAGTATCTGAACTAGAAGAGATATTTGAGGTCTTTTGGTTTAGTCCCCTCAGTTTGCCAGAGAGGAAACGAAAGCTTTGGTGCATGGTCCAGTTAACTTCACTCAACTCCATGGCCACAGACAAACCTTAATTTGAACCAGCACATTTCTTTTGTTCACAAGGATTAGATGAATGAATGTGTGTGACTGCTTTAGAACAACAGGTTTAGGGTAATTCATTCATGCCACACTAATCTCATTTCCTTTATTGACAGGGTTACTAAATTGGTAGGCCAGGGGAGTGCCCTAGACCATTTACAGCAGAATGTTTTAAAAATTCTTTCATGTTATTGGTGTAGGAAAGATAGTAAGATATAGGTTAACATATTTAGAACTGGTTGAATAACCTAATTTAAATAAGTCACTAATAGATTGATGTCAGTTTGAAATAAGATTTTTAATTTGGTGTCCCAAGCATCTGTCCTTGACTTTATGCTTTTTAACATTTTTATCAATTTCTTAGTTGAAGTTATAGCATGCTTGTCAAATTTTATGATATAAAACTGGTAGAAAGAACATGCCTAACAAAATTAGGATCCAAAAAGATTCTGACATGCCATAATTTTCATGATGAAATTTAATAGGAATAAATAGAAAGTCCTTTGGGTTAAAAAAATCAACTTTAGAAACACTAACTAGGAAATAGTTCATGTGAAAAAGATCTGTGTTTTTTGGTGGGCTTAAAGCTCAATATGAATCAGCAATGGGACATGGTAAATTCATGCAATCTTGCAGGGTGCTGAGAGGCATAATGTCCAAAACAAGGAAGGTGATGGACCAACTGGACTGTGCCCTCAGCAGGCCATACTTGAAGCACTGTGTTCAGATGTGGGCAGCACATTTTGAGGACAGTAAGATAAATTGGGTAGTGTGCAAAAGAAGGTGATCGGGGTGGTGATGGGACTTAGAGGACTATGATATACAAAGATTATTTGAAGGAACTGAGATGTTTAACTTGGAAAAGAGAAGTCATGGGGAGGGGAAAGGTAAGGTGGAACAAAGATCAGGAGAAAGGGGAATGTAATTGTTTTGGGGGAGAATTTAACATGAAGGGAGATTAAATATGTTCTGTTTGGCTCCAAAAGGCAGGACTAGGAATGGTGGAAACTGAAGAGTTGGATTTGGGACAGTTGTTAAAATTTTGTTGTGAGCATTTGCACCTTGGAAAGCAGCAAATACTTTCAGGACTTGATTTATTATTTTGTGGAATGATGGAGAAAAATAATGCAGATTAAATTTAAAAGTGGATTATGAGCACATTTTTACCCCTGGAGAGCTATTTGTTAAACATTTATCAGTATACTCCTGGATGATGAAACTAAGCAAGGACTAAGGCTTTGAACACTGAAGAAGAAGCGTATTTTCATGAATAAACCAGTGTTGTCCATGTAACATGATCCCAAGGGTCCCGGCCCCCAGTTCTCTCTGAACTTATAGTCCAAAAAAATTCCTATCCCACTTCCTTATAGAACAGGACTCCCTCCATTTTGTGTTTGTGATTCAAGGAGGATAAGGCAGTAGGGATAGGAGTGACTCTGGGCATGTAACCCCTGTTACTGTTCTCATAGTTCTTCAGCAAATAAATTAGGAAAGACTTTGGTAGAATCTCATCGTCAGCACCACTGAAGAATCACTTGGTGACATAAATTAAGATACCTTAGCATTAATTGATGAGTATAACTACTACCTCTGATACATTTTGTATAAAATAAACTCATCTGTGGTTTTTGCTGGCACATTGACAGAATTTTATTTTCCTATTCCCTTTTCACTTTGCTCATTCAACAACTGAATTATGTACGAGACAGTATGGGGATTTACAAAGCAGAATGAAAGAGAGATAAAGCTTTTGTTCTTGTAGCTTACCATCCAATACCATCAAGAAGTTAAGATCTGCCTTTTTTGAAATACGGCTAATATGGAAATAATGTTTTGCATGGGTTCAGATGTATAATTGATATCATGTTGCTTACCTTCTCAGTGAGTGGGGAAGGGACTGGGAAAGAGAGAGAATTTGGAACTCAAATTTTTTTTTTAATTTAATAAATAAATAATGAATTTAGACTTTTTTTTAAAATGAAGTTAAGGTCCAATTTGATAGGAAAATTCTATCCTAGTTCTTTAAAGTACTCAACATTTTACTGTAGCATGCAAACAAATTTACCATCAAAGGAGGTACAAAGGGTACAAAGACTCTTATCCTCTAATAAAGACCTTAAAAATAAAAAAAAATTCAGTTCATGCAATAAGAAATCATTATCTCCAAAGCAGTATTTTTAGTGTTAATGATTAACAGTTGAGCTGTCAGAATAAAATGCCATTATGAAAAGAAAGTAATCAACAAATCAATTCCCAAGCAAATGTTGATTGTCTGTTACATGCCAGATGCTCTGCTAGGCACTTGAGGATATCAATACATTCAGCCATGGCTCTTCAAGGAACTTGTACGTAAATAAGTAAATACAATATATATTGGGTGTCTTAGAGCAGTTTTAAGATTTAATAGCTTGAAAGCTTTAGTAGCTTAAAACTGTGCTAAGACTTTAGTAATATTTTATTTCTCTCCCAATTACATGTAAAGACAGTTTTTAACATTCATTTTTAGAAATTTTGAGTTCCAAACACTCTTCCTCCCCCAACCCCCATTCTCTGCCTGAGGAAAAGTAAGCAGTTTGATATAGGTTATATGTGTGCAATCATGGTGCTAATACTTTTGGGACATTGTATATATGTATATGTCTCTACATGAATATACCATAAATACAGAGTAATTTCAGGTGAGGAACACTGACAACTGGGTCCATTAGCAAAGGTCTCTTGAAGGAAATGACACAAGTTGAGCCCTGAAGAGGAATCTGGGTTCAGCAGAGGTGAGAAGGGAGGGCATCCTAGTGATGGAGAATGACCTCTGCTAAGAGGTATGAGGTGACAGGTTTTGTATAGAGGACAGCAAGTAGTTCAGTTTGGCAGAAATGTAGTATTTGTGAGGGGGAGCAATACATAATCAGGAAAACAAATCTGGAGCCTGGCTGCAAAGGCCTCTGAAAGACAGAAGAGTTTGCATTTTATTCTCAAGGCAAGAGCAAAGCACTGAAACTTCTTGAGAAGGAGAGTGACATGGGCAGAACTCTGCTTTAGAAATACTAATTTGGCAGCTGTTCAGAAGAGGAAAATTAAGTTTAATTAGTAATGTAGGGTGTTTTTTAAAAATGTCTATTAGTTAAAGAAAATTCTGAGCCATTTTCTGTGCCTGTTAGCATAATTTTCTTTAATGGTGCTCACTCTTGTTTCACAAGTGAACATCATTGGTTAAAAGGACTGGCCAATGACTCAATGTAAATTGATCCCCATTGCTAGGGAAAATAAATAAATGAATAAAAATATATTTATATATAATGTGTGTGTATCAGAGGCAATGCTTTATTGATGGGGTATCCATAGTCATTTTTCCATATTCCATATAACTACCACAGTGTAGTTATATTAATAATTCACATTTATATAGAACTTTTGAAAGTGTTTTCAGCACAATCCTGTGAGGCAGGCAGCACAAATATTATCCTTACTTTCCAGATGAAGAAAGTGAGACTCATAGAACATAAACACCACAGTCACATAATGCATTGAGTGAAAGCCAGGATCTGAAACCCAGATCTCTAGAGTTCGATCTCAGAACTCCTTTGGCTACACTAACTGCTTCTTTTGCCAACTGTGAGACTCCATATAGATTGCCTGACACCCAACTAGTTAAAATACACTTGGAGATTTCACGTATCTGGTGTAACAACCTTTGGCCCAGCATTTTTTTTCATCAAATAACATAAAATTTCCGACAATTAAAACTACAGTCCCAGGTTCTCTTTTATTACCTACCACAAGCTCAGGTGCAAAATCAAAGTCCTTTGTTAAGAAATACTCTAGCTAACACTTAGGATAAGTATATAGTCGAGTGCTCTAAGGTTTGCAAAGCTATACACATGTCATCTCATTGAATCCACACAACAACCCTGAGAAATAAATGCTATCATTATCTTCTTTTTATGGATAAAGAAACAGAGACATGCCAAGGTTATGTGACTTGTCCAGGGTCAAATAGCTACTAAATGTTTGAGGCAAGATTTGAACTCAGGTTGTCCAGACTTCAATTCCAGTAGTCTGTCTACTGCGTTGCTTTGCTGCCCTACAACAACCCAGTTAAGGATAACTATTTTAAACTTGGTTTTGTAAACAGAGTGTATCTGAGGTACACAAGAAAGAAGAGTCTTACAAAACACTTCATTCATAAAAACCATGTGAGGTCTAGATAATAATTATTCCCATTTTTCAGATGAAGAAACTGAGACTGCGGGACTCAGGTCCTGCAGCTAATTAATTAATTAATTAATAGCTGGGATTACAGAACAAGTTTACTGTCAGCTAAGGACTGAGTTCGAGTGTTTCCAGTGTTCTGAGCCACCCACATTGTCTCTTTCAGGTGTTTGTGTCAAGCACTCTAAAGACAGCCGTTTGCTGTTTATATGTACTCAGTGAACCAACATAAAAAATACAGACCTGTAAAATCCTTATGCAGAAGAGACAAGAACAGAAAATTCCCTCCATAGTTCCCCTATCCTAACCCTTTCCTGTGTTGACTAGAGAGCAGTTCAGCCTCCCCTCTGCTGTGTGCTGAGGCCTCTTCCTTCCCTCCTCCCTCCTAGAAACATCCTTAGAGAACAGCTCATAAAAAGAGGGATGAGAACATTTTTTTTTTAATTGTGCAATTTTCACTTTTTCTTGTTTTTTCTTTCTTGTGGTTTTTCCCTTTTGTTCTGATTCTTCTTTCACAACATGACTAATGTGGAAATATGTTTAATATGATTGCATATGTATAACCTATATCAGATTGCTTGCCATCTTGGGGAAGGGGGTGGGAAGGAAGAGAGGGGAAAAAAGATTTGGAACTCAAAATCTTATAAAAGTGAATGTTTAAAACTATCTTTACATGTAATTGGAAAAAATAAAATACTATTAAGTGGGGAAAAATTTTTAAATTGCCATTTAAAAATTAGACTTATCAATGCAAGTCAGTAAAATAAGAATAATCATCATTTTAAATCTTGTTTAGAAAGGGAGTTTCATGTAGGCAGTGAACAGTATCTTCATAGATCCTGGAATCTCTCAGAATACCTTAAATATGCTCACTACATAATGGCAGTCCTAGTCACATAGTGGAAAAGAGAACCAAAAGTGACCTGGAGCAAATGAGTCATTATTCCTATTATTGTATTAATGCTTATGTATTTTGTTCTTTTACCAAAACATAAGTAATTCAGGGTTTCAGATTTTCTTTGGCAGCTATTCCCTCTTTAAAAAAAATTAATTGTCCTTATTTATGACCTAGGAAGTCTGGTGGAGGGGGAGGCGTGCTGGAGTTGGAGGCAGGGAAGACTAAGGTTCAGTGATCAGAACCAGGCCTGCACAACCTGCAGCTGGGAATCCTTGTGGCACGCCAAAAGATTTCAGGTGGCCTGCAAAAAATGTAAAGGATTTTCCGAAATCCTTTGGTTCAGATCATTTCTTCATCTGAAAAAAAAAAAATGAGGTTCCTAGTCTCACATTCCTGTCTGACAGGGTGGTAAGTGCTTTGTAAGTCTTCCAAGTACTTTCCCCTCCTTTTATGGACCATTCCTGTGAGTTCTTTGTATAGAGTAGAGAGAATTCCCTGTGAGGAAATCTGTTCTACCAATGCAGTTTCAGCACTTGCTTTCCAATTGATAGTCTAAAAAAATGTTGCCTGGGGTTGCTGAGAGGTTGAATAATGACTCAGGATTTTCACCCAGGGCTTCCTGACTCCTTGATCTGCTCTCTATCCACTACGCAAAATTATTCCTTTGAATTCACTCAATATAAATGTGAGCTATTGTTGGTATAATTACCTCTATACTTTTAGATAATTTGATTATCAGTCGAATAATGGTAGCTTATGAATATTGCAGTCATAACCTTCATTTCATTCTTCCATATCTCCTTCACTATATCTCTTCTGCTCTTTGTAGCTAAACTCCTGGAAAAGATGTTTACAATAGGTACCTCTACTTTCTCTCCTCACTCTCTTCTTAACATTTACAATCTGGCTTCCAGCCTTATTCCACCAAGACTGCTCTCTCCAAAGTTACCAGTGACCTCTTAGTTGTCCAATCCAGTGAGTGGCCATTTCTCAGTCATCATTCTCCTTGGCCTCTCTGCAGCCTTGTGACACTGTTGATAACCTTTTCCAGCTTGATACTCTCTTTTCTCTAGATTATTGGGACACCTCTGTCTCCTGGTTTTCCTCCTACCTCTCCTTCACAATCTCCTTTGCTGAATCCTCATCCACATTATGCCCTCTAATTTTAGGTGTCCCTCAGGATGCTGTGCTGGACTCTCGTCTCTTCTCCCTCTCTGTTACATCACTTGGTGATCTCATCAGCTTTCATGGATTTAATTACCATCTCTATGCTGATGATTCTCCAGTCTCTCCTACCCCAACCTCTCTGCTGACCTCCAGTCTTGCATCTCTACAAAATTGATGTCCAGTAGGCATGTCTTAAATGGAACTCATCTTTCCTCTTGAATTTTTTCTCCCTACTCCCCATTACTGTAAAGGGCAATACCATCCTCCCACTCCCTTGGACTTAAAACCCTGGAGTAATCCTTGACTCCTCTCTGTCTCCTCCCTTCCATATCCAATATGTTGTCAAGAATTTCACTTTGCAGTATCACTTGAATATCCCCCCTTCTCTCCTCTGACACTTTTACCACCCTGATGTAGGCTCATTTCACCTCACACCTGGACTACTGCCATAGCCTGCTGGTGGGTCTGTCTTTATCAAGGTTCTCCCTACTCCAGTCCTTCTTCCATTCAGTCACCAAAGTGATTTTCCTAAAGTACAGATCTGACTGTCACAACCCTGCCTCCCCCCAGTAAGTTTCAGTAACTCCTTATTACCTCCGGGATCAAATAAAAAACCCCTTGTCATTCAAAGCCCTTCATAATCTAGCCTTCTCTTTTTTCATTCTTTTTGTCTTATTCCCCATCACATACACTTCCATCCACTGTCAGTGGCCCCTTGGCTGTTCCACAAACAAGACACTCCATCCCTTGGCTCCAGGCATTTTCTCTGTCTCCCTTTGCATGATTCTCCCTCTTCAGCTCTGCTGACTGACTTCTCTGATGTCCTGTAAGCCCCAAATAAAATCCTGTCTTCTATCAGGAAGTCTTTCTCAACCTCTCTTAATTCTTGTGCCTTTCCTCTGTTAATTATTTCTTATTCATCCCATATATAGTTTATTTGCATATATTTGTTTACATGTTGTCTCCCCCATTAGATTGTAAACTCCTTAAGGACAGGAACTGTCTTTTGCCTCTCTTTGTACCCCCAGTGCTTAGCATAGTGCCTGGCACATAGGTACTACTAAATGTTTACTGATTGATTGCAATTTTTACAATCTTAGAAAGTTGCCTAGGGGCATCTAGGTGACATGAATAGAGCATGGGCCCTGGAGTCTGGAGGACCTGAGTTCAAATTTGGCCTCAGACACCTAATACTAACCGTGTAACCTTGGGCAAGTCACTTAACTCCAATTGTCCTGCCTTCCCTCCTCCAAAAAGCAAATTTTTAAAAAGTTGCCTAGTGAGTACTAACAGGTTAAATGTCTTTCCCAGAGTCATAACCAGAAAGTATCAGCAGTATGACTTAAACTTAAGTCTTCCAGGCTTCAAGTTAGCTTTTTCTCCACCATATCACACTATGCTCAAGAGCTCCATAGAATATGTCATGAATACAGGAGCATAGTGCATGGTGGAAAAATTCCTTCACCAAATGGCATCAATAAAAAGTTTCTGCACTTAAATAGCTAAGATGTAATTATCTAAAAAAATTAAATTATGAGGAGTAACTTAACCCCTAAATTGCTTTAGGTATAATCTCTTCCCAAAGTGATTCTGAAGTTGTAAGATGACAGACGTGATAATTATAATTAGCATTTACATGGCTCTTTAAAGTTTTTGAAATACTTTACCAATATTATTTCATTTGATCCCTGTAACAACCCTGTGAGGTAGGTGCTATTATTGTCATAATTTTACAGATGAGGAAACTGAGGCAGAAAGAGGTTGGGGTCATATAGCTGGTGAGAATCTGAGGCAAAATTTGAACTCAGATCTTCCTAACTCCAAGTCTAGAACTCTTTCCACCATACCACTTATATTTTGTTTATATTTACATATTTATATGTTTTATTTTATATTATGTTTGTATGATTATGCTAGGGTGATAAGGGTATTGTGAAAGTTAAAAATGACATCTTTGATAAATATTCTTTCTTGATTTTTTTATTCATCTCTAGCCTTGAGTGAATAGCCTTTATTGGGGATGGAGGAAAGGGGATACATGGCAGAAGGTATCTCTGTGGATCTGGAGAAGGGTTCGTTGCTGAAGAGTGGGATGTTGGAGACAACCAAATGAAGTTGTTATTTTGCAAGGCTAACGACTTATCTAGTAAGAGCTACCACATATAGACTGAGAAAGGAAACAAACAGACCAGGGATACAGTGGAAACCAGATGAGTTATTTTTAACAAACAATTGGCTAAGCCACATATTCTTTTTTTTAAAAGAATTGCCTCATTAACACTCAAATGAACGTTATCCTGCCAAGGGAACTCTTTAGAAAAATCCTTCCTGGTGACCTGCCAATGTTAAATTAAACCCTCACTAGGGAAAATTTTAGCATTTAGTTCCCCAAATTTGTTGGCTGGATAAGACATATCTTGAAGCACCATGGTATTGTAGAAAACACTGGATTTGGAATCAGAAGTTCTGTTTTCAGATCCTAGCCCAGTTATTACTACCTGCATGACTCGGGCCAAGTCACTTAAACTCTCTGAGCCTCAGTTTCTTCATCAGTATTGCCTTAGACTAGGTAGTATCTCTGATTCCTTCCAGGTATAAACCTGTGATCCTATGAAAGTGACACTCCCAGAAAATTCATTCTTTTAGTTTCTAGCTTCCCTATTGCTATAGAGTCAGAAGACTAATGAACTGGTAATATCATATCAACATGTGAGGATAGGAAAGAGAAAGGAAGGAAGGAAGGAGGGAAGGAAGGAAGGAAGGAAGGAAGGAAGGGAGGAAGGAAGGAAGGAAGGAAGGAAGGAAGGAAGGAAGGAAGGAAGGAAGGGAGTCAGCAAGACCTGTGTCCTAGTCTGATACCTACTATCTGTTGATCCAGGGCAAATAACTTCTTATTGCCTCAGTGTGTCTATGATTTAACTACTGTGTTATAGATAGGTTGTAACGTGTAGCTACAGGGAATCCCACTTTAACAAAATCCTTCTAGAATACGTGTGTAGGAATATTCCTTCTACCAGAGGAAACTATAAAAATTCTACTCATTAAAACATTTTAACTTCTAGAAATGTTGAATTTATAACATTTATTCTAGTGTAATAAACCCCAAGCCATTTCCTGAGAATTAGAAAACCTGAGTTCTAGTCCTGATCTCACATCTTACTAGATTGGTTATTTTGGGCTTGTCTGTTAGCCTCTTTGAACATCTGTGTCCTCTATTAAATATGTGTGTGTATGTATATGTGTGTACACGCACATATATATGTATGTATGTATGTATGTATGTATATCTATGTGAAATGTTGCCTTTCCCACCTATTTCACAGAGTTGTTGCTTTTGTTGTTAGAGAGGATAAAACAAGATTCTTGCGTGTGAAAGCGTTTTGCAAAACTGTAGAGTGCTTTGTAAGGGCAGCTGAGTGGCACAGTGGATCCTGAGTTCAGATATGACCTCAGATACTTAGTAGCTGTGTCACATAATCCTGTTTGCCTAGTTTCTTCATCTCTCAAATGAGCTGGAGAAGGAAATGGCAAACCGTTTTTGTCAAGAAAACCCCAAGTGGGGTCACAAAGACTTGGACACAACGGAACAAGAAGAGTGCTCTGCAAATACCGAAAATACAACTATTTCAGCAGAGTAGTTTGGCCATTTAAAAAAGCTGGCCCGAGTCACTAATAGCGCAGAGATAACGAGGCTTTGCAAATGCGTGCTGCTGGCTTGGAAGTGGATTGGAAGAGGATATGGACAGTCCTGTGCCTACGCATTACCACCGCTAGAAAAACAATTTTGAAAAAACAGGTCCTACTGTTGGGGAGTCCATAGCATCCTTTTTCCCATGGAAAACACATTTTTCTAAAGTAGAATTTTAGAATGTTAGCTAATTAGGACTATAATTCAAATAGATAACAGTTGGGCTAGCAGCCTGAGGAAGGTGTGTGTGTTTTGCTTTAACTGAGTACTAATACTTACATTATAAATGAATCATTAATGAATATTCTGTTGTATGTATTAGAGAAAGGATAAGAGGGAGTTAGAAAAGAAGGTATCAAACAGTGTCTTGGGTGTTCAGTACCCTGAGTTGCAGACAAGGCAGCTCGTTGAGAAGCAAGGCTAATGAGATAATAGAGAGGGAAGGGCCATTTGTCTTGGGCTGCACTTTCAAAGATGGCCTCAAATTAGGCAAAGAACCATCTCCTGTGGGACGAGAAGGTTTACATAGTCTCATTTACTGGGCTTAATATCAACTGTCACCTTCATTTGATTATTTTGGCTGTCAGTTTTCTACCTGATACCTCCTGTAACCCCCATACAGATGGCAGCTGTCATTACCTTCCATCCCCACCTCCACCTTTATTCACCAAAGTCAGTGGTTTGTTTATTCTGAACTAGAGACACAGTCATAAGGAATGAGTAAAAGTCTGGCTGCCCCAACAAGGATGGGCATAAATAGACTGTTGTAAATGACCAAAAAGGAGTTGTGATCAAGATACCCTTGATTTTAAAATTTCTAATATCAGTCAAGCTTTAGGTGTGGCAGTGTGGGATGGTGGAAAGAACTCTAGACCTGAGTTTGGGATTCATGGACTAAAATCTTGACTATGACAATTAACTAGCTGTGTGACCATAGATGAGCAACTAATTTAATCTCCCTCGGCCTCAAATTCCTTATCTATGGAGTGAAAATAAAGAGGCAGCATGCCCAAGAGGACAGAGAGCTGCCTTCAGTTTGGAGGGGTTAGGCTCACATCTTTGACACTATCAGCTGTGTGACCCTGCCTCTAGGCAACGTCCTGAGACTTTAAATTGATGACTGGTTCCCATTTTGTTTTGGTAGAAGTTCCCTCACTGGGGGAACTGCCCATACAGATAGGATCATAAGGATTTGGACCGCCCCCCCAAAACAGAGATAATAAACTTAACAGAGACATTGCAAGAAAAGTAGTTTGTGAATCTTAAAATGTAGACTATGGTTATAGAGTGCAGTTGGGTGGTACTATGGGCACTCTATCCACAATGGTGTAGTGCCAGACCTGGAATTCATATCTGGCCTCAGATACTTACTGGCTGTGTGACCCTGGGCAAGTCACTTTATCCTGTTTACCTCAGTTTCCTCATCTGCAAAATGAACTGGAGAAGGAAGTGGCAAACTATTCCAGTATCTTTGCCAAGAAAATTCCAAATGGGGTCACGAAGAGTTAAACACAACTGAAATGACTAAATAGTAACAAATGATTATAGAAGCCTAGTTGTGACGTCCTTTCCTTTTCTCTTCTTCTTCCCCTTCTTCTTCCTCCTCCTCTTCTTCTTCTTCTTCCTGTTGATTACCAGATCATCAGCCGCTTGTTAGTTTATAAAGGCTTAGAAGGAAAGATCTCAGGGCAGTAAAATAATGAAATCATTACGATCAGCAGTAATGGCTTAGATTTCACTTTAAGCCTTTTTACACAATAAGTCATTAAAGTAAAAATGGTTATTAAAACATAAGTAAATTAAAAGCCAATTTTCTATATTCACTCATTGTCCCTTACAATGTACTCACAGAAATGACATGTAGCATAGTAAAATTCTCCCAATATGTCGCACAAACGCGTGCCAATGGCCAGTTGAATATGCTTTGTTAAAGAGTTGTTCACGGAGGTCCTGTTACCGATCTCTCTTATTATGCTGGGTTGAGAAATAATGGAAATGCTACCCTTGATTAGAACTCCATGGCTTTTATATGGTCTCTCACATTTCTGGCAAGGAAAGGTACCAACGAGTAGTAACATATGGTTAAATTAAATTCCATTTCCTTCTCCTGCCCTTCCAGTGCAACCTTGCGTTAAGGCATTGTTTCACACAATTGTTGATGCTCTGTCTTCTGTCGGCTAGAATCCTCCCAGAAAAGCAAAAATGCACCTGGTGGTGCTTTCAAGTGTTAACCTCCATACCACAATCACTTTATCTTTGACCTCACAGTAAGGAGATCAGTCCCCAGTTGCTGAAGACATACATTCATTCTTTTTGCCATCCTGTGAAGTTTCTGGGTCTCTTTCTGTTTGAAAATACATATAATTTGCACATAATTATTTCTTATTTCCATAACAATAGCCTTCTACCTATTCAAACTATGTGATTTTCAACATAGCCAAATTTTCTGCTAGACCAAAATCTAGAAATTCCCTTAGGGTTAGAAAAAGCACTAATGAGCAAAAAAAAAAAAAATCTTTGAAGACCCTTGGCATAGCTCTTAAAGCTACATTTTTAGAGTACTGTTTTCTCCCTTTCGTGAAAATATGTGACAATTTTTTTTGGTGTTAATGGCAAAAAGCCATTCTTTCACGTAACTAATTCCCTTAGCAACTTGAACTTTTAAATGGCTTGTTGGATTTAAATAACTAAGCATTCTCTCCTAATATATAGTTAACATTAATCGCTAATTCCAAAAATGTGGACAATACCAAGCATAAACTAGGCTAGATTTCTTTTTAAAAAAAATTGGTAACAAAAAAGGGAGTAATTGTGGTTTAATGGAATGAGCACTAGCTTCAGAGGTTGAAAGACTTGGGTTTGAGCCTCGGCTCCTGCTTACTGGCCATTCTGTCGTGGGCCTGTTGGTTAATCCCTCTGAGTTTTAGTTTTTTCATCTATAAATTGAGGTGACATAGCCAACACTGCTGACTCCACTGACTGTTGTGGAGAAGGTGCCTTATAAAGTATAAATAGTGACTTGTAAATGAGAGCTATTGGTAGCCTAATTGCTCACTAGGATCCTGTTGTAATCCCTCATGGTATGGAGGTGATAACCCTGATGTTTCAAAGTTCTTGCCAATGGTGTGTAAGCTCTCAAACTGGAAAGGCTTAATTGTCATCCTTCATTGCTGGAGTATCAGCTTAGTTTAGGGTGAAGTTCATCACCAGAAAGTTGGCAACTAAGTGATAAGTATGTTTTTTGGCCATAACAACTCATAAAGCCTATTTGTTTTTGTTTTTTTTTAAAGATGGCACTGTGGATGCTGAAACGTTTCTCAGTCATTGCATGGTAGATCTTTCTACTTTTTTTTTGTGTCTTGTCATGCATCCCTACAGCAGCTTTGCTTTTTCTCTAAAGCCTCCAGCAGACCACTATCTACCTCAGAGACAAAATTCTTAGCATGGAGCAGGGGCCATATTCTACCCCACACCCCCCCCCATCAATTATATAATTCCATTTTCTCTCAGGATCTTGTTATCCTGAGATCCTGGTCAGAAAACAGAGTACTGGGACAGCTAGGTGGCGCAGTGAATAGAGCACTGGTCCTGGAGTCTGGAGGACCTGAGTTCAAATCCAGCCTCAGACACTTAAATACTTACTAGCTGTGTGACCTTGGGCAAGTCACTTAACCCCAATTGCCCTGCCTCCCCCACTCCAAAAAGACCAACCTCCTCCCCCCCCCCCCCGAAAATAGAGTGCCTGGATACTTCTTCCTTCTCTAGGACAATAGGTCTGTGCTTGAAGGTCAACTCTACAATATTGTCACTGGGAAGAGAAGAAATGGGGAAATAGGATAAAGAAAAGAAGGATATACTGGGCCCCAAGATAACCGGTGTACTGATCATAAATGCTCAGAGATAAGATAGTCCAATATGTCAGTGCCTATGGGTTGTAGACTGAAGGTATAGATTGAGCTACATCATAAATTGAAGCAGGTTACTTTAGGGCAGGGGCTTTGGACTGTAGCCTAGGTCGAAATACCATAGTCATGGCAACTATGAGTCTGGAGTGGGCTCATAAAAAAAGATTTAGGATGGGCATTGTGACAAAGAGGGAGGTGGGGTTTGGGGGAAGGAATAGGTTGCAAAACCAGTTTTGCTAAGAGCCTAAGAGAAAACTCTTTTGCCAGGGAGCAGCTAGTTTTGAACTGGACTCATCAGGGGTCAGAGCCAATGAAATGTGTTTTAATATTTTTTAGGTTTTTGCTCTACTGGCAAAGGAAAATTTTACAGGTCAGGTGTTCCGGTGTGCTAGCACATGTCGGCTCATTGAATGTTTTGTTAAGCAGGGCTCACAAAGGATGCTTGCATCCTCTGAACCAGCTCTTTCCTGACCTGTACCCTTATGTACCTCATTCTTTCTTTTTCTCTCTCCTCTTGCTTTTACTTAAATATTTGTTAGCCCACAGCCTCATTTTGATTTCTTGCCTTGGCCCTGTGCTGAGAAGGGAAGACTGTGTTTAGAGGTGTGATTTTCCCATACGATGCCCAGTTGAACAAGCAACAATGATCACCTCTATAAGCCACAACTTTCCCTGTAGGCCTACTGGCTTCTCTTTCTCCAGGCTCAGAAACAGGAAAATAACGGGTGTTAGAAAAATCAGCAGAAATTAGAGATGAGCTGAGAGGAGAAACTTGCTCACTAGGATTGAGTTTTAACCTCTAGAGCTTTTCTCCTGAAATTAAATCTCACCTTCCAGCTATTAACCGGTTTCCAAACCAGTCTGGTCTGGTTGAAAACAGGGTAAGTAGTAACTCTATGCTTGTGGATAACTCTCTAGGGGGAGTGAAGGGTTGGAGGAAAATTCAAGTACATTTTCTTAAGCAATTTTGTAAACTTAAGGTAATTAGGATAAGGTTTTTTTTTGTTGGTTTTTTTTTTTTGTGAGACTTCGTGAACATTTATTGATTATAGAAATGAGAGCAAGTTTATCATTTCCAGATATAATTTTTGCTCGCTAGACAACAAAAATTCACTGATGTTTTTTTTCCTTAATTTAATTTTTTTGGTGCGTGATTTTATTATGTTTATAGGTTTCGGGCTAGAAGGGAGACCTGAGAGGTTATCTGCTTTAACCTCCTGATTTTACTGGTGAGGGTACTGAGGTCTAGACTAGCTCAGTGACTGACTGCTCACCTGTCAGAGTTGGGATTTGAACCCAAATCCTTTCACTCCAAATCAAACATCCTTTTTACTCTATTGTGCCATGACTGTTTTGGGTGTTGTATGCAAGTGCATAGTGTGTATATGTATATATTCATTTTAATAATGCCTTTCCCACTGTCTAGTGAATTGGCTACAGTTCTATGCATATTTACCCTACAACCAATTGGATGAAAGCCAATCATGTCATTACTGATGGCAGAATGCCCAGACTGCCTTAAAAAAAGCATCGTCCTAGCTGCTAATTAAGTTTCAGGAAAGAAGATGTTCCCCTTTATATTAACAAGCATGTTGAAAAGGCTGAGGGCAGATATGTTAGAGGCAATGTTCCTCCTCTTGGGATTTCACGATTAAATCCAGGGGTTTGTCTCCTAAACTTAGAATGGAGATAAGTTTGTCAGTGGTAAGTTTTTGGGGTAAAGAAAATCAATGATTCTTGCACATGTTGTGCCTCATACCCTGATCTTAGTTTATACTGCCTCTTCTTATTCTTTTCTTATTTTTATTTTTTTAGGGTTCTGTATATTGGCTTGGCCTGCAATACAGCTCGTTATATTTATATCTCCTATTTGGAAAATGCTTGGACTGTTCTCCCAATGGAAGTCCTTCAAGGTAAGAGGCATTTAGAATTAGGAATCTTCTGCAAAAAGCCAAGCCCCTAAATTATTTATCTACTTCACTGAGCCTTGATCATTATAAAGTTCAGCGGCTCTGTGTATCTGACTAGACAAAGGCAGGAAGAACCCACTGTTTTATATGATTTTACAGTGGTTGCCATGGAAAAGGTTGACGTCAGGGGGCTGGTTCAGCAGTTGCCCTGAATACTGTTCTGTTTGTTGATCTAAACAAAGCTAAATGTGATCCACACCCTTGTGATTAAACAAAGACTGGGGAGCTCTGGGCAGTAGACAAAGTCTATAGGTATAGTTATTGTGTATGTGCTCATCTGAAGCAGCTGACCAGTAGTTTTACTGTTCAAAGAGAGTGAATTGAACTTGAATTATTTTATTTTATTTTTTTGCAGGGGGGAGGTCAGGACACTTGGGGTTAAGTGACTTACCCAAGGTCACATGGCTAGTAAGTGTTAAGTGTCTGAGTCCCTATTTGAACTCATGTCCTCTTGACTCCAGGGCCAGTGCTCTATTCACTGTGCCACCTAGTGTAACAGCAAGCACCCTAGCATGCCTAGGGCGGCTACTAGCACAGGTTCTTAGATCTGCTTTTCTAAAGGAAAGCAACTCAAAATGGGTTAACAATCTTACTTTAATCAAACATATCATTTACCTAGTTCAGGGGGAAAAGTCAGCCCCCTGAACTTCAGAGAATACAAACAGAAGTTACAAACAAACAGAAAAAC
>CM053588.1:223364965-223408826 GCA_028646515.1 Pseudochirops corinnae
AGGCTCCACATGACCACATTCAGCCTATTAGGGAACAGAGTATACTTTCAAATATCCAAAGGTCCTCAGAGTCACGTAGCCACATTAGCAAAGGGCCTAGGGGCAGGGAAGATCTTCAGATTCCCATAACACCTAGCCCCCCCAGAAAGTGCATTATTTTAAAGGGTTAAATATACTTAGAGGAAAAAGGTTCCCCTCCACCCCATAATTATTCACCTTATGCACACAAGTGTTACTCATTTCTACCTGGTGATTTATGACTAAAATTTTAAACAGAAAACTAATAATGTTTCAATTTCAGCCTTTAATTTACCTTACCTTGAAAATAGCTCTAGCCTAAATTATCTTCTTTGATTCAGCATACTGTTCTCTCTTAAGAGATTTGACATGAATTAGCTTCCAACTGGAATCTGGGAGAAACTGGCTTATAACTCCTAAAAACAGGAAAGAAAGTAGAATAGATGGATGGATGGAAGGAAGAAAGGAATTTAAGAAAGAAGGAAGGAAAGTTGGGTGGTTTACTTGTCATTTAAGGCTGAACAAAGCACTCAGTAATGTAATATTGAACAGATTCATTCAAAGGGGTCATGTGGCATGATTCCACAGTTCTCTTCTATCATTCTCCTCCATCATGCTCTATGACAAAATTTCAGGGAGCTTTTCGCATGTTTAAACCTCATAGTATCCCCTATCTTGAGAGGGAAGGGATCTCAGGGGCCATCAGATACAACCATCTCATTTTGAAAATGAAGAAGCCAATGCCTATGAAGGCTAAGTGACTTGCCCAATGTTACAAAGGCACTAGATGCCTCATAGATGCTTTCTTCTCTCTTCTGACACTGCTACCACCCTAGTGCAGACCCTCTTCACCTCACTTGGCTATTGAAATAACTTGCTCATGGTTCCACCTGCCACTCCAGCCTATTGGCTATCACAGCAATTTTCCTAAAGCACAGATGTGACCATATTTATACCACCACCCCTTCAATAGACTCCAGTGATTTTCTATCACCTGCAGGATCAAATATAAAATCCTCTGTTTGGTGTTCAATGTCCTTCGTAACCTGCCTCTTCCACCTGTCCAGTCTTCTTGCATCTTATACCCTGTCTTTTACTCTGTGACCCAATGATTCTGGTGTTTTTGCTGTTCCTGGAAAAAGATATTCCATCTCCTAACTCCGGAAATTTTCACTGGCTGCCCTCCATGCCAGCAATTCTCTCCCTCCTCTTCTCTGCCTCTTACCTTCTTGGCTTCCTGTAAGTCCTATCTAAGATGTAGGAGTGCTCAGGGAGGACTAGCGCTGCTGGTCTGAAGACTTGCTCAGCCTTTTTCAGGGCTGCTCATCCACTTTTGGTGTCCACCTGTTACCCAACTCTCACTGGTGGCTCCAAGAAGTGGTAGCACATGCAGCTGCCACACCCAGGTAAAATGCCTCAGCAGATGGGCTAAACCAGGTTAAGGTTAACCCAACCAAGTTGGGCTAAACCAAGTGATAGGCCGTAAACCTGTCAGTGAGTTAGGGTGATGTTTACTCCAAGCATGTGAAGACTCCCTCCAGTGGAATAGATAGATGAGAATAATTTGTTCCAATGGCCTTGAATGTGGCTGAAACAGGCACTGTGGATTTCTTAGAGCATGGTCAGACATCAAAGATGCCAAGGTCATCCACTGCATCCCAGACCATCATCCGTCATCTTGACTTTTGTTTTACAAAAACATGGGATTTCGATGACTCTGGAAGAGAATGAAGCTGACAACTTTGCACAATCTGGTTCATAGATGAATCAAGTCATAATCCCATGATGTCAATGGTCCTCTTCAAAAATGAAGGATAGGGGTGACTCAGTGAATAGAGCACCGGCCCTGGAATCAGGAGGACCTAAGTTCAAATCCGGCCTCAGACACTTAACACTTAGTAGCCCTGTGACCTTGGACAAGTCACTTAACCCCAACTGCCCTACCTTCCCCCACCAAAAAGCAAAAAAAAAAAAAAAAAAGGATAAATGATAAGATTCCTCCTACAGCAGGAAGTTTTCCCCCATTCCTCTGAATTCCAGTGCCTTCCCTTCATTGACTATTTCCAATTGATCATGTATCTCGTTTTTATATAGCTGTTTGTGTGTTTTTCTTCCTTATTAGACTAGGCGATTAGGGACTCCCTTTGCCCTTTCTTTGTATCCTCAATACTTAGCACGGTGCCTGGAACGTAGTAGATGCTCAATCAGTGTTGATCAGCTCACTATCCACTCACTGATTTATTTCTCGTCTTCTGACTCTAAAGCAGACAGGCCCAATATTGTTAGCTGGCCATTTGTATGTTTATTAGTGGATTTGTCATAGTACATTAGAACCTATACTTTTTTTCCTTCTTCAGGACTTTCTACCCTTAAAAAAAATTAACATGAATCGTGTGAGAAGGGATAACTTGATAGTATTAGTCATGAAAGGTGAATAGCCTCTTCCAGTTTTGCTTAACTGGTGTAGGCAGAGAATAAGTAGGGGAAAAGAAAGAAATATGTTGTGGTCTCTTGGTTAATTTCTCACTTGGATTTTTTTATTGGGGATTTCATACTGCTCACAGATAATGTTTTATAATAGTAATATTCCCGGTGGGATACTCAGGGTCCAAAGATGAGCTTTTGTTCGGTGATGAATCAGGGGGGAAGACAGAAAAACTTTTAAAAGGAATTCTTTTTCCTACAAGGGGTTACGTTTTTTCCCCCTGGATTTCAGTTTATAAATAGTGGGGGTTTTTTTGGTGGTGTCATTACCTTGTTCATCTAGTACTGGTAGAACCACACTTAATGACTCAGAGCAATTAAAAGGAGGTTCTTTGAATATGTAGAGTCAGATCTTAGTGCTTGCTGATTCAAACAGAAAGCTCCATGTGACAGCTTTCAACAAAGCCACTTGTGTCTCAGACTGGACTAAATGGTTCCATTCCCTAAAGGACTGAGGGTGGACCCTCTTGGCTGAACCAAACCAAACCCTCAGACATCCTTTGATCTGATGTTGACACCATGGAAAGTTGTAGGTCATCTATCCACAGCATGAATTGTGGGACTACAGTAGACCTTTTATAGAGAGCTTAGCTGAGTTGGTCTGAATTGTCCCTTCATGACAACCATTGGATAACTTTCGAATCCCTTCCAGGCCTGTTAGTGTTGTTTTTGTTGTTGATCCATAACAGATTTCTGCATTGTAGAGAGGCAGATGCCAAATAGTAGACTAAGGAATTGCCCCAGAGTCAGGAAGGTGTGGGGTCGAGCCCTGCCTCTGGTACATAAAGGCCATGTGACCCTGGCCAGATCACTTAACCCCTCAATGCCCCCATGAATTTTTCTAAGACTGAAAGTTGCTGAGCAGGTTTAGCTTTGAATTGGTAGAGGTACTTTCCTTTTCCATGAATTTTCTAGACCAATGAAATCACAAGTTATATTTTTAACAATAGTTTTAATTAAGATTCAGAAGAGGCAATTGAATTTGAACAAATCCTGGATGTATTTCAGCTTTAAAGAGCTCCCAACCCCGTTCATGAAGGGAGAGGGGTGCCCCTTGCATCTTGGCTTATGATATAACAAAGGTTATCTAACCAAGAAGTCATGAAGTATCAGGAGTGAATGACTAGGTCATGAGATCATAAATCACCCTATGATCAATGGAGGGAGATACAAACATTATTTTCCCCTGGTCTTCATTCCCATATAGCCATGCATATTTGAAGTTCTAAAAAATAATTAGCTAATGGTACTCATATTCCTCGTTTCATTGTCACCCCTCACCCCCATGCAAACATTACAATAATTGCAGTGAGAGCATACTGGTTTGAAGTCATAGAACCTGAGTTTGAATCTCAGGTCTTCCACTTATTGCTTATGGCTGCTAAGGACCTGTTTCTTAATCTTTAAAAGGAAGGAGTTCGACTAAATCACTTCTAGGGTCCTTCTACCTCCAGATATATGACCCTATGATCTGATGAACTAATGTACCAGGAGTTAGTGTATGGAAATGGTGAAAACCAAAGATCTGTAACTATCAGTCAGTAAGCATTTATTAAGCTCCTACTATGTGCCAGACACTGCTAAGTGTTGGTGATGCAAAAAGAGGCAGAAGACAGTCCTCACCCTCAAGGAGCTCATAGTCTAATAATGGGTGAGACAAAGAAATAGCTATGTATCACCAAGCTATGTACGGAATAGATAGGAAATAATTAGAAGAACAAAGGCACTAGAATTAAGAGAGGTTCAAAAAGGCTTCCTGTAGATATGAACAGTCAGTTTTCAGATGAAGAAATTAAAGCTATCTATAGTTATATCAAAAAATGCTCTAAACCACTATTGGTTAGAGAAATGCAAATCAAAACAACTCTGAGGTCCCACATCACACCTATCAGATTGGCTAACTGTTATGGGAATGTGAAGATCTTCTCTGCCCCCAGGCCCTTTGATAGGCTTAAGTGGCTCTGAGAACCTTCCCTGATTTGAAAATATACTCTGCCCCCTAATAGGTTGAATGTGGTCACATGGAGCCTGTGGCAGGAGGCTTGTTCTTCAGGAATGCCCAGACCTTATTACTTTGTGATTGGGCAGTGGGTCAAGAGGACTGTGACATTCTCTGATCCAGGATAAGGCTATATATACACGCTGATGTGAGGTTTTGCTTCGGGGCTCACTTTGAGAAGAGTTGTGTGATTTGGCCAGATGAGACTCTGGGCAGCCGTTGAGCCCTCTGGCTTTGAAAAACCCAGATGTTGGTGCTTCCCTCTCTGGTAACTGACTAGGTATGGATGTAATGGTCAGATGACTGGAAGCCCATCTGCTGATCTGTTTCTTTGTCTGCTTGTAAATTGTGTTTGTATTCTCTGAAGTTCAGGATGCTGACTTTTTCCCCCTGAACTAGGTAAGTGATATATGTTTGATTGATTAAAGTAAGATTGTTAACCTGTTTTGAGTTGCTTTCCTTTAGAAAAGCAGATCTAAGAACCTGTGCTAGCAGCCATCCTGGGTATGCTAGGGTGCTTGCTGATACACTAACGTGACAAAATAGGGAAATGATCAATATTAGAGAAGATGTGGGAAAATTGGAACACTAATGCCTTGTTAGTGGAGTTGTGAACCGATCCAGTCATTTGGGAAAGCAATTTGGAACTGTACTCAAAGGTCTAAAAACTCTGCATATCCTTTGATCAGCAATTCTGCTACTAGGTCTGTATCCCAAAGAGATCATACAAATGGGAAAAGGACCTACATATACAAAAATATTTATAGCAGTTCTTTTTGTGGTGGCTAAGAATTAGAAGTTGAGGGGATGCCAAAATTGGGGAATGACTGAACAAGTTGTGATATATGAATATGATGGAATAATATTGTCTGGAATACTATTGAAGGACCTAAAACAAATCCAAAAGACTCATTATGGAAAATGCTATCCACATCCAGAGAAAGAACTGTGGAGTCTGAATGCAGATTGCTCCTCTTTTTTGTTGTTGTCGTCTCTTCTTTCTTGTGGTTTCTCCCATTGGTTTTAATTCTTCTTTACAACATGACTAAAGTGAAAATATGTTTATTATGAATGTATATGTAAAGTCTATATCACATTGTATGCCATCTTGGGGAGGGGAAAGGGGAGAGAAGGGTAGAAAATTTAGAACTCAAAATCTTATGGAAATGAAAGTTGAAAACTTTAAGTAAATACATTTTTAAAAAGAAATTTTAAAAGGCTTCCTGTAGAATAGTTCGGACTTAAAGGAGGTCAGGGAAGCCATAAGGTGGAGGTGAGGAGGGAGAACATTCCAGGCATGGGAGACAGCCAGAGAAAATGCCCAGAACTAAGAGATCGGAATGTCTTGTTTGTGGAACAGCAAGGTGGTCATTGACAATGGAGCAAAGAGTATGTGAGGTTTTTGTAAAAAGACTGGAGAAGCAGAACAAGGTTTTGAAGGGCTTTGAATGTTGTTAGAACTGCTTCATGTCCCCAGTTGCCGCTTGTTTACTTTAAGTGTTGCAAAGTGCCTTCCTGATTACCCTCTATTTCTGTGACCTCATCAATTTTTCGTAAGATTATATATTTAGAGGCAGATGTGACTTTTGAGATTGTCTAGTCCAGTTCTCTTACTTTTCAGATGAGGCCCAGAGTCTTTAAGTGACTTGCCATGAGATCTTATAATAGTAGACCTAATATCCGAACCCACTCTTCTACCCTTGTTCTACCATGTTGCTCCTTCAGGACAGTGATTCTTCTCAGGTGGTTTGTGTAATAATTTTTAGGTGAGGATAGATTTTCCTGCTGCCTTGGACTCTGCTCTTAATAGGCAGCTACATGGGAATAAATTAAGGGAATCTGGGGACCCTGAAAACAGTCTTTCATAGTTGCCGATATCTTATTGGCAAAGTCTCATTTTTCATATGAAATTTCTCATTATCCTTATATTATACATTTATGGTTGCATAATAAATGTTACATAATAGCATTGGTTGTAAGGGACTAAGGCTCCTCTCATTGTCTTCCCACATCCAGTGACTCATATCACCTTCTTGCTGTATGCTAGAAGACAGTTAACATTTAAGTGCCTAGGGTATACTCAACTATGTACTGGAAACATCCAGTAAATAATATTAAAGGAGTGAGCTAATGGAAGAGAGGAGACCAGAGACAAGAGAAACTTAAATACCTTTAGCTAGAGTCAGGAATTTAAAGTTTGATTTGATTTGATTACTCAAGTCTCTTTTGTCCACCTACATTAAAAGCAATGATGATTTGCTACAGGATCCTGCTAGCAGGAATGACCCAATCAAAGAGCATCAAAGGAAAATTATTCTTGCTACTTAAAATGGATTTATGATAAGGGAGGCTTGAGTCAGAAACCCCTTTCCAGCAAGGAGGTTACTGCAACCAAGGGGATGCTTATAAGCTGCTTAAATTAGTGCATTGGGCAGTGATGAGTGAAAACAGGCTCAGCCCCCAATTCTTTTTACCATCCATTAAGGACAGTTTCTCTGCAGGACACTGATGCCATTACTAATACAGGTTTTAGGATCAGTGGGAGCAGGGTTAAGATTTTGCTGAAATATGGTTTTTTAATGTTAGCAGTAGGAGGGCTCTAACTGACATTTATAAAGCATTAGATCCATCATATTTAGCATGCTTATTCAGGCCAAGAAGAATCATGTTTTCTTTGCTATGCCATATTGAAGGGCATAGAGAGCTCTTAGGAGGATTGCTGTTCAACGCACCATCCTTGACAATTGAAATTCTAGCCATGATCCATGTCTGTTACAATCCATATTGCAAAGTGCTCAAATGCTGCTGTTGCTGCTAAAGGTCTGTCTCAACCCTTTGTTGGCAGGCAGCCTGCATTTTAATACACAAATGGGCACATGTACTAAATGCAGCTCTCCAATTAATAACTGAAAGAAAGGGGACTTGCCCTTATGAGCTACTCTTAAGAGTAATTTTCTCAGTATCATCACTGTAATGCAATATCAATATGTGTACCAAATAATACTGGCCTATCCTGATCAGTAGATATCATTTTGTGGCTAATAAAAGTCATGATGTAATTTTTAATTTTAAAAATGAATGATTATCCTTTAGGACCCATCTCAAGCCTCAATTCCTCCATGAGTCCTTTTCCAGTTCTAATCTCTTTTTTCTCTAAACTCCTCTTGCATTTACAATCAGGACCACAATGTTCTCTCATTGTTTTACGAATCTTAGTTTTTTTTCCCCACTTGATTCTAAGCTTTTTGAGAGCAGTGATTCCTGCCTATACTTATGTGTCCCCTAGAACGCTGGAAATATAGTAGCTGTTCAGTAAGTACCTATCAATTGACTTAATAGCTGTTTAAACTCATCAGGATAACTGATTTTAAAAAAATTATCACAAAAGATCCTTTGCAGATACCCAAACAAACACACAAGTTCATTCCCTGAAAACAGTTATTAATTGTTAGCAGAAAGATGTGTCCTTTCACTTTAATACTGTGGCACAATACTTCCATTAGGACAAGGACTATTACTACTTCTCTTCATACTTATAGGGCCTTGGGGTTTAGAAGTGCTTTTTGAGAACTTTGTACACAATTACAGACACATCTTATTTATGTGTGACAACTAACTTTGATAGACTGGGCTCCTCTCAGCGATGCAAGGTTATAAGACCACTCCAAAAGACTCATGGTGGAGAGGGCTATCTACATCCAGAGAAAGAACTACAGAATCTGAATGCAGATTGAGTCTAACTACCTGCTCTCTTTCATTTTGTTTTGTTTTGTTCTGTTATTTCTTTCTTGTTGTTCATTCCATCGGTTATAATTCTTCTTTACAACTTGACCAATGTTTAATGTGAAGGTATTTGTAGAACCTATGTCAGATTGCATGCCGCCATGAGAGGGGGAGGAGGGATAAAAGGGAGGGGGAGAAAATTTGGAACTCAAGGGATTATGGAACTGAATGTTGTAAACTAGAAGTAAATAAATACATTTAATGTGAAAAAAATAAGTGCTTTTCACAGATTATCTCATTTGATTTTCATGGCAACCCTATGAGGTAGGAGTGATTACTATTCCCATTTCACAGTTGAGGTTGAGCTATTTGCCCAGAATCTACTACCCAGAATTGAAGACTGTTAAGTGGATAGTTCTCTCTTATGGCATGCTGCATCATTGACGATAGTATTTCGTGAGACTTTTGTTTTTTCTTGCTGTTGACTTTATTCATATGATTCTAGTAACTGTGTATAGTGTTCTTTTGGCTCTGATTTCTTCATCTTGAATCACTTTATACAAGTATTCTCATGTTTCTGTGAGGTTTTCATATTTGTGATTCCTTACAGTGATGTAGTTTTTCCTTTACATTCATATGCCACAATTTGGTCAACCATACCTCAATTATCAGTCACACATTTTAGAAGCAGGGAATTTGAATTCCTACTGTTCACAAGGCTTTCCAACATTGAGTTTCTCATCTTTTGCTACATTTTTGCTTATTGAGCACAGATGAGATAATACTTCATAGTTATTTTTAATTTCTCTGAACATTTTTCAGAACATTACTGATGGTTTCTATTTCATATTTTGAAAACTTTATATACTTTGTCCTCTTGTCTATTTGGAGAATGACTTTTATTTTTTCATATTTATGCCACTTCCCTATATATTTTGGGGTATTTAACTTTTATTAGAGATTGAATATAAAGATTTTTCCCAATCCATATCTTTCATTCTGATTATAGCAGTATTGATTTTATTTGTGCAAAGACTTTTAAATTTTATATAATTATACTATATCTGATTTTGATTTTTCCCTGATCTTTAGTTATGACAGATAATAACCTTCCATGCTTTTCTAAATTTTTTTGGCGTGACTTTTTATGTTTAGATCATTTGTACATTTGGAATTTATTGTGATATATAGTGTAAGATTCTCAAATTGTTTTAGCCAAGTTGCTTTACAGCTTTCTCATAAGTTCTTGCTGAATAAAGATTCTTACCTTAGTAGTTTATGTTCTTTGTTTTGTCAGCTGCTGTGAACATTTGTTTCAAGGTCTTGCTTGTCTAGCCTATTTTGGTAGCATACTTTTCTATTTTTTATTTAGTACAAACTAGTTTTTAATAGTTGCTGCTTAAAATCTAGTAGTGGACAAGTCCTCACTCCTTTCTCTTTTAGGAAAAATTATATCCCTTGATGTTTTTGACCTTTTATTCTTAAAAATAATTTTTTAGTGTTTTGTTTAATTCAATAAAATACCTTTGGTTATTTGAGATAGCACTCAATCTATAGAATGACTTAAATAGCATCATAATTTTTTCTATGTTGATGTGGACATAGTTGGTTTTTACTTTTGAAAATATTTAAGGAACAATATAAGTATCTTTATTTTAAAAAATCAATCTCTGCCACAAACTTGAAAAATAAATCTAGAAATAGAATCCTGACTAAGACAGGCTCTAGGTAAAGTTTTTAAGTTGCTTTGTGAAATTCTTAACACAATCTCATGTCTCAAAAGAGTACCGTATTTCAGTTTAGAGGCAGAGTAGTAGAACAAAATATTTGCTTATTTCAGGTACAGTTATGAATTTATGAGAGATGGCAATACAATTCTTATTTTAACATCTACAAAGTCACTGAATAAATTAAAAAAAAAACTAAAAATGTATCTTGCTGCACACTCTGCGTATTATCTCCCACATCAGGAATTCTTAACTTGGGGTCCATGGATAGATTTCATGGGGTAGGTAAACTTGAATGGGGAAAAAAATACATCTTATTTTCAATAACTTCTAACTGAAATTTGGTATTTCCTTCAATTATTTAAAAACATTTTTTGGAGAAGGGGTCTGTGGCACAAAAAAAGTTAAGATCCCCTGCCCTAGACTATTGTTGATCTTGTCTGCCCTAAGCCCCTTTATGTAGTATAGATACTACCTTGCAATTCCATTATAAGTCTGAGTATCAGTTATATAGGAACTGACATTTTCTGCTTATAATGGTCTCTCTGAAAGAATCATTTCATTATAATTCTCCTGTGCCTTCCTCTCCCTTCTCTTCTCTCCTCCTTTCCTCTTTTTCCTCTTCCTCTCCCATCTTCTTTCCTTCTCTCCTTTCCCTCTCCTTGCCTTTCCTCTCTTCCTCTCTACTCCTCTGCCTCACCTCTGTTTCTTCCCCATCTTGCCCTCTCTCTTTCTCTCCTCTCTGTATACTCATATGTTTACATGTGTTTGTGTGTATCTTTCCATGTGAGCTGAAGTTTGTAGAACTGATTCAGAAATTCAGGTCCCATTCCCACCCTCCCACCTCACCTTTCCCCAGCTCTCTCCCTGTCCCTCTTATATATTTATTTCACAGGATCTAGGAGTTGGAAGGTATTTCAAGGCCATTATTAAATGGTCACCCACCCTTCCTGGAATAAACATCTCTGTACACCATAGCTGAGAAGTGGCCACCCAGTTTTTCCTGAAGGCCTCATGAGGAGTGATCCACTACCTCCTCAGGCAGATTAGGCCACTTTGGGATAGTGCTAATTGTTAAAAAAATGTTTTCTTATTACAAACTTAAATTGCCTCTCTTCAGCCTCTACCCACTGCTTCTAGTTGTGCTCTCTGGGGCCAAGCAGAATAAATTTAATTTCCCTTCTAGTGGTGGCACTTAGTACTTGAAGATAATTATCAGGTTTCCCATAAATCTTTTTACCTATAAGTCAAACATCCACAATTTTTAATTCATACTTTCATATGGCATGATCTTGAGACCCTTCATCATCCCAGTTGCCCTCACCTGGTCTCTTTCAGCTTATCAATCAATCCGTCAATCAATGTTCTTAAAAATGAAGCATCCAGAACTGAATACAGTGATGGTCCAGAAGTGGTCTGACCAGGACAGAGAATGGCAGGGCTATCACTTCTCTAGGCCTAAGGGCTATCTGGCCTCTCTTAAGGTAACCCAAGATCATATTTGCTTTTCTAGCTGCTACTTAATTGACTCTTAATAAACTTATATTCCATGTAAACCCCAAATTAGTCTAAGATGAACTACAGTATGACGATGCCTCTCCCATATTGTACTTGCAAAGTTCGTTTCTTTTAACCCAAATACAAGGTTTTATTATTCTTATTCAGTTTCATTTTATTATATTTGGCCCAGCATTTTAGCCTGGCTAGATTTTTGGATCTTGACTTGGTCAAGACCATTTGGCGTCATCTTCAAATTCAATAAGCATACCATGTATTTATTTAACACATTGTTAGAAATGTTAAATATCATAGATTCCTGGGGCATGCTAGAGACCTCTTTTCAAGTTGACTTTGAATGATTTATTAATGGTAACCCTTTGGCATTGGCTGGTCAGCAATTTTTGAATTCCACATAACTGTAAAAAATCAAAAACCAAACCCACAACAACAAAAACCCCAACTATTTGAAAAAAATCTTTCGACACTTCTAGTCTTATAAACTCTCATCTTGCCTGTAAGAAAAACATGAGACTTTGTCAACTGCTTTGCTAAAATCAAAGTAAACTAGATTTCTAGTCTTCCTGGTTTAGTGCAGCTTGTTGATGAAGCCGGTTCTCGATGATGACCATTTTCTTTTCTAGATAGTCATCATTCCTTTCACAATTCATTCTGCAATTTCTGTACTCAACAGAAGTGTCAAACTCAAGGACTTTGTTTTCAGACTTCATCTGAAGTCTGACTTCCTTTGACTTCATCAGAGAAAGTTGCCCTTCTCCAATCCTGCGTTACTCCTTTCTACCTCCCTGCTTCTCTTGGAATTGAAATCTCTATTTATTCATTTTTATTCTCTAGTCTCCAGTCTAAAGACCATTCTCCTTGGCAAAGGAAACAAGCAAAATAAGAAGTGACCAATTCTCTTTTCTCTCCTTTGTCCGTTTTTATCATCTCATCTGCCCTGATCATAGATCATAAGCCTTCTTCATCTTTCCTGCTATAATATATCCTTTAAAAACAACAACAACAACACAACCACTCTATATCCCTTCTTTTTCTTTTGTTTAGGTTGTAATATCTATAGATCTTCCAACTACAAACCACACCCAGTAGATGATTGCCAAGTCTAATCCATTTTTTTTTTTAAATCAAAGGATTAGACTTAATTTGCTTGGTCCCAGGAGACAGAACAGAAAACAAAGTGTAGGTGTGGCAGAGGCAGATTTGGGCTGGATGCAAAAAACCCCAGCAAAACCCAAACTTCTACAAATTAGATCTCCTTATTTGGTAGTAGGGAAGCTTTGTGGCACAGTGGATAGAGTGTCAGGCCTGGAGTCAGGAAAACTCATCTTCCTGAGTTCAAATCTGGCCTCAGACAGTTACTAACTGTATGACTCTGGACAAGTCACTTAAGCCCATTTGCCTCAATTTCCTCATCTGTAAAATGAGCTAGATAAAGAGATGGCAAACCACCCCAGTATCTTTGTAAAGAAAACCCCCAAATGGAGTCATGAAGAGTCAGACACAACAGAAATGGTTGAGCAACAATAAATTTGAAAGGAGATTCCCCAGCATTTGCTGTTATAGGTGGTGTTCTTGGCCATATATGAGTTGGATTAGATGGCCTCGAGGTACTCTGAGAGTCTCTGAATTTCATCTTCCGAGATTATTTATGCTATAGGATACAGGAGGTGCTCCTTACCAACAGCGAGTGCTCCCTTTCAGTGGGCGTAGGGCTGTTGCTGTATGTAAAATGACCAGCATATAATCAGCAGCCCCTTTCATGTATTATATATCCACCAAGGAAAGTTCTGCTGCCGTTTCTATAGTTGTTATCGGTCGCTGTTTGGGACTTGGACATTTGGTCTCATAATCTGTTCTTGGTCTCAGGATCTGCCTTTGTAAGCAAAAGCTTGGTAAAAGATCAGCCTCTGACAGCTTGCTGCACACTGGGTGGGTCTGGCAGGGGCTGCCATTCCCCTACATTCTGTAGAAGCCCTGCGTGGCTTGAAATGATTGTTCGTTGGGTCAGTGGTTTCTCTTAGAATAAAACTCATTACAACTAATTCTGAGATCACTGCATGAGGGACTGAGTAATTACATACCTTATGTTTAGAGGGCACAAAAGACAGCTTGGTATAGTGGTAGAGAGGTCACTGGACCTGACTGACATATCCTGTGCTTACTGACTGTGATTCTGGGAAATCCAGCTAATGTCTGTGCACCGAGACAGCCCCCTAAGATTATAAATCACAGAGAAGGTAGATTCCTCACCAGCAGTTTCCTACCCTAATGTTCTGCATTCAAGTCTCAGCCTTGCCACTAATTTTCTGTGTAATTTTGACTAAATCACTTGAGTGTCCTGTGCCTTAGTTTCTTCATTTGCAAAATGAGAGGTTAGACATACTCTAAACATACTCCTATCTAACCTGAGTATTTTGTGATTCCAAGTCAGCAGTAGAATTGGGAGGGGAACAAAAATCTATTGCCCAATCCACCAGGCCACAACCCTGCCCATAATGATGTGATTGCCAAAAGAGCCATTGTCCCAGCATGAAATCGACATACCTGCTCAGGAGTACAGGTTTCTTCTTGCTAATATGAAGTATTTATTGCATTAGCACACTCTTTATAGGCCCAAATTGCACAGTTGTGAGATGGTTACTGTTGAATCAGGAACTAATATTGGCATGTAAGTTAAAGGAAATATTTTCCCAGCATATAAAAACTTAATAAATCCCTCCTGATATTTTAACAACTAAGGAAAGGGAAGCTATGTAGAGAATGAAGTGAGTGTGTTGACAAATGATGGCAAGATGAATATTATTTCCACCCTTGTTGGGCCAGATAGATTCTTGCTCATAATTTTTGGATTTCAAGAAATTGGTGCTGTAGAGATTAGCCACTGAACCAAGCTATCTCTTTTTGGAAAATAAAACAAACAAGTATTTAGCATTTCACATAGGGTGGGTTTTTGTTGGTCATGGTATGTTTTATTGTTTTCAGGCAGAATCAGAAACTAGTTGCTAACACACCAAGTGGTTAGGCTTTTGACAGTGGTAGTCTTCATATGTATGTGTCTGTTTTCTTCCCATTATGTCTCTAAGCTAATCTTCAGGACAAGCACTTAGGAAGAAGACAGGAGTTGGGTTCTGAGCTTCCCTGATTCATTTAGTCTTTAAATTGTTATCTGAGGATTGGTGATGAAACGTGTCATTTGCTTCCTGAATTGTGTTTGTCCATTGTTTTCGAAGAGGACCGTGGTATCAGGGAAATGATGACATGACTTGAGTGAGGGAGGGCTGTGCAAGGTCACCAGCATCACTTTCTTCTCCAGAACCATCCGGATCCAGTGACCAGATATTCATCAGGATGACTGGAGATGACCCAGGATGCAATGGGAGACCCTGGCCCTTTCAGAGAAGTGATGAACTCAAAGTGCAAAATAAGACATTTTTAAAAAATGGTCTATGTTAGAATTTGTTTTTCTAGACTATGAATATTTAATACAAGAATTTTATTTCTCTTTCTTTCAGTTTGTGGATGGTGTTTGGGGGAGGAGGAGTTAGCTATGGGGTTAATTAAATTTTTTAAGGGTAAGAAAAAAGGATCAAAAGCATTGTTTAAAATGTGCAGAAGAAAACAAAAAGAGGGTCCATAGGAAACAGACAAGTGAAACAGCTTTGAAAATAGCTGTTGACTATATTGAATTGCTTGCCTTCTCAATGAAGCAAGGTGGGGAGGGAGGAAGGGAGATAATTTTGAACTTAACGTTTTTTTTTAAATTTTTTTTTTATTTACTCATTTACTTTTAATTTACAAGATTCAGTTCCACAATCACTTGAGTTTCAGATTTTCTCCCCTCCCTTCCCCCCCCCAATGGTGGTGTGCAATCATGTATAGGATCTGCAAATACTTTCACATTGTACAATAGTTTGGTCGAACTTAACGTTTTTTAAAAAAATATTGGAAATTGTTTTCGCATGTAACTGGGGAAAAATAAAATACTAAATAAATCAATTTTTAAAAAATAAAATAACAGTTGAGTTTGTTGTATACTTGAATAGAAAGAACATATACAGATTCACAGCTGCATGGGCAACCTTTTTTTTTTGTTCTGTGTATTTTATGTAAATGTTCATCTATTTGGTATTTACTAAGTTCAGAATTTAACAAGTAAATTATAGTAAAATAGGCAAAAAATATTGTATCTTAAATGTAGAATTGTCCAACTAATGGTTTGTTTAGCCTATCTGGAACAGTGCTTTTCAATCTGTTGGCCTGCAGACCTCTTGGAAGCTTCCAGGCCATTTCTAGCTATTTATGAATCTATGTGGGCACCAAGCATAATTGTTTTGAACTTTTATTTGGCTGTGACAAACTATGCAGCATGGCTCAGTGTAATAAATGAGTATATATTCTGTAGGTAGAATAATATCTTGCACATATACATATTACTGTTTTTCAAATATATATGGGTGCATCTGATTAATAAAATAAAAATTCAAAAAAAAGTGTTGCTGAGGTATAGAAGAAAAATGTCATTTAATTACTGCCAGCCATGATAGTTAAATGGTTTTTATTTTTATTTATTTACTTTTTTTGGTGACTTGGCCCCTAGTGAAAGGAAACTGGTCTGGCCTAGCCCTTGCCTCAAGCTGAGGGTAAAATATTCTTAGCCTCTCTAGTCCCTTAAGGTTTTTAGTCTGTCCATCTGAGAAATTTAAAATCACAAATTTGCTAACATCACTGAATCAATTAGCATCCTTATTTAAACACAGTCAGTATAATCATCTGCTACTTTCCCCCACTACTGTAATGAGGAAGAAAATACCCTCCATTTTTCTTCTTGTTCTACTATATGGTGTCTTTTTCCACTTTTATTTTGAATTGAAGTTGTTTTCAGGTGGCAACATTAAAGCAGTTGTTTTTTTTCACCTCCAATGAATTTTATTTCATTTTCTTATCGTGGCATGGAAGCAAAGCTGGGTTCTCAAAGGTTGTGCCCATAGAAGGATTGAAATAAAATTGAAGGATTCTGGCACTGGAAGAGATCTAAAGGATCTAATTCAGCCCCTCACTTCACATGTCAGAAAACTGAGACCCAGAGGAGAAATGACTTGTCCAGTATAACACATTGCTTTTTCTCCTGTCACACCCTTTCATATGGTTCAAGTGTCATTTTGCCCTTGTAGATATTGACTGGGAAGACACCAGAGCATTGTCCATTATCTAGAACCCCAGGCAAACATGCTGTCATGAAATTGACGTGAAACTGATGAACTTCTCTGGGCAACCACATTTTGACATAAATTTCTATAAGCCCTCACGATTAACAGTATCAATGACCTTAGTCAGATCTATAAACGTGTACAGACCTCTGTTCTACTTCTGGCATTTCTCCTGGAGTTGTCAGACAGCAAACACCCATATCAGCCGTTCCTGGGCTCTTTCAGAAGCCACACTGGCTCTCAGGTAGATGACCATCTTCAAGGTGAAAGATCAGCCTATTAAGGAGGACTCTGGCAAGAATCTCGCCAGCATTGACTAAGAGAGAGTGTACTTGCCAGGGATGTACACGTTGATAATGAGATTGATGCACACATTGCCAGAGCTAGCTCAGTGTTTGGGAGGCTCTGAAGGAAAGTATGGGAGAGAAGGAAGCATTAGAGTGATTACCAGACTGAAGGTCTGAAGAGCCATTGTGCTGACCTCATTGCTGTATGCCTGTGAAACCTGGGCAGTATACAGGAACCTGAATCGCTTCCATTTGAATTGTCTTAGGAAGATTTTGAAGATCACCTGGCAGGATAAGGTACCAGACACTGAGGTCCTTACTCAAACTAAACTGCCAAGTATTCAAACTCTGCTTGAGAGAGAGAAGCTCTGATGGGCTTGCCACATGGTTTGAATGTAAAACTTGCTGAAAAGACTATTCTATGGAGAACTCACACAGGGCAAGCGATCACATGATGGTCAAGAGGAAGCGATACAAGGACACTCTCAAGGTCTCTCTCAAGAACTTTGGAAGCGATTGTGTGACGCGGGAAACACTGGCACAGGACCACTCAACATGGCGTGCCCACATCAGAGAAGGGGCTCTGCTCTATGAGCAAAGCAGAATTGAAACAGCTCAAAGGAAATGCAGGATGAGCAAATTTAGTGTATCCACCCCAAGTGTTTATGTGGACTATTTGTGCCTGACCTGTGGTAGAGCATTCTGAACCCAGCCACAGTCAGACACACTGAAACTTGACTCTAGCATAGTGATGTCATTTTGGTCCTCTGAGAATGAAGGACAACAACAAGTCTGAGGTTACAGACTTGGGGGAGTGGAAGGAAGGATGGTGGGTACTCTTTACAGAAATAGGTACTGTTCAGAAGAAGAGTGAGTTTTTTGGGGAAAATAATTATTTCTGTTTTGGGCATGTTGAGTTTGAGATGCCTTTTGGGTCAGCTCGTTTGTAATGTCCTTTAGGCAATTGGTGATAATAGAATTGGAGCTGAGGAAGATGAAGGAAGAAGAAGGCTTGTCTTTATTTATCGGGAGTCATATACATAGAGATGTCAGTGAAACACATGAGAGCTGATGAAGTCTCCAAGAAAGAGAATGTTGAAAATGGGAGAAAAAGGGGCTCAGTAGGGTATACTGACAGAGATTGTGATATGGATGATAACCCAGCAAAGGAAACAGGTGGAGTGGTCAGTCTTGTAGGAGAAGTACCAAGAAAATAGTTCATGGAAACTCAGAAAGGAGAGAATGCCCAGGAAAAGAGGGTGGTTCCAATGTCACATGATATAGAGAAGTCAAGGAAGTTGTGAATTGTAAAAGGGCAATCAGATTTGGCAATTTAAAAATCATTGGTAAGTTCAGAGAGAGGCAGATGTGCTTATGTGGAATGATAAGGCTGGAAGCCAGATTGCAGAGAATTGAGGAGTGCAGGAAGTGGAGGCAACAAGAATAGAAACTTTATTTTTTTATTTGAAGTTGGTTTACGAGCAGGATGAAAGATACAGGAGGCGCACTGGGGCCAGCAGGATCAAGGGAGAACTTTTTTTAAAATGAGGAGCCTTGGGCATGTTTATAGGTAGCTGGAAAGGAAGTAATATAGATAGGGAGAGGATGAAGATTATTGGGGGCTGATGATCCTGGGGGCAAAGTGTTGAAGGAAGTGTAAGGTGATAGGATCAAGGATAAAGTAGAAATCAGTGTATCAAATATAACTCAAGAAGAAAAATGAATAAGAATGAATGAAGAAAAACTCCTAATGGGGATTTAGGGAGTGACTAAAAATTATGATACCTTGCATTGAAGTTTGGTGGCTTTTTGGGGGAGAGGGGGTAGGTTGGACCAAACCTGTGATTCTCCTTTTCTCCTCGATAGACCAATAATAAGTCCCAAGCCAAGCCCTACTTTGTCATTGTTTGGGCCCTGATTGGCTCAGAATGAATGTTAATAGCAATTGTTTCTGTTTTGGCCAGAAACCCTGAGGGTCTTCTCCTCCCAGATATATATATATATATATATATATATATATAAATTTTTTTTTTTTTTTTTTTTTTTTTTAAAGAGGCTATTCTTCGCTTCAGTTCTTTATAAGCCTTAATCACTGAATAGTCTTTGCCTCAATCAAACCGAGACCTTACCTTGAAAAGGCCAAGGATCCCCACTGGATCCTGGGCTGTCTCCAGTTCTGATCTATATATATCTGGCCAGATGGCTCCAGAGGAGAAAGTGAGGCTGGTGACTTTGCACAGCCCTCCCTCACTGTAATCCAATTCACTTGCATGTCATGGTACCATTTTCATGATGTCATGGTCATCTTTGAGAATGAAGGACAAACTGCAAGCAGTAGTATCAGCAATGATTCCATTGGTGTAGGGGACTTTCAGGTGAAGCTATTTCCTCTATCAATGCCAATGGCTGCAGTTTAGCTCCTTTGAAACCCATAGGCTTAGAGAATTGTCTAGGGCACTGAGAGGCTGTGGCTTGCCTAGGCTCACAGGACTAGTATATATTAGAGATGGAACTTGAACCCATATATTCCTGATCTCAAGACCAAGCTCCCTGTTGAAGTTTAGAGGTGCTGGTACCCTGAAATTCAAGGGTAAGCAACGTAGGTCCTGCCTTGAATGAATTCAACCCAGCCTTCTTTCAGTCAAAGACAAAGTTTATTAGAACACAGGTCAGGTGGGAAAGATTTTAAGAATCCACCCAGTTTTGACAAGTGGGCCGGATTGAATTTGAGCATATCTGTAACTACAAATGGGCCAGATTCTTAAGGAATCTGAGCAATTTAATGGGGGGCAAGATGAAACTTACATACAGAAAGACTGTGGGAAGGATCAAGAAGTGACCAGTTTCTCTGGAGTGATTGGAAGTAACTGAGAAGGACCTGGAAGGGCCTGGTGCCCCAGGCAAACACTAAGAACCTGGGTCTTGGAAGGGATCTAGGTGGAATCAAGGAGTGGCAGTCTAGGGTGGGGACAGCAGGGGCAGATCCTGGGGGCCATGGTGCCCATCATCTCTATATGCTGTAACATGCTGCCTACTGCTGAAATCAATTTGTTAATAGTTAATTAGTCAATTTGAATAATTAGTTAATTATTAAACAGTTACTAAGCAAGTTTAGTGGGTCATATATTCAACGTTAATTTTCTGATAAATGACATTTAAAAATATCAATACATCTCAATATCTACAGCATAAAAAGGCTTCTAGATGCTGTATAAGATTTCTCTCATTCTCTTGCACAGTTAGGCAATTGGGTGTACTGACTGCCGGAGAAAAATAATTTACTACCTAACTGTCCATTTTTCTTTTCTAAAGCTTTAGTCTCTCCTTTCAATTTGCATTTTCTATACTTATAAATCTCAATCCTGGAAGAGAAATAATTTACCCATTGCATCCAAGGCTACCATGTCAGAGTTCCTTTCAAGTGATAGAGTTCTCAGTTACCTTACCAAGACAGTAATTCGATCATTAAGTGCTGGAAATCAACTGCAAACAATCTTTTCTATTGGCCGGTTAATATCAGTCATCCATTAAGAGTAAATTCTATCTTTTGCTGCTGATAAATTTTAAGTGGATTTGAAATTCACACCGAGTTATCACTCACAGGCTGTTTTACTATTTCTCTTAAAGGAAAGCAACTTCAAAAATAGTTTAATTATCTTTGGTGAGAAAAATTGTATATATCCAACATTCCACATTTAGACAAAGAACTTTATTTCATATATACCAACAGCATATGTTTTAACTTCCCCTTCTAATATCATCACCCCTGGGTGATCACCCTCCAGAACTTTCAGTGATTCTATATTATTGCCTGCTGAGAAGAAGGCAGAACTACTTAGGAATAGCATTTTAGGTCATCTACATTCTGACTTCTCCTTTCGTGGTGCTTCTGTTCACATATTCTACAGTCCAGCCACATGGAATGATTCATTGTTCTGCATTCTGATCTTAGGCACTTTTGCCTGCATGGCTTTGTGGATTCCATTCTCCAGGTCTAGACTGTACCCTCTGCCCCACAACTCTACCTACTGAGGCCCTTTCCTATCCATCAAGGCCCAGCTTCAGTACAATCTCTTCCTAGAAATCTCCCCTGCTTAACCCAGCCACATTGCTCTTCCTCTTTTTAAATCTCAGGCTACTTTGTTTGACTTCACTTATGTACTTAATCATATTCTAATCCAGGGGTGGGGAACCTGTGGTCGAGAGGCCACACATGGCCCTCTAGGTCCTCAAGTTCAGCCCCTTAACTGAATCCAAACTTAACAGAACAAATCCCTTTAATAAAAGCATCTGTTCTATGAAATTTGGAATCAGTCGAAAGGCCACACCCAAAGACCTAGAAGGCCACAAGTTCCCTACCCTGTCTAACCCCAAATGGGGTCACAAAGAGTCAGACCCAACCGAAAGGACTCAACAATGATCAATTTGTATTATTTGTGCACACGTCTCATTCCCCCCTTATAGATTGTGGAAAAGGACTATGTCATTTTTCAGGACCCAGGGGTAGCCCAGTGAAGGTAAGATTAGTAAAAATGTCTGTTGAGTTCAAATTTACTTTTCATACAGGTCCATGGGTTTGTTTTTTTTTTTTAGGTTCGTGCTTTGTATAATCCTCGAGCCCACAGTTAATCAAATAGACAAATTGTACTCATTTACATTTGTGAAGTGTGCCAAAGAACATCTTAGATATTTTTGGTTTTGAAATAATTTATTTCTTTGGAGACATTTTCAAAGTGAACCAAAAGCATTCGGTCTGGTTCTTAGCCTAATATGACTCATCTCAATGTAGTACAGTGGGATGAACATTGAAATTGAAGGGCTGAAATTGCAAGTCACAAGCCTCAAATGGGAATCCTGGCTCTGATGCTTTTATACCTCTGTGACCTTGGGAAAAATATTTAACCTCTCTTCTGTTTCCTTATCTGTAAAATGGGGACATTGAGTTAGATGACCTCTAAGGGCCTTTTAGCCCTAGATCTATAATCCTAGGACCTGTTACTTTTTGCAAATTGACTTGCAGTGTATTGACTTTGAAATCTCATCAATTATTTGGTTTAGAAAAGTATTAGGATTGGTAAAATGGTGTTAACAAAACCTTTTCACCTTTCCTACAGAGATAATGTGAAGGGATAATTATTTTGTCTTTTAAAGCCTTGTGCTCCCTAGGTCTTGAACAATATTTGAATACCATGGAGAATACATATTTGCTGATCATTCTTCATTCTCTTATCAGAAATAATGAAGAGTTATTCCCACCTTTGCTAAACTATGAATACAGACATTGGGGGCATGTTTGTAGTGTATCCATTTTACTCCTGAAATAGACAACCCATAAAATAAAAGTTTAAAGATAGGTGTTTTGCCCAGGGATGGAAAGAGGATATGGTTCATTTGTTTGATGATTTTCTGAAAAGTGAATCATATGTGAATCATTTTTGCCTAGGTATTGGACACCTTGTGGACAATTTTTGTAACTTTCAGCCTTTGACAAAAGCTGTATATGTTCAGTTCAAAAGAAAAAATTGTAGTTGTGTCTAATCAGTAAGCCCTTGGCAGCATTTTTAACCAAAAAATATTGGGTTTTTACAGTCTGGCCAACACACAGTAATTGCTTAGCAATGATACAGTAAATCTATTTTTGATGGTTGGTGCTGAAGACTGCGGCTCATTTTTTTTCAAGATTTATTGATATCTTTTTATTTTTAAATCACCTACATTTCCCCATATATGCCTCCTTCTCTCAGAGAGCCATCACATGCAACAAAGAAACACATATCCAAGAATTTTTTTTAAAAAGGAGAAAAGTTCTGACAAAGTAACCAATATCTCAGCCAAGTCCAATATTATATACAGTGTCACATAATCCCAGTCTTCTGCTTCTTCCGAAAAAGGAGGGGGGTGCCATTTCACGTCTCTTTTCTGGCACCAAGCTGGGGTATTTTCACAGCATTCAGATTCATTTATTTTGTTGTTGTTGTTCTTTTTGTTTGGATTGTTGGAGTCCTTGTACATTTTGTTTTCCTGGTTTTGTTTGCTTCATTTTACATTGGTACAAAGAAATCTTCTAATATTTTTCCTTATTCTTCAAATTAATTTTTTCTTATGTCACAGTAAAAATTTCATTATATAGTATTCTTGTACCACAATTTGTTTAAATATTCCCCCAAATGATGGGCATGTACATTGCTTCCTGTTCTTTACAATTACAAAAATGTGGTGCTTTAAATATGTTGGTATGCACAGGAACTTTCTTTTTGTCCTTTACTCCCTCGGCTATTTGCCTGGCTGTGGGATGTTTTAGTCCAAGTGACATTTTATTCACTTTCTTTTTAAAGCATAATTCCATTTTGCTTTCGAAGCAGAATTGGATTGCTCAGGGTCACACAGCTAATAAGTGTTAGAGATGAGATTCAAACCCACATCTGCTAACTTCTAAGTAGATCAAACCAAATGTACTGTAAAGAAGGATGTCAAGCTATGGTATATGAATGTAATGGAATACTATTGTGCTATAAGAAATGGGAATGAGATGGACTTCATAATTACCTGGAGAGGCTTACACGGACTGATGCTAAGCGAGAAGAGCAGAACCACGCAAAACCTGTACACAATGACAGACACATCGTACATATGATGACCAACCTTGATAAACCGGACTATCCTCAACAACACACAGCTAAAGACAACTCTACAACTCAGGATGGAAGGAGATACCTAAACTCAGAGAAAGATATAGAAAGACGATAGTTTAAATGGAGGCTGAAGCAAAACAAGCAAAACAAGTTCTCTTTCATGTCTGGTTTTGCTTTTTTTTTTTTTCTTTTACCAGTGATCACTCATTGGTTATAACCCTTCTATATAACCAAACTGTTGTACAATCTGAAAGTATTTGCAGATCCTGTACATGATGGCACGCCACCATGGGGGGGGGGGGGCGGGAAGGGAGGGGAGAAAAATCTGAAACTGAAGTGAATGTGGAACCAAATCTCGTAAATTAAAAGTAAATAAACAAGTCAACAAAAAATAAATAAATAAAATAAAATCGAAAAAAAAAAAAAGAAAGATGCCTACACAAAGAACAACAAAGGGGAATAAAAGGGTTGCTTTCCAAATTACTTGGAAAAGAACCACAAAAATATTTAACCATGTAGATTTCTTCAGTGTGGACACCATAATGGATTCTTCATGATAATCTTTAAATAGTATTAGGCACTTCCTAGGACACGTCTCTGTCATTGTATAAATCAAGTTTGTTACTCCTCCATTTTTGAAGAGGACCGATGATATCAAGAGGGTGATATCTTGGCTTGCAAGTTAATTGGATTTAAATGAGACAGAACTGTACAAAGAAATAAAATTTATAGATTATTGGTGCTATAAGGAAACCTTCTAGATAATTAGTCCAACTTCCTTCACTTTATGAAGCTAAGGCTTCCAGAGGTTGTGACTTACCCAGGTTATAGTCAGTTATCTCCTGACTTCTACTCCACTTTGCTTTTTACTTTATTACCTCATGCATAGATTTTTTGGAGGGCAAATTAGTGGTAAACCAGTCATTTGATCTCACACTTGAAATGACATATTTTAATTTTAGATTTATAGCATTCCTCTGTCTGTCATTATAACTGTTTGTCTTAGCAAAGACCTGTAAATCTGATTACATATCTGATTACATATTTTGTTTGAATTAAAAAAAAGGAATGAGGTCAGAGGGCTTCATGACATGACTGAGACTGCTCCAAGTCCCTCTTTATTTTAAGATTCCTGATCTAGCCCTGTCCCCTCATTTTATATATGAGGATATCAGACCCCATAGAGCATAATCGCAGTTCTAAGACTCAGTTTGTGAGACTTAGTCCCAGTCTTTTAGGAGATTAATGTGTTCTAACACCATTACAGGCATTCATAAAAATGCACCAAGTATATTACAGTGCTACAACTAATCTATTAGACTCAACAATCTATGTTATTGAAAATTTTGATTTACTGGGAATTCATCCACATTAATGAAGTTTTATTATACTTTTTTATTTAGTTAGTTTTGTTTATATCTATCATTATATTTGTTATTATTTTATTTTTTTTTATTATGCTTTAGTGGATCTGTTCAGGATGCAGTTATCTCTGGTCTTTAAGTTTGTCTCTGTGAGTGACAGCTTTATATTTCTCAGCCTCTACTCATACAGCCATCAACATCTGGGAAAGTAATGGAGGCTTTGTGTTGGTGGTGATGCATACGCAGGTATGCGTGTAATTAATTAGACTTTGGAAGGAATGAAATATACAAGAATCTTTGGAGGGTCCCTTGGACAGCAAGGAGATCAAATCTGTTGATATGTAAAGAAATTAATTCAGACTAATCTTTGGAAGGACAAATACTGTAGCTGAAGTTTAAATTATTTGACTCCATAATAAAAAGACAGGATTCATTGGAAAAGACCCTGATGTTGGGAAAGATTGAAGGCAAAAAGAGAAGGGGATGGCAGAGGCTGAGATGGATAGACAGTGTCATGGAAGCAATGAACATGAGCTTGGACAAATTTTGGGAGGTAGTAGAGAACAGAAGGGCCTCTGTGCTATGGTCTACAGGGTCCCAAAGAGTCAAAATATGACTGAACGATTGAACAACAACAACATGCAGGAATCAAGCAAGCATCTTAGCAGTTTATTCAGGACTCTTTAAAATTCCCAACATATGAAGACATAAGGAATTAAAACTGTTTCATTTTTATCTTCCTGTCTCCAGTACCTATTACAATGCTTTTCACAAAACAGATACCTGATAGATATTGATTAGACAGCCTGGTCTGACAGTATAGTTATCACAACTTTCCCCATAGAGGTTGATAAATCTCAGGTTGGCAGAAGAAATTAAATGGGAATTGGGGGGGAGCTTTGTGGAAACCACAGATGACACATGGGAGGCACAGATGACACGTGAAGGCCAGTGGACTACAGAGAAAAAGTTTAGAAACTCAGAAATATGTAAAATATATGTATAGTATTATATAATATTGACCCAAATTTTGCAATAAGGTACTATAAACACTCCTTAAAGGAAAGGGAAAAAAATTGAACTTCTCTGATAAGGAAGGGAGTGCCAAAAACTTCACTAGGATTTTTCAGGCAGGAGTGTGGTAGTCACCATACTCCTTACCCTGGCGATGTGAAAGGAATAACTGCACCTCATTTTCTTTTCTTACCCTAGGGGTAACCCATGCAGCTATCTGGGCCGCTTGCATTTCCTATCTCAGTGCAGCTGTGCCTCCAGAATTGAGAACGTCAGCTCAGGGAATCCTCCAGGGACTTCATCTGGGTTTGGGGAGAGGATGCGGAGCTATGATTGGTGGAGTTTTAGTCAATTACTTCGGTAAGTAGTGAGCTTACTCCTTTTTAGAGTCCCAAAAGGGCTTCATGAATTATTAGAGGGTTGGGTTTTTGGTTTGGGATTTTTTTTTATTTGTTTTCTAGACCAGAAACTTGTCTTCATACCCTTTTGACATATTTTGTGCTGGTGTAATTTTAAGGGATTTTGCTAATGTTGTAAGTGTGCACTGTGCTAACTTTTTATTAGTTGCTGCCCACTGCCCAACCATACAGAGTATGAGTCACATGAGATCAAGCTGCTTGCTGAATTGTATACCTCCCTGATGCAAGGAAGTCCCTGCCGAGAAATGATATGTTTGTTTGGTTTGGTTTAAGGTTGACCTTGCACATTGTTCAAAGCATATAAGGGGAAGAAAAGAAGACACTGCAATTCAGTTAGAATTTAAATCAAAGAAACCTACAGAACTCCAGTTTTGGCTGGTACTTACAGTCCTGTTGCCATGTTCAGTCTATCAGGCAGGACTCTGGGGATCTGTCAGCTGTACTTCATTAGACAACTTTTGGTGGCAGCTGGATGGGGAAAGTGATAGAGCACCTGCCTGGAGTCAATGAGACCTAAGCTGAAACCCACCCTCAGACACCAGCAGAGTCATTTAATCTCTGTCTACCTCATTCTCTTCACATGCAAGATGAGGACGATCAAACTTGCTCACAGGGTAGTTGTGAGAATAAAATGGCTTAATGTTTGGAAAGCACTTTGTAAACCTTAAAGTGCTATATTATTTTGTTTAGATTTACAAGTACAGCAGTACAGGGGACTTGAGGTATAGAGACTCCCTCTACTAATGGAAATTGCCAGCTTCTGCAATTTATAACCTTAAAGCTTGTTGCCTGGGACACAGAGAAGTTAAGTAATTAATTCAGGATCATTCTACTGGTATTTGACTGGGCGGGATTTCACCTCAGCTCTTCCTGACTAGGAAATCATCTCTCGAACAGTGGGCTATGCCTGACTGTGAACCTCTTACATGTGCAGGGTCACAAAGAGTCTGACTTTACCTGAAACGTCTGAAAATTGCTGTTTCAGGAATCTTGGTTATTAAGTTATATAATGGAAGGTGAGAGTTCGTCAGACCTGGGGCATCTCTGATCACATTCCTTGACATCTCAAGTAGATGATAGGAGCTCCTTGAGGATCTGTCAGAGGAACCCTCTTATAGATTCAGAGAATGATAGGAATTGTCAAGCGTGACTCTTTTTACAAATGAGGAAACTCATTCGTAAGGCCCTGACTCCTTGTCTGATCTATTTTCTGCCCTATCATTTTGAAGCGTTTTCCTCTCTCTGTGTGATCAGTGAATACGAGGTACTGGAAGGAATGTAGGCATCCCTGCTCTGTGTCCTTATCTTAAAAAGTTCTGTTGACTAATTTTTTACAGGTGCTGCTGCAACTTTCAGAGGCATTGGAATGGCCTGCCTAGTGATACTCTTGCTCTTCGCCCTAATACAATGGCTTGCAGTCCCAGATGACGAAGAAGGTAGGCGTTTAGGCCTTGCTGCCACTCCTCAGTGCTTGGGCCTTGTGAATAACGACCCATAGCTCCTAGAAACCAAGACAGGCTAACGTTAATACATCATCTAACAGAATTTTGTATCCCCGATTCCTCCCAAATCCAGTGATATGTCTTTATTGGTGTGTTGACATTTCCTGGGATTATTGGTGAATATATCTACTATGCCGGGGTGGGGAACTTGTGGCCTCAAGGCCACATGTGGCCTTCTAGTAGTTCCTTTGGTGCAGCCTTTTGACTGAGTCCAAGTTTTACAGAACAAATCCTTTTTATTAAGGGATTTGTTCTGTGAAGTTTGGACTCAGTCAAAGGGCCACACTTGAGGACCTAGAGAACCATGTGTGGTCTTGAGGCCAAAGATTTTCCACCCCTGCACTAGACCATGTTATCTCATCCATAACATTTTGGACTAGAAAGGACCTTAAGAGTCAACTAATCAATTGGTCTCAGAATAAGTTGTTTTCTTTTGAGTGACTCTGTTGGAAAGAGTATTTTTGTTTTGGATTTGGGTAGGATTGGGCAGTTAGGTGGCACAGTGGATAGAGTGCCAGACCTGGAGTCAGGAAGACTTATTTCCCTGAGTTCTAATCTGGCCTTAGACACTAGATGTGTGACTCGAGACAGGTCACTTAACCCCGTTTACCTCAATTTCCTCATCTGTAAAATGAGCTGGAGAAGGAAATGGCAAACTACTCTACTATCTTTGCCAAGAAAACCCCAAAAATGGGGTCAGGAAGAATCTGACATGACTTAAACATCTGAATGACAACAACAGGCTTGGGGGAGATCTTAAATTTCTTTAATGCATTGAAGCAAGTATTGAATCAAGGTGATATGTGTGTAAGGTTGCAGAATATTTTGAGGCCATTCACTAGGGTCGAGAGGGAATAGCACTGTTCTCACTGCCATTTGTCTGGTACTATCTTAGCAATAGAAATAAGAATACTTAGCAATAGCAATAGAATGTAAAAGGGGGTTAGTTTTAGAGAAGCTTGGGAAGACTTAGACGAGCTAATTCAGAGTCATGGGAACAGAACCAAGGGAACAATGTATACCATGACAACAACACTATCAAAACCAACCATTTTGAAGGCTATGGAGGAATGGCCAACTATAATTTTCGAGAACCAGTGATGAAGCATGCTTTCTACTTCCTGACAAAAAGGTGTTAGACTCAGGATGTAGAATGCAGGGCCAGGGTGGGAATTTATTTAGTTTGAATATGCATATTTTGTTACGAGAGGCCTTGCCCCAACCCACACCCAATGAGGAGGTTGGGAGGAGAGAAAATGGATTTTTATTCATTGGAAAAAAAAAAAAATTATATATATATATATATATATATATATAAAATTTAAAATATATAAATAATTGAATATATTATGAATATGTAAGATATAGAAATAATTAAATATAATTAAAGATATATAAATATAAAAATAAAATATAACTTTAAGAATCATTCATATGGTACTTTGTAGTTTACAAAGTGCTTTTATGATGATATTATCTTACTTAATCATCACAATAACCCCATGAAGTTGACAAGACAGGAATTTATCAGTATCATGGAATGCCAGAACTGAAAGAGGACCCTTAGAAATAATTTCATTTTACTGTTGAGAAAACTGATGCCTAGGCAGAAGTTAAATGACTTCTGAAAGTTAGTAGCAGAAATGAGACTAGAACCCTGGTCTCTTATTATGCTCCTTTTACAGATGAGGAAAAATGAGGACTCCTAGGGGTGAAATGACTTTTCCAGCTAATGACTGATTGAGCCGGGTATCCAAAGCCAAGCCTTTTGACTCCTGGTTGTTTGTTGTTGTTCATGTCCACCTCTTTGTGATACCATTTTGGGGTTTTCTTGGCAAAGATACTGGAGTAGTTTGTCATTTTCTTCTCCAGCTCATTTTACAGGTGAGGAAACTGAGGTAAACAGAGTTAAGTGACTTGCCCAGGGTCACACAGCTAGGAAGTGTCTGAGGTCAGATTTGAACTGAGGGAGATGAGTCTTCCTGACCGCAAACCTAGCACTTTTTTCACCGTGTCACTTAGCTGCCCCTCTGACTCCCAGGTCTAGGCTTTTTCCCACAGTATTACACAGTGCCTTTCAACCTTGTTTTAAAAATTATGAACTTTTGGTTGAAGTGCAACCCTGTCCTGGGACCAGGTCTTAAATAAAAGTTTTAACAGGATGGAGGCTCTATAAAAAGCAATATGGACGCTTGATTAAGATGTGTCACACTTTTTATTGATTTCATATTCACCTTATAAAACATGAGTCAGGTCATGGGATATGGAATAAAACTGCTTGTTTCCTGGGCCCTAGGATGGAGATCACTTCTTTTTGACCATCTTTCTCAGCATTCCTTATTGTATGTACTGAAGTATTTCTCTTCAGACAATCAGAAATGATACTGAAACCCTGGGGGCTGAGTTTAACAAAGTTTCATTCAACCAGAGAGACAAATCCCTATTTTTTTTCAGAGATCTGACTTGGGTCACCTGGCTCCCCCACAGCCTTGGTTGAGGCTAATGAGGATTTCTCTTCCCCTCTCCTTCCCATGTATCAAGTTATCTAATTCAGAGCATCACTCTCACAGAAGTGACATGGGAGCACAGAATCATTCCCTGGAACTGCCTTTCCGATGTCCTCTTGAAATCAAGTCAAATGGAGTTCAGACTTCTATGTATTCATAGAGCTTCCATAGAAAAAAGTCCTAGTTTGCAACCTCAGGCAATGCATGCTTGACAAATGAGTTACGCAGTGAAAACCTGTTGCATGTTGCAGATCCCATTCACCTGGGAGTCTAAGCATAATGTGTTTAAGTTATATTAATTCTCTCTTTCTTCCTCTTTCTCCCCTGGCCATCAAGTCCTAGCTAAAATCCCACCTTCTACAAGAAGTCTTTCCCAGTGCCATTCATCACTATCTCTTTTCCCTGTTCTTCATCTCCAGTTTATCTTTTTGTATTATGTTTGCACATACTTTTTATGTGTTGACTCCCCCGTTAGTTTGTAAGCATCTTGAGAGTAGAACCTTTTTGGGGGGCGGGGAGCAGGCCTTTCTTTGTATTTTTAGTTCTTAGAACAGTGCCTGGCACACTTAATGAGGGCTTGTTGACTTGACTTACACTATAAAGAAAACTCTTCAGTTGTTTTAACTTCACTTGCATTTCAGATAAGACAATGCTGGCAGAAAGGATTCCTGTTCCTTCCAGTCCTGTCCCCATAGCAACTATTGACTTGGTGCAGCAGCAGACAGAGGATATCATGCCTCGCCTTGAACCCAGACTTCCTCCCAAGAAAACCAAACACCAGGAAGAACAGGAAGATGTGAACAAGCCTGCATGGGGGGTCAGCTCTTCTCCGTGGGTTACTTTTGTCTATGCGCTTTATCAAATTAAAGAGATGATGCAACTAACGAGAACTAGCCGGGCTTCTGAGATTCAGCCCTTGCAGGTAAAATGCTTCCTACCCTAGAAATATAATTGCCCTCTTTTATTAACATAAGATTTTATTTTTTCCCAATTATGTGTTAAAAATATTGCCCTCTTTTTAACGTTAATTTTGAAACTTAGTTCTATACCATCTTCTTTCATTTTGGCAAGGGAGTGGGAGGGGGGTGGCGAGAGATGGTTATAGACCTAAAATTTCATCCATATAGGGAATTCCTGTTATGAGAAATGTAGATTGGCAATTCATACATAACATATGAGAAGGTTATGTGCCTTGCCCATGGTCACACAGCTGCTAGGTATAAAAAGTAGGACTTGAACCTTGATCGTCCTGGTTCTAAGGCTAGCCTTGGTTCCACTATACTACTTCCTCTCATCTTTTTTTTCTTGGTTTTTGGAGTGGGGAAGGCAGGGCAATTGGGGTTAAGTGACTTGCCCAAGGTCACATGGCTAGTAAGTATTAAGTGTCTGAGGCCACATTTGAACTCAGGTCTTCCTGACTCTAGGGCCAGTGTGCTATTAACTGCACCACCTAGCCACCCCCCTCTCATCTTCTTTAAATAAAGAAATCTCCAAAAGTTCTGTGTTCTTTCCAGTGCTGGAGTATGTCATTGCAGGGCTAGGATAGATTTTTTATTGTCCCTGCTCAAAGGGTACAATACAAGAACCAATGCGTGGGTCTTGCTCAAGGAACTTCAGCTGACTTGGTGTAAGTGATTCTTTGCTGGCAACTTCCCAAAGACAGGGGAAAGGATCAAAGGAGCCCAGATTATGAGTTTTCTTTGACTCTAGAACTATGTTCTTCCTAAGTGAAGATAAGTCATGCTGGCAGGGCATTTTTGATGACTGGGTAGCTGTCTCTGTATCTGGATTTGTAGATAAATTAAAAGAAAACCTGATTTCTGCAATTGCTGACAGACTTCCCACTCCTTCCTATGCTAGTCATTCCTCTTTCACTTTTCTTCTTGTAAATGTCATAATGCTGGACCAACTTTCAGAGTGACTTTAGAGGACTCTAGGAGAAGGCAGAGGGAAAGACCTTGGATAAGGCAGGGTGAAAGAGAAATGAAGAAGAAAAGGGGGCATTTCATCTTGTAGGAGGCTTGTGAAATACTCTTAACACAATTGTCCTGGTTGTTAATTTTCATTTATGCCTTTTTCATTGCATCATAACATTTTATTCATCCTCCAAAACTGTGGTACTGTAGGTCTCATACCTACAAAGAAAATAAAGCACAAGGAGATCATTTGCTCCTTTTTTAAAAAAAAAAAAGTCAGTCTTGACATTAAATTAGAGGCTCATGTTCATCTTTGTGTGAGCCTGGGAAAATTAATTGACATTACCTCAAGCTATTAGCTCCTTGGATTACCCAGAGCAATCAGCCACAAAACCCTAATTCTTTTGAATAGACCATTCTACCCTATTGCTACACTTGCAGCCCTACTGAATTGTGACACCTTCAATGGCAGATTCAAATCTTGTCTCATCTTGAACTTGCCCCTTCAAACCCATAGGCACTGAATCAGATGGCAGTTTGGTGGTTTGGGTGTATCTTATGGCTCATAAAAACAAATCTGGCCTTTTGTGGAAATTTCTACCAGTAGATGCTCTTATTTTGTCAAGTGCTGCTTTGTACTTCTTTTATAAAATGTGTACTCTGAAATCCCGAGAACAGGTTTCTGCTACCAGAGACATGTTTCTGTCCCTGATGTCAAAGAGATTGAGAAATGACTAGCTGTGTGGCCTTGGGCAAGTCATGTCCTTTCCCTGGTCCTCAGTTTCCTCGTCTGTAAAAGGGGGTATGGGGGATTGGACTAGATAACATCCCAGGTTCCTTCCAGCTCTACTGCTCCATGATTATATAATATAGTACAATGTTATCGGGCATTCCTGGTCTGTATATGAGAATAAGTCTACTTATAGTGTTTATGTTTTTCATGCGGCTTCTCGGCAGATAGGAAAAGAAATGAAAGGTAAGACGTTTTACCTTATTTCTTCAGTACTCACAGTCACCCACCACTTTAGGGCCGCCACCCATTTTCATATACCCCATTGAAAAGGATCATACAAACATGGCTTCTGGGGCCGTGCAGATATACTTGCCATCAGTTTGTGAGATGCTGGGCAGCCCTCCTCTTCTGTGGGCTATTTTCTCTTTCTACAATGTGGTATTTTCTCTCTTCTAGGGGACCAGTGAGATCCCGGAAACTTCACCATCCTACACAGCGAGGCATTCCCCAAGTGTGACTAACTCCGAGCTGTTGGGAGATGGACCAACCCCTGAAGTGGCATCCCAGACCAACCCTGCTTCCCCTATTGCAGATGACTTTCCCAAGAATGGTCATGCTCATCCTGCCGCATCCTCTGTAGTGGAACACCTTCCCAAGGATAGTCACCCTCAACCCACTACTAGTACACACTGAGACAAAGCCCTCTCATTTTACATGTTACATGAAAGGAACTCAGGGTCTCTGTTAAGAAGCCCTGGGAGGAGCCCAGAACCTGGGCTCTGTTCATCTTAAAGATTATAGTACAATGCAACACATGCTTTTAAATGTTTAAAATCATTAACATGAAAATGCATATTAACTACAGTACATATTTGGAAAGGAAATTTAATCTCTTTGGGAGATTATGGATTGAAAAGAAGTTACAAAGAGAACTCTCAGCTCCTTTGCAAAAGTTTGGTTAATGTCACGAGATTTCTTTGCCAAGCCGAGAAGAGTTGAAACCAGCAGTTACGTTAAGAGGAGGGAAAGTGTTTCAGGTTGTTTGCTATTATAATTTACCCCCTTCTAAGATCGATGATTTGAGTTTTTACGAATATTTGAATTTATCCTTACTGAAAAAAAAAATTGGAATGAGATAAGATGTCGTTAATTTATTTTTCTCTTGAGGAGAAACATCATGACAGAATATGATGTGAAATGCTAAAGAAGGAACCAGAAGAAAATTAGTAACAGAAATTCTTTTGTAAAAATGAAAATAAGAAAGGAAAAAAAGTTTCACCAGACACTTTGAATATCTTTAGCTAATATATTTTTCTAGGTGGATGGTGTATAAAGTAATAGTCAGATTTTTGAGAAGTAAAGCTGCCATTGGCTCTGCAAGTTGAATTGAGCTTTAAGAAGAGTTTTTTATTTTATTTTATTTTTTGAAAATGGGCTTTAAGAAAGGCCAGAAATGAGGGATTATTTAAAATAAACCAATTCAGTATGCTGTAGCTTATTAGACAAGGGTTACTAGGTAGGTTTGTAATGTAAACTTAGCCTTTCTTACTGTTTACAAAGGCCCTAATTAACTGATACAATTTCAAAAAATTCATCTAGTTTCCTAAGGGTTTCTTTAATTAAGCAGTACTGTGGAGGCAATTTATAAAGGAGTGTAGGAAATTAAGTGCCTGGGGTGAGGTTAAAATTAATGAGAAATTATTATATCATGGTTTTTTAGGTGTTCACGGATTCCCTCCCCACTCCCTTTGGTGGGGAAAGGGAATAGGGAATGAGGAGCAAAAAAGAAGGAAATAAAAATAACCCGTTTTTCCCCAAACTAGGGAAACAAAGTCACAGTACATTTTTATAGTCTAGACATAGTCAGACACTGGAAGGTTCCGATATCGGTGTTTGTATCTTCAGACATTACCACTTCTGCTGCCAGATCTCTAGCTGAATGAGTACCCCACACCAAGATTGCTGCTCCAATAGCAGGCTGATAGCAGCCAGACTACAACATTGCAGGAAATGAAAGTCAGCCGTGTTTTAGGTTGGGATTTTCTCACAGACAAGTCAGCTCTGAGTTCAGGCCAGGAGTTATAGACAGAATGAACAGACTTAAAAATGACCCATTCTACCCCCTGGTCCTCTGGTGTAACTGTTAAGTCTGGGGCCTTCCCTAACCTGCTGCCCAGGACTGCAGGGGCAGAGGGGGGGTTCTGCCCTTGAATGTCTGGCTTCACAGTGAAACACAGCATTAAAAGTTAAGAACTGTGAGAAATAGAGCTAGCCACTAGTTATTTTTGCACTTGAAAAAACGTACTGTACTGTAAATGATCATGACTCATTTTAAGTGACCTTTAAAATCAGATGTATTTATTGTGTTTATATAATTATGGAAATGAAGAATTAGGTGATGGGCTTCACCTCACCTCTGAATGTACAGAGTATGGACTGTCACACTGTAGGAAGTCTATAGCTTATACTGTATTCTGTGTTTACACTTCTGATTTATTCCTTTGAAACGCCTGCTGTTTTGGAAATGCACCGTTGACATGTTGGAAAAATAAAAATAAATGCACATTTTTAAAATACCTGTTAAGTGGTTCAGATGTGGCCATATATACAGAAAAGAATTTCTATTGACTAAACATTTAATCCAGCTGAACTTTTTTTTCTTTTTGGAGGGAGGAGGGCAGGGCAGTTGTGGTTAAGTGACTTGCCCAAGGTCACACAGCTAGTCAGTGTCTGAGGTTAGGTTTGAACTCAGGTCCCCCTGACTCCCAACTGAACTTTTTAATGAGATTGTTGATGCTAGTACTTGCTGGGCAATGAATGCAGCAATTTCCTTTTAGCAGTTAATACCCAAACTTTTACTTGATTTTGCAACATAATGTTTCCCTCCCATCCCCCCAGCCCTCAGTGTCATACTTGTAATTTTTTTTGGGTGGGGGGGTTGCTTTTGGGAGGGTAATTGGGGTTAAGTGACTTGCCCAATGTCACAGGGCTAGTAAGTGTGTCAAGTGTCTGAGGCTGGATTTGAACTCAGGTCCTCCTGACTCCAGGGCCAGTGCTCTGTTCACTGTTCCGCCTAGCCGCCCCCAGTGTCATACTTTTAATATTCAAATGAATTCAAATCAATTTTTGAGCGTTTTGTGACTTTAGTTCTTTAAATCACCGTAACATAGATGTGTTACAAAATGTTACAAAATCAGGATTTCAGAGTCTCTGCCTTAATGCCTTATTTCATACTCTTCACATAATGCTGGAGAATTGCCCCTAAATTAATGAACGGCTTTGTGTTGTTGACAGTTGTTTCAGTCCCGTCTGACTTTTTGTGACCCCTTGAACAACAAGAACAGAACCAGCCCGTGGCTCTGAGGGTGGGCTGCCTGGGCAGGAAGAGAGGGAGAAATACAGACAAGTGATGGGGCAGGGAATCCGTTTCTCTGTATTTGCTTTGGCAAGGAAAAACCGTATTTTGTTTTTATGAAGCCTTTGCTATTTTCTTGAGTTGTTAAGTCATTTTACAGAGTCAGACGCTTTGTCACTGCTCTTGGGGTTTTCTTGGCAAACATATTGGCGGGGGGCGGGGAAGCGGCTAGGTGGCGCAGTGAATAGAGCACCAGCCCTGGAGTCAGGAGGACCTGACTTCAAGTCCGGCTTCAGACACAACACTAGTTGTGTGACCTTGGGCAAGTCACTTATCCCCAATTGCTCTGCCCTCCCCCCTCCAAAAAGCAAAAAAAAATACTGGCATGGTTTGTCATTTCTTTCAACCCATTTGACAGATAAGGAAACTGAGGCAAACAGGGTGAGGTGACTTGCCCAGGGTCACACAGCTAGGAAGTGTCTGAGGCGATATTTTGAACTCAGGAAGATGTCTTCCTGACTCCAAGTCCAACCCTATATCCACTCTATCACCTAGATGCCTTGCTATTTGCAATACTTAACTATTTTTAAAGGAGGAAGGGGATTGATTTACTTTTTTACTTTTTTTTTTGCTTTTTGGAAGGGGGAGGGCAGGGCAATTGGGGTTAAGTGACTTGCCCAAGGTCACACAGCTGGTAAGTGTTAAGTGTCTGAGGCCACATTTGAACTCAGGTCCTCCTGACTCCAGAACCAGTGCTCTATTCCCTGTGCCACCTAGCTGCCCGGATCCTTTTACTTTCTGTGAATATACATATGTTGGGTGAGAGATCTAAGAGGAGAGATATGTAATTCAATACAGTGTGTCCACAGCTGATAGGTGAGACCCAGGAGTTAAGTGACAGACAGTGGCACACAGTGAGCCACCTCGTCCCTGTTGGCTCTGACTTCTAGATCTCAGGAGCTGGCAATAGATATCTAAACATGTCCCCCTCCTGTCCTGAGAATAAATAATGGCAATAGCTAGTATTTGTATGGAGCTTTAAGGTTTGCAAATCGCTGTACATGTTATTTCATTTGGTCTTCAACAACCCTGCAAGGTAGGAGCTATTATTATCTCCATTTTACAGATGCAGAAATCGAGTCTGAGAAGTGGTTTGCCCGGGGCCACATGGCTAGTAAGTGTCTGGGGTGGTATTTGAATCTGAGGTCTGGTCTTCCTGACCCCAAGTCCAGTGCACTTAATTGCTGTGCCATCTAGATTAAACTTCAAGACATGCTAAATAATTCTTTCATTAGAAACTCTAGGAAAATGATGTGTTCCCAAATGTACTGTAGTCATTAAATGGTGGAAGCAAACAACTGAAGAAATGAATCAGGTAGAAATCAGGAGAAGAAAGAACATGGGGAAGGATGATGGGTATTTACAAAGCAAAATTAGTTAAGGGGGAAAGAAAACTGACACTTGATTCCAGAATGTTCCTGGTTGGTTTGAGAAAAAGGAGTCTTGGGCATTAAATTCTGCAACTTCAATTTATTTTTACCTTCAAGTTTTACTAAAACCTTTGACAACCATTTGATTTCTTTAAAAATGCCTTTTATTTTAGTAGGGTTAGCTGAGTGGTGCAGTGGATAGAGCACTGGGCCAGGAGTCAGGAAGACCTGAATTCAAATCCAACTTCAGACACTCACTAGATGTGTGATCCTGGAGAGGCCATTGAACCTCTGGATACCTCAGTTTCCTCAACTGTAAAATGGGGACACAAATAGAGTTCTTGTAAGGCTCAAATGAAATGTTTGTAAAGGGCTTAGCCCTGGGCCTGGCACATAATTGTTGCTTGTCTTTCATTTTTGAAGAGGACCAGTGATATCATTGGGTGATGTCTTGACTTGTGTGAACTAGATTTAAGTGAGGCAGAGTTGTACAAAGTCATCACATCATGCACAAAGTGCCTCACTCTCTCTTCCAGAGTCATCGAAGTCCAGTGTCAAACAAAAGTCAGGATCATAGGCAATGGCCCAGGGTGCAGTAAATGATCTTGGCATCCTCAGTGTCTGACCAGGCTCTAAGAGATCTATGGCGTCTGTTTCAGCCACCTTCATGGCTGTGGGTGGAATAAACTGTTCTCATCTACCACTTAAGGCAGGGAAAATTATCATGTATTGGGGGTTGACACCTCTCTAACTGACCAATTTGAAGCCTGGCGATTACCCTCACCCTGATTTAGCCCGCCTGCCAAGATGGTTTTACTGCAGTGTGGTCTCTGTGTGTACTATGGCTTCTTGGAGTGACAACATGTGAGAGTTGGGAGTCAGGTGGACACCCAAGGTGGACGAACAGCCCTGAAAAGGGCTCAGCCAGCCCCCCACCAGGGGTGCTAGTCTTCCTTGAATACCCCGAAGTGCTTATTCCTCCCCCCATTGATTTTTTTTGATATCACCTGTATTTCCCAGTGTATTCCTCTCCTTTCCTCCCAGAAAACCGTCTCACTTTAATAATGTCAGCCAATTAGCCAATTAAGCACCTACTGTGTGTCAGGCACTGAGCTAGATCTGGGAATACAACAAAAAGCAAAAGATGAAGAGAATCCTTGATCCTGAAGAGCTCATCATCTAATGTGGAAGACAACATGAAAACAACGATTTAGGTGCAAACCTCTAAAACTAGATGCACATAAGGGATGTTTATGCAGACACTTGCATGGTATAGTGGAAAGAATTCTGGTCGGGGAGGCTGGGGACCTGGATTCTAATTGTGGTTTTGCTACTTGCCACTTGTTGGCACCTCTGGAACTCTCTGTTCAGCCCTGGTTTTGACAGTAAGCTCCTTGAGGGCAGGACTCTTTTTTGCCTTGTTTTGTACCCTCAGCACTTTGCACAGTGCCTGGGACATGGTAGCACTAAATAAATGTTTGATTGATTGATTAATTGATTGGTAAAATGATGAGGTTGGACTAAATTATCTTCAAGGTCCCTTCTCTTTATAAATTCTATGATCCTAAATACATGCTCTGCGTACACGTAACAGTTACAAACAGCTCTTCCTTATCTTTGAATAGATTATTCACCCACATTAGGCCAATTCTGGCAGCCAGGTGGCGCGGTGGATAGAATAAGAGCCCTAGAGTTGGAAATACCTGAGTTCAAATCTGCCTTCAGACACTTCCTAGTGAGCTGGAGAAGGAAATGGTAAACCATTCCAGTATCTTTGCCAAGAAAATCTCAAAGGATCACAAAGAACTGGATCCCATTTGGAATTTTCTTGGTAAAGATACTGGAGTAGCTTGCCATTTCCTCCTCATTTGACAGATGAGGAAACTGAGGCAAACTGGGTTAAGTGACCTGCATGGGATCACAAATCTAGTAAATGCCTGAGGCTGAATTTGAATTCAGGTCCTCCTGACTCCAGGCCTAGCATTCTAGCCACTGTGCCACCTAACTGCTACCAACAGTGAAGAGCCTACTATGCTATATAAAAATTTACAATTAAATACAGGAGAAAGGTAGACTTCTGGCTAGCATTGCCTGCCCCCACAAAAACTTGGTTGTGGCCGAGTAAGAGACAAACAAGAATTTCTTAATCAGACAAATTACTCTAAATATTTCACTCCCTAAACGTTCTAGATAATCCAGATTTTATAGCCCATGATTCTCTAGTGCATTTTTATAGAATCAGAGCTGTAGAACTGGAAGGAATCTCAGACACCATCTAGTCCAACCCATTCATTTTAGAGATGAGGAAACTGAGGCTTGGAAACACTGAGTAACCTGTCTGGAGTCACAGTTAATTTATGTGGGGGTAGGATATGAACTCGGTACTCCCTGGCTTCATGTCCAGCACACCCTCCACTATGTCCAACTGCCTGTTGCTTTTCTTCCTTCTTTTCTGAGCACCTAATTAAGAGCTTTATCTTCACTGCATTCTCTATCTCGATCACAGTTGGAAAGACCAGAAGGTACAACAGGAGCAAAACCTCAGGGAATTTCCCTGGAATCATGGAACTTTAAGACTGAAAAGAACCTTAGTTTAACTCACCTTAAAATAGAGAAACTGAGGCCTGAAGTCTTACAGCTAATAAACAGCAGAGCTGGCACCTGAATTCAAATCTTCTGGCTTCAAGTCCACTGTTCTTTCTATTACTGTTGACCACGTGGCCAAGGGTGAAACATTTGAAATCTATCCTAATGGACACCGACTCCAGGGAGTTCTAACAGCAAAGCTGTGCCTGGTTACCGAAGGTTAACCAGCATCTTACCTTGTTACTGCTGACGTTCCCCCTCCATCAGTTTGGACAGTGAAAAGCCTATTTTAAAAAGAAATTTCTCTAGAATCAAACTCTCAACAGTCTCCATCTGGTTGTTTGCTTGTTGTCTCCCCTAGAAGATTTTAAGCTCTTTGAGAAAGGGGACTGGCTTTTGCCTCTTTCTGTATCCCTACTAGGGTTTAGCACAGTCCAGGCACACAGTGGGGATTTTGTTGTTATTCAGTCATGTCTGACTCTTCCTGACCCTGTGGACCATAGCACACCAATGCTGTCCATGGGGTCTTCTTGGCAAAGATACTAGAGCAGTCTGCCATTTCTTTCTCCAGTAGATCGAGGCTGAAGTTAATAGTAACACAAATAGTATCTCAGGTCATATTTGATCTTGGGTCTTCCTGAATCTAGGCCCAGTGCTCTATCCACCGAGCCACTAGCTGCCTCTAGTAGCTGCTTAATAAATGTTTATTGACTGACTCTGCCAAGCATTATAGTACCCTAAGTTCAAAGACCTAGATTTGGAAGGTACCCAAAAGAAGTCGTGTGCTAGGGGCAGCTAGATGGAGTCAGGAGGACCTGAGTTCAAATCTGGCCTCAAGACACTTAACACTTACTAGCTGTGTGACCTTGGGCAAGTCACTTAACCCCAATTGCCTTGCCTTACTCCTCCAAAAAAATTCGCATGCTGGAGTCAGCTCTTACTTAGCTCCTAAAAGCAAATTAATTTTTTTTTTGGAGGGGGGAAGGTAGGACAGTTGGGATTGTGATTTGCCCAAGGTCACACGGGTAGTTTTTCTGTTGTCTGAGGCCATATTTGAATTCAGGCCCTCCTCACTCCAGGGCCAGTGCTCTATCCACTTAGCCACCCCAAATTGTTCAATTTTTAGGGTGAGCATTTACATCTCACTAACTGGTGAATGCTACAAATCCAGGTTTAATTTGTTTTGTTGTCTAGACTTAAAGTGATGGTGAAAATGTTAAAAATGCAAATTCCACACAAACCATCATGCGTACTTTCTCTTTCTGCTGGAGAGCAAGTTATGAACCTTCACCAACACAAACCGGCCCAAGAGCTTATCAAGTTCAACATTCTCACTTTACAAGTAAGGACACTGAGGTCCAGAGAGGTTAAGCTGCTCTAGGTCACACAGAGAGTGTCTAAGGTAGGATTTGAACCTCTCTCTTTCCACTATATCATATGGTCTCATCATTGCACCTTTCTCTTATCTTCTTTCTCAATTACCTTAGGTATATTACATTTTCATCATTTACTCCCTAGTACCTGAAAACTATAAACATATCAAATATCTGGATGACTCTAAACCCAAGGTCTGTGAATTAAAAAAAAAATTTGATAGCAATTTCCATATAACTGGTTTCCTTTGTAATCTTCTGTATTTTACTTTAAAAACATTATGAGAATTTGCCAAAATGCCAAACAGTTAAGAGTCCTTGCTCTAGACAAAAAATGATAAAGACACTATCTTAACATCAAAGGAATACACCCTTTGAGAGTTAGTCCTAAATACCACTGCCAAACCAGACAATTGTTCCACAGAACAGTTTGGTGACACATAAAATAGATTTTAAGAATTTTAAAAAATGTTTGAATGACATAATTGTCTAAACATAGCCACCTATGCAACAGCCTACCTACCCACATCATGTTAAACAGTCCAGTTCATTAACCACAGGAAGCCTTTGTGAGGCACCTCATGTAAGCAATGTCACACGAGAACAGCTTCAGTTCTGTTGGATAATTGCACACCTCAGTGGTAGTGTGAGGAATGAGACCAAAAGCTTCAACCACCTGTGATGGGTGGAGGTAGGGATCTTTATTTCAAAAGATCATTTAAGCCCTTCACTAATATCAAAAAGATCCCTTGTTAATATGAGCTCCCATGGTTTTTTGTAGAGGTGTGGGGGTGAGCCGTTATGAGTCATATTGGGAGAAAAAAAAAAAATAACAGGTCCCCCACCCCCAGCACAAGCAAACACACAATGCATCAACACACATATAAAATCACATTTTATTTTAATTATCCAATGTTTCATAGTAATCAAAGTAAATTTGTTCAAGTAAACGTAACAATAAAAAATGTTCTCTGAATGTTAATTTTTTTTTTTATTTCAGAGCTTCAAAAGTGTAAACCCTGTCATGATAGTTATTCATTTAACTAGGCCCCCAGAAACTAAAGGGCTTTCTCTCTACCCTCTCAAACCCATTCCTCTGTCCTCCGCCCCTTTCCCAAAGTCTCAGGTGATGCTATGGGAATAGATGGGCTGAGGGAAGGTGACATGAGGAGGGTCCCTATGTGGTACTACTCCAAATATTACCAATTACTATCATATAGTCCAATTACTTAAGACAAGTCACATTACTTGGAATATTCTGAACTGCACCATGTACTCCCACCAAGGTGTTTGTCCATAATTGTTTCAGGCACAGAGACATTCACAACACACTACCAGATATACTATATTTGTAAAAAAAAATCACCTGGTCTCATCTTGTCTAAAACAAAGACAAAGACACCAATGGCTCTGTGCCTGTGCACACTGACAAATGGTCATTGAAAGAGATTGGTATTGATTAGGTGAGAAGAGAAATACTTGCTTTGGTTTACTGATAAATGGCTGCCACAGAGGAGTGGACTGAGTGTGCTTGTCATAAGCTAACTTGCTTAATTACAAGTTGTGTGATGACTTACATGAACTGATGCAAACCAGAACATTGTACACAATAACAGCAATACTGTATGATGATCTCCTATGAATAACTTAGCTCTTCTCAGCAATACAACGATCCAAGATAATTCTGAAGGACTTATGATGAAAAATGCTATCCACCTCCAAGAAAAGAACTGATGAAATCTGAATGCAGATCGAAGCATTTTTTCTTTACTTTATTTTTCTTGTCTTTTTTTTATCTGTTTTCTTTCATGACATGAGTAATGTGGAGATATGTTTTGCATGATTGCACATGTCTAACCTATATCAAATTGCTTGTTTTCTCAATAAGAGGAGGGAGGAGAAAGAAGGAGGGAGAAAATTTAGAACTCAACATTTTAGGGGGGGCGGAGCCAAGATGGCGGCGTAGCAGCAGCAATATATCGCAGCTCTCACATAGCCACCCCCAAATATCCATGGAATAGGACTCTGGACCAACCTAGAACTTCAAAAACGCACACAGATACTTCC
>CM053588.1:223409326-223452653 GCA_028646515.1 Pseudochirops corinnae
AGAATTTCTTGAAGGATGCTTTCTAAGTTCTTTTTTGGAATATGGCTTTCAGGTAGTCCAATAATTTTTAAATTGTTTCTCCTGGATCTATTTTCCAGGTCAGTGGTTTTTTCAAGGAGATATTTCACATTGCCTTCTATTTTTTTCATTTGTTTGGATCTGTTTAATAGTATCTTGATTTCTCATAAATTCATTTGCTTCCATTTTCTCCACTCTAATTCTGAAGGAATTATTCTCTTCAGAAAGCTTTTGAGATTCTTTTTCCATCTGGCAAATTTGACTTTTTAAGGCATTCTTCTCCTCATTGGCTTTTTGGGCCTCTTTTGCCATTTGAGTTAATCTATTTTTTAAGGTGTTATGTTCTTCAGTCAGGTTGTTAACTCTCTTTTCATATTTTCTTGCATCATTCTCATTTCTCTTCCCAATTTTTCCTCCACTTGGTTTTCAAAATCTTTCTTAAGCTGCTCTATGGCTTGTAGAAAGTTTTCATGTTTCTTGGAAGCTTTTGGTGTGGGAGTTCTGACTGTGTTGTCTTCCTTCCGTTCCATGCTTTGGTCCTTTTTGTCCCCAAAAAAGGAATCTAAAATTCGGTTGCTGTTTTTACTTTGCTTCATTTGCTTGCTCAGGTTGCCAGTGAATTACTTGATTTTTTAGGTCTGTGGAACTCTGCTTCCAGAGGGGAAAGCTCTGTCCTAAATAGCTGGGGTTTTCACAGCTGCCAGAGCTATTGAGAGGCTGCCATTTTTTTGCAGCCCCCACCAGCTTTGGCTCAGTGAAAATGCACCCAAGGACCACCACCCAAGACCAAGATCCAGATCCAGGCCGCTCAATGCAAGAGCACTTAGCCTCTGAATGATTGCTTGGCCCCCCTGCAGTCTCCAGGCCGGGGGCTCTGAAGCAGCCATGTGGCGGTGGCTGCAGGGCTGCTGCTTCTGCTGCTTCCTTGCCCTGCAGGCAGTTTGGCCAGACCTGCTTTTCTCCCCCAGATTTAGCTGAGTTCTACTGACCTTTCACTTAGTCCTTGTTTCTTATGGCTTGATAATTCTGGAAACTGCCACAGCTGCCACTGATCCACTCTCCTGAAGGATCCAGCTGTGGCCCATCCTGTTGGCCCCTGGGGTCAAGCTGTGGTTTCAGGCCAGGCTGGTTTTGGCTCCCAGTATGCTGTGATGAGCCCTTCCTGCCTAGTTGCCTTCAGTAGGGGATGTGTTTTTCTGTATTTTTGTGAGTTTTGGAGGCTAAAATTTGTTTAGAGTCATATATTATGGGTATTTGAGGTGGCTATGTGGGAGCTGTGGAACCGTGTTGCTTCTACGCCGCCATCTTGGCTCTGCCCCCCTCCAGTTGAATACTTTCTAACTTATCAATATCTTTTTCTACAGATCTGGACTTACCAGGGCAGACTCCACAAGAAGTGAAGCCATTTCTCTGTAGTTCAACATTGCTTTAACATTTTTGGCTTCCACACAGCCATATAACTACTTTTCAGTTACAAAGCACTTTAAATGCATTATCTCATTTGATCCACACAACAATCCTATGAGGTAGGTAAGGCACATATTATTTCCACTTTAAATGTAATAGGTCTGTGTTTGCCCAGCTTTGTCACTCCTTAATGCCTGAGCCTAGGGAGCAAACATTCACTGGGAGAAATTCTTAAGGCTTCATTTTTCAGAGAACACTGTGTACCTGGATGCAAGGGAATTTTGTCAAGTTTGTACTCTGATCGAAGGAGAGCTGTATTTATGGTGGTACCCAGTAAAAAATGGGGGAAGTAGTACCCTACAAAGCCTGACTTTGTGGCAGCCAATAGTAAACTACAGAAGCTGAGGAATATTGCCTCTCAGTCTACTAGGAGGCCAATGCCTATGAATGTGGTTGAATTTTCTCCACCCTGCCTACCCCATGAGAAAGTTTCCTCACCCAGAGCATGAATCTTCTTGGTGATTGTGTTCTCAGAATCTGATTTTCCCTGATCTGACATTTTTACTAAGAAGGGAGACTTGAATTCCCACAAGTATATGTTGTGAGAGTGTTTATTCCTTTGCCAATTGTTTTAATCATGATTTAATGCTTTATTTTTTAAAAATCTATACTCTTGAATTACAAAATTTCAGAATTTTTAGAGTTAAAAAGAACATTTAGTGACCATCTAGTTTGAACCCAAACCCAAAAGAATTCTCCAATGCAATATACATGAGAAGCAACCATTCAGATTGTTTCAGGACCAGTGGCCTTTAAGGCAGCCCATTCCACTTTGGAACAGCTCTATAATTATTAGGAAGTTTTTCTGATACTAAGCTTAAATTTGCCTCTCCCTGGCCAAACAGAATGAATCTAACCTTCTTCCACATGACAGCTTTCTGAATGCTTATCTAGCAAGTTTGCTTTGGCCCATTTTCTTTTTTAACTTGAAAGAGAATATAAGATTTATCAATTGTTCCAGTAGAGATTGGGGTTGGAATATAACATACACATTAGGAATTTATCTCTAAAGAGTATCTGTAGTAAGAGTTATGTTCATTCTAAGACAATCTACAGTCATTTTTACAGTTGACAATAGATGAATTTCAGTTCATTTTACAATAGTTTAAACATAATTCATTGCCTCCTCCTCCTCATTCCTCCAAATTAGACATAACAATTTCTTTCGATCAGTCTTCATATGATATGAACTCAAGGCCCTTCATTAGCCTGATTGCTCTGTTCTGTGTGTTTTCTTTATTATTGTCTTTCTTAAACTGTAGAGCCAAGAACTGAACACAACACTCCCAAAGAGGTCCATTAAAGACAGAGTATAGAGGGGATACCATCTCATTCCTGGAAGCTATGCATCTCTCAATATAACCCAAGATCAAATTTGCCTTTTTGGCTGCCACACCAAACTGTTAAGTTATATCTAACCTTTAGGCCATTAAAACGCCAAATATTTTTCAGAAGAACTTCTGTTTGAGCACAACTTCCCCATCATGTATGTATGAAGTTGATTTTGCACCCAAGTATAAGACTTTACATTTATCTCTATTGAATTTCATCCTATTAGACTCAGCCTTGCACTCTATCCTGTCAAGTTTTTTTTTTAATCCTTAATGCTATAAGTCAATGTGTGAGCTACTAATCTTCCTATCTTAATGTCATACACAAAATTGATAAGCAGACTATTCATTAACAAAAATATTAACACTGGGGTAAGCTCAGATTCTTAAGTTATTCTTGTGGAGGACCTCCTACCATGTTGACATCGGACAATTAATGACTAACCTTGGAGTTTAGCCATCTACCTAGTTCTGAATCCTAATTGTACTATCATCTTGTCCATATCTGTTTATCTTTTCCACAAGAAAAGTTTGAAATACTTTACTAAAAAGTCTTTCTAAAATCTAAGTGTAGCATAACTATAGCATTCCTCTGTATCAGCTAGCACCCTAGCATACCCAGGGTGGCTGCTAGCACAGGTTCTTAGATCTGCTTTTCTAAAGGAAAACAACTCAAAATGGGTTAAACAATCTTACTTTAATCAATCAAACAAATGTCATTTACCTAGTTCAGGGGAAAAAGTCAACACCCTGAACTTCAGAGAATACAAACAGAAGTTACAAGCAGACAAAGAAACAAATCAGCAGACAGGCTTCCAATTGTCTGACCATTACATCCATACCTATTCAGTTACCAGAAGGGGAAGCACCAACATCTGGGTTTTTCAAAGCCAGGGGGCTCAATGGCTTCCCAGAGTCTCATCTGGCCAAATCACACAACTCTTCTCAAAGTGAACCCCAAACCAAAACCTCACATCGGAGTATATATATATATAGCCTGCTCCTGGATCAGAGAATGTCACAGCCCTCTTGACCCACTGCCCAATCACAAAGTAATAAGGAGTGGGCAATTCTGAAAAACAAGCCTCCCACCACAGTCTCTATGTGACCACATTTGGCCTATTAGAAGGCAGAGTATACTTTCAAATCAGAGAAGGTTCTCAGAGTCACTTAAGCCACTTAAACAAAGGGCCTGGGGGCAGGGAAGATCTTCAGATTCCCAAAACATCCTCTCAGGTACTAATTTTAAAATCTTGAAAAAATAGGTTAATCTGACATGACATATTCTTGACATATTCTTTATATTCTTGATAAAGACATGCTGTTTTTTAATAATCACTAGTTCTCTTTTGAGATATTCACCTCTCATTGATGAGTCAGCCTAGAATTTTCCAGGAATCAAAAAATGGCCAATAGTTTGAAGATATTTTTCCCTTGGTATGACGCTACTTTCATATAAACTGAGGTTCAGATGATTGTAAAATGGAGGGGTGAGGCTGACATGGTCAAACTGTTCTTTAGAAACCTAATTTTGACAACTGAGTGAAGGATGGACTATAGCGGGGAAAGTCTTATGGCAGGGAGATCAACTGACATGCTATGGCACCAGTCCAGGTATGACATGATGAAAACCAGATGGTGGCAGTATCAGAGGAGCGATGAGGGTGTATACATGAGAAATATTGTGAAGATAAAATTGACAGGACTTAGCATCAGAAAGGATGGGGGAGGGCAGTAGGGTGAGAAAGAGGGAGGAGTTGAGAAGTGAGCCTCTGGTTGTTAACCTAGGTGAGTGGGAGGGTGGTGGTGTCTATGACAACAATAAGGAAGTTTGAAAGAGGGGAAGGTTTGGAGGAGAAAGATAATAAGTTCAGCTTTGGATAGTTTCCTTTTTCTGTAAAAGATACTCTCTTCTTCCCCCTACAGCCTACTCACCATGGAATATCCCTCTGTAAGGCCCACTCCACTTCTGCCATTGGTGAGATCCTCCCATATCCTATATTTTGTTGAGGGGCCCAGTCCAACTGGCCTTCATTCTCCTGGCCTTGTCCTTGGCTTCCCCTGCGATTTAAAATCTTCCCCTCCTCCCTGCCATTGCTATGTCATCCTAGAAATTCGATCAGTACCTGGGGCCTCCTAGTCCTGGAACAGCCTACCCCCTCTGCAGCCCAGGCACCTTGAAATATCTCTCCAGAAGGCCAGACTCTTCCTTCTCCCATTGGTGAGCTGCTTCTGAATCTTGGATTTTGTGGAGGGACTGAGCCTGCTCTGCCTTCATTCTGCTCCCAGCCCCCCCCTTTTTGGTGTTGTCTTCCCTCATTAGAATGTAAGCTCCTTGAGGGCAAGGATTTTTTGTGTGTGTGTGCTGGTGTTTGTATTCGTACCTGGCCTATAGGCAGGTGAAGATGTGGGACTGGATGTCTGGAGAAAAAAGGCATTATCTTTTCCCCATCGTCCTTTCAGGCTCCCAGGTCCGTAATTTCAACATCATCATTGATTCCTTACTCTTCCTCGACCAATCACTTGCCAAATCTTGGTGTCCTGCTTATTTGAGATTTCTTCTTCTAGTCTTCCTCCTTGTCTCTTCTGTGCATTTCAAAAATAAATTTCAGTGACCCTTTCCCTTGTCTCTAAGCATGCTTTCTTCAGGGTGTTGTCTAGAGAGCAGACTTTCTCTCTACCTACTGGGGAGAGAAAAGGTGTGGCTGGCTCACCAAAGGTGCCTAGTTGGCAAAACCCACATTCCAAAGTTGGGAGACAGAGGAGACAGTCATTTTTCCCTTTCAGTTTCATCACCAACTTTACATCCATACTGGTACAAATGTCATACTTCTGTATATATATATTGTCTTCTCTGATAGAATTTAAGCTGCTTGAGATTCAGCCCTAGCACAGGGCCTCTTAACAGGCAACGCTTCATACGTTGCATGTTCGTTGTCAGGCCACCCAAATAAAAAAATAAATAAAGGGAGGGGACAAGCGGAGCTTGATAGGAGGATCATAGGAATGAAAGCAGGAACTTTGAAGGCAGAATCTTCTCTTTATTTTCCTTTGCTACATCTTCTATTTATTTATTTTTAATTTATGGGATAAAATAAGCATTTCCATAACAACATAATAAAAAAGATTGCACATGAAACTGCAAATCTATTAGGTACAACTTGCTATGCCATTTAAATACGTAATAAAATTATCTTGTAAATTTATTTTCCTTTGCTACGTCTTACAAAGCCTAGGCAAGCGCTTTGTACATGCGCTCAGTAAAACCTGCTCATTTTTCAGGAGGATATAGGGGGTAATGTGATGTGGCAGAAGGTTTAGCCTGAATGTCAGGAGACCTGGTTTCAAGTCATGGCCGTGCCATTAATTTCCTGTTTAACCTTGGGATAAGGGAGAAGTGTCAGACAATGTGAGATTAGGAAGAAATTAAAATTTACTAACTGCCCCTTCCCAAACCTGTTTTATAGTTAAATACACTAAGGTTGGACTGGCTAGCTGGCACAGTGAATAGAGCAACTGCCCTGGAGTCAGGAGGACCTGAGTTCAGTCCGAGTTCAGACATTTAACACTTACTAGCCATGTGACCTTGGGCAAGTCACTTAACCCCAATTGCCCTGCCTTCCCGTCTCCAAAAACGTAAAAATAAATAAATACATACACTGAAGTTCATGGAGGGAAAGTCAGTGGTTCGAACTGTTTCTCTCTCTCTCTGCACACACACACACACACACACACACACACACATACACATCCCTTCATTATGAAGAGGGTTTTGGCATCACGAGAAAAAGGAGCTAATAGGAATTATGTGAGGAAATTTGAGACACAGAAGCTAGTCTCTAAATATCAAACTTCTTATTAACATGAATAATATATTATTATACTTAGGTATAAAACTTACATTTTTAAAAACCTCGAAAGATACAAGGTCTATTCTTTTCAGACATCGGACTATTTCAGATTTTCACATTATTATGAGATAGTTTAACTGTGATCCATTAAGACATGAGCTGCCCACAATTTTGATACAATTTGTCTCTGATATTACATAAGTGAGTGCAAAAATCTATGAGAGACATCTGCTGGGCAAGATTCAAGTGTGCAGCTAGCAAACAGGTTTTATCATTTTAGGGTATATATTAGCTATTTCTACATAAAGACCTACTCCCTCTCTCCCTCCGCTTTTCTGTCTTTGGGTTGGGGAGGAAAAAGGAACAACTCAATGAGCTCCTGTATCATTTTATTTTAATTAGTAATAAAAATGAGTCCTCTTCACCAGTGGCACCACTGGATAGGCACTGGGTCTATCAACAGTGGACACAAATCTTGTTAGAAAGAAACCAGAAAAATGTGAGCTTCTTTTTTTTCCTTTTAAATTTATTTTTAGTTTACAACATTCAGTTCCACAAGTTTTTGAGTTCCAAATTTTCTCCCCCTCCCTCTCCTCTTCCCTCCTTCCCCAAGATGGCATGCAATCCAAGATAGTGTTCTATATATACCTTCACAAAATGTAAGCTTCTTGAGGGAAGAGACTTTTCCCTTTTGTCTTGGTTTCCCAATCTCCTAGAATACTATCTTTCACCTGGGAGCTGAATAAATGTTGGTTGAACTGAACCAAATGAGAAGGATGGAAGAGTGATTAGTTTGTCAGGGAAGAAGAGTGATTGAATATCAGAGTTAGAAGGGATCTCATTGGTCACCCACCTTGACGAGTGGTCATCTAGTCTTCCCTTGAAGATCTCAAGTGAAGGAAACTCACTGTCCTCTGAGGTAGCCCATTCAGGTCTGGGACTTGACAATTGTTGGAAATTGCTACTTGGGAAGATTTTCCATATTTCAACAGCTGAAATATTCTTTGATATAAGGGTAAATGTCTAACCAATTTAAGAGATTCTTAAGAAATTCTTCTAACCAAAGAAGAGAGGAATACAAAAAAAATGCATCAAAGGAGATAAATTGGAATGTTTTGCAAATCAGCATTTATTAAAAGCATTTCAGTCAAGAATAAAATTTTAAGCTATATTTTCATATATTCTTTGCATGGGGTTGACATACTAAGCCAATAAAGGTCCCTTATTCTCTCTTTTGATTAATTTAATTAATTAAAATAGCTACTTTCAACTGGGATCCGTTTCAAAACTGTATGCATATTGTGTGTATATCACTATTTAACTGAATGAGTTGTCTGCCATGGAAATAGGACAATTACAATTGCTCAACCTGCTTTTTTAGCAGATTTTTTCAGTCTGATCACTGTGCCAAATGCAATTAGAGGTGTTACTATAGCAGACAAAGGTTACAAATACTATTTTCATTATGTGTCAGTTGGAACTGAGCTACGGTAGGAAGATGAAAGTAATGAACTTTTAAAATAGCATCATTGTAGAAAACTTTTCTTTTTTTTCCTTTTGGAAACAACAACAACAAAAAAAAAAACTACAAGTCCATCTATGGGTTGTGTATATGTGTTTTAAGACATGGAGGACTTTCTTTTTAAAGAATATGGTAATTCCTTATGATGTTTACCCTATCCCTAGACACACCTGAATACTAAAGAAGTGACTTTCTGGGGTATGGGGAGCATTGACCCGTGGGAGCAGGATAAAAAGCTGAGGGTAGCTGTTACATGGTACCCAGAGTCTGGGGCTGCTGCTGCTCCCTCAGAGGCCTTTGCCTGACTTCAGCCTTTTCAGCTGGAGGGCATCCAGACAAACAATTGGGTATACCTTGTGTTTAAATTTGCCAGGCAGCCAAAGGGCATTAGTTCAAACAAAATATTTTAATCAAATATTGTAGCATAGAAAGGGAGAAGAAAAGACACACCCCCCCCCAAAGCACATAAGGGAACATTCTTCTGCAGAGTGCCTCTTCACTAATAAGGGAGAACATGTATCAGGGAACAGGAGTGAAGGGGCACACAGCAGGGAGCTATGGAGCCAGAGAACATTCGTGGCCAATGCACCTCACACTTCCGGCTGCACATCTGCTCAGACCCTCTAGTGATGACACTGCATTGTTCTCTGCTAAGTGGGTGGGTAGGTGGAAGAGGCAGGATGCATTATTTTCTCTTCTTAGAACTGTATCTGGCACACAGTAGGCTCTTAATGAATGTTCATTGACTGATTGATTTCCTCATGCTTGTCCTCTTACTGGGTGCATCATTTTTGCGCTGGCTAAATATGTGGGACAGACCATGTGCGTCTGTGCTCACAGATCTACCCATCAGGAGAGAGTGGCCCCCAGAGCAGAGTCCTACAGTTCCAAGTGGCTGATCTCTGGGGATATGGTGGTATGGAGGGAATATCAAGAGGGCCAATGGTAACAAGATGGTCCAGGTAGAATATGAACCATGGCTGGGGCCAGCTGAGTCTGTGCTTACACTCACCTACCAGGAGGATACAATCCTGCTAGTTCACTGGGTCATAGCCAGAACCAGCAGGTACTTTAATGATCCCCTAATCATCATACAGTAGGAAGAGCCCTACTGTTAATCTATACTTGACAAACATCCATAAAGAAGAAAAGAAAAAGGAGCTTCATCATGAAACTGGATATGTCAATGTCCAACAGTCTGCCTTTTTGAAAAAAGCATGTAAGGAATTCAACATATTAGTTTTAAAGAGGTACTACTCTCATGAATCTTCCTACAAAACCCTGGCTCTTCTCATACTGAGTCCTCTTAAAGGCCAGGAAGTATGGGACCACAAGAAAAACATCATGAGAATAACCAAAGCAGTTATGAGTCTTAGCTGTTTGAGTGGGGGCAGCTAGGGGACACAGTGGATAGAGCACTGAGCCTTGAGTAAGAAAGACCTGAATTCAAATTTTATCTCAGATATTAAGTAGCAGTGTGACCCTAGGCAAGTCACTTAACCGGTCTACTTCAGTTTTTTCAATTATAAAATGGGCATAATAACAGGACCTATGTCCCAAGTTTGTTGTGATGATCAAATGAGATAATATTTGTAAAGCAACTTATCATTATTGCCGGGTACATAGTACTATGTGCTATACAAATATTATTCACCATGATTTTTATTATTTGAGTGTGCACAGCATTTCAAACCCTTGGCTCTAGCTCCCTGCTCACTAATAACCTGCTTCTCTGATTCCTTGTAATGGTAATGCAATTTGAATTTGAAGATCCCTTTGTGTTGGCAAAGGTAGCAGGTACTTAGCACTTAGTAACTGATCAAGCCTCTGTTGGGGAAACAGAAGGTGTGAACTCCTGTCTCTTGTTGCTGACATAACAGGGAGGGGTTGGCTGAAGCAGGAAGCTAATGCTGTGTGTATATAAGGGAAAAACCCAGAGAGGGAGAGTCAGAATTTCTTGAGACAAGGATCTGGAGGCAGAAGCTGCTACCACCAGAGAAAGAAAGAATTTCTCTCAGCAGCATCTGGAGGCTGGGCTGCTACTGCTGGACTGAGAATTGAGAAGAAAAATCAGAATTGGTAACTGAGACAAATCTTCTTGGAGTGAACTCCATGGAGGCAGAAGCTGCTGCCACCAGGGAGGCTTAAGAGGAAAGCCTTCCCCAGGCTAAAGAGAATGATTTTGATTTTGAAAACCTGGATGGAGTGATCTTGATTCTGGGAACCAGCTGAAACTTCTGATGAGTCTGAGGGTCAGCCAGAGCTACCAGAAGACTGAGGAAGCATGACTGTGAAGGATTTAAGACTTTGTTTGTGGAGTCTTGTCTTCCCAGGAACAGAGACTATGAAGGATTTGAGATGGACTGGACATTGTGAGCTCCAATGTGGAGCAAGAACTGCACAGAGAACTGGACAAGGACCTGGGAGCTGTCTGCCTTTGAACTCAGGTGACAGTTTGGCGAATCCAGGTAGAATCTGGGACCATGGAAGGGGATCCAGGGAATCCAAGAAACCACCCTGAGTCAAGCTGAAAGAAAACTTTACTTGGATACTGTATACTAACTGAGAAATTGTAAATTTACTAGTGACCTAGGGGTGGAGGGTCTGTGTATTTTCTGATGATTGAATAGTGAATGATGAAGGATGATTGATTGACTAAATGATTGTACTTAGTGATTGATGACTGAATAAGTGACTGATTGAATTAACTTAGTGTACCCTATGAACGGAGAATTTTGGCTATTGTACTTTATGTCCCTTGAGGAGGCAAACCTCTCTAAGGATGATTGAATGATTAGGATGACTGAATGATTGAGTTACTAAATAATTGTTCTTCATTCAAAACTTTGTGATCACTGTAGTGGAAATTATGTGTCCATTTTCTGTGATAAGTTGTTGTGAATGCTTTATTTTGATTATCTGTGTTAATTTGCAATATTGTGAATGCTGTACCTTGATTTCTGTGAATGCTTTGCTCTGATTTGTTATGGAATAAATAGAGTGTTCACTATACTGTGTAATCAGAACCTTGAAAGCTGTTCAAAGCAGCCATCCTCTGGAAAGCTGCTCATGCTTGGCTTTACATTCCTCCATCTCAAATCTGTTTCTCAGGTTAGTGAATTTCAGCACATATATGTATGCAAACATCCTTAATACTGCTTCTCATAGCTTGGGGCTTTGAGAAGCCACTTAACCTGTTTTCTCATCTGTAATATGTTAGGTCTATCATCATATGGCCCTATACTGGTCCTTAAGAAACCCTGTGGTTCTTTGGTCCTATATGATCTCTGCCCACCCACCCCCATCCCCATCCATCCCAGTACCAGTATCAAGTACTTTTCTCTCTATCTAAATTTGGCAGGTTGTAATGTTTCTGAAACTGTTCAGAGGAAATCTGGTGTCCTGTAGGAATCCAACAGAGAATCTCTGAAAAATTTCCATCTTAGTTCTAGACACATGCTGAGAGGGAGCAGAGGGTTTAGACAGCCAGATAATGGCAAGTAGATAAATGGTGGGGAATAGGATAAAAAGAAACCTCAGCTCTAGGAGCCCTAGGGGAAAAAGCTGAGCATCTTGTGGGAGAGGAATGCCCTCCCCCCCATTATTCTATAGCGGTCAATAATACAGAGGTAGATTCTACCCTGTCTGAAGCACCCCAGGCCTTAGAGCAGTAACCTCCCCACCTGTCTCCCTCTACCATCCTATTGGCGCCTACGCAGACTCTCAGTGGTTCTATGATCTTAGGCAAGTCACAGGTCCCTCTGAGCCTCAGTTTCTTCATCTGTAAAATATGGATGCTAATTCTAGCTCTACTTTCCTCACAGGTTTGTTGTGAGACTCAGATGAAATAATGTACGTGCAAGCACGTCGTGACCATATGTAAAAGGGTTTGTTTTCATCAATATATACATTGATGTCATGCCATTTCCAGGAAGCCTTTCTCCTTCATTCTTAAAAAAAAAAAGCTGTTCTACTCTGCCTTCAACTTTCCCACCATTCCCTTCCTTCCCACCCTGCCCCCCCATTCTTTAATGGAAATGAAAGTTGTATGTAGAAGTAGAGAGATTATTTTGCACTCCAATTTGGTGCCTGCAACTTCATTTTAATCACTTTGTAAGAATTATGAACTATGTTTTGGTATAAGTAACAGGTATATTCTGGAGATTGTTTTTTAGGATATTCAGGTTTTGATATATATGTATTTATATATGCCCATCCATACATAGTTTCTAAGCTGACTAATACTTTGACTTGTTTAAACCATATATGTAATTGAAAAAGTAAAAAAAAACCAACCAAACTTCTACCTTTGCTACAGAATGAAAAGCCTGATGCTGAGCACAATGGAAACAGGGAATAGGGAGGGGAGTGTGTGTGCGTGTGTGTGTGCGTGTGTGTGTGTGTGCGTGCGCGCGTAGGCATGCACAAAGGAAGATGGACCAGTCTGATGGGACAAAGCAAAGCTCTTACCACACCTGCCAGTTATTAATGGGTGATGGTATGGACACCTGGATCCAGGTTTTAAAACTGGTGGCTGAGCCACCTGGGAGGGATCCCAGTCATCTCCCCCTCTCCCAAGCTGCTTGTCTTTTCCAAGCTCCTTCCTTTTCCTTTATTGTTTCATTTGGGGAAGGGGTCCAGGGCTAACATTAGGGTTCTTGGGAGACAGAGCAGTCCTGGGACTCTGGGCAGGGTAGACCAGTCCTCTAGCTTATCAGGTACAGTCTTTGGAGCTGAAGTCACCCTCCACTTAGGCCTCACTCCCTAAAAGCCAAGGGCCCAGGAGGGAGAGGAATAGCTGCTGGCCTGGGATGGTGGCACTAAGGATGTGGGAGTGGGAAAAAGTGATGGGTGAACCAGCAGAGGGCCAGATCCAGGAGCTTTTGATTGTACAAAAGTAATTAAAGACTTTTTTTCATTTGTAAGCAAAGAAAAAAGATCACGAGATTCCCCAATTAATTTGACAAACTCCCCAATAACCCAAATAAGTTTACTGTGCGTCTGAGGAACACCTCTCCACAGAATATGAGGAAACTGAACTAATAATTGGCTGATATAGAACCAAAAGGATGGACTCTTCCTGAGAAAACTTTCCGGCTCCCCTGTCTATAAAAGCGGAGTTAAATCCAGATCTCTCTTATTCTCTTTAGGATACCCTCTTTGCCTTTTCCCTTGTACTTTCTTTGAGAATACAAGGTATATGGGATGGGGTGGGTTACTCCCTTCTGCTTTCGGGAGCAGTTAATGGTAATTTGTAACAGAAGTACCCACTGAGCAGAGTGTGCTTGCCCATAGACATGAGTTCTTTTATTTTTTCCTTTTCAAATTTTTTTTTATTAATTTTATTTTTCCTCAGTTACATGTAAAAATAATTTTCAACATTTGTTTTTTAAAACTGAGTTTCTTGAAATGAAAATTTATTGTTACATATTTTGAATTCTCTCTCATGTTCTGCTTTGCACATGACAGGCTTTCCTCCCCCTAACTTTATATTTAAGTTCCAATATTTAACTTTATGATAAGTTTTTGTTTCTTTTCTCTATTCTGTATTTGTGTTCTTGTGTTTGAGTTTAAAACAAAATTTTGGGGGAAAAAAACCACCAAAAATAAATAAATAAAAATAACCTGGTGTTCATACATTTAAAAAAACCAACAACTAAGCTCCAAAATTCTCTCCCTCTCTCCTCACCTCCCTTATTAAAAAGACAAGTCAAATATACTGACTAGCTGTCTGGATCCATGACTGAGCAATGTGAGGTGTGTCCTTCCACTTAGCACTTGAAAATTAATTTTTAATCCACAGTAATAGAATGTTTGCCCTTATAATACATTAGTCATGTTGTAAAAGAAAGCATAGATCCAAATTTTGAAAACTCAAGAAAAATAAAGTAAAAAAAAATATGCTTTTATCTGTATTCAAAGTCCATCATTTCTTTCTCTGGGGATGGGTAGCATTTTTCATCCTAAGTCCTTCAGAGTTGTTTTGGATCATTGTATTGCTGAGAATAGCTTAAGTCATTCACAGTTGATCATCTTACAATATTGCTGTTACTGTGTACAATTTTCTTCTAGTTCTACTCACTTCACTTTGCATCTTGTAAGTCATTCCATGTTTTTCTAAAAGCATCCTGCTCATCATTTCTTATAGCACAGCATCACAGCACACCATCATATATTACAACTTGTTTAGTTGTTCCACACTTGATGAGCATCCCCTCAATTTCCAATTCTATGCCACCAGAAAAGAGCTGCTATAAATATTTTTATACATATAGGTCCTTTTTTTTTTTTTTTATCTCTTTTGGGATACAGACCTAAAAGTGGTATTGCTAGGTCAAAGGGTATGCATGGTTTTATAGCCCTTCAGGCACAGTTCCTCTACATAATGGTTGAATCAGTTCACAACTCTACCAACAATGCTTTAGTTAGACATGAATTCTTGAACCTTGAATTCCTAGTATACATCTAGTTTTCCTTTCCTTTTTTTCTGAGCAAGTCAGAGAGGGGAGAACCTATGATAGTGAACCTGCTACACCCAAGAGATGAGAATTTCGGAGGCAATGATTAAGTTCTTATAGAAGCACAGGATGGAGACAAATATATACAGCCACCAGGCCTGAAAGTGGGGATTTTTAATTCACTAGGCAGAATGATGCTTGAAACTAGCCTTCTAGACCATGAAGGGAGACTTCTTGGGCAGCCCTTTGCAGGTAGTTAATCCCATACTCAAAGGTACAAGTTAAACATCTGACCTGTCCACCTTCTGAAGGTGCATGCTAATTACTGTATGCTACTTAGAGAAGAAAGGGGATAAATACCCCAATGTGCATTGAAAAGACTAATGTCATGCCCCTGGCAAAGACAGGTTAGGTAAAAACTGTGGACCTTGCAAAACCCTACCATTACTATGAGCTTCTTGGTCAATATAGGTCTGATGGGAAAGGGATTATTGTTTAGGAGTTCCCAAAGTATGTCTATCTTTTAGGAGAGTTTAAACTACAGAATGGTATTGTGTGTGTTTGTGTGTGTGTGACTTTGTAGAATGAGGGTTTCACCAAAATGCCAAAGAGTTGCCCAATTACAATCCCTAGTTTAGTTATTTAGGAGAACTATGGGTTACTTGAGTACATTATGGGTTTATTCATCTGTTATAGGTTCCTGTGAATTCCTTTTCATCTTTTGAATTTTCTGTGTGTGAAAAGAAGTCTCTACCATATCCACTTTGCATTTGCTACCTTGAGTGCTTGTATAGGATTGGAAGATTTCCCCTTTTACCCATTTTAAAATATTATACATTATAAAATTTTTATTTTTAATTTGTAGAATAAAATTTTCATACAATAAAAAAGATGATTGTACATACAACTGCAAATCTACTATGCACAATTTGCTATTCCTTTCAAATACACAACAAAATTATCAAGTACTTTTTTCTTCCCTCCCTGCCCCCCCTCCCAAACCCTAAAGAACTGGAAATTTCAGGGGTGCCTTTTTACTCATACTTAGGGAAAACCTAGTCATAAATTATACCTGCACATTACTTTAGAGAGCTCCTGGAGTAACTTCAAGTAGAAGCAACAAGCAATAAGGGATATAGGCCTTTTAAGGTTAGTTCCCCCCAAATTAGGCCCTGACTGTGTGGTCCCCTAGTCTTCAGGGGTCCTGGCCATGGGCAGAAATGTGTGCTATTCTGTGGGACTGCAAATTCCAAGAGGGTAGGCAATTAATTCTACTCGCTGTTAATGTTTAGAGGCCGCTAGGTGGCGCAGTGAACAGAGGGCTGAGCCCGGAGTCAGGAAAACACTTGAGTTCAAATCCAGCATCAGACACTAGCTTATATGACCTTGGCAAATCACTTCGCTTCTATTTGCCTCAGTTTCCTCGACTATAAAATGAGAATAATAATAGCACCTACTTCCCAGAATTGTTGTGAGGATCAAATGTGATAATATGTGTAAAGGACTTAGCAGAGTGTTTGACACAGTTGGTGTTTAATCAATGCTTGTTTCCCTCTTTCTAGCACAGTGCTTAGAGTAGATACTAATAAAGATTAGTGATTCTAAACTAGTTCAGGTGAAAGATTTTGACCTGAGTAGGTACTAACCCACAGTATAACTCTCTGACGTCTCTGTCTTCCCCACCCCCTACCCTCCCCATTTCTTCTACCATCCCCATTGATAGGCATCTTCAAAGGCACAATAATGTGGAAGGGAACTGAAAGCCATCTCAGGTCTGGAAGCCTCCTAGCCTTTTCAAAGCCTCCCTTTGCAATGGGATTTCCAGATCTTTTAGTAACTTTGTTCTGCTTGCTCTCTATAAATTTTTTTTGCCTGTCAGACTGCTGGGTTTGTCAATACTACCCTCATATACCCTCTGCACATCTCTGTACTAAGGCACCCATCCTCCCAACTCATATATTGGCTTAGACTTTGACTCAGCTTCCTGTAAAGGAAGCTGAACAGACAGGGGTGTGGCCTTCTGAGCGTGACATGTGGGAAACTATGACCTTTCTCAGGTAGTATAGCTTTGCCCACGAAGTTAATCCCTTACACTCTAGGCTCTCTGAGGAGATGGCCGTTGGGACTGCTCCAATCTCAACTCAACTTGTTCTAAAAAACAATGTATACTAATTAACTGTCTGGATCATTGACTGAATAATGTGAGATATCTCCTTCAACTTAGCACTTGAAAATTAATTTTTAATCTATTTGATTCCTGACAACTTTAGGAAGAGTTGATGTATTTTGAACAAATTTAATATGTCCACAAAGGGTACCAAGAAATTGCTAAATTAATGAAGTTCAAAAGGGGAAAAGGACAGGCACGGCAATTTGTTGCTATTTGTTATACACTGAAAAACAAATTGTACATAATAGAAAGTCACAGTTTTATGTTCAATCTTTTTTCAGTTGTTCTTGTATACTGTTGTCGTTTTCTTGATGCTTGTTAAATACAGTCAGTTCTACTATAATGTTTGTTTTGAAAATTTATTCCAAAGCTACTGATATATTAGGGAATATTTTGAGTATGACACATTTTGAATTTATTGGTATGTAATTTCTTCCAAGAGAAACAGAGAGAATGTAGAAAACTGTCCCACTTTATAATAAATCACAAGTTGCAACTTTCTGATGCTCATTTTCACAAACCAACTTGGGATCATTATCAAGGTAAAAAGATGGCAAGGTGAGGATGAGAGGAGTGGGCTGGAGAGTGGGAACAAGTTGAGCAGCACCCTGGACAGCCTAATGCTGTAGACTCTACTGTTTATTTAACGTATGTAAAACTGCTGCCATTTTTAATTAGGTTCCCATTTTTAAAATTTGTCACTGATGAGGTTTTTTGTTTTTCTTTTTGAAGCATTGTGCCCCTAAAGCCTGTATTTCCCATAGGCTCTCTGTGGATCTCTTGTGAGGTTTTGCATAGTGCATTGCTTTCTGGAAATGAATTGGCATTATAGCAAAACTGACAGGACTTTAAAAAAAATTTGGTTTGTGCTTCATATGCCATACAGAAACAACAGAAACATCCTTTTAACTGTAGTCTGTTATGGTGTGTGTTCTGTAATTTTAAGAAACAGAATTCAAGGAAACCAATCAATGAAATTTTAAAAGGAATCTGGTGGCAACCAAGGTCTTCCTTTCACAGTCCCAAGAGTTCTTAATAGAAGAATGTGACCCAGCAAAACAGAATGTTTCTCCAGGTGCCTGTTACAGCTGTGGCATAGGCAAAGACAAAAGGAATCAGAAAACCATGTCTATTAGTGGATTTTATGCTTTGAAGTTACTGCTTTAATGCTTTAAAATAGATACCATATTTCTAATTGCCACTTTATTCCATAAATAAAATAATGCTGATTCAGTTGAACTGCATTACAAAGACACATGATGATGACTTATGGAGAAACATTGTTTAGATACATAGTTGGCTGGAATCCCTTGAAAGTCTCTCCATTAAATAGCTTTTCCTATAGGAATGTATATATCATTTTGTCACCACTTACTTTCTTGATAGGCCATTCATTTGCATCAATCTGTAGGCTGCAGTTTGAAGCCACTGGGAATAATCAACTATCAAAAATGTTTCTTTTCCAAAATGATTTTTAAGCATTTTTATTTTTGTTTTATAAATAACTATGCTAGGTACCGTAGGAAGCAGTCCCTTCTCTCTCTCTCTCTCTCTCTCTCTCTCTCTCTCTCTCTCTCTCTTCTTTCTCTCCCTCTCCCTCTCCTCTCTCTCTTTCTCTCTCTCTTCTCTCTCTGTTTTTGTATACTGAAATAGTAATTTTCTTGATGTTTGCTAAATATAGTCAGTTCTGCTATAATGCTTGTTTTGAAAATGAGAATTTATTCCAAAGCTACTGATACATTAGAGAATATTTTGAGTATGACACATTTTGAATTTATAGATATATAATTTCTTCCAAGAGAAACAAAGAGAATGCAGAAAACTGTCCCACTTCATAATAAATCACAAGTTGCAACTTTCTCATGCTCATTTTCACAAACCAACCTGGGATCTTTATCAAGGTTAAGAATGGCAAGCTGAGGATCGGGGTGGGGGGATCTGGTGAGGGGAAACAGGTTGAGCAACAGCCTGGACAGCCTAAGGCTATAGATGCTATTATTTATTTAACGTGTGTAAAACAGACCAAAATTATAACTATGGAAATAATAAAGGCAGAGGAAAATGAAGAAATTCTAAACAACCCCTTTGTTCTGATCCCATTTGCTTATCCTGTGAAAGATAAATGAGTACACCTGGCTTGGATTTTTGTGTTCCGAACGTGTTCCTAATTAGCTAGGCTGTATTACTGGACTGCTTGGTAAATGTGACCGAGGAAAGTATCGGCATTTCAAAAACATCAGCAGAAAAAGGATAAGAACTTTAAGAACAATTCTGAGTCATTCTACCAGTTCTATTAGAAACCATCAAAGATGAGAAGAACGTTTAGAATATTCAGATTTATTGATCCCAGAGTTTTTTCTCTAAATTGTGCTCCTAATACCTAATACCATACACATATGCATGTATAAAATATGATACTGAGTGAGAGAAGTGAAAACTTCTCAGACTATACTCTAAAATCTAGTAAGGCTTTTCATGGGAAACAGGCCCAAGTTCCCTTTCCCTGGAAATCACATGATTTACAAGGACTCAAAACTCAAAGCAGTAGGGAGTCACCCCTCCCCTCAGTGCCACCTCAGCATAAGATATGCCAAATGAGGGCAGAAGTGCTTTCTCAAATGTACATTGGGTGGTCTACTGTTTCCTTTTTCCAGTACTTGAGGTAGATTGCCAAGTTTTGATTGTGCACCTGACTTCCAGCCAATGGAAGGAAAGGGTCAGGAGCGGGGGGGGGGGGGGGGAGGAGGGAATTCGGCGTTAGGGCTTTATAACTTCAACATTTCCTTTTGTAAATTGTTTCTCCTTCCTAACCATTTGTCAGGAGGGTGGCCCTAAGCATGTGACTTAATCTCTCAATGCCCTAGCCAACTGCCTAAGACCATTTAAAGTTGCAGAGAGGGGTGGCCAGGTGGCACAGTGAATAGAGCACCTGCCCTGGAGTTAGGAGGACCTGAGTTCAAATCCAGCCTCAGACACTTAATACTTACTAGCTGTGTGACCTGGGGCAAGTCACTTAACCCCAACTGCCCTGCCTTCCCTAACCCCCAAAAGGCAAAAAAAAAAATTAAGTTGCAGAGAATATTCTGATCTGTATTGATAGAAATTCCTTGCTGAAAGCTAGCTATATCAATTAAATCAAAGGTCCAGTTAGAAAAATAATTAAATAGAATATTAATATAATACAACCTCAATTATTTTATATTTTGTAGATCACATTTAATTTCCTTAAAATTTTCAGTTTTGTTGGAAGATAGATAATGCACAAGGAGTTTTTGGATAGAAAGGATCACAGAAAATAAAATGAATAATTTTGATTACAATAAAGTTTTGTAGGGTTTTTTTTGTATGAACCATTACAGCTAAGATTAAAAAGGGAACAATTAATTGGGAAAAATAATCTTTAGAGCAAGTTTCTCTGAGAAAGATTCCATTTCCAAGATATATAAGGAACTGATTCAAATTTGTAAAAATAAGAGCCATTCTCCAACTGATAAATGGACAGGCAGATCTAAAGGGAAAAAGCCCAGGCTATAACCATATAAAAAAAAAGTACTCCAAATTACTAATAATTAGAGAAGTGCAGATTAAAGCAATTCTGCTCTTCCATCTCACATCCATCTGTTTGGCAAAGATGATAAAAAGAAAAATGAATAAAATGACAAATATTGGAGGGACTTTGAGAAAATAGGCACATTGATAACTGTTGATGTCCAGCCATTCTACATAGCAATTTGAAATTAATGTGCAAAAAGTTACTAAGCAGAGCATGTCCTTTGATCCAGTAGGCCTCAACTCCAAAGGAAGAGGACAAGGTCTTATACATACAAAAATATTTATAGCAACTTTTTTGTAGTGATAGAAAACTGGAAACTAAGGTGATACTAACCAACAGCAGAATGGCTGAATAACTTGTGTATGTGAATGTAATGGAATACAATTGTATCATGAGAAATGAGGGGAAAAAATTATTTCAAAGAGACGTGGAAAGACTTCTGTAAACTAGTGGAGAGTGAAGTAAGCAGAACCATAGGAAAAATTTATACTGTAATAATGGAATTACAAAAATGGACAATTTTGAAAGACTCTAAAACTCTGATCAACTAAATGATCAGTCATAATTTCAAAGAACTGCTCAAGAATAATGCTGCCCAACTGCTGACAAAGAGATCATGAACATGTAAAATGAAAAATTCATTTTTGGATGGGAACGACATGGGAATATATTTTGCTTGAGTGTGCTTGGTAATATAGGGGCTTTTGGAGGGGGACAGAGGAGGAAGATGGGAAAGAAAAAAATAAATGCTTAATAATTTGAAAAAATAATAAATTTTAAAGAAAAGTAGTTTCTGATTATTCTTTGTACTTTCACTGTTCATTGTTAATTTAGGTTTATTTTTGAAGTTTTATGTTTTCTCTTCTACCCTCAGTAAACTGAAGGTTTAATGATTTTAATGATTCAAAAGTATTCCTTTTAAAAAAAAAAGTTCTTAGTTTTGTCATTTTAAAACCTCTCCATTTATTTCTCTTTTAATTTTTAAATATTTCTACTTTTGTGATGAGAGTTTAAAAATTGTTTTAAATTTAGATTTCTAGTTGTTTTTTCATTGCATGCTTGGCTCAATAAATCTCACTTTTTCTATTTTTTAATGATATACTTTCAGAGATGTAACTCTTTTTGTGAGGACAACTTTAGCTACATCCCCCAAATTCATAATAATCTCCAGCATTTACATAGCACTTAAGGTCTGAAAAGTCCCTTATAAATGTTGTCTCACTTTATCATCACAACAACCCCAGAAGGTAAGTGCTTGAACATTGTATTACTTATCATTTTTGTTGAGTTGTGATCTGTAAGATGAGGTAGCACAGAATCAGGAAGAACTGAATTCAAATTCTGGCTCAGGCACACAAATTGACTGTATGACTCTGGGTGTCAACTTACCTCTTATCACCTCCAAACAGCTCTTCTGTTGTTGTTTCAGTCATGGTCACCTCTTCATAACACTACTTGAGGTTTTCTTGGCAAACATACTAGATTGGTTTGCCATTTCCTTCTCTAGCCCATTTTGCAGATGGATAGAGCACTGGACTAGAGTTAGGAAGACCTGAATTCAAATACAGCCTTAGACACTAGCTGTGTGATCCTGGACAAGTCATTTAACCTTTGTTTACCTTAATCCACTAGAGAAGGCAATGGCAAATCACTCCGGTATCTTTGTTAAGAAAACCCCATGGACTATATGGTCCACAGGGTCAGAAAGAGTTGGACAGACTCAACAACAACGGCAACAACAATGTCACCATTATGATTGTAAGATTTGTGTTTGTCTTCATTTTTTGAAGGAGAAGGGGATTGGGTGACCACAGAGCTCTGACATGAGGGTAGGATCAGGGAGAGAGAGCACAGCACTGCACAATAAAGTTAAGATAAGGGGTTTTTTTGGGGGGCAGGGGGATATGGATTTCTTCCATAATTCTTTACATAAAGTCAAATTGCATAATGCAAATTTATATCAAGTGAGAACTCTCACTATCGTATTCCAAGCCCTCTACTCCTTTAACATTGAAGCTGCTAAATCTTGCATGATCCTTACTCTACAATTTTTGAATTATTTCTTTTTAGTTGCTTGCAATATTTCCTTCTTGACCTGGGAGCTCTAGAATTTGGCTATACAGTGGTACCTTGACTTATGAGTTTAATTCATTCTGTTACTGAGCTCGTAACTCAATTTGCTCATATATCAAATCAATTTTCTCCATTGAAATTAATTGAAATGGCATTAATATGTTTCAGCCCCCAAAATGCCACCCCAGGTTTTTTTGTTACATATTTTTAAATAAGAAAAAGTATTTATAAATAATAAATATTGTATAAAAACAATAAAAGAGAATGTAAAGAAATAAACTGGTTTTATAAAGTGTATATTTACCTTGGATATCAGACGACTTGAGCTAACAGAAGATACTGGCGGAGATGGACGGTGGAGGAGGTTAGAGGAGTTGTTTCCTGCTCTTTTGGTCACTTTCATTCACTTCCTTGCTACACTCTTAATGCTACACTTTATCCCTGAACTTAATTGCTACAATATCTTTTTTACTTTCGCTTAAGTTAATTTTCTTCACTGGCAAGGTAAACATGTGGACTGAATGAGTGAGGCAAGGAATGCTGGGTGGGTGTCGGGTTGTGGTGTTTGCTGCACCAACTAGCAGCAGTTCATACTTCAAATTTTGGCTCGTAATTCAAAGCAAAAAATTGACTGACAACTCGTATCTCGGAAATCTGGTAAGTTGGTGCACTTGTATTATTGACTACTAGTCAAGGTACCACTGTACTATTTCTGGGAGTTTTCATTTTGGGATCTCTTTCAGGAGGGGATTGGTGGAGTCTTTCAATTTCTATTTTACCTTCTGGATTTAAGATATTGGGATAGTTTTGCTTGATGATTTTTTTGGTATATGATGTCTAGGCTCTTCTTTTGATCATGGTTTAAATTATCTTTCTTCAATTTATTTTCCAGGCCAGTTATTTTTCTGAAGAGATATTTCATATTTTCTCCTATTTCTTTATTCTTTTGACTGTGTTTTATTGTTTCTTGATGTCTCATAAAATCATTATCTTCCACTTGCCCACTTCTAATTTTTAAGGAATTATTTTCTTCAGTGAGCTTTTGTGCTTCTTTTCCCATTTAGCCAATTCTGTTTTTAAGGTGTTATATTCTTTTTAAAAATATATTTTATTTTCAGTTCACAGAACAAAACAAGCATTTCCATAACACAGTTCAGCAAAAAAAAGATGATTGCACATGACATTGCAAACCTAGCATGTACAATTTGCTATACCCTCCAAATGGTTGTTGTATATGGTTGTGATAGTATTTCTTCTTTTTAAAGGTCCACTGAGTTATTGATTCCTTAGTTTAGCAAGCAATGAAGAGGTCACAAAATCATTTAAAAGTACTTATGTACTTCAGCACAGAGTGACTACATGCCTGGAAACAGCCAGAGAATTCTTTATTTCTGAAAAATCAGTACTAGCAAGGGCTACTCTGAGCACACTACACAAGATGTCCTCCATTACAGGTGGTAGTTGTTTCTAAAATCCTACTTGAAAGTGACCTCAGATTCTTAAAGCTTATGCCAGTGGAACATAAAGTCTGGTGGCTACTCCTGGTCATCCAAGCCTACAATAAAGTGTTATTTTCTTCAGTATTTTTTGTGTCTCTTTTACTAAGTTGTTAATTCTCTTTTCAAAATTTTCTTGCATCACTGTAATTTCTTCTCTCATTTTTTTCTCTACAACTCTTATCTTTTTCTTTAACTCTTTTAGAAATTCTTGTTGGGATTGTGTCCAATTAGCATTTTTCTTTGAGGCTTTGCTTGTAGGTGTTTTCATATTGTTGTTTTCTTCTGAGTTTGTGTTTTGGTTTTCCCTGTCACTATAGTAGCTTTTTATGGTTGTCGTTTTTTTATTCTTGTTGTTTGCTCATTTTCCCAGTATAGCTCTTGATTCTGAACTTTCTGTTAAAGTTGGGCTCTGCTCACCCTGGGAGGTACTGTCCCAAGCTTCAGGTTTTTCTATTATGTTATTTTCAGAGTTGGTTCTGGGAAGTCTGCACGTTTTTGATGTATCCAAGGTGATGTGATCTGGGGAGAGATGTGGTCACTGCTCTTCTTTGTTCCTTGATCCCCTATAGCTGCTAGTGCCCCATTGTGCTTTGGAAGTGTGACTAGGGCCCCTATTCCCATGTGACTGACAACAAGCACTTCTCCTTGCCCTGGAACTTTGACCCTAGAACTGCATGTGGGCAATAGAGTTGCCAGTTAGTAACAGCCACATCAAGTGCCGGTAATGTGGTTGCCTGTAATGTCTTTCTCACCAGTTGTATGACCTCTTTGCCACCTCTGGGACGAGAGCTCCTGAGACTGTTACTGTTTCTGTGGCTCCCTCCAAATTCCCTGTTTTTTCTTTAACTCAGTTTTTAAAGTCCTATTTTGCCACATAAGCATGAGAAAAATGATTTCATTGTTTATTCTTTTCTTGATAATTGTATTCATTTGCTTTTCTCTAATTTGGAGTGTTTTTAAAAAATACTTTGGTAGTCTTATTTCTTGTGGAAGAATGACTTCAGAGATTTTCTTTTGTTGAAGATCCACTTTTTTTTCAATTGACGACTAGGCTCAGCCTTGCAGGATATTATTTTGGGGTGCTGCTATTGTGATATACCTTATGAATATGAATTCATGTCTATATGAGCCCATAGTTTCAATAATGAGCTACAACTTGCAAAGTCAATTTGTCAAATTCTAGTGGGGCCAGATGTACTATGGCTATTTTCTTGTCCTCCTCCATTAATAATAGATAAAAGTACAGAGGCACAATTAGGACAAAGGGTTCCTAGTATTAGCCAGAGACTGTTTCTAGGTTACCATTCCAGGGAGTTTTGTTAACATGCAACTAACTTTAAGATTGAGAAACAATTTCTTAAGATGGTAATTATAACTTCATTCTAAACAAAGGATCAAATTTTTTAAGACCAGATTCAATAACTACTCCCTTAGAGTCTAAGGATATTGTTATGGAATGGAACATTAGGAAGAGACGGTAGAACTGTCATGTAAACTTCTTTCCAGAAATGATTAATTCTTACCTTGTGAAGAAAATTTTTAAGAAAAAACTTCAGCCCTCATCCTGAAAGAACTGAATGACAAGAATGTTTTTAGAGATATGGTTAGTGGTGACTGATTTCACAGTCAATATATAGGAGATCTGTGTTGAGGACTCGGAGCTAATTGACAAATGACTAAAATTGCAACATCTCTCACCAATGAGATGATATCAACACATACCCTTTTATTACCTTAGATCCCAAGAGGAAAATGAATAAAGGTAATGAGTCACATAGGCTAAGAAGTGGAAGTTCAGAGGGATTACCACCAATAAAGGACTGTACTTGAGACCCACATGAGGTCAGAGCCTCAAACCCTGTAACATATAGGGCAATGCTATACTGGAAATTATGAACCAAAAAAGAATATCATCACAGTCTTACTTCATGTTACATAGTTCTTTATTCCAGTTTGGTTTTTATCACATACGTGTTATTATACATGGTAATTAAAATAATCAAAAAGAGTAAGAAAATAAATAAGATACCCTGGTTTATAATCCAAAACTGGTATATGTGAAGCTGTTAAACAGAAAGACCAACTGAACATTTTGTAAATTAAATGGTTTACATCAGTGAGGAATATTATGTTTCACAGTCACCTTATATGGTCTTCATCAGTTTTCCTAATATATAGATAATAATTCCTATCAATCTACTCATCTCATCTTACAGAATGTCTGCAAAAGGCTTAAGCAACTCTGGGGGGGAATGCCACTATCTCAGAATGAACTGTTTTTACAATAACAGTAAAATAAATTTCTTCTTGATTCATCCACTAGATTGTGAGCTCCTCTGTTACACTGTAAACTCTTTGGGGGCAGGGACTGTCTTTTTGCCTCTTTTTGTAACTTTAGCATTTAGCACACAGTACCTGCTGTGGTAGATGCTTAAAAATATTTATTGATTGATTCAGATTAACTAATTTTTATTTGTACACAGTGAGAATCAGAGAGTCCTAGAAGGAAAGAGAAAGAAAACAAAATCAGAACCATGATTTGAAATTTCAGTTGTCTGTATACTAATTATCCCCCATTAAGACACTAAATTTGAGTTAGATGCTTTATGTTGATAGAGAACACTGCAGATACTCCAAATATCCACCAGAGGGCGAAGAGATGACAACAGTGGCAATCCTGAGAAAAGTGTTGAAAGGACTCCGCTTTTTTGATCCTTTGTATCTTGCATGGTGGGCTCACTGTGGGTTTGAGCTCAAGCTTCCTTTCTCTCACCCTGCTCATCTTTGTAGTTAGTAGGATTGGGTCTGAAAAACCACAAAATAGGAGTAGAATCTACCAGATAATTTTAATAAGGGTTAGTAAGTCAGTAATATTTATAGGAGCAAAGATTCATATGATATGGAGAGTATTTTCTCCAAATTCTTTGTAACTTAGATTTTTTCATTGGAGGGTAAGTCATTGGGTGTAGATTTAGAATATTATCTGTTTCCCATATAAATGATCTTTTCCCATCAGAACTGATGTTTACTATAATAAAAAAAAAATCCACATTAAAATTTAAATATTCTGTTTTGGACCAGTCTCTGGTAGACTAAGGTTGCACTAGATACATTAATATTTATACTTACACCAAATTCTTCAATCTCAAAGATCAGAATTAGTGATTTTTAAAGCATAGTAAAAAAAAAATTGCTTTTAAGTGCAAATAGATATTGTAATTCATAGGAAGAACTTGAACATTTAGCCACAAAACAATACAAAGCTACTTTAGAGATAAAGAAACACTGCTATGGTATAAGACAAAAGCACACTGATTTTCAGTTGTCAACCTATGTCAATGTGCTAGAAAGTGACAAATTTTTGATCAACAGATCCAGGAATGTTTCTAGCTGTTCCTGTGATCTGTAAGCAACAAGTCCACCCTTATTGGCCCATCGATCTATACCAGTAGACCCTTGATTGTCTACATTGTACAACAAGTGTGGCAAATCAAGCCCAGTTTCTGGGTTTCTTTTTAAGCACTCTCTCAAATCCACCATTCCGCCACCGATTGACTTCAATATGGCATGAGCAGCACAGGAGTCCCATTTGAATGTAGTATCCTCAGAAAAGATATAGATATCAACAAGACCTTGTACAACACAAAGGCTCTTGTACCCAGCTCCAGCTGCTCCATATACATTTTCACCACATATATTGGATAGGGCTGTTTTGATAGTGTCTTTTTCACTTGTACTAATGACAGCAGAAAAGTTCTTGGTGAATTGAGGTTCACAGTTGGCCTCTTCAGTCAGTTGGCTGGTTGCTTCACCATTATTTCCATTCTCATTGGAAAGCTGAAGTGAATGAATGTTGAAGTCCATATAAGAAAGGCCCCAAAAGTATTTCCCTGTCCACCTGTGAAAAAGAAAGGCAAGTGATTTTTCCCTTTCATTAGTTTTTCCCAGATGACATTAGTTTCTAATTATAAATATATACACATATTCTTCATCACTTTTGTCACAGTTATTTTAGTGGACCTTAACATCTTTATTCTTCACTACAGTCCTATTCCAGTGCGTCATCATGGCATGGATGTCACCTTGGCCTTTAAATTCCTATCTATGTCATACCCATAATAGCACAAAAATGTTTTAGGAACATTGACCTGCTAGGTGAGTATATTATTAGTACTATATAATTTTAGCACCATTTTTGGGATATGAAATCAAGTGCAAAAGTTAAGGTGAAAGATTAAAGTTGTGTCTGACTTAAGGATGACTTTTAGCTCTTACTTAATTTTTTCATGGTTTTAGTAACTCTGCTTTATCTTCCCTTGCTCTCTAGTTCCACTCTTGTTGATGGCACAAACAGCAGAGGCTCTAAGTCTTCAGAAGCAGCTCTCTGGGAATAATCATCATTGTACCTAGTCCTGATACTCCGTCACTTAAATTATTTAACGTAGTGGTTTTTGAAGGAGGTAGAAAGTTTTTTTATCATGACTTTTGGTGTTTTTTTTAATGAGAATTAATTACTGGTACACAATAAAATTAACACTCATTTCTTTCGTGTTTTTTGTTTTTTGTTTTTTTTGGGGGGGCGGGGAAGGTAGGGTAATTGGGGTTAAGTGACTTGCCCAAGGTCACAGAGCTACTAAGTGTTAAGTGTCTGAGGCCAGAGTTGAACTCAGGTCCTCCTGATTCCAGAGCTGGTGCTCTATTAACTGTACCACCTAGCCTCCCCCAAAACTCATTTCTTAAGTACCTACCATGTGTGCCAGGCACTAGAGATACAAATAAAAGAGTGAAATGATGACAGTCCTCAAGAAACTTAAATACATCTCACAGTTCTAAGAAAATGTGAAGAAAGTGAATTTCCTCAGAGGAGAACACAGTTTGCAAATGAAAAATAGCCTGAATTATTAAAATAAGAGTCAGCATGGTACAGTGGATGCATAAACCAGCATGGTATAGCTGGCCTCAAAGCCAGAAAGACCTTGATTCAAGTACCAACTCTGATGCAAACTGGATGATAACATCGGTCTATTATTTTGTTTTCTAGACAACTGTATAAGACTCCAAGAGACAGAGAAAAGTGCCTCCCTGCCATGGTGGAGGGACTTTTTCCTCACTTAGTATTTCCCTAAATCAATGATATTACAAGTCTAATCCCTATCTACATTATTCAAATGACAGAGTTTGGTTGGGCCACAATCTAAAGGGTCTGTAGTGACAAGGGAGGCCCTATTTTCTATTCCTGTTTATTCCAAGGGAGCCCTGGCTAGAGATTAACAAGACAAGGCAACAAGCATTTATTATGTGGCAGGCACTGTGTGGGAGAAGGGAATTTTGATTTAATTTCCATAGACATTTTTAAATGACACAAAACTTCAGGCAATGCTCTGGAACTCCCAATATGGTTCAAAACTACATAGAAATCCTTGGGTCACTCTAATTCACTTTCTAAAGGGTCCTAGAATTTATTCCCAGGATAGTAATTTCATATTTTGATTGTTAAAAATGCCTGATTCATGAGTTCCACGTCAGCAAGGGCAAAGATGGATGGGGAAACAAAATACACAGAGTTTACAATAAGAAATGCCATTCCTGTTCTTTTCATTTCTTAAAACTGACTTGGATTTATCATATTGCTTGAAGTCATTAAGAAAAATTCCATTGGGCATCTATTTAATGATATTCTTCAAAACACATTTAGGAATCAGGAGACAATATTAATAATAATGACAATAATGATTGCTAGGATTTCTTATAGCCCTTTAAGGTTTGCAAAATGCTTTACAAATATGGTTTCGTTTTATCCTCACAACCCGGGGACGTAAGGGCTACTATTACCCTCATTTTACATATGAGAAAACTTAGACAGATCGAGGTTAAAGTGATTTATTTGCCCAGGGTCACACGGCTAGTAAGTGTTTGAGGCCAGATTTGTACTCAAGTCTTCCAGACTCCATGTCCATTACTCTATCCCCTCTACCATCTACCTGTGGACATTACTTTAATAGTGATATTTGATTCTATCTAATCTTAGTATAAGCCTACTTAAGAAAGTAGGGCACAGGATCAGTGCTCTCTAGACCTCAAATTAAAATCCTGATTCTTTAGAGGGAACCACCCCCCAATACTTCAAAAACATCCCAAAAAACCACCCCAGATCCTATTTAGGTGCAAAACTGGAAAATGTTGATTTTTGGTCTGACTAGATAAAAAATTAACTTAGGAAAAAATAAAAATCATCCTTTCAAAAACTAACATAACACCTTGTTTAAAATTCTATTCTGGAAAACTTTCAGCAGAAACATTCTAATCACAGTAATTGTGAAATATAAAGAGAGAAATGATCTTAAAGAGAGTTCCTGAGTTGGAAGGAATTCTCTGGATTCTCAAAGGTCTAATCCAACCCCCTTATTTTATAAATGTGGATAGTCAGGCTTAGAAATTCATCTAGGCAAGATCACAGAAATAGGAAACGCCAGGATTAGAGCCCATTTCTGCCCATCCAAGTCTGGTGCATCTTAAAAGGTAACCAGGTCTGATACTATTTAAGTTCTGACAATTCTGATACCCAAAGCCAATTCATCTTTTACCTGAGTGTTTTTACATCTTGTGATGCAAATGGTTGATTGATGACTCCAATCAAAGGCACCCCTGTTTGTCTATCATAGACACCAATTAATATAGTAACACACTGAAGTCCACATGGAAATATTCCTCGATTGGGCTTGATGTTAGCAGACCCTTTTATGTACTGATAAGTAGAATCTAAAAATAAATTTAAATAGTCATTATTCAGATAAAGCTTAATTAGGGTGATGATAAATCCATTTTCTCCCCCCTCTATACTCCTATGGCACTTATGGGTCCTTGTCCTAATCTTCTCACCCCCTTCTACTTTTCTCGTCAACTGTTCCTTAACTTATTTGTATTTACAGATTGTTTCTCCAATTAAACTGTAAACTTGGGTGAAGCAAGGACATCCATTAAAGCCACTATTATTCACTATTGTATTAGAAATACTAGTTATAGCAATAAGACAAGAAAAAGAAGTTGAAGGAATAAGAACAGGAAACAAGGAAACAAAACTACTTTTTTTGTCTGCTTTTTGCAGACAATATGATGGTATGCTTAGAGAACCCTAGAGAATCAACTAAAAAACTAGCTGAAATAATGAACAACTTTAGCAAAGTTTCAGGGTATAAAACAGTCTCACATAAATCATCAGCATTTCTACATATTACCAACAAAACCCAGCAGGAAGAGATAGGAAGAGAAATTCCATTTAAAATAACTGCAGACAGTAGGAAAAACTTGGGGATCTACCTGTCAAAACAAACCCAGGAACTATATGAACACTTTTCACACAGAAAAAGATCTAAACAAATTGAGAGATATTCAATGCTCAAAGGTGGGCTGAACCAATATTATAAAAATGACAATTTTACCTAAGTTAGTTTACTTATTCATTGCTATACCAAGTAAACTACCAAAGGATTATTTTATAGAGCTAGAAAAAAAAATTCTTCTGGAAGAACAAAAGGTCAAGAATATCAAGTGAATCAATCAATGAAAAAAATGTGAAGGAAGGCAGCGTAGCAGCACCAGGTTTCAAACTACATTACAAAGTGGTAATCATTAAAACAATCCGGTACTAGCTACTAAATAAAGTGGTATAGATTAAGCACACGGCATATAGTAAGTGACGCAGTAATTTAGTGTTTGATAAACCCCAAAATCCAAGCTTTGGGGGTAATACATTACTATTTGACAAACATTGGTAAGGAAATTGGAAAGAAGTTTGGCAGAAACTAGGTACAGGCCAACATCTCCTACTGTGTACCTAGATGAGGTCAAAATGGGTAGATGATTTAGATATAAGGGGTGATATCATAAGCAAATTAGGGGAGCATGAAAAAATTTGCCTGTTAGATTTATGGACAAGGGAAGAGTTTATGACCAAACAAGAGATAGAGAAGATCACGGGAAATAAAATGGAGAATTTTGATTACATGAATATAACATTCTTTGCACAAACAAAACTAATGCAGCCAAAATTAGAAGGAAACTGGTGGGGACTGACATCAAGTTTCTCTGATAAAGGTCTCATTTCTCAAATATATAGGGAACTGAACCAAATTTATAGACACATAAAACTTTTAATATGGAAGAAAATCTTATGTTTTAATATCAGCCCAACACTGAAAGAAGGTACCAAAAATAATACTAATACCCTACAATGATTACAGAAATGGATGAAGGAAAAAGTAGGAAGCGTTGACAGTGTTTCTGCCAATGTTTTCATGGTTGTGAGAAATCATGTTATAGTGAATAGAGAACTGGTCTCAGAGTCAAAAAGACCTGGGTTCAAGTTCTGGTTCTAATACAAACTGGTCATGTGACCTCGGTCACTTTTCCTCTCAGTGGTCTAGGAGGCTGTGTTAAGATTTTAAGTTGCCAAGAAGGGATGCACCTGCATTGATAAACGAAGTTTCCTCCTCTGGGTACCATACAAATGAAATCACGGACCCAGTCTCTATTACAAGACAATGGGCTAGACTCCCTGTGCAGCATGTTAGGAAGTTCATTTGGGAATGGAGAAGATCATTCTATCCCCGCCCCCCCTTAGTTGGTATTAACAGAACAACAACGTGTTTATTATAAGACAGGGATCCATCACCACCCTCTTACCTATGGGATCTACCCACATTCCCATGAGATCTTGTGGAATGTTGATTTTCACCAAATCCAGAGCTGGGTCAGCAAATGAAATTTCCTGATGGACAGCTTGGGCCAGTGCTTCAGATGCCAACTTGTTGCCATTAAGAACCTTACTAAGAAGCCGTGCAGTTTCTTCTTCTGTCAAACACACTTTAACTGTGATCTTTTCTCCTAAAATAAAAAAAAATGAAATAGCATTATATTCTAAAAACCTCGAAAAAATAATAAATGACACTATATGCTCTTAAGTGGGCAGGGGCTTGTCCATCCCATGGTGGCACAGTGGGTAAGAGCTCTGGACTTGCAGTCAGGAAGACTTTAGTTCAAAATCCACCTCCAATACTATGGGACAAGTCAAGTAAATTAACCTCTCTTAGCCTCAGTTTCCTCATCTGTGAAATGGGGACAATAATAGTACTTCTCTCACAGGGTTATTGTGAGATAGCATGTGACTAGCTCTTTGTGAACCATAAAGTGCTATATAAATGCTACTTATGGTCCTGCTGGTTATTATCTCCTAGAACAGTGGTTCTCAACCTTCCTAATGCCCTGACCCTTTAATACAGTTCCTCATGTTGTGGTGATCCCCAACCATAAAATTATTTTCATTGCTACTTCATAACTGTAATTTTGCTACTGTTATGAGTCGTAACGTAAATATCTGATATGCAGGATGTATTTTCATTGTTACAAATTGAACATAACCCACAGGTTGAGAACCGCTGTCCTAGAAGTTTTTTCAGAGTGCCTCCATGTTAAACAACTTTGTTTTGCCTTTTCAACTTTGTCTTATTCTGATTTTTGAGGTTTGATGGCTTTCAGCTATCTGAATATAAGCTATATACAAAAAAAAATTAGTTTTAATTTTATCCAACATGAGTATAAACACCAATCGTTTTTGTTCTGGCCAGAAATTCTGGGGGTCTTCCCCTCCCAGACTGATTCTTTTGTGAAGACTAACTAGACCATCTTTTACCTCGGTTCTTACCTATCCTTTAACTACTGAATTGTCATTGCCTCAGACAAACTGAGACCTGGGAAAGATTTTAGCTTAAAAAGGCCAAGATCTCTCTCTCTGCATCTGGGGCCATCACCTATGTCTTGCCACTACTCCAATGACTACGGAGGAGAAAGTGAGGCTGATGACTCTGCTCAGCTCTGCCTCACTTAAATCCAATTCACTTGCAAGTCAAGATATTCCCCTGCTGATGTCATTGGTCCCCTTCAAGAAAGAAGGATGAACAACATCCAGCATTGAATTGGTCATGTTTATATAATAACATGCATTTACATAGAACTTTAAGGTTTGCAAAGCACTCTACATAACGTTATCTCATTTGGTCTTATCTTATTTTTACAGATAAGGAAACAAAGTAATAGTGACTTGCCCAGGGATAGACAGCTAGTAAGTGACTGAGGCAGGATTAGCTCCCAGGTCTTCCTGTATTCAAGTTTAATCCTCTACACACTAACTATCCCACTCTTATGAAATAAGAATGTAATAGCAAAGAAATGCTCACCTTTAATAGTTATGAGATGAGGAGATGGTACACTGATTTTTATGTTTATTTAAATACATATGGCAGCAACATACCCAGTTGAACATAACAAAGAATGATAAAGTGTGAAAGGTGGCAAAATAAATGTGTATAAAGCTCATACAAACTCAATCCATAAGTCTCCCAGGCCACCATTCAGAGTCTATTTCCACTCACTTTAAAACAAATATATCTTTGTTTATTTTGGTTTTGAAACAATCTTATCTGGTTTCCCAGTCCATTTCAGCTTATAAGAAGCAAATGAATACACCATACTTGTTGGTATGTACAAGAAATATGTTGGTTTTCAAGAATGATGGCTAGACTATGAGACTGACTGTGTTCCTTAAGAGAGATGGAAATACTCACTGAGAAATCACATAACTTTTATTACTGACAATTATTTAATTGTTGGTAATATAGTCTACCCAGGGGGTGGCTAAGTGGTACAGTGAATAGAACACCAGCCCTGGAGTCAGGAGGATCTGAGTTCAAATGCGGTCTCAGACACTTAATACAAAAACTAGCCATGTGACCTTGGGCAAGTCACTTAACCCCAAATGCCCTACCCTCCCCCTTCCAAAAAGCAAAAAAAATAAAATATATATATATATATATATATATATATATATATATTTATATAGTCTACCTAGAATGGGTCACATGTGATAGAAAATTGAAAGGTATAAGGAGTAATTTTATTTAAATGACTATTTCAAGGGCTTAAAATAAGTCAGATATGGTGATTTTTGTTGTTTTTTGGTCATGTCCCACTCTGTGTGACCCCATTTGGGGTTTTCTTGGCAAAGATACGAGAATGGTTTGTCAGTTCCTTCTTCAGTACATTTTGTAGACGAGGAAACTGAGGCAAACAGGGTTAAATGACTTTTCCAGGGTCACACTGGTGGTATCAAATTTGAATTCAGGTCTTCCTGACTCTAGGCCTGTCACTCTATCCATTACGCTACCTAGCTGCCTATAGTCATGGCAATACATGCCTGTAATCCCTGCTACTATGAAGGCTGAGGTTGGCAGATCTCTCAAGCTCAGTTCTCAGCCTGGAAAGTGCCTCCTTACCTAATCTTTAAATTAAAAAAAGTGCTTAAAGTAGATTCATTTCATGATAGAACATGAAGGTGCTATGATTTTATAAATATGGAGAACTCAAAGTATGGGAGTCCCCTCTGCCCAGAAGATTGTGACCCATCTAGATGGGTAAAAGAATGGGTGCCAGGAGCTGCTCTAAATGGAGGTTAAATCATTTGCCCAGGGTCTCAGAGTAAGTGACCAAAGTGGGATTTGAATCTAGGTCTCCCCCAAAACTAAGCCCACCATGGTATAAGTTACATTGCTGTCACTATTTGCATAGAGTACTGTAATCTATGTGCTTTCATCTAAAAATAAAGTATGCTCATAAAGATAAGAATGAATTAACTTGACATTACCATTCCAAAGAAGTGTGAATTATTGTCTATTATATTTCTAAGGAAGGAAATAACAGGTATATAACTACTGTCTGAATGCTTTATTTGCATTTTTTCACTGGAGATATAACAAAATAGAAGGTTCAAATATTATATTCATAAGGGAAAAAAAACCCTAAAATACACTTTGACATTTGAGTTTAAAGAATACATATGAATATTCTCACACTTACCTAGCTCATTAGTAAATTCATTGGATTCTTCTCCATATATATGATTCTCCAACCCTGGAAACTGAATTGATTGAGGATGGGGGTGGAGGCGGGGAGGAGAGGGTGAGATAAAAACAGAAAACCACATGTTGAGTTTTGAACAGATTAATTCTGTCTTCTAAATTCAACACATAGGTTGTGAAAATTCAGAGACTGCCCTTGGTATCAGCACAGCTATAAAAACCCAATTTAGAACCTAATTTTCTAGTTTGTGCCTAAAAGTACACATCCTTCCCCCTCAAAAATTATAAATTTATTTTCCTCCCTGTGTATCCCTCTTCATTTGCAAAAGTTCTAGTAGAATTCCCAGATATCATTCAATCACAATCCTGCCTTTTACTTACAGACCACTAAAGAGTATGATTGCTGCTTTGTGGTGTGAAATGATACCTTAGTGACTGGACAGTAAATAGGACTCAGGTAATTAGTGGGCAGGGGTTGGAATAGGACTGGTGATTTTAGGTTTTATTTTCATCTCAGGCTGTGATTCTCAGCAATTTAGAGGCTTTATTAGCATTTGGACTGGGATATAAGAGTTAGACGAAACAAGAGGGACTGGAATAGAAAAAGCATAGAAAATAAAGGAAATTGTTCAGTCATTTTTCACTTATATCCAACTCTTCAGGACCCTATTTGGAGTTTTCTTGGCAAAGACACCAAAGTGGTTTGCAGTTTCCTTCTCCAGTTCATCTGACAGATCAGGAAACTGAGGCAAACAGGGTTAAGTGACTTGCCCAGGGTCATGCAGCTAGTAAACATCTGAGGTCAGATTTGAACTCATGAAAATTCTAAGCCCAGTGCTCTTCACTGTGCTACCTACGTTCCCAAAATAAAGGAAATATCCTATAATAAAGAGAAAAGGCCACTTTGATATATAACAAGTAAATTAGTCCCAACAAAATTTTGCAGTTGTTCCTATGAAGCATGGATCTTGGAGTAGAGATTTTACAACAGAAAAGATGGGTTTTCTCTAAGTATATGCTAAATTGTGATACAAATTACCTCCTTCAGGATCTAAAGCAAAACTATTAAACTCATTTTTACCACCTATGGACCATAGATGATGCTAACATTTTAATTTAAAATTTAATTTAATTCAATAAATTAGATTAAAAAATTTTAAATATTAATCTAATAATTGTACTGACAGGCAATAGACATTAGTCTATAGCAGCACTCATTTTTTCTTTTGCTTTATAGTCTTAGCCAATAATGGTAGCTACTTGGTTATTTGTCAGTGTTGTTGTCTGGTTTCAGTCATGTCTGACTCCTTGTGACCCCATTTAGGGCTTTCTTGGCAAAGATACTGAAGTGGTTTGCCATTTCCTTCTCCAGTTTATTTTACAGATAAGGAAACTGAGGCAAAGAGGGTTAAGTGACTTGCCCAGGGTCACATAACTAGTAAGTATCTAAAGCCTGATTTGGGTTTCAGTTTCCCTGCATCCAGGTCCACCATCCTATTCAATGAGCCACCTGGTTCCCTCTGTGTGGCAACTACTACTATCACGGAGGATATTTTGTGCCATCCAAACATCTCCCGTGTAGACAGGGAAGTTCTTCAGATATATTCTCAAATCTAGTAACATTGTGCTGCTTGAATCAAGCCTGAGGATACTATAAAACTTCCTCAGTGAGATCCATACTCAAGAGACAGGAAAAACTACTTTGATGAAGGCTGCATCTTGTCTATTATTATGACGTGAAATTGGATGGACAATCCACTGAGTTAGTTCATTAATACATGGAGATTTAAAAGGAGCTACAGATGAACTAGAGTGAGTTAGGCCCTAATCTGTATTTACAGTGATTAAATCTGGCAAAGTACACAGGGCCTTCAATGATTTCTCACTGGTTCCAGACACAAAAATCCTATATTTAACACTTAATAGTCTTCTGTTTATGCTATAGGGTAGCAGTTCTCAACCTGTGGGTCGTGACCCCTTTGGGGGTGGTCACCTAAGACCATGGGAAAACACATATTTCTGATGGTCTTAGGAACCGAGACTCCACTCCTCTATCAGTCTCTAGGCGGGTCCGCCCACATGCAGATACACCCACAAACGAGTATTAAAGGGTCTCAGCATTAGGAAGGTTGAGAACCATTGCTACAGGGTTATAAGTTATGGAATCAGGATCTCAAATTAACCAAAAATTAGAGATGACCCAAGAGGCCACAGAGATATGAGTGGTAGGTATCCAGAGAATACAGCATGTTACCAAAGACAGCTTATTTGCAAAAGGTGGCATAAAAGTTACTCTCTAGGGAGTGTATAATTAAAAAAGGAAGTGGGCTAGTCACATGACAAAGAACAGACAGTCCAGGGGCAGTCCCATTGCCCATTAAGTATTAAAGACCTAGAAGAAAGCTTCAAGTGGACTGATTAAAATACCTAAGGAAGGCTTATAGGAAACTCTGGATAAGAATTACATGGAAAGAGGTGTGAATGGGTTATAATCTGAACTGCTTAGGGAGTAGCGGCATCAGTGAGATGACAGATCATTTTGACTACACATGAATTTTCCAAGCACATTTCCCAACTGGCTGCACTGTTTTTACTTCTCCATCAACCCCCAGTGCTGGATACATTGGCCTCCCTCTACCCCCAACTACTTTTCAACTTCCTTACGTGAGCTGTTGTCCCCCATCAGACTGTAAGCTCCTTGAGGACAAGGATTGTCTTTTTTGTATTCCCAGTGCTTAGATGGATGGCTGGCACATAGTAGGTGCTTAATAAATATTGAATGATTGTCCACAAGGCACTGAGGACACAAGACAGAACCATAACAATCCCTTCCTTAAAGGGGCATTCTGCTATATCAAAATTACATTAAATTGTTTAAAAAAAAACAATTTTATAAAAAAGAAAACAAACCTATGACTCATGAGTGATAATTATTTCCACATCATCACCAACATTCATATCATGCAGGACGTCAATGGCCCACATTTCTTTTAATGCTTTTATGACACATTAATGCAGTTGACTCCATTATTCAATCACCCCAAGATCACTGTTCCCTTTATAAAAATGTATTTATTTAAATTTAATAAAAGTCCCCGGGCCTTGAAATGCCATTTAAGATAGGATAGTGCCTCTGGTAGTCTTTCTGTCTCTAGTCAGAATGTCACTTAAATCACTCTAGAAAAAGATGCCTTTTTTATTTTTATTTTTATTTTCATACAACACCAGAGAAGGGTAACAGCACATGGTTTATCAGCCCCTTTCTGGAAGATGTATTGTCCAGAAATGTAAACACAGGGTGACAGCTCACGCTTCTATAGCACTTGAAGCTTTAAAAAGCACTTAACTCACTATTACCCTGAGTAGGGCAATACATGTATTACCTTCAATTTAAAGAGCATGAAAATGAGGCTTAGAAAGGTTAATAGACATGCCCATGTATGTATAGATAGCAAGAATTAGAGACAGGATTCAAACCAAGGTTTTTCGATCCTAAATACAGTGTACTGTTAGACCATGTTTCCTCTTGTTTATATATCTTTTATACTTGTGCTCCCCTTTCTATTCTATTTATATGTCGATATGGCTTATCTAATAACTAAAGGTTACACAGTAACAGTTTTATTCATCTTGTACCTCCAACACTGCCCTGTAACCTCTCATAAATGGTTTAATGATTTTAAGTTTTTTGAAATTAAAAATAAAGAGAAATAATAAATTCTTCAGTACTCCTTCCACAAGGAGGGTTAATAAGCAAACATGCTGGTCCAAAACATCTCCTATTCTCTGAGGACAATAACTTACTTTTATACATCACTTTAAAGCTTTTAAAGTTCTTAGGTAGCTAATGCAATCTTCTTATTTTCAGATACGTTTCAGTAAAGTTAAATTATTTGCCCGGGATCACAATGCTAGCAAAGGTCAGAGCCAGAATTTCAACTCAAATTTCCTTGACTCCAAATCCAGGGCTTCTTTCTACCTCATTTGTGAATGAAATGAAAGTTGTAAAAAATAAAAATAAAAAAAAAGAAACTGAAATTAAATAAACATTAAAATGTTCAAATTTATTTCAAAAAATTAAAAATAAAATAATTTTTTTTAAAGAAAAAAAGAGAAACAACAGTAGAGAAAAAGGATGGTGGAGAAAATCTAGGGTTCTCTCTACCTGGTTTGCAAATGAAATTTACATAGATAGAAAAACAATGGTCTTTCCTGTGAGCTTTCTTACCTTGTTACCCATATTCTGTTTTATAACTTCCTGTACCAGCACATCAGCTAATGTCTTGAAGTCATTTATAAATTTCTTGTTCTTTTCTTCTTCTTTCTTTTCTTCTATCAGTAGCTGGAAAAGAGTTTCTTGCTGCCTGCAGGCCCGGGCAATGTTTGCTGCCTTTTCAGAAACGTAGACTAGTTCCCGGAGGATTTCTGACATTTCTGAAAGCTGTGCCTTTCAGCTGCTAGCAGAGGGTGAAAGCTACACAGTAACTCTAGACTGCTGTCTGCTGGAAAAATACAAGAATGTGAAAGAAAGTAAGCTCAGAAAAAATGATGCAAAATTATGTGTCACTGAAAGGGAGTCCCCTGGCACCACTACAATTAAGGATCTGTCTGTAACTGCGGCATAACTGAAAAAGTGAAATTCTTGGGTATTTGGGGGTGGAGACGATTACTGGTTTCGCTCAAATTGGTCATTCATGCTTTTGAAGGATGTCTAAATGTTATTTTGTGGGCTGGTGTTTTAAAGAAGAGTTTGAAGGTTGTTATTGTGTTTTTTTTATCCTATTTTAGGAGACTTATACACATGAAGATCTGTTGAATGCCTCACTCACTGGATCAGAATCTGGGTTACTGACTAAATCTAAAGGCTCCCTGTCTTTCCATTCAGAGAAAGACAGGACCTGAGTTCAAATCGTATTTCTGCTACTTGCCTATTTGCCTTAACCTCTTTGGGTCTCAGTCTCCTCAGGTACAAAATAAGGAAGCTGGACTACATGACATTTTTTTTTTAAATTCTCAGAATCTTTATCATCTTGTATTCTTTCTGGATAATTTCTTCCACCCTCAATAGGGAACATTCTATTATTATTATTATTTTGCTTTTTGGAGGGGGCAGGGCAATGGGGGTTAAGTGACTTGCCCAAGGTCACATGGCCAGTAAGTGTTAAGTGTCTGAGGTCACATTTGAACTCAGGTCCTCCTGACTCCAGGACTGTTGCTCTATTCACTGCGCCACCTAGCTGCTCCTGGACTAGGTAACTTTTAAGGTCCCTTCTAGTCCCAGGATTATGATTCTATGAAGACTAAGGGAGTTGCAATGCTAATGAATTGCTTGCCTGTTGCCTATTGCAATGCTAATGAATTGCTTGCCTGTACTTTAGAAGCAGGAGGTAAAAGATATCACCAAAATCTAGGGGCAGATATTTTACTGAGTATTGTGCAGTCTGCAAAGAAGCCTGATGCCACTCCTGAGCCCCAGATCTGGGTCAGTTTGATATGTGAAGGAAAGTTCTTACAGTCCTATTATCTTTCCTAATGAAGTGTTGAAGCTTGCTCCCAGTGGGACTCAGCAAGTTTGATTTTGCAAATCATTTTGCTACTGTTTGTTAGTGACTTCTAAGAGTGGCAGAAGATCAGTGAGTTGGAAGGGAAGTCAGAAGCCATTGAGTTCAACCCCCTCATTTTGAAGATGAGAATAGTAAAGCCTCAAGAAAAGTTAATTGACTTGCCCAGAGTCACCCAGGTAGCAAGTGGTAGAAACTGGATGCAAATCCAACTGTGGAGGGAAAGACAGAGCCTGGAACTTTATAGCTATGTCCCTGAAGAGTTATTCAGTCATTTCAATCGCATCTGACTTTTTGTGACCCTGTTTGGGTTTTTTTTTGTAAAGACACTGGAATGGTTCACCATTTCCTTCTCCAGTTCACTTGACAGATGAGGAAAGTGATGCAAACAGAATTAAGTGACTTGCCCAGGGTCACACAGCTAGTAAGTGTCTGAGGGCACATTTGAACTGAGGAAAGTGAGACTTCCTGACTCCATACCTGCCTCTCTATCCACTGTGTCACCTAGCTGATTCCTGAAGAGTAGTCAATGAAATAGGAATGAGATTCTTATCCAATGAGACCTTTCCCCTATTTCTTTGTATCTATTTTTATTAGTATAGCATTTAAAAAGAAATTGGGGAGCCAGGACTTGAACCCAGATTTTGTCTACAAAACCAGTGTTTTTTCCATTGTACCATGCTGCCTCTTCTTTAATGAATCAAGAGCTGAGTGTAGTTTCAGAGTAGAGTCTAAGATTTTGCTAGTATGTACTAAATAGTTTGAACTCTGCTCTTTAAATCACCAACTCTTAACAAAACCAAAATTATACAGTGGAATCTTGCCATGAGTCCATCCCTAAGGTTTGGAGTATCCTTAAAGGTGGAATTGATGGGGTGCTTGGGTGCCTGTGCTTGAACCACAATTTGTAAAATCACATCAGTTTGCAAAATCACATTTCTCCCTAGCCTCAGATCTCCCTAGCCTCAGACCATTATCTCTGCCCCTTCCCCCTGCTAGCACTCTGCCTAGCAACCATTCATGAAATGTTTATCTCCCCTTAGTATAATGACCAGCTGCACCCATGAATCCTTCACTGGATATCTATAAGTCCAATTACGCACATCTTGGATCCCTCGCTAGCTTGGGACATATGTATACTCCCAACATCCATCTTGTCAAACAGGACATTGATGGGTAGCAGACTGGGCACTTCTCAATCAGCCCTGACCGCTAGTTGACTTAGTGACATTTCAAGCCTAGAACCACATCTCCATGCAGTCCCTCCTTGGGCTATTTCCCAGTGAATTATGGGCAACGCGCTTGCAAAGCAGATGTTCTAAGTGCATGTTCCTTTAAGAACTAACCACTCCTTAACTCCTCTCTAATCCCACCCATACTCACCTAATTAGCATAATTGGCACAGGTTATACTAAAGATGATCCTATAAAAAACTTTAACTCTACCTTTTTAAGGTTGAAGTTTCGCTTAAGAACTCTTGCAGGCTATAAAGCGTAACAATGAACTTTTACCAATTTGACTCAGAATGCTTGAGCCTGTGAATTCATTCCAGACTGCCCACCCAAGGACTCTGGTCACTGGGGTCCCTGAACCACCTATCATCCCTCATCAGAATCATCTATAAGGATATCTTCCCCACACTTCACTAACTATTCTTTTTTTTTTTTTGTCTTTCCTTTTTTTTTTTATTTACTCATTTACTTTTAATTTACAAGATTCAGTTCCACAATCACTTGAGTTTCAGATTTTCTCCCCCCTCTTCCCTCCCCCCCCATGGTGGCATGCAATCATGTATAGGATCTGCAAATACTTTCACATTGTACAATAGTTTGGTCATATAGAAGGGCTGTAACCAATGAGTGATCACTGGGAAAAGAAAAAAAAAAAAAAAGCAAAACCAGACATAAAAGAGAAC
>CM053588.1:223453153-223466782 GCA_028646515.1 Pseudochirops corinnae
GAAATACAAAAAGAAAAAGTCAGACAATCCTGTCTTCCAAGGAGTCTGGTCTTAATGTGGAATAAGGAAGAAGGGAGAGAAAGAAAAGAGGTGCATGGCAGATGGAAAAGTCCAGAAATTCTAACAGTTTATTGGCAGGGCAGAAGTAGTGTCTGTCCCCAGAGACTAGGGGGCAGAGCAGCAGGACAGATAATAAGATTTGGAACATAGTGTGGCAAGATTGATGGGAAAGTCGGCTTTTCCTCTATCTTAGAGGAAGGGTAGTGATTGGTGACTCCCAGCTCATCCAAGTTGTATGATCTGCTAACGTATACGTCTCACCCAATCAACCTAGTGGAGTAATAGGAATAGCATACATTTAGATGGCACTTTGGAACTTATATATATTATCTCATTGGACCCTTGCAATAACTGTAAGGAAGGTAGTATAGATATTTTCCCATTTTTACAGATGAGGAAACTAAGCCTCTGAGTGTAAATGAATTTACCCAACGTCTTACAGTTAGTAGGTGTCAATGATAGGATTTGAACGAAAGCTTTTGCACTCCCAAGTTTAATCCTATATCTATCATGCCATATTCCCTCTCATTTTACAAAGGATAATAAATGGGAGTGTAATAAGGAAGTGAAAAGTATAGAGACAATATCATGTGGCTACTTCCAAGTATTTCATCTTCATTCCCAACCCTTGAACCTTGCCCCCTGGTCCGCTTGCTCTGGTAGGTAAGCTTTTGCCTTATCTTGCCAGGAATATGTTCTCCATGCCACTTGCTGGGCATCAGCTACCCTCCCCTTCCAGTCTCCCTTTATATGTTGTCTTTCCCCATTAGAATGTAAACCAGGACAGTAACTGTCCTTCTGTTTGTATCTCCAGTGCTTAACACAGTACCTGGCACAAAATAAGTGCCTAAAAATGCTTACTCTATCTATGAGGGGGCAGCTAGGTGATACAGTAGATAGAGCACCAGGAGTCAAGAAAACTCATCTTCCTGAGTTCAAATCCACCTCAGACATTTACTAGTTGTGTGACCCTGGCAAAGTCACTTAACCCTATTTGCCTCAGTTTCCTCATCTGTCAAATGAGCTGGAGAAGGAAATGGCAAACCACTCTCATATCTTTGTCATGAAAACCCCAAAAGGGGTCAGGAAGAGTCTGACACAACTGAAAAATGGCTGAACTGCAAAAACTATTTGTAAGGAATAATTAAAGGAACTGGAGCTGTTGAGCATGGAGAGAAGATCTAAGGGAGCTATTACAGTAATAATAGCAAACATTCATATAGTACTTTAAGGTGTGCAAAGTATTTTTCAAATATTATCTAATTTGATCCTCATAACAGTTCTTTAAGAAGTGATGTTATTTATCTTACCCTACAGGAAAGTAGTGGGAAGGGGATAAAAGGAGGGATGATAGAAGGGAGGGCAGATTGGGGGAGAGGGTACTTACAGGCAAACACTTTTGAAAAGGGGCAGGGTCAAAGGAGAAAATAGAATAAATGGGGATGGGATAGGATGGAAGGAAATTAGCTAGTCTTTCACAATATGACTACTATGGAAATGTCTTGCATACATGTACACATGTACAATATTGAACTGCTTGTCTTCCCAGTGAGGGTGCATGAGGAGAGAAGAAGGGAGAGAATCTGGAATTCAAAGTTTTAAAAACAAATGTTAAAAATTGTGTTTTACACGCAAACGGGAAATAAGATATACAGGCATTGGGGTATAGAAATCCATTGTGCCCTATAAGAAAGTAAGGGAGAATATAAGAGAGAGCATATTGGGGGAAGGAGTAGTCAGTATGATTGCCAGCTTGGGTGGGGGTTGGGGATAGGGGAGAGACAGGGAGAAAATTTGTAACTCAAAATCTTGTGGAAATGAATGTGGAAAACTTAAAAAATAAACAAATAAAGTTATATTTTAAAAAGGGGGGAAAAAGAAGTGATGTTATTATCCTTATTACAGATGAGGAAATTGAGATAGGCTAGCAAGGTCCAAGGCTGAATTTGGCTATTCCTGACCATGTCCAGTATTTAATCCATTTTGTCACCCATCTCCATATATAGCAGTGTTCAAATACTTGAAAAACTCTGAGGTTGTAGAAAGCTATGACTCACACTTCTGTAGTTCAGGTAGATGTGAGAGAGATGTCTATTTCAGTTAAATATAAAGAACACCAACATTTGGAGAGGTCCCATGAGTTGAGCGTTAAGATCAAGAGCCCTTCATCACCTGAGGTACTCAAGCACAGACTTGAAAGCCGCATTTCAGGGCCATTATAGAAGGGTGAAGACTATCAAATGGACAATGGTCTACAGGAGTTCTGAGAGTCTCAATCTAAAATTAAATAAAATCTTACCTGATAAAACTCTGACCCAGGATAACAATTCCTGTACTCAATAATAAGCAACAAAAGGGCAGGAGCTACCTGAGATTTTTGCTATTGCTATCTAGGCCCCAAATAAGAATACCAGCATAGACAAGATTTAGGATATTTATGTATGGTAAGATAAAAAGTGAGATGATTTAATGGACTTGGGAACTCTCCAACATTCCAGAATTCTATAGTGCAGGGGTGAGAAACTTGAAGCCTTGAGGCCACATGTAATTTTAAGTCAGAAAGATTTAGGCTCAAACCCCACCTCTGACACTTAGCTGTGTGACCATGGCAAGTCAAAATCTCTCTGAGTCTTGGTTTCTTAATCTGTAAAATGGGAAAATACCCATAGTACCCACTTGACAGAGTTATTATGAGGAGCAAAAGAAATAAAATGTATATAAACTTTCAAACTTCCAAAGACTGCCTAAATAATAGAGTTAGCATTTACCTAGCACTTTAAGGTTTGAAGAGCACTTTGCCAATATCATCTCATTTTTATGTAACAATCCTGGGAGACAGGGGTTATTGGTATCCTCATTTTGCTGATGAGAAAACTGAGGCTTCAAAAAAAAAAAAAAAGAGAAAACTAAGGCTGAGAGATTAAGCGACTTGCACAGGGTCACACAGCTATTTATTGTCTGAGGCTGGATTTAAGCTTAGGTCTTTCTGACTCCAGGCACAGTGCTCTATACAATGCTTCATCTCACAGAAGAGACAAGCCTCTATCCAAGCTAAAATGTCTTTATTGGCCCTGATCCTATCAGAGAGCATATACTACTATCTTCTCTAAAAAGCATAAGATTGGGGCACAGACACAAGATGGGGCAGGAAAGGCAGGACTCACTTGAGCTCTCCTAAATTCCTTTCCAAGTAATATTAAAATCACTCCTCAAAATGAATTCTGGAGTGGTAGAACCAACAAAAGACAAGGTGAAACAATTTTCTAGTCTAAGACAACTAAAAAAGCTGGCAGGAAAAGTCTCTCTCATTGGGATAAGAGTAGAGCATAGTCTAGCATAAGGTGCTCCAGTGCAGGATGCACCTCTGCAGCAGGTTTTGGGGGCACCTGAATTGGCAGCATTGGGGGCTTCCAGAGCTATCAAATGCCATATTTGGCAAGGGTGTCACACAACTGGTCACAAGGAAATTACAGAGGACCTTTTGCTGGCACGGGGAATAGGACCCTGTTGCATTGCTCATACATGATTCTGGGTTGCAGTCTCAGGGCAAGAAGGAACTCTAGAAGAAGCAGGGATCCTGGTCACAGTTCCAGGGTGAAAAAGAATGCTTGGGTCACTCACAAAACAGCACAGGGCAGGACATCAGTGACCACACCTCTCCTTAGATCATATCACTTTGGAAGAACTGAAAACTTACAGACCCCCAGCATTAGATCTTTTCAACAGCAACACAAAAACATGAAGCTGGGAACAGTAGCCCCTTCACCCTAGGAGAAGAGCTCAAATTTAACAAAGTTAAAAGTGAGGAAATAGGCTAGAAAAAAATGATCAAACAATAAAAGAAAACCTGACCACAGAAAAATACTATGGTGACAGGGAAGATCAAAACACAAACTCAGAAGAAGGCAACAATATCAAAACAGCTTCATGCAAAGCCTCAAAGGAAAATGCGGATTGTCTGAGGTCCCTACTTGCCCCCACCTCCCACTGTGGACACACACACACACACACACACACACACACACACACACAAAAGAATGCCTGGAAAAGCTCAAAAAGATTTTAAAAATCAAATAAGAGAAGTGGACGAAAAAATTGGGAAAAGAAATGAGACTGATGCAAGAAAATCACGAAAAAGGAGCCAAGAGCTTGGTAAAGGAAGTACAAAAAAATAGTGAAGAAAATAAAACCTTAAAAATCACAATAGGCCTACTGGTAAAAGATACACAAAAATCCACTGAGGAAAAGAACTTGTTCAAAAACAGAATTGACTAAATGGAAAAAAAAAGGTACAAAATTCACTGAAGAAAAAACCTTCTTAAAAAATAGAATTGACCAAAGGAAAAAGAAAATAAAAAGGCTCACTGAAGAAAATAATTCCTTAAAAATTGGAATTGGATAAGTAGAAGCTAATGACTTTATGAGACATTAAGAAATAATAAAACAAAATTAAAAGAATGTTTAAAATAGAAGAAAATACGAAATATCTCATTGGAAAAATAACTGATCTTGGAAATAGATTAAAGAGAGATAATTTAAGAATTGTTGGACTACATGAAAGCCACGATAAAAAAAAAGACATTCTATTCCAAGAAATTATCAAGGAAAACTACCCTGATATCCTAGAACCAGAGGGTAAAATAAAGATGGAAAGAATCCACTGATCACCACCTGAAAGAGATCCCCAAATGAAAGTTCCCAGAAATATTATAGCCAAATTTCAGAGCTCCCAGGTCAAGGAGAATATAGTTCAAGTAGCCAGAAAGAGACAATTCAAATATCATGTAACCACAGTCAGGAAAGCACAAGATTTAGCAGCTTCTAGATTAAAATGCTGGAGGGCTTAGAATATTCACCCTAGGAGAAGAGCTCAAATTTAACAAAGTTAAAAGTTAGGAAATAGGCTAGAAAAAAATGATCAAACAATAAAAGAAAACCTGACCACAGAAAAATACTATCGTGACAGGGAAGATCAAAACACAAACTCAGAAGAAGGCAACAATATCAAAACAGCTTCATGCAAAGCCTCAAAGGAAAGTGCGGATTGTCTGAGGTCAAAGGGCAAAGGAGCTAGGATTACAGCCAAGAATTACCTACTCAGCAAAACTGAGTATAATCCTTCATGGGGGAAAAATGGATATTTAATGAAATAGAGGACTTTCAAGCATTCCTGATGAAAAGAACAGAGGTGAATAGAAAATCTGACTTCCAAACACAAGACTCAAGAGAAACATAAAAAAAACTAAACATGAAAGAGAAATTATAAGGGATTCAATAAGGTTAAACTTTTTTACATTCCTACATGGCAAGATGATACTTGTAACTCCTAAGAACTTTATCATTATTAGGATAGTTAGAAGAAGTATACATAGAGAATATGGAGAGCAGTTGACTATGATGGGATGACATTCAAGCAAATAAAATTAAGGGGTGAGAAAGGGGGATGCACTGGGAGAGGGGGAAGGGAAAGGTAGAATTGGGGTAAATTATCTCACATAAAAGAGATGCAAAAAAGCTTTTACAGTGGAGGGGATGGCAGGTACACAATGTCTGAATGTTTCTCTCATCAGAACTGGCTCAAAGAAGGAATGAAATACATACTCAGATGGGTATAAAATCTATTTCACCCTAGAGGGAAGTAAGAGGGAAGAGGATAAGAAAAGCCCTCTCCCTCCTCCTCCCCTCTCCCTGCAGTGGCTAACAGAATGGAGAGTGGATTAGGAGAAGCAGAAGTAAGAAGCAAAACACTTTTGAGGAGTGACAGGTTGAAAGGAGAGAGAGAAAAGGATAAGTGGGGGAAAAAGTAGGATGTACGGTAATACAGTTAGTAATCATAATGTGAATGTGAATGAGATGAACTCACCCATAAAAAGGAAACAGATAGCAAAGTGGATTAAAAACTAGAATTCTACCATGTGTGGTTTACATGAAATACACTTGAAGCAGAGAGACACACATAGAGTAAAATTAAGGTATTGGAGCAAATGATATGATGGTATACTCTGTATAAGGACGATATTGTAAAGGAAAACAATTTTCAAAGACTTTAGAACTATGATCAATGCAATGATAAATCCAGAGTCAAAAAACCTGAAGATGCTACTTGCCTCTTACCAGAGAGGCAATGGATTTAAATTGCAGATGAGACATACATTTTTAGACATGGCCAATGTGGGAATTTGTTTTTCTGAATTATGAATATTTGCTATGAGGATTTTTGTTCAATGAGGGGAGCAGTGGGAAGCACAGGCAATAAGTGTTTTATGTAAATAATTTTTTTAAAGAGAAATGAAGGTTCATAAAATTGAAATGAATTCAGAGGGAAAAAAGAAAGGAACTATTTTAATATCAAAGAAATTAGATGGATGAGACCAGTTAAAAAATTTACGTGCTTATCTATAATTATATTCAGTAGGAAAGCCATTGATGATTGGAGAGTAATGATGCTGAGCATTATAGTCCAATTTTGGTTGAACTGAAAGAAATTTATTTTATGCTTCCTATTTGATAAGCAGCTATGCTAATAAAACTTTACTAACTTGGTTTAGAAATAATTTATAACACATTCTGTGTTCTTGGCAAAACACATGAACTCAAGTATTCTCATACTAATCTGTGTAGGGAAAAAGATAGTTACAAAAATTTCTACAGTGACTCCTCTTTAAAAAAAAAACCCCTTTTAAAGGAAGGAAGGAAGGAAGGAAGGAAGGAAGAAAGGAAGAGAAAGAAGGAAGGGGAAATCTGCTTGTAAATGCTTTGCCAATAAACAAAACTGAACGCTCTTCCCAAAAAGAATGATATGAATTCAAGAAAGTATTTCCTGTGATTAAAGCAGTCTGGGCCTCCACAAACAGAATTCTGGCACTCACTCCTGTGAACTTTCTGATGCTACTATCAAATCAAGAGTTTCTTCTTCAGGAGTCATCCTGGGATAAAGGCTTCCCCCGATTGTCTTGAGTATTCTCCCAACATAGTGAGATAGCCACACAAAATATGCTCAACCAGTTGTTTAGAGCACAAAGCTAGTTGTCAACCTGGTTCTACTTGAAACCAACCATTCTATATCTTAAGCTTTCCAGAAACATTTTTTTTCTTTTTCAATCATCTAAATTGCTTCCAGTTATTTAAAAGGTACAAGACCTCAGACTAATCTCACTCCCAGGAGACTGCTATTAATCAAGTATTAAAAATCTTTTAGCACTTTATCCTATCTCTCATAGCTGTCCCTGATGGCATAGTATAATGTCCTCATACTAGGGCTCAGTTTTCTGTAGACCAGGATTTCTTAACCTAGAATCTATCTACAAAAATATTTTGATGGTTATTTCAATATAATTAGCATTCTTTGTAGTGCCACGTATTTTGTATTATGCATTTAAAAGCATTATTCTGAGGAGGGGTTCATAGCTTTGCCAGAAGAGTCTATAACACAAAAAAGGCTAAGAACCTCTGCTCTAGACTGACAGTCATCCTGAAAGGAGGCTGCTTTATTAATTTCAGGGAAAGTCTTCAACTTTTCCCCTATATTCTCTTTCCTTTTCATCTCTACTACAAAAGAAAAATGACTATGCTGCGGCTTCTTCTTCCCTCTCCTCATTTGCAATTAAATCTATAATCAACCCCTGACCATTTTTTAAGCATTTACTTAAGTAATTAAATTACTAACTGATCCAATTTAGTCTGTTAAAGACTACAAAGCATTACATGTATAATCAAGTCAAGAAGCATTTATTAAGCATCTAGATCTGTGCTAAGATCTAGAGATACAAAGAAAAGTAAAACCAGTCCCTGCTGTTGAGCTCACAGTCTAATTGAGGAGCTAACATTCAAATGACTATTTACAAATAAGATATGTAGTGGATAAATAGAAGATAATTTGGGGGGGGAGCACTAATATTAAGGGGGATCATGAAAGGCTTCATGCACAAGGGGGATTCATAAAAGCCAGAGAAATTAGGAGGTGAAGATGGGGAGGGAGAGAATTCCTGGCAAGGGGCACAGTCCATGAAAATGGAGCCAGGAAATGAAGAGTCTTAGGTGAGGAACAACTAGAAGAGCAGTGTCACTGGATTGTGTGTGTGTGGGGGGGGGGGGAGTAAAGTTTATAACACTAGAAAGGTAGGAGAGGGTCAGGTAATGAAAGGCTTTAAAAGTCAAAGACAGAATTTGGAAGTAATAGAGAACCACTGGAGTTTACTGAATACGGGGCTATCATGGTGAGAACTGTACTTGAGAAAGAGCACTTTGACAGCAGATAAATAGAAGTATGTATAGAATAATTTTACATTATGTGTACATCAATTTGTGTCTAATGGTAGCTATCTCTAGGGCAGGTGGGGAGAGAGAAGAAAAAAAAGAAAAGAATCACATGATAATTTTGTTGTATATTTGAAAGGGATAGCACATTATGCATAGTAGATTTGTAGTTTCATGTAGAGTTGTCTATTTTATTGTACTATGTTAATAGAAATGCCTGGAAATGGAAATCCCATAAATTAAAAATCAATTAATTAAAAACAATTAAAAAAAAAAAAAAAGAACTGTACTTTAGAAAGAACACTTTGACAGGTGAGTAGAGAGTGGACCTGAGTGGGGAAAGACCTGTGGCAGGCAGACAAACCAACAGATCATTGCAGTAGTCCAGACGTGAGGGGATGATAACCTGTACCAGGGTGGTGACAATGTCAAAGAGAAGGGAGCATGTTTGAGAGACGTAACGAAGGTAAAATCACAGATTTTCCTTAGTAATAGACTGCAGATGAGGGTGGGGATGAAGAGTAAAAAAAAAAAAAAAAACCAGCTAGAGTGACATCTATGATTACATTGTACATTGACGGGAAGGCAGTTAAGGATTACTAAGTGTGAGTTCTAAATATCGAATCCATTGTGTTCCAACAAGCTTTTGTTAAATGCTTAACGTGCAAGGCAAGGTGTTAGGAAATAAGAATAGAGAAGCAAAACCAAAACTAACAAAAAAAGACCCTTCCCTGTTCCTGTACAGCTTACATTCTCCTGAGGGGAGAAAAGCTATATAGAGAGATCCGTATCATAATGACAATTTGGAATGGAAGAGGAGAGTCCTAGCAAATAAGAGAGCAGGGGAAGACTTCTCTACGAAGTGGCATATGATATGAGCCTTGAAAGAAGCTAGTGATTCTAAGAGGGGGAAAATATACAAAATTTTGCCTGTGTTTGAAAGTATAAACATTAATGGAATAACATGATCAAATATTCAGATAAATACTTCCAAAACGACTTTCAGAAACATATTTGAACAGAAGGAAGACAAAATGGATAGTTTTGATAGAAAATCCTTGTCCAACTTTCAGAATGTCTTAGAAATTGCTCCCTCTCCTCTCCCTTCTTGTCTTCTCCTTTCCTCTCTTCTCCTCTCTTCTCTGAGGCCAGCATAAAGTTCATCAGCCAAAAATCTACCCCACTAACAATCCAACTTACAAAAAGTTCCACCATTATTCCTTTGGGGTCTAGAAGATGTTGAATTCCTTTTCTTGTACTCTAATGAATTCCAGGGGCAGAACATTGGACCCACACCAAGGAATTTATTTACAACAAGTATCTAGAGCAGGGTTCTTAATCTGGGATCCACAGAAGGGATCTGTCAATTGATTTTAGGGGAGCTGTGAATTTGGATGGAAAAAAGTTACTTTCTAATTGTCATTAATCTCTGACAGGTATAATTTCCTTGAATTAAAATGTAGGCAACATACCACAGTAGTATTAGCAGTACCTGTGTGACTTTGCCAAAAATATAGTACATATATTTTCATATCACATTAGCATTGTTGCAGATATTTTGATATATCATTTATGCTGCAGACTGTGAACTCTAGATTCCACTTTGGAATTCTTATAGTTATTAGATTTGATACTAGATTGCACGTAATCATATTCTTCTTATTTATAAGCTTTATTTCAACATACTTAAATTCCTTTATAATATTACAAATTTCATTTTATTCATTTAAAAATGTTTTTTTGAGAAGTGGCCCACAAATTTTATCAGACTGTCAAAATCTTTTTTGTCCATAACACACACACACACACACACACACACACACACACACACAATGTGAAGAATTCCAGACCTAGAGATCTGTCTCTGGATAGTTTCATCTCTTCTCCTCTATTCAAATAACTGCATTAAGATTTTAATCATTCTTTAAATTAAAAATTACTCTTTACTTTGTGATGTTGAAGTTCGTATTTCCAGCTTATCCTGTGATACTCATCAGTACCAGGGATAGATGGGTAGTGGAATAGACAAGAACAGGATCAGAACTGTCAGGGACAGGTGATCTGCAAAAGGACCCAGGAACAGATGACAGGAAACCTGGGTATGTGGGTGGAAAGTATAGCAGATAATAGAGAGTGATACAAGAAGGTAAGGTGAGTGGCAGAGGAGCATAGATGACATCAGAATAATCTGTTAGCAGGCAATGGGCAAAGGTCCAGATAGCCAGCCTAAAGGAGGGATGTCTGGTTGCAGGGGCCTTGCCAAGAGGCTGGGGATCAAAGGCAGAGCACCAATTCTTGGGAAGACTAGCAAGGACAAAGTTAGGGCCTTAAGTCCTTATGTCAGGGATCCAGTTGTTGGCATGTAATGGCCACAATGGGCAAGTGTCAAGATATTATACACAACTAGATCAGAATGGGACCAATAGAAAAAGCTTGACTTGATTCTGAGTCACCTAACCTATGTATCCATATGCCCTTTTGTCTCCCAGATAGGTTAGTTAGCGTCAGAGGTTGGGGGAGCAAGATTAAATCTGTAGATTAAAGTCAAGTGGCTCCATCTTGTGGTGCCTGGAGAATGTTGAAAACAAGAAGCCAGCTATGTAATTTCTCTCCTCATTATGTCTCCTCCCAGGGACTCTTCTAGACCAGAGCTGGAATAAAGAAAGAAAAATAAGAAGATTCTGGTAGAGAGTGGGATGTGTGTGTATATGTGTGTGTGTGTGTGTGTGTGTGTGTGTGTGTGTGACAGAAAGAGAGAGAGAGAGAGAGAAAGAGAGAGAGAGAGAGAAAGAGAGAGAGAGAGCTGTCAATGGGCAGCTTCACTTTTTCCAACCACTGATCTTTATTTCCCTCCAAAAATATAAGAATAGATTCTAAGCCTAGAATACCTTAGATGTTTTCCTTGGTGTGGCTCCCAAGGCATGTGGCTCCAATTAATAACTGTTGGTTTCAAAATCCAAAGAAGAATTTTCCTCCTAGTTAATGGCTAGAGGTAAGACATCTCCAAAGTTCTTATATGTACATTTGTACAAATTCTTTACAGTCTGTACAAATTCTGTACAATCTCCTCTACAAATATTTTAGAGTTAAATTCAAAGCTTTTAACAGGACACTTAATTATTTGGGGGAGAGCTCTGTTGGAAAATACTAAGTCTAGTGCAGTGGCCTTAAGTGATAGTAACAAAATGGAGGTGGAAAGCTATGGGAAGTTCCTAGAACAAGAGATGAGCTCTGCAAATTTTGCTTCCACTTGGGTCAAAGAATAGAAAGTCTTCAAGTGAGACTAAGAGCTGCAATTGTTGTTGGCACATGATGGTGAAAGCTGGCCTAATCTTTGTGAAATTCTTAGCGCAAAGCAAAGGAATTAACAACCAAGCAAAGATCCTATGGAGTAGATTCTGGTAGCTCATCTGAAATGCTCTGGCCATTGTGACCCCAGATCTCCTTTTGAAGATGCAGTCAGGAACTTATCTGCCTTTGGCTCTATGTTCAAGTTCTATGTTATCGTAGAGCCTGGACAGAATGCATCCAAGTAGGAATCAAAGTGAAAACAATGTGCACAGGAGATTCATCCTAGAGCTATGCACCAGGCACTCCTGTCACTGAGCTCAGTCCCTCATTCCCATAGGAAAGGGGCTCTGTGGTGAACATTGGTACATCCCATGAGTCCAACTGTAGCCATAATACAGATTAGGATTTACCTATCTCTTTAGGAATTATAGAGATTGCTACATCAATTAATAAATCAATCAATAAACATTCATTATGTGCCTTTTACTAACTGCAGAAAGAGATAAAAGATAGTCCCTATCCTCAAGGAGCTTACAATCTAATGGGGGAATGTACATGATGTATAATTAATTTTACCCTTACCGAGATCAGTCTCATGTTCAATTTCAACTGGAGGAAGTGATTACTTCATGGTTTCTCCAATCCTTTGCAGGGTAGTGGCATTGACAAGGACATCTATTCTCTTCAGCTTCCTTGAATTGGGGGTAGAGACTGTATCTAGTTTCTTTAGTATAAGGACATGCTTTTGTCCTAGATTTAGTGACATGACTGAAATTACTAGAGATCCTTTGCCCTACTTACAGTAACAAAAGGAATCTCCAAAATGGTGGAACTGCCTCTCCCAGACCCTGCTTTTTCTTTTCAAATTCATTGAGTAGAACAGGAAAATCAAACTAAAAGTCCTGGTTATTATTTTCTTCCTTGATCAATTTGAAGGAAAAGTGGGGATGCAAGGCTACATCTAGCAATGACCAAAGTCAATATGGAACTAGAGAGGGGAGAAGCAGATCCTATCTCTTTAAGCAATAGCTAAAAATAAAAATGAGAATCTGAAAGGGCTCCTCTCTTTTGGATTCCCTCAACTCTTAAGGAGAATCGTTGAAATGTTGGTCATATTATCTGAGTCCAACATCATTCCACATATGACAAAGGATTTTATTTTTAATGAATACAACAGAACAGATGAAAGTCAGACTGTCCTAGAAAAATCTAGGTCACAGTATTTGAGAGACACTAAATGGGGTGGAGTAATTATGCAGAAAGGAATGTGGAATAATTAGGGAAAGTAGTGAAGAAGGCTTGTAAGACCAATATAAGGCATAAAAGGTGGGTTCATAGGAGGAGATGGGGTCTTGGAAAATAGCCAAGGTAAAGGACAGTAGCAAGAATTGCAGCTTGAACAGAGAAGAAGCAGGAGCTGCCAGAAGATACTTCAGAGGGGGTCTCCCACTTCAATTCCAATTCCAAGCTTAACCCCCGAGGTTCAAAGCTGTCCTGGACTGGGGAAAGGGAAAAATCAAGGCAGCTCCTTTTACAGCTCCTATTTCTTACTTCAAACTCTGGGGTTGGATGAGCAAGGTTTGAGTCCAAATAGGAACAACAGTGCTACAAACCCTAAGCCTTTGGCTGAACTCAGTTCTTGCATGCCCTGGAAAGAAAGAATTGGAGACACAAGAGGGTGGGGGGTTTCCGGGGGCATTACCTGATGTATGTGTCCTCCTATAACATCTAGTAAGCACAGACAGTCAATGAACAGCACAAGACTGGTTTTCTGTGTGTGTTTGCGCACCATTACAGTTTATTTTCTTCTGAGAAACCTCTCAAATTGCTTCATGGAAGCACAGAGGCCCAACTGTAGCCCACAGAGCACAGTTTGGGAAATACAAGGCATTATATAATATATACAATATAAGATGAGCCATTTCCCTATTTACTTTAAGTTGCTGGGGAAATCAAGCTCTGAACCTCATGAGGCAGATTATCATTAATTACATAATGAACAACTCCAAATGGGTATCCCAT
>CM053588.1:223466882-223478314 GCA_028646515.1 Pseudochirops corinnae
TGTATCAGCAAGCACCCTAGCATACCTAGGGCGGCTACTAGCACAGGTTCTTAGATCTGCTTTTCTAAAGGAAAGCAACTCATAATGGGTTAACAATCTTACTTTAATCAAACATATCATTTACCTAATTCAGGGGGAAAAGTCAGCACCTTGAACTTCAGAGAATGCAAACACAAGTTACAAACAAACAGAAAAACAGATCAGCAGACGGCTTCCAGTGCCTGACCATTACATCAGTTACCTGTTCAGTTACCAGAGATCGAAGCACCAACATCTGAGTTTTTCACAGCTGAGGGGCTCCACGGGTGCCCAGAGCCTTGTCTGCCCAAATCACACAACTCTTCTCAAAGTGAGCCCCAAATCAAAACCTCACATCAGGGCGTATATATAGCCTTCTCCTGGCTTGGAGAATGTCACAGCCCTCTGCCCAAACACAAGCTACAAGGCACGGGCATTCCTGGAAAACAAGCCTGGCGCCACAGGCTCCACGTGACCACATTCAGCCTATTAGGGAAGAGTATACTTTCAAATATCCAAGGGTCCTCAGAGTCACGTAGCCACTTTAGCAAAGGGCCTAGGGGCAGGGAAGATCTTCATTCCCATAATACCCCTTCAAAAAGCTAAAAAAAAAAAAAAAATCTTCTCTTCCTCCTGATTTTTCTTTTTATGCTGAATCTAGAGCACCCCAGTTTTGCAACCTTGCATCTGCCAATTTTCCTTCTCTCCCTCATATCCAATAAGAACAAGTCTTCAACCTCTCAAATATGTGCCTCTTACTACCTTTCAATACAGTCTCCTAATTGGTTTTTCTACCTCAAGTCTTTCCCCTCTCCAATTCATCTCCCACACAGCTGTCAAATTGACATTTCTAAATGTACAAGGGGAAGGAGAAGGGAATAAGCATTTATATAGTCCCTACCCTACTATGTGCCAGGCATCATGCCTTACAATTAATATTTAATTTGATTCTCACAACAGCCCTGGGAGCTAGGTGCTGTTATTATTCCCCATTTTACTATTGAGGAAACTGAGGCAAACAGGTTAAACGACTTATCCAGGGTCATATAGCTAATAGTGTCTGAAGTCAAATTTGAACTCAGGTCTTCCTGATTCTAGGTCTAGGGTAGCAGTTATCTTGGTTTGACAAGTACTGGGAAAGTCTCTAACACAGTAGTTCTCAACCTTCCTAATGCTGAGACCCTTTAATACTTGTATGTGGGCGTATCTGCATGTGGGCAGACCCACCTGGAGACGGATAGAGGAGCAGTGTCTCAGTTCATAAGACCATCAGAAATATGTGTTTTCCTATGGTCTTAAATGACCCCTGTGAAAGGGTCATTCAACCCCCAAAGGGGTTGCGACCCTCAGGTTGAGAACCACTGCCATCTTGGAATCATGCTCTAAGAAGAATTCAAACTCCTTTATTGTGATTATCAGGTTCACAAATAGCTGCCTCAAACCTCTTCAGTAATAAGTCACCAACCATTACTACCCATTTCTTTTTTTGAAAAAAAAAATTTTTTTTTCAATTAATAATTTATTTTCTCTTTCCTCTGTCTCCCTCTTCTCTCTCACTGAAAAAAATAGAGAAAAATTAAACCTCATAACAAATATACATAGTCAAGCAAAACAAAGTCATGTATTAGCCCTTTTGAAAACAACAACTACCTCCACTCTGAGTTTATCACTTCTCTGTCAAGAGGTGATCCATCTCTTCTACACTCCCTTATAGGGAGATCTCTAACCAGATCCATATCATCATTTCTATATAAACAGCTAGTTCCCCTTTAAAGTTCCCTTTTAGGAAGAATGGGTCAGCTAGGTGGCAGAGTGGATAGAGTGCTGGGTCTGGAGTCAGGAAAACTCATCTTCCTGAGTTCAAATCCAGCCTCAGACACTTACTAAGTGTGTGACCCTTGCGTAAGTCATTTGACTTTGTTTGCATCAGTTTCCTCATCTGTAAAATGAGCTAGAGAAGGAAATGGAAAACCGCTTCACTATCTTTGCCAAGAAAACCCCAAATGGGGTCATGAAGAGTTGGATGAGACTGAACTACTTTAGGAAGAGCATTACAATTCCCGTGGCTCCGAACGCTCAACAAACTCTTCACTCAAACCACTTGTCAAACTTCACCCTAATAACATTCTTCCATCCTCCAAAATCCTAAAAGAGGTCAGAACAATGTTCTGCTTCTTCTGAAATTTTTCCTTGTTTGTTTTTGCTCTATCTTGTTTCCACTTTTTTTTAAAAGGAAAAGTTCATTCTCCTGATAACCCAGAGAGTAGAGAAGTATTCCTTAAGTCCCTTTACATTCTCTTCTAAGAGGGACACCAGACTGTACCTTGAATAGAGATATTAATTATAGAAATATTAATATAACTACAGATCACTGCAAAATTCACTGTACTCTCCATATTTATGGGACACATCCTTGGCCACTGTTTCCCTTGCTAGTTTATCCCCCATGTGCTAGTTTATTTTAATTGAGACATGACACTGTCATCACTTTAGACGCCATTTCAACATTCAAAAAGGTATTTTTTTCTGTCAGGTGCTTTCTGTACAAGCAGGCAATATTACCACCTAGGAAGAAAACAAGCATTTATTTAGCACCTACTACATGACAGGGCTCTAAGCACTTTGACAAGTATTATCTCACATGATCTTCACAACAACCTTGGTGCTATTATTATCCATCATTTTATCCTCAGGAAACTGAGTCAGAGAAAGGTCAAGTGACTTACCCAGGGTCATACAGCTAGTAAGTGTCTGAAACTGGATTTAAAGATAGATCTTCCTGACTCCAGACCCAACATTCTTATTTACTGTGCCAGCCAGCTTTCTAATAGCAGCTAACATTTAAATAACACTTTCCAATTTTAAAAGTGTCTTATAAATATTAACTCATTTTATCCTCGCAACAACCTTGGGAAGGAGGTGCTAATATCATCTTCATTTTGCAGATGAGGAAACTGAGGCAGAGGTTAAGTAACTTGCCCAGGGTCACACTTACTAGAGTAGGTTTTTGAGGCTAGATATCCACTATGCACTTAGCTACCAATTAGTCTGCTGCAGAGTAGTCAGTCAGTACAGTAAATACTAGAGCCATTGTTTATCTGAGATGGAAATAAGCATGTTTCATTTTTTTAAAAATTAAAACTCCCTGTTAAAATAGCTTTAAATGACCTAAGTGCCATTAAATGCTGTAGCACCAGCTTTCAAAGGGAAACTAACACCTTGGTATAATGCTTTTGTCACTAACCTTTAACTATTGATATATTCAGATCTCTAATCTTTTGTTTCCGCAAGCCTTAATTGGAATGGTCTTTTATAATTCTCCTGCTTTTCTTAAAGGGTAAAAAGCTCTTCCTCCAGGTATGTGAGTATGCAACACTTGACCCCAGTACCTCACTTTAGCATCTTATCAAAGCCCTTGCAGGCAGATTCTCTTCTGTTAGGATTTCCCTTTCCCTGAGTAGATTTTCTTCTGCTGTCTCTCAGATAATCAAAGGAAATGCTCCACTTCTTCTTTGTACCTCTCTTTCTTCTTGATGTCTTCTTTATAATAGCAAAAGCCCGAAGAGATCATTTCTGCACAGTGGTTTTTTTTTTTTTGCTTCTTGGAGTAGGAAGCCTTTAACAAACATTTCACAATTTCAGACTTCCCTGGTGGTTTCTTTTTTGGAAGAGGACTTAAATATTCCCTCCTTTTCACCTACCCTCTTCCTTTACTTTTATTCCTTCTATTGCTATGGCTCATAGAAACCTTCTGCATATATAAACATCAATATCTAAAGTGAATTAATTTTGATAGCAGATAAAGGAAGTACATGGCACTACATACCCCAATAATTATTCCTTAATGGAGTAATCATAGGTCCTGGTGGTACAGTGGATAGAGTGCTGGGCCTGGAGTCAGAAAGACTAATCTCAGTGGGTTCAAATCTAGTCTCAGGCACTTACTAGTTGTGTGACCCTTGGGCAAGTAACTTAACCCTGTTTGCCTCAGTTTCCTCATCTGTAAAATGAACTGGAGAAGGAAATGGTGAACCACTCCAGTATCTCTGCCAAGAAAACCCCAAAATGGGTCATAGAGAGTCAGCTACAATCGAAATAACTGAACAACAGCAACAATCATAGGTCCTACTGAATCACATTGATGATTTATTCACGCTTTTGAAGTTTTGTTTTTGAGGGGTGGGGTGACCAGACTTATGTTTTAATTAGTGTGAGGAACTCCTGGTGAGGAACTTCTCCCAAAGCAAATAAGCATCTGTTCTGTGCCCAATAGTCTTATATAGTTCTCCAGAAATAGGACTTGAAGCCAGGTCATCTAAATTCCATGGTCAATTCTCTACCCACTAGGCCAGAATGATTCTCTGAAAAGAATGAGTGTTTGAATCCATCTTATGGACTCCCCTTAATTAAAAAAAAAAATTTATAAATTCACACTTCATCTGGTTTTCTTAGTTGTCTTGAATTATACAGGATCACATACACTACTTTGTATTAAGAAACATCTATCGTTCGAAATTACTTTTCTTTTTAAGTTATGGGCTCTTAACAAAACTGATTTGAAGTAGTTTTATCACCCAATGATTCACCCTGTGAATTTATTTTTAGTTGTTGAAATGTTTCAAATGAGGAAAAGTAGGTTCTCAGTCAAGTTATTTCATCTGAGACAGAGAGACCTTTACAGGTTTTCTGAGACAAGAGAAAGAACACAGATTGTGTAACCCCTGTTGCAAAAGCCCCTCCACCAGAGACTATTGAGACTGTTATTTCTTATAAGGAGAGATGTTAAGAATTATAGTTGTTAACTGTTATTCTATGAGGTGCCTCTCCTTATGGAGTCAGAAGGAATATGTATAATTATAAAATCTCTGATATAACTATAGAGAAAACAGAGATGGTGAGAAGAAACTTCTTTCTCCTTAAAATTTTCTTAATTGTTATTTTATGAAAAAACAAGAAGAATTTTATAGGAAACAAATCTTGAGAGAGACAGTGAAGCTTTGAAAAAAATTAGACATTGTTGTACTGTTCCTTCTGGGAGAGAAATATGGAGACATCTTCTGTCTTTATTCAACTATTGTAATCTTACCTTGTAAAGAGGATTCTTGAGAAGAAATTTATCTGGAGTGAACTAAATGGTGTAAGACTGTGTGTTCAGAAATGAGGAGTGTTATAATGAGAGTTTGAAGTGACTCTGGCTATAATTATTCTCCTAGCTAACATACTGTAAATAATTATCAGCCTTACATCATTAATTTCATTGTAAATGAGTTATATATTCACTTTGCTATTTATTTAATCTTGGGAGATTAAAAATGACAGTAGAGAAATTAGTAGTTGCTACTGGGAAAGAAGATTTCTCCAATATATTAAATAAGTATTTCATGACTTGAGGACAAGGTTCTGAGATTATCTGATTGAGAGATATGTTGAAATATTATTAGTGAAGAAATATACAAGTGTCTCCTGGAATTATCCTCAAGTTCTGCCTAATAAGATCAAATATGGAAATGAAGTAGCAGACTGAGGAGTAACCTACAAATGATGTTGTTGACTCATGTAACTGTTACAGGTAAAGGGTTCTGCCTGCTAACCCTGTTGCAATTGGACTTGAGTCTTACTTAGTGGATTTTATATAAGTTAAAGTATTGCTTCTATGGACCTACAATAACTAACAATGTACTGCACATAGTAGGAATAATAAATGTTTTTGTTTTATTGACAGTTATTTTTATGTCTTGTATGGGGTAGTTTATTTACAACATTTCTTTTTATTAGTATGAATTATATCTGCACTATTTGTCTTACATAGAATTGATGCGTTGCTAACCTCATTTAGAGGTGAACTTTTCTGTTGTTGTTGATGTTCGATCACGTCTGACTCTACATGACCCTAAGGACTTTGTCCATTAGGTTTTCTTGGCAAAGATGCTGAAGTATTTTGCCCTTTTCTTCTTCAGTGTGTCCCCATTTTACAGATGAAGAACTGAGGCAAATAGGGGTTAAGTGACTTGCCCAGGGTCACACAGTTAGTAAGTGTATGGGGCTGGATTTGAATTCAGATATCTCTGACTCCAAGTCTAATGCTGTATCCATTGTACCACCTAGCTGCCTCCTTTCTAGACAATACTGCCAATTTTGTGAAAATTAGTAATCTGAAAAAAGTAAAAATGTTCCTGAGAGTAAATGAGTCTTTCAAATGATGAAATCTGTTCTGCCATTTTTGAAAAGCCTTATTATATTGGTTTCATTAGGAAAAGTTTTTTTTTTTGACACCTATATGTAAAAATAACCTTTTATGGTTTTTGGTTTTTTTTTTTTTTAAACCTTCTGTCAACTGAGGCCTGTTTATTTAAAAAAAAATTTTTAAGCAGACTTTTAAAACCTTTTTTTAGTTCCAAATTCTCTCCTCCTCCCTCCATCTCTCACATTTAGAAGTCAAGAAAAACAAAATCCATTACAAACATATAGTTATGTAAAACAAATGTTTGCATTTGTTTCTTTTTAAAGAATGTTTCATCATGAGTCCTTTGGAATTATGGTGAATCATTGTGTTGATAAGAATTACTAAGTCTTTCAAAGTTGATTATAATATTGCTGTTACTGTGTAAATTGCTATCTTGGTTCTGCTTACTTCACTTTGTATCAGTTCATAGGATCCTCCCAGATTTTTCTGAAACTATCCCCTTCATAATTTTTACAGCACAATAATATTCCATCACATTAATATACTCCCAAATTGATGGACAACCCCTTACTTTCCAATTCTTTGCCACCACAGAAAAGAGTTACTATAAAATATTTTTGTACACATAGGCCCTTTTCCCCTTTCTTTGATCTTTCTATCTCTTCCCATTGAATTTTGTTGGTAATATATATAACTGTTGGTGATTTGCACTATTTGGAGAGGCAAGAAGAAATAAAGGTGATATAAAAAGAAAAAAATTAAGTCAAAAAATATCTTGGGAATGAGAATTAATTTACATTCCAATCCCAACACAGCTTTTGTGAGAATTTTACAAGCAGAATCATCCAAATAGGATTGGGAGACATAAGAGCCCAATTGGAGATACAATAGGGGTTCAAAAAATTTTCTTAACTCCAAGACAAAGTCATTTAGGATAAAAAATTTTAATGAGCACATAGAGTTAAATGAAGACTAGACTTTAATCTTAACATAAGTCATTCTGCTACCTTCTGTTGCTTGTCTAAATGGGCATGGAAGCTTACAACCCTTATCTATGCAATAAAAAGCTCTCCTTATTAGAGAGAGGCTCTATACTTATAACAGTAGAGAAACCCGCTGTTTCTAAAGAGACCAGCGAGCTTAAGAGCACCAGACAGTAGCAGAGAATGATGTCTATACCATGAAGACCACTGAGAATATATGACTAATAGAGCACAGCTCAAGGGCATTTCCCAACTCTGAAGTACCAGATTTGACAATGTGCAGTCATGCCTGTGCCCAAACATGTTCTCTATATGTGAGGGGCACATGGTGGGTGGAGATTTTTTTTGTCATTTTATTCACTCTGCTATTTGCTCAACCTGAGGACACATTAGTTCAAAATAAGACATTTTATTCAGAGTTGACATAGTGGTGAAGCCTCATGTGCTAATGGATTTTAGTGGTTGCTGGCCCAGATCATCTTGAACCTGGATGAGTTTTTCTGGGTGTGTATATGTATAGCTACAGCTATAGTTAGGGCTGGTCCTATATTTGTATTTATTTGAATTCAGTTATTCAAACTAATGTATTATCCTGAAGTTTCTAACCTGTCATTTCTTCATTCAATGAGCCTTAACAAAGTAATTCAGAACTATGCTTAATTCACCAAGATCAGCTGTTAGTTTTGAACAAATATACTTTATTTCATGCTAATATGCTTAATAAAAGGGTATCATGCATTCAAAGTAATAATAAAAATATCACAACCACCTTTCCCATGAATAAGTCAATGCATTTAGTTAGATTTAGGGAGTTGTGAAGTTATTCTCAACTACTTTATAACTGTGAAACACTTCTACTTCTTGTAGCACTATGAAAATTTTGTTGGTTTATTTCATTATCTTTAGATTCCATGACTCTGTTTTATGAGTTTGTCCCTTTAGCTACATTTTTATCAAAAATATATCATTATTCTCAAATCAAACTGGATTATGGATTTATATGAAGTTTGCTTTAAAATGCTTGGTTTTTAAAGCAATCACTTTTTAAATTTAAAAAAATGCTGGTTCTTCAAAATTAGCTAGACAATTGGCATAATGTTCTAAGGATGAAACACTCCAAGTAATTGCTCAAACTATTAGCTCTTTGAAAAGCTGCTGATAATGAGAAATTACTGCAGGGTTTTAAATTGAATTAGATTTCCCTTAAGTAAAATAAAGAAAATATCTTCCTTCAAATGTTCGAAAGGATAACTCCCTTTGATGCTAATTAAAACTCTCTGTAGAATCAAGAAGAAATGATATAATTGCCATTAGGTAAAGAACAGGGTAATATTTATTTTTCAAGCAATTAAATATTTAAACTAACTTAAAATGAATCATTTAGGAGAACTTCAGTATTCAGTTGGTAAAAACAAAAAAGTCTTTTATACTTGACACTAGGTTAATAATAACAGCAGTTCACATTTTCATTGTACTTTAAAAATTTGTTGTGTAAATTTTAATCATATAAAAATTACTTTTATCCATCCACAATATTTGATCTGACCCTCACTGAGGTCGATGCTATTATTCTGTCCATTTTACAGATGAGGAAACAGGTTTAAAGAGGTTAAGTAAGTTGCTATGGTCAAACAGGTAATATTTAAATTAATTAGGGTTTGAGCCAAGTCTGGCAGGGCTTAAAGCTAGCATTTTAACTATTACACTGTCTTACCACTGCAGAAATCTTATGACACAAGTGATTATGCTTTCTGACTTTTATAATGGTTTTTAAAACCAAGTAATTGAAGAATATCTTGTGAGCTGTTTCCTTTGGAGGTGAGGAAGAGAGCTACAGGTTTTGGTAGGGATTATTAAAAAACTGCCTAATTTTCCCCCTTTCTTTTCTTTTCTTGTTTGCTTTTTCTTTGTGGGGGGAAGGCAGGGCAATTGGGGTTAAGTGACTTGCCCAAGGACACATGGTTAGTGTTAAGTGTCTGAGGCCGGACTCGAACTCAGGTCTTTCTGACTCCAGGGCCGGTGCCACCTAGCCATCCCCCCCCCCCCCAACTTTATTTTCTCCACAAGTGAAATAGGTATCCAATCTACAGGGATTTTTAAAAAATATAAGAGTTCTCCAAATGGATTAAAACTAGAACAGTTCCTTGCTTTTGTTTAAAGTATTTTTAAAATTAACATCTAAAATATTAATGAAATAATATAACAGATGTTTAAAAAATTGTTTATTAAGTCCATTAGTTACAACTTACTAAGATTTAAAATTTACATATGACAATCTTTTCCCAATAAAATAGAAAATATAAATTGCCTAGGAAATAACTTCCTATTTGATTAAAAACTGCTGGAAAAACTGGAAAGCAGTCTGGCAGAAATTTGGTTTAGACTAGTGGTTCTCAACCTTCCTAATGCCGTGACCCTTTAATACTCCTATGTGGGCGTATCTGCATGTGGTTGGACCCGCCTAGAGATGGATAGAGGAGCGGTGTCTCGGTTCCTAAGAGCATCAGAAATATGTGTTTTCCGATAGTCTTAGGTGACCCCCAAAGGGATCACGACCCACAAGTTGAGAACCACTGATTTAGACCAAAACCTTACACTATATTCCACAATACATTGTAAATGGATATGTAATTTTAATATGAAAGTTCATACTATAAAATATATTAGAAAAGGAATTCATCAAGTGCCTCTCATAGCTATGGGTAGGAGATGTATTCTTAACCAAACAAGAGATAGAGGCAATTATAAAAGATAAAACATTCTTTGATCACACGAAACCAAAAATCTTTTGTGCAGACAAAAGTAATATAGGATAGGATAAGGAAAGCAGATGAATAGAAAAAAAAATTGTATTAAATTTCCCTGATATGGGTTTGATATCCAAGACAAATTAACAATTAACAAACATATATATGTGTATGTAGATCTCATAGCCATTCCTCAATAAATAAGCATATGGACATACAATTCACAGAAGTTCCAAAGTATTAACAACCACATGAAAGAATGCTCCAAATCACGAATAAGAGAAATGCAAATTCAAACAACTCCGAGGTTTCACCTCTCAACCTGAAAATTGACAAAGATGATAAAAATTGGCATCAGGGTATTTGGAGACACTCTGTTTTCCAGAGCTAAGGTCCAGCAAACAGGCTGTGCCCCACACTTGGCATAACAAGAATCCTTTTTACTCTGCATGATTTCACCCTTCACTCTATGGCAAAGTGTATTGCTTTGACCAGCACCAGGTATTCACTGAGGGATTTATGATTTTCATATTAATCAATAATTATTTAGATTCGTTGGAGCTTCTCTTATTTCCCAAGGACCTGAGAGCCAACATGCTGCAATCTAAAGCCATCCATCACATCTCTTGACACACTCACAATCCCTGTTTCTTATAACTGCCAAGTGAACTGAACCAGGTACAGCACTCCTGTTTGCGCCACACTGATTTTGGTTTTATAATCCATTGAATGATCACAAAACTTGGTGATCCTTGAGACTTGAGAGACTGATCCTACTTATGACACCAATTAATGTCAACCAGATCAGAAATGGTTTCTTACCTGGCTATTATGAAAGCGTATAAGGCGGTTTTAAAATGTAGCTTCAATATATTAATAACTATAACTAGTCAACTATCAGGTGTTTGTTATATGTCTAAAACTCCAGAATATGGGTAGTTTTAATTTGTAAGTAAAGGATACATGAAATATTAACTATTAGGGGAACATCAGGAAAGATATTCAAACCTTAAGTTGTAATTAATGAAATTTTGCTATTTAATGTAAAAATTCCTGGGACTGAAATTTACTGTGGTTTTGAACTTTGATTACCGGGATAGTTGTCAGAATTGTCATAAAGCCAATAGGCATGTGCCACAGTAGGGGAAGTGCTAAAGGTGGATGACTATGCCTGGGAAAGGTTTTGGTGATGACCTCAAACATGGCCTAGGTAGAATCCTCCTGAGTCCATATCCCCATTGTGCTATTTCTTTGCTGAATTAATTCTAAGCCTTGACTTCAATATTCTGTAACTACATGATTGACTGTCAGATATGACTCATACCTGGAATCAAACAGAGCTAAGGGAATACCCCCTCCCCCCAATATATAGAATTTTTTTCCTCTATTACAGTGGTTCTCAACCTGTGGGGCATGACCCCTTAGGGGGTCTGTTATGGGAATCTGAAGATCTTCCCTGCCCCTAGGCCCTTTGCTAATGTGGCTACGTGACTCTGAGGA
>CM053588.1:223478814-223490311 GCA_028646515.1 Pseudochirops corinnae
AGTCAGAGGGGTGAGGGGGGAAGACATAGGAGAGAATAGATTGGGGGAGAGGAGATACACTGGGATGGCTGTTTTGGGGCGGTGGGTAGGGGAAAGATGGGGAGAAAATACGTAACTCAAAATGTCGTGGAAATGAATGATGCAAACTAAAATAAAATTTAAAAAACAAAAAATTCAAAAATAAAATTAAAAAAAATTAAAAAAAAAAAGAAAGATTAGACTTGTTTTGCTTGGCCTTGGGGGAAAGAAATACTAAGAATATATGGAAGCTAGAAAGAAGAAAATTTAGACTTTATGTAAGAAAAAACTCCCCAAGAATTAGAATTATCTATTAGTGTAATGGGCTGACTTGAGTCTCCCTCACTGGAGACCTTCAGGTGGGACAGCAACTTGTTGGGCAGGTTGTTAAAAGGAATTTTTCTTCTGGTATGAATTGGAGTAGATAGCCTCTGGAATCATTTCCAACTCTGAGATTCTGTGATTCTATGAAATTCCCATCCTAAAAAGACCATGTTTCCATTGGCTATGCTATGCTTTTAAGCTACCATTCCATCTTTCATTTTCTCTTCTTTGTCAGACTTCTCAAGAGTAATCTGCACTTGCTGTTTCTATTTTCTCAACCCATGCATGCTTACTCCTTTCTTTTTGGTCAGCATTTATGAGTTAATTGGGAACTCTGGAAGAGGAAACTCCTCCCAATGCAGATCAGCAATTGTTCTGCAACTTAGAGTCTTCAAAGTTGCTTAGTTCTTAGCAATCTGCCTTCTAGTCTCATGGAGCTACTGAAGATTTTCTTTCAAAGGTCACTTCCTCATCAGCAAATGCAGTAAATTTCTCTCAATCCTTATCTCTCTTGACATTGAGATTCAGCTGCTAGCCATATACCAAAGGTGGTCAATGACAAAAATAAGTGACTTATATAGATCAAAATATTTATAGCAGCACCTTTTGTAGTAACAAGGAATGGAAACAAAATCAAAGTTCATTGACTAGGGAATGGCTGAAAAATTATGGAAGATGCATGTAATGGAATATTACTCTGCTGTAAGAAATAATGAATATGAGGAATTCAGAACTGAAGTAGGCAGAACCAGGAAGACAATATACACAATGACTATAATAATGTAATGTAAAGAACAACAACACAATTGAAACCAAATAGTACAAAATTATAATGACCAAGCTTGGCCCCAAAAAGGAGATATGAAATTATGCCTGTGCCTACTTTTTGCAGACAGCGGGAGGGTAGAGGTATGGAACATAGCACAAGTCATACATTTTTTTTAATATTTTGATTAGTTTTGCTGAATGTATTTTTCTTTTTCTTCTTTTTAAATTATCTTTTGCTATACATACATACATATGTGTGTGTATATATTTTTTCTTTTATTATAAGGCTCTGGAGGGGAAGAGGGTAGAGAATGGGAATTGTAGGTGATGGAAAAATAAAGGGTATCAATTAAAATATATTTTCAAAAGCATCACTAGATTGTGAGCTCCTTGAGCGCAGAAAATGTTTTTGCCTTTCTTCATATCACCAATGTTTAGCATAGTGCTTAGCACATGGTAGGTGCTTTGTATAAATACTGGTTGACTTGATAAATAGAAAAGTCTCTGCATTGTGAAAGGATTTAGATTCGAGTGTTTTCAGCAAAAATTGCAATGATTTCCTTTCTAGGTTCTGGCACTTCTTTTGTTTAGTTGGAGTCTTTTTGTTCTTGCTCTACATTTTCTGATACCCACAGTTCATTTATCCACGGCTCATATGCATAGCCCAGCTAAGTCACCACAACTCCAGTAGATGCTCTTCTGATCTTTGGAAACCTCAGCTATTGTCTATAGTAACTACCACTGAGGACTACTCTTTCATGTAACTCTTTTTCAACCCTGCAAGTCAATCAACTGACTTCTTCCTCCCAGCAACTTTACTGTTATCCCATTAATGCTTGCCCCTTAGACTCAGGGACTCATGGGAAATGAAGTCCTTAGTCTCTTCTAATCAGCACCTAGACTCTGGGTGCATGGCCTCACCACAAAATGGGGTTCTCATTTTGGGAATTCCTGCTACATTCTCCTCCACTCCAATTAAAAAACAAAAGACATATAGCAAGTGCTTGTGTACAATCTGTAGGTACACATTATACCACATTGTCAAATTCTATGAAACATAGTTACATGCAAAGTATGTACATCACATAGTATGGTGGTAAAAAGACTAAATACCTCAGTAGATGTATAACAGCATTTGTAGATATATACTAAACAGTACCACAGATTAGTGTTCTATGCAAAGTATACCTTACTTTGTAATACCACACTATGCGAAGTATATTTTATTTTATTATCCAGGTACCATCTTGCCCCAAAGGGAATGCATGATCTTGTGCCAATAGACATTGCCTGGCTACATTAGTGGTATTGTTACCTGTCATTTAAATAGCATTAAACGTCAGCTTTGGCACTAGCTAGCATCCAGATACTTCTGAACCATTTAGCTCCTCTCTCTGTGAGTGAACCGGTATTCTCAGATCTACTGGCCTATAATGCCAGATTTGGGCCCTTGGATGACCAAGGCTGAATGCTGTCTTCTCCAACTCTTATGGAGTCAATTTTGTCGATGGCCTCTGTTCTCTTGGGACATCTAAAACTGTAGTATCAGCAGCACCTCTTCCCCTTTGGCTGTGCAGAGGTCCCTCTCTGCCAGAATAATCTTGGCATTCAAATTACTAAAAGCCTACTAAAATACAGTTTTCTTTTCATTAGTTTTCTCTAATCTAATTCTCCCCATATGAGAATATCTTTTCTTCTCTAAGATCAGCGACTTCATTATTCATTTTTTGTGCCTTGTACATATTAGGTGCTCAAGAAATATTTTGAATTTAATATTAGAATGCTTAATTTTTTTTAGTGTTTCATGGGTAGGACTGTCATAATATTTATAAAAACTGTGTAGGGGAGAATTTGATTTTTTGGAAATAGAGAGAAAGCCTGGGGTGCCAAGAGAAAAAGAATCTACATTCCTAGATGAATTCCTGACCAAAATTTCTCTAGTCACTTCTCTTTTCTGAGGAATATGATTGGCTTCTGGTCAAAGTAAATAAACTAGACATGAAACTTCAGTCTTTTCTACCACTTGTTTCCTGTATCTTAGAACTTCTATTTTACCGGGTTAAAATTCTTAAACTAAAAACAGTCATTTCTGCTACTTACCTTTCTACAGAGGTAGTGTTTTAGTGAATCAGTTGATTGTAAACTTTCTGAATTCGTGGATGAGAAGGAATATAAACTCCAATGTCTTGATGTGTCTAATACTATCCTTGAGATCTGCGTCCCTTTAGGTCCCCATAGAACAAAGCAAGGTTTCTGGTCTGAGAACAAAAAGTCTAGATTAGGAAATACACTGTGGCTTATCTGAGAGTTTACTATCAGTGACTCTTTGGTAAACTTCCCTAGCCCAATTTAGGGTGGGGAGATAATAAGGTTCTCCGCTGGGAAGTCCAAAGGTTACCCTCTTTAGCAAGCATGTTACCAATGAGTCATTTCCTTTGATTCTTAAACATTCTCCTAAAACATTCCTGTTTACTTTAGTTTTCTATGGATTTTCTTAAGTTTTCTAAATATGCCTTTATTCTCCTTTTAGCCCAGTTCCTGATTTTCTGGATTTTCAAACTATGCTTTCCCTCTTGCCCCACCTTCAACTCCAATTTTTAGCTCCCTTTTATGTGTTGGCCTCTCAAATTAGAATGTAAATTCTTTGAGGGCAGGGACTGTTTGTATCCCCAGTGCTTAGCACAACAGTACCAGCAGATAATAAATGCTTGTTTCCTTTGTCCTTCTTTCCTGCTATTGTTCTGTAAGAAAACATATACATATACATACACACAGGGGCTGGGGAGGGGGGGGAGGGAAAGGGAGTGGATCAAAGGAGGGGAAGTAGCACAGTGAATAGTGTGTCAGGCTTGGACTCAGGAAGATCTGAGTTCAAATATGATCTCTGACACTTACTAGCTATGTGACCCTGGTCAAATTACTTAACGGTTTGCCTTAGTTTCCTCATCTGTAAAATGAGCTGGAAAAAAGGAGATGATAAATGACTCTAGTAATCTTTGCCAAGAAAGCTCCATAAAGAGGTCATGAAGAGTTGTACACAATTTAAAATGATTAAATAACACAGACAGTTAGATAGATGTGTGTGTGTGTGTGTGTGTATGTGTGTGTGTGTGTGTGTGTAAAACCATACTTGTCTCTGGATACCCAAACTCTGCTTTTTGTATAAAAGAAAAACAGTTAAGCAAAAAAAAAAAAATCGCTACAGTTGCCACATCTGATAATGTATGAAACATCTTATCCTTTTAATATTTGATCCCTTTCTTTTCTCCCTGGAGGGAGAGTATGTTTCATTGCCTGATCTCCAGGACCATTATTGCTTATTACAATTACTCAAATTTGGACTTCTCTTTAATGGCCTATTTTATTTAGGCTTCCTGTAGTCATGCACATCATTTTAGTTCCTCTTCTTTCTCACTACATCAGTTTACCCAAATCTAACCCAGTGGCTAGCTAGGCATAGCTTGGCTATGGTCACAGGAGATGCAGACCTGAGCTTGGGCCAGTCTCTGGCTTTTCCTTGACATTGTGGTTTGCAAAGGTTTTACCTCTTGGGGAAATATGACTTCTCAATAGAGGAAATAGTCTCATCACTTTCTCTTTGACTGACACCCCACCTCAGCTTCAATTAAATGTTAGACTGGATGGAATGCTTGGAATTGGGAAGACTTGAGTTTGAATTTGAACTCAGACAAGGACTAATTGTGTAACCCTGGGGAAGTCATTTAACCACTGTTTGCTTCAGTTTCTTCAGCTTTAAAATGGGGATAATAATAGCAGCTACCTCACAATATTGTTGTGAGGATTAAAGGAGATATTTATAAAACACGTAGCACAGTGCCTAACATGTAGCAGTCCTTATATAAATGTTTTTTCCTGAAGAAACTTGCTAATTCTCAGCATGGTGCTTCTGGTTCTAATCTAGAGTTTCCAGAAAGAAGAGGAAGAAACTTTAAAAGGTACCCAATAGAGGGTCGGCTGGTGGTGCAGTGAATAGAGCACCAGCTCTGGAGTCAGGAGGACCTGAGTTCAAATCCAGCCTCAGACACTTAATACTAGCCATGTGACCTTGGGCAAGTCATTTAACCCCAATTGCCCTGCACTCCCCCTACAAAAAGCAAAAAATAAAATAAAATAAAAGGTACCCAATGTTCCAACATGACTCAGTCATGGGGACAGTGGTATATTCCCACATAGAAAACAGAAGGTTAAGCAATAATCATGGAATGATTAGAGGAGAATCCAGTAACAGCATAGGATAATAGATTTACAGCTGAAAGGGACCTTAGTAGGCATTAAGTCCAGCCTCTAATTTTACAGATGAGGAGACTAAGGGGAAGGAGAATTACAAGCATTTATTAAGCACCTACTGTGTCTCAAGCACTTTACAACTATTATTTGATCCTCACAACTGTGAGGTAGGTGCTATTCTGGTTTCCATTTTACAGTTGAGGAAACTGAGGTAGAAATTAAGTGACTTGCCTAGGGTCATACAGGCAATAAGTGTCTAAGATCAGATTTTTACTCTACTCTTTCTGAATTGAAGCCTAGTGCTCTATCCACAGCACCACCAAGCTGCCCAGGCACTGGAAGAATAAGTGACTTACTCAGGGTCACTCAGCTAGTAAGTATCTGAAGTGAATTTGAGCTGCTTTTACAATCAGTTGGGAAGCTAATGTGAAAGCTTCACTGGGACATAAACAGTTCTACCAACAAGGCTTCTAATTAGTCAGTTCACATTTCACCTACAATGGGCACAGTCCAGTCAAACACCAAGTGGGATTGTTTTTTTCTGGGGGCTGTTTTCCTTGTCCTAAGCCCTATTCTGCTATGGTTGCCTAGATGGCAACGACAGTCACTCTGCTAGAATGTGCTTGTCATCAGCACTCACAGGTCTTTCAAGATCTTTCAGTGTTCACAAGGTTGATACTAAATCAAACACAAAAGAGAGACAAGGCTGACTTCTGGTACAAGGCTGGCTAGCTGAGTCTACACTCTCTATGGGAGCTGGGAGATGTGGTGGGCCCCAGCCCCACTATTATTGCAGAGTAGGGAAAGACCTTTCCTTGTTCCATCTTCCCATTTGGAGTCACAGTTTGTCTTCTTAAAGAGCTGCTTCCAAGCAACTTGACAGCCAAAAACTGACTTTCTGAATCATCAGCTTTCTTGGCTTACTTCTCGAGTTGGGGAACTCAACCATGAGTCTTACATAGCCAGAAGCAGATCTGCATATGCTCTTAAGGGGGCATGGAGGAGGAATTTACCATGCTTCCCTGAATGCAGGAAAATAGACATAGAGCTAGAAGGGATCTTTAAGACCATCTAGTCCAAAGCCCTCATTTCACAGATGAGGAAACCTAGACCCAGGGAGATTCAGAGACTTGCCCAAGATCACATTGATGCAGGATTTGAATCCAGGTCCTCTTAACTCCAAAGTTTGTGGTCTTACCACTTTACCACACTGCCTCCTAGCTTAGTTCTTATTATTACCATTATTTCTTATTGCACAATAATAATCCATTAAATTCATATGGCAGTTTCTTTAGCCATTCCCCAGTTGATGGAATCTGCTTTATTTCCAGTTCTTTTCTAGTGCAAAAAAGTGCTTCTTTGAATGTTTTGGTATGTATGGGAACTTTCTTTTAGAGCATCTTGGGAAAACAATTGATTTTCATAATCTTTTTTTGGTCTCTCTAATATTAATATGAGTATTCTATCAAATCCATTTCAATCAGGATCAGCAAAATAATGTATGGGAGAATATTGAGAATATAATGCATAACGCAAAACATTTTAATTTCTCTCCTACAAGCCTGGAATGTACTCCCTCATCTCCATCCCTCAAGATCTCTACTTTCCTTCAAGGTTCAGCATTTCTTCATCTCCTTAGTTTTAAGTAATCATCCTACCTCAAATTATATTTATATTATATTCTCACCCTAAGTGAAGGTAATTTCTATTTTTGTCATTGTTTCTTAATGCTTAATATGATGCCTTACACACAATAGGCACTTGACGTATGTTTGAATTACATATCTTATATTGAGTAATTCAACAATCCTCACCCAACTGTTAAGTATCAGAGGCAAGAATCAATTGTAGATCTTGCCCTCTTTCAATGACACCAGGCTGCCTCTGAAGAGTAAAAAAAGTCACAGTCATCTGGTTAGCAGGAAAACCATAAAGGTAGTTCAGGATAGAGCTAAACTTTAGTATTAGTAAAGCAACATAATATTTAAACAGCAGTCTCATTTTTTTCCCTAAAAAGAATTATTATCAAGTATTAAAAGTATAAATTTTCAGCAGAGGGAATTATATACATGTTAAAATAATGATGGTGATCAAACCATTGACTTCCCCTCAACTTAGTGAATATTTGCAAATGAAATGCAAACTGGTCTGCAGGGCACAAGGGTTCTTGGACTTGTTTGTAGATAAGCCAACCATTGTTGCTAGGTTACCTGCAGAGTTAAAATCTAATTCAATAGTACTAATATTGTGACAAGCCCTTAATCCATGAAAACTGTAAGGTATATCACCTCAGTATTTAGATTTTTTTGTTTACTATACCTACAACTTGTTATTTTTAGATATACTATTTGCACATTAATATTTTAAAATCCAAACGTATTTGCATTGTTCTGTGAATAGCTGCTTTATGGGTTCATGACTAGGAAGGGTGAATGTAAATCTTTCCATTTACTTTGTCTTCTTTTTTTTTGCTTCCATTTTGATCATTAGTGTTTATACTGTATAAATTCAAGGAGAAATCAAGGAAAATGCTGTGGTTGCAAAGGTGGGTCACCTTAAGGATGGATGTGCCCTCAGTAGAAATATCAAAGTTCAGAAGGGTGGTTGATTTGGAGAAGAGGGATGGTAATGAGATCTGTTTTGAAATGACTGAGTTTGAGATACCTATAGGATACCCAGCTAAAAATATCCAATAGAGAAGATGTAGGATAGGATCTCAAGAGAGAAAAGATAATTGGATATATAGATGTTGGAGTCAATTGCATAGAGCTGATAATTAATCCCACTGAATCTGATTAGATCACCCAATGAGAGTGTAGAGACTTCAAAGAGATGAAAGCCAGGACAGGGACAATGTAGTGTAATGTATGGGGAATTAGAATCAGTCAGGAAGACCTACATTCAAATCCAGCTTCAGATCTTTACTAGCTGTGTGACCCTAGACAAATTACCCTTTCTGGACCTCAGTTATGTCATTTGCAAAATGAGGGGGCTTGGATTCAATAACCTTTAAGGTTTCTTCCAGCCATAAATCTATGGTCTCAGGAAATAAACTGAGCTCTAAATTTATGATCCCACATCAGTACTTGGGAGATAGAAGGGTATGGGAACAATTAGAAATTGCCTTTCGGAGGGGGGGGGGGGTTAACTTTGGTCAACAAGAAGTATTTAATAAGTACTTACTATGTGCCAGGTACCTACTGTGTTTTCTAGTTAGGGAAAATGTGTGAAAATATGGATATGGAATATTACACAGGAAGAAGATCAGCTATAAGTCAGTTTGGAATTTAGAGTACTTTAATGTGAATACAGTGAAGTAAACTTGGAAAGGAGGGATATAGCCAGATTGTAAAGGTCTTTAAATAACAAAGTAGTTTGTATTTTATCTTATGACAATAGTGAACTACTGGAGTTTTTTCAATAGGGAAGTGAAAGGATATTTATTTGCTTTTTTTTAAACTACTAGTTGTTACATTTTAAAAATGTAATTTAATTTTAAAAATATTTTCTCTTTTCTTTTTTACCCTATCCCCTCTTCAAGAGTCTTTTCCTTCTGACCAATGCCTTCTTTAATCTGACTTTCCTTCTATTTTCCCACCCCTTTTTCTTAACCCATTTTCCTCCCACTTCCCTGTTGGCTAAGATGACTTTCTGTATCCAACTGAGTTTGTAGGTTTATTTTTATCTCCTTGAAACAATTCAGGAAAGAGTGAGGTTCAGGTATGCCTACTTCCTCTCCCCCCCCACCTCCTCTTTTGTAAAGACTTTTCCTTGTGTACCCCATGTGCATGAGGTAATTTTTCCCATTTTTTCTTTTCTTCCCCCCCTCTTCCAGTGTATTTCTCTTCCTTACTCTTTCCTCCTTCTTTTGAGATCATCCTAAGATAATAGAATCACACCCAAACCTTTGTCTAATTAGACTCCCTCTAGGAGCTCAAGTGATGATAAAGTTCTGAGGGGTGGTATATCCTCTACCCATAAAAGAATGTAAGTAGTTGAACTTTGTTTAATCTCTTATGATTGCTTGCTTGTGTTTACCTTTTTTAAGCTTCTCTTGAGTCCTGCATCTGAATATCAAATATTCTATTTATCTTTGGTCATTTTATCAAGAACACTTGAAAGTCTTCTATTTCACTGTGTCCATTTTCCCCCCTCTAGAATTATACTCAGTTTTGCAGGATAGGTTCTTTTTGGTTGTAATCCTAAATCCTTTGACTTCTGTAATATCATATTCCAAGTCCTCTGTTCCTTTATAATGGTAGCTACTAAATCTTGTGTGACCCTGACCATGGTTGGTTACATGGTACTTGAATTATTCCTTTTTTGCTATTTGCAATATTTTCTCCTTGACCTGGGAGTTCTTGATTTGGGCTATACTACTCCTGGGAGTTTTCATTTTGAGGTTTCTTTGAAGAGGTGGATTCTTTCCATTTCTACTTTCCCTTATGATTCCAAGATATCTGGGCAGCTTCCTTTATAATTTCTTGAATACGATATCTAGCATCTTTTTTTTTTTGTTTGTGGCTTTTAGGTGGTCTAATAAATCTATACTCTCAAGAACTCAATCCATTCTTCGATTTAGGTGATTCTTAAATTGTCACTTCTCAATCTATTTTCCAGGTCACTTGCTATTTCTATGAGATAGTTTACACTCTTTCATTTTTTTCAATCTTTTGACTTTACAAACTATTTCTTGATGTCTAATGGAGTCATTAGTTTCCATTTGGCCAATTTTTATTTTTAAGGAGTTATTTTTTAAAATAATGTTCTATAGCTCTTTTGTGAAACTGTTCATTCTTTTTTCAAAAAATAACTTTCTTGCATAGCTCTTATTTATTTTCCCTTTTCTTCCTCTATCACTTTTGTTTTTATTTTTAAACCATTTTTTTGCTCTTTAAAAAGCTTTGTTTAACTTTTCTAAGAATTCTTGTTGGCTTTGTGTCCAATCTACGATTTTCTTGATGCTTGCAGATGTTTTCAAGTTACGGTTTTCTGTATGAATGTCAGGCTTCTTTGCTACCATAGAGGATTTTTATGGTTGGGTTCCTTTTTTTGTTTGCTTTTTTTCTAGGCTATGTCTTGATCTTCAACTTTATGCTAGTACTGGGCTCTGCTCACTTCAGAAAGAAACATCTGGTCTGAGCTTCCCTCTTTTTATGTACTGCTGTTTTCACAGCACATTTGGGGTGGGGGAAACTTCAAGTTTGCATTGCTTCCAAAATTGTGTGACCTGGGAAGAGTTTGTTCACTGCCCTCCTGGTCTGAACTCTGCCAGTTCTGACCCAAGTTTGGGTACGTAGGATTGTGTGTGGTTGAGTTTCGGTAGATTGCTGCTGGACTCAGTTACTATCAGCCTCCTGGGAAATTCTGCAGGTTCAGAGAGACCAAACTGTACAATTCCCATTTTGTCTTGGTTTCTTATCCTGATTACTCCAGTGCAAGCTTATGTGCAGAGCAGAGAGTTAGAATTGCCTCCTCTGCCACCCTCCCTGCTTTTGAGCTCAGCAAAGAGCCAAATTTTTGGAATTCATTCCTTACTCTGTACACAGGTAAGGCCTCTTTTGCTCAAAATTGTTCCTCTCTACCCTGGAACTGTCCCAAAACTGTATAATGGGCAACAGAATTGCCAATTGGTATCTGTCCTCTTCCCAACATTGGTTCCAGGATCCCAGGATCTCTTTTTACACAGGTGCTTCCGGCCCTGGTATTCAATCTTTTGACTGACTCTTGTTGCATCATAGAGTCCTTGGTTTCAATTTGATTGATTCTAATTTTTAGTGAATTATTTTCCTCAATCAGTTTTTGGAGCTCCTTTTCCATATGTTCAGTTTTCATTTTTAGGGAGGTATTTTCTCCGGTTAGATTTTGGACCTCCTGTCCTAATTCTCCAATTTTACTTCTTAAAGCTTTGTTTTCTTCAGTGAAATTTTTTTCCAATTTGGTCACTGTAGATTTAAATTTATCTCCTACCTCTCTAATTTCATTTTTAAAATCTCTCTTCAGATTCTCCAAGAATGCTTTTTGGGCTTGAGACCAATTCACATTTCCTTCTGTGGTCTCCAGTGTGTGTATAGAGTCCATGTTGCCTTCTGTGTTTGGTTGTTCTTGCTCACTATAAAAGGATTTGATGGTTCTAGCC
>CM053588.1:223500172-223520831 GCA_028646515.1 Pseudochirops corinnae
TCTTGCAAATCAGAAGTACAATCAGCAGCAGTATAAAAACTTAGAGATTATATGTCTATATAGTCATATGGAAAAATGCTCTAAATAACTATTGACTAGAGAAATGCAAGTTAAAACATCTCTGAGGTACCACTTCATAGTTATCAGATTGGCTAATATGACAGGAAAGAAAATAATAAACTTTGGAAGGGATATGGGAAAACTAGGACACTAATGCACTGTTCATGGAATTGTGAACTGATTCAACCATTCTAAAGAGCAATTTGAAATTATGCTCAAAGGGCTATAAAAGTGTACATACCCTTTGATCCAGCAATAGTACTATGAGGTATGCATTCTAAAGAGATTTTTAAAAAGGGAGGGGGGAAGAACCTATTTATACAAAAATATTTATAGCAGCTCTTTTTTTGTGGTGGCTAAGAATTGGAAATTGAAAGATGTCCATTAATTGGGGGAAGGCTTAACAAGTTGTGGTATACAATTGTAATGGAATATTATTGTGCTATAAGGAATGACAAATGGGATGATTTAAGAGAAACCTGGAAAGATTTACATGAACTGATAGAGTGGAGTGAGCAGAACCAGGAGAACACTACACACAGTAACAGCAATATTGTACAATGAACAACTTTGAATGACTTAGCTATTCCCATCAATAAAATGACTCAAGACGATACCAAAGGATTCATGATGAAAAATGCTATCCACCTCCAGAGAAAGAATTGATGGTGCTTGAATACAGACTGAAACATTTCCTTCCTTCCTTCTATCTTTCCTTCCTTCCTTCATTTTTTCTTTTTTTTATGAACAATTTTTATTGAAGATTTTCATCTTTGAAAACAAAAAAGAAAACACATGTACAATGACTCTCAGTGGCTTATCATAAAGGCACAGTCCTTTCTCCTTTTGATCTAGATTTCTATTTTTCCTATTTTCTATTTCTATATTTCCTATTTTCTATTTTTGTATTATTGTACATAATTTCAAATCAGCCTAGTCTCATAATTTATACAGTGTGTTGTTCTGCTTGTGAGATTCCAGTTTTGTTGTCAGTAGAAATAGTGATTACTTTTTAACCTATTGTAGTATGAGTTTGCAGTGAGGCTTTGAGACCAGGATTATTAAGTTACATGTTTTAGAAACTGTTTGTACAGTGTATGCATGTAATGGACAGAATTAAATATACTATATCAGTTCCTGAAAATTTAGGATATTTCCCTCCTCCCCAGAATTTCCCTGAAATACTATGATATCTTGCACTAACAGTTAAGGGGATGATGAGACTAGAGTATATATGATGGATTATGCTAGTGTGGTAAAGGAGAAACTAGCCTACTTGAATATTAATGAAAAGTTTTTCTTTGAGTTGAGAGTCAAAAAAGGATATCAGGAGAACAACTGAAACATAGAAGGTCTTATTTTAAATATATCCATAACTTAAATACAAAACAAAATAAAGCCCACAGAGATTTACAAGTCCGAGGCTAGGATCTGATTGTCACAGTAATTTTAAGAACTTCCAAGAAAGTTACTAACAGGTACTGTAATGTCTCTATTCTGCAACCTTCTCTGGGTATACAGCTATGCTATTTCCACAAAAAAATTTTAATTTTTAAAATTTAAATTTAAACCCAATTCTTGCTATGTTCAGATTTTCATCTAAGGTGTTACTGAGATCATGATTAGGAATAATCTTTGCGAGTTAACATATTCCTATCTAGCAGCAACACAGTCATACTGACAAATTCAAGGACATTAAATGAGTGTTATTGAGATTAAAGACCCAAATCTTTGAGTGTGTAAGAGAAATTCCAGCAAAGACTCCATATTCTTTGTCCTTTTCTCTGACTGGACTTAGGTCACGGAGAAAAGATCCATCATCTAGTTTGTGCTCAGGTCCTGCCTGGACCACAGTTCATACAGAGAACCTATTTCTTGGATTAAGAAACTTCATTGTGAGACTTGAGATATAACGGTTTGGAAAGTTTCCTTAGCTTCTCCTGGGTTCGAAGTCCATGACTCTGTAGGGGAGTGAGGGCCTTGGATATGGGATCTGACAATGCAATCCTATTTCAATTCTTGCTGAATATTCATCTATACCTTGTTTAATTAAGTTCTGAATCCATAAGATTTTTGTTTTTCTGGAATAACGTTCTGGCTTCATTTATAATGTACTGCTTTTCTCTGAAAGTGTCCTCCATCTGCCTCAAGGCTGCACGCCACCTCCTTGTGAGACTGAAAAATCCTGCTGTTACAGACTGAGAACTTCTTGTCTTGTTGCTGTTGTCATCTTTAATTTTAGGGGGAAGGACAGGAAGTGATGGCTGGTTGGGCAAAATTTCTTTGGGTTTATGTTCTCAGCATCTGCTTCTGTACCACAAAGAATTCTTTTACACTTACATTGTATCCATCACGCCTACCCCCCACCCACAGTGCTGAGGAGGAGAGGAGGGAGTGTCGGAAGGTCGGGAGATCAGGAGTCCTGAGGAGCAGATTTCTTTCTTTTCTTTCTTTATTTCCTTCTTTCTTTCTTTCTTTCTTCCTTTCTTTCTTTCTTTCTTTCTTTCTTTCTTTCTTTCTTTCTCTCTTTCTTTCTGTCTTTCTTTCTTTCTTTCTCTCTTTCTCTCTCTCTCTCTCTCTCTCTCTCTCTCTCTCTCTCTCTCTCTCTCTCTCTCTCCTCTCTTTCTTGAGTCTTCTTCCACAAAAGGATTAATATGGAATGCTTACATGATTGCACATGTATAACCTATATCAGATTTCTTATAATCTTGGGGGGTAGGGAGGGAAGGAGGGAAAGACAGAATTTGAAACTTAAAACTTAAAAAAAAACTTTTAAAAAACATAATAAATGTTTAAAATTATTTTTACATTTAATTGGGGGAAAATAAAATAATATATATTTTTAAAAGCTTAGAGATTGTTCTTCAAATTTCTTCAGTGTCTATCAAATTTTGCCAAATGCTGGGGCAGCTAGGTGGTGCAGTGAATAGAGCATTAGCCTTGCAGTCAGGAGGACCTGAGTTCAAATCTTGCCTCAGACACTTAAAACTTACTAGCTGTGTGACCTTGGGCAAGTCACTTAACTCCAATTGCCCTGCCTCCCCTTCTCCAAAAAAACAAAAACAAATTTGGCAAATTCAAATTCTGTTTTGGACCTCCTCAAATTCAATTTTGGACCTACTTCATTAGACTAAACCATGTTAAGTAACCTAATTTCCTTCTCTTTTCTCCCTCTCCTCCCATAATCTTCTCCCATGGAAGGTGGAAGAAGAAATGCTGAACAATCAACCCCAAATATTTAATCTCTTTTGGAACCTCACATCACTTTGGGGTGTTTTCTGAATATGTTTTCTTTTTTAAGCTAGCTTGCTTGTCTTAATTGGGAGTGAGTTCCAACTTCTATTTAGCTTACTCTGAATGTTACAATGATCTATTCTGAGAATTTGGGATTCTCTCATGGATGGGGACATTGTGGCCTGAAGGTCACATGTGGTTCTCTAGGTCCTCAAGTGCAGCCCTTTGACTGAACCCAAACTTCTGTCAAAGGGCCACATTTGAGGACCTAGAGGACCACATGCGGCCTTGAGGCCCCACCCCTGTTCTAGATGTTGTAAGAATCCAGAGGAAGACCCTGGATCCCCTATCCCTTCTTGGGAGCCCACTGGTACCATACTTTCCTCTGGGGAAAGCTTGATTTTTTTCCCCCTCCATTTTCTTTTATTTATTGTTCTTGGATTAGACAGGCCAGGGCTTCTTAAACTTTTTCCATTCACAACTCCTTTTTGCCCAAGAAATTTTTATATGACCCTAGGTATGTAAGTATATAGAACAAGTAGACAAATCAAACATTTACTGATAATAAATCATAAAGAAATTTATTTTAAAGCAATTCTATGACATACACATAATTTTACCATTTATTAAAGACAAAAGCAAATTTTCGTACTAATGAGATAGATTGCTTCTTTATTTTTACATGGAGAATTAAATCTTGGTGGAATATTTGGTACTGCAGGACATAGAGCATTTTCAATATTTTTCAGAGTTGATCTGTAGTTTGATTTTATATTTGTTAATGCCACACTTTACATAAATACATAATACTAAATAGCACAAGTATGTTTAGGGTCATTTCAGAAATTGTTGGAAATTCTGTCCTAAACCCAAGCTAAAATTCATTTAATGATTTTGTATATACAATAAAAACACTGCAATTCATAACATACAATAGTCTCAAATTTGAACAGAGGTGTTTCTGGTAGTATTCATTGGTGTTACACGGTGTGATGGTATGGGCAGTGCAAAGTGCACATGTATGTTTAAAACAGGGCTGCAGTGAAATTGCAGGATGTAACACGGGTAACATGGGCAAGTGCTGCCATAAACACCTAGGATTTATTATGTGTTTGATTTGGAATTAATTTTTGGTTGTTGTGCACTCAGAAACTTTTTACTGTTGTCAAATTTTTTGCAAACCTCCATATTCAGTTACATCATCCCATATGGGGTCCTGACTCACAGTTTAAGAAGTGCTAAGATACGCCTTTGGAATTATTTGGACAAGTTGCAGTTATCTATGAGAAAGTTATAAAAGTATATCTGTTAAATTGAATTGGGGGGGGTATAATCGTTATTCTTATCAGCTATGATAGGGCTGGACCCTCACGGAAGAATGTAAATTTCAGGATTGTTTAAAAGAAAAAAAAAAGATTTCCATGTAGAGTTTACTGAGACTTTTCAGTAAAAGGTCCTGGGGAAGACACTTATCAGGACAAAGTTTGAGCCTTCTCTAACCCCAAGTCATTGGAGAACTTTCTAGAATTGAGAATATGGATTTTTCCAAAAAGTCTCCTCTTTGCTGGGAACAGCAAATATTTAACTGAGGGAAGGGTGGTGTGAAAGGGAGGCTTTTTTTTTTTTCCAGAATCCATATTTTGGAAGGTTCTCCAATGGCTTGGGGAGATTTGGTTCCCATCCCTGCTATCTAACTGATGAGATAACAGGAAGTAACTGCTGTAACTGACATATTAATATGATAATAAAGATAACTGACGTTTTAATAATATGACATATTAATTAACTGATACAGATAACTGACATATTAATATGATAATAAAGTACAAAGACTTACCTATACCATGTCATCCCTTTACCAAACATGAGAGTTCTTGGAATTATAGGGGGAACCAACCGCTGGCTAGGGGACTATCTGCTATGCCTTGGGTGGTCCCAGATAACCCCAGTTTACTAGTCTCCTGGGAACTTGAGGAGGCACTCAGCTCTGAGATGCTGTAAAAGACATGGAACTGGAGGAAGAAAGCTGTGAGAAGTCATTTCTCTAAAGAATGTGAGTCCTTTTAGAGGCAACTATCATGAGCATCAGATTGAGACACTTGGGAGGAAGGCTGTGTGGGCCAATGGCACTATGTTGTAAGAATCCAGATGTTGTAATGGATGGATGCTTTGTTGCTAGACAGGCCCCAGACTGTAGTGCCAGGTACAATTCTCTATTTCTTTTTTCCTCTCGGATGTCCTCAGGGGAGCTGAAAGGCTTTCCTCTAGGTAAGGGAAAGAATGTCTTGAAAATATATTTAGCTTTCTTTGTTTTAAACATTCACTTTGTGAGGCGAGCTCAGCTAGTAATTGCCAGAGCTAGGATTTGAACACATTCTTCTGACTTTCAATTTAGCAATCACTGCTTTCTAAACCCATATTCTAACTAGTCAGCCAATCAATAAACAAATATTTATTGAATAGTCACAATGAGCAATACACTAGGAAACACATACATTATTAGACATGGTTCTTGTCCCAAAAGAGTTTATAATTTATTTGAGAGAAAGGGGAAGAAAACTAACATATTTGAAATAAATAGAGAGCAATTGAAATTTGTGGTTTTGGTCTGATGCTGTCTTTTTTCATCTTTAATTCACTGGGTATTTAGCTACTGTATAAGACACTGGTCAGAAAAACAAACTTTGATTTATATGACTAATGTAAAAATCTGGAAAAAAAATTTCAAATTGTTAGCTGGAGAGAACTTAATTGCCTTTCCATGCCATGGAAATTGTTCTTTGAACAACTTCTTCCTGGTAACATGGTGACCTTTGCATTGTAAGAAAGATAGTTGGAAAGTTTATTTCTGGTGGGTGGATTTTGGATGTAGATAGAACATTCCTCTGGTAAGGGGGTGGTCCAGAGTGAAATGGTCAAGTACTGTTCTGGGGATAATTAAGTTTCAAACATAACAATAAATGGATTTAGAGCTAATTTGATAAAATATTCATTAAATAGCCAAATATGAAAAGGCATTGGGGATACCAAGACTAAAACAAAAAATAGTCCTAGTCCTCAAGGAGCTTGCATTTGACTGTGCAAGCAACTTGTAAACAGTCACGTCTGTGCATTGTATAACTCTTAGTGCATGGTCTTGCAGACCAGATTGAGTTGGGAACCTCAAGCAGACACTGTGGCAGAACTGACCAGTTTGGCAATATCTCTTTGAACTTGGCTTTAGAGGTTTCTGGAAGAAGCAGAATCGGAGATAGAGTATTAGAATAGGTGCTATATTATAAACAAAGAAAATCAAGTAGCCACCAAATCTTTTTTTGTTGTGATTAATGATGGTGGCTGGTATAGACCAGGAAGAGGTTCTGATCTCTAGGAAAGACAGAAAAATGGCCTGTTTGCTATTCTTCAAATAAGATATGTCATCTCTAGACTTTGGGCATTTTCACTGGCTGTTCCCCGTTTCTGCAATACTCTTCCTCCAGTCTTTCCTGACTTCATTCAAGTCTCAGCTAAAATCCTGTCTTCTATAAGAAGCCTTTCCCAATCCCTCTTAATGCTAGCCTTTCCTCTGTTGTTTTATCTTCAATTTATCCTGTATGTATCTTGTTTGTTCATGGTTGTTTGCATGACATCTCCTTTAGATCTCAATTTCTAGAGAGGGAGAACTGTTTTTGCTTTTCTTAGTGTGTCCAGACCGACTAATAGGAGACACATTTCTGTTTCATCACAGACTGAGGGAAAGAAAGAACAGAGGTTGCTCCTGTACAAAAGTCCCCATAAGCATGGAGAGGATACTAATATCCTCTCCTATGGTAAGTACACCTATGAATAAGTACAAGTTTTCATAAATAGAAGCTATAGGGTAAGTGTTCTAGTTGCATATACATATCCCTCGACCTAATTAAGTCCTCAAAGACAACTGAGCTGAACCTGGCAATACCAGTTGCCTGTAGGGTAAGTGTGCTCCACAGAGCTGGGGCTATCCATCATAGCTCTTCTAGTTGAGGCACCCTGTGTGTTATTGCACATGATCATGCTACACGTAGGAGTACCCACTACCACCTTTGCTTCTTTACAATGACAGTGTGAGGAGGGAGGGAGAAAGTATTAAGAACTAGGAGAATCTGAAAAAGTTTTCTATGAATGACAACTGAGCCAAGCATTGAAGGAAGCTAAGGATTCTAAGAGGCAGAAGTGGGAGAAAGCCATAGGCCAAGAATGGGGACATCCTATGCAAAGGTATATAGGGAGCAGGGTTTATAAATTCTGGGAACAAAATGGGACATTTTGACTGGTATACAGATTATAGGATCATTGCTTTAAAACTGAGAGGGATCCTAGAGGTCATTGAGTCCCACTCCTCATTTTACAGATGAGGACACCGAGGCTTAGAGAGATGAAGTGCTAACCAAGGTCATATAGCTAGTGAGTGTCAGAGGCAAGACTTGAAACCAGGTCTCTGTGTATTATAGATTGTGTGTGAAAGGGAACAAGGTGAAATAAATCTGGAAAGATGGAATCAGATTGTGAAAGGCTTTGAATGCTAGCTGAGAGACATACAGGCAGACAGGGGATTGGGATTGTTTGGAAATGACTGGGATCCATAATGGGAGATTGGGCAATGGGAGCCCTGTCCCCAGAGCATGCTCTGCCTGTTGCCAAACCACATGGGGAGGTTTGATCAGCTTCCTTCTGAGAGTGCATGATTATATGTGGTGGGGATTTTTGCTCTCTGCCTCAGAGCCTGTTTCTGGTTTGTTAACCATGTGGTAAAGAAACAGATTTCGGATTGGCTGTTGAGCTGGAGCTGACAGTGCCAAAAATAGAAAAAGAAAAAAGACTACCAAGGTGGCAACTTTGCCTTTCTTTCCTCTTGTGAGGGGGACAAGCTGCTGTGGGTCTTAAAGCAAGGGGGAGACCTTAGGCTCTCTCACTTGTAGTTGGCATGAAGTCTGAGGACATCTCTCATTGCTGAGAAAGGCAGCACTGGCACCATTGGCCTACTCCAAGTCTATTTGGAGTCACAATACATGTCCCTGATTCTGTTTGTGTTGCGCCTATTCTTTCATGCCCTAGGTGAAGGAGTATTGGAGATGGAATGGACTATGTCCTGACCTTGTGAGCTTTGAAAGGTTTGAGCCAATAGAAATCCAGGAACTTGGTTCTATGCCAGAGTTTTCAGACTAAGCCCAGTCCACTACAGTCCCAGCTAGCAACAATCCAGCCTAGCCATGGATTGATCCTGGAAGCCAAGATGCCAGGTCCCATAAGCATGAAATGGACTCTGATAATTAGTCAAGCTACATTCAGAAAAGAACCTGGTAGAGGTGAATGCTTTGTTGCAACTACTTTAAGTTTGAACCTATTGTCCCCACGATTTGAGGTAGTTATAGGAGTGAGTGGGCTCCTTGATATTAGAGGTAGATGTTCGTACTTTTATTCTTGCTGTATCTTTTTGGTAATTGTAAAAACTAATTGATGTTAAATCTTTGTGTCAATCAATCATGTCAGGGAGATATTAACCATAATTGGTGATTGATATTGGAATGAACACACTGGAATGGGGCCTCAAAATGATTCTTTTAGAGAAGAACCATAACTTCTCAGGAGTTCCTCTAAAATAACAATAGTTAACATTTACATAGAGCTTCCTATATGCCAGGCACTGTGCTAAGCACTTTACAATTATTACTTCATTTCATCCTCATAACAACCTTAGGAGGTAGGTGCTATTTTTATTTCCAACTTTCAACTTACAAATGAGGAAACTGAGGCAAACAGAGGTTAACTGACTTGCCCAGGGTCATAGGACTAATGAAGGTCTGAGGCTAGATTTGAAATCAGGTCTTCTAAGTGCATAGGTGTCTCTGGAATCCTGAGGGGAGATGTATAGCCTTGCTCTGGGGAACCCACCTGACTCATCCGTAGAAGTGGGAACTGGGATAAGGACTTTCATAGCTTACAAGAGCTACAAGAAATAATAAGAAAAGCATCTATTTTAAAATGCAATGTTAGGTATTTTTATTTTATTCTTGAGGAACTAGACAACCACAGAAGTCTTTGAATAGGATTGTAGATTTATGACAAGAAAAGACCTTAGGGAGTCATCTAATCTGATCCCTTCTTTTTTTAAAAATTGATTTATTTACTTACTTTTAGTTTATAGGATTCAGTTCCACAGTCCCTTGAGTTTCAAATTTTCTGCCCTCCCTCTTCCCCACCTTCCCCCCACCAAGGCGGCATACAATCAAATATAAGATCAGCAAATACTTTCCCATTGGACATTAGTCTGGTTGTATAGAAAGGTTGTAACCAATGGAGTGAACAATGGGAAAAAAGAAGGAAAATCAAACATGGAAAAGAATGCTAGCATGTAGATTGCTTCAATCTCCATTTAAATTCTGTTCTTTCTAGATCTTTCTCTGAATGTAGACATCTCCTTCTATCCTGAGACTTGTAGAGTTGTCTTATAACTGTGCGTTGCTCAGAAGAGTCCAGTTTTTCAAAGCTGGTCGTCACACATAAGATGTATCCGTGATTGTGTACAAATTTTTCCTGGTTCTGCTCTTCTTATTTAGCATCAGTTTGTATAAGCCTCTCCAGGTGAATATGAAGACCATCTCCTCTCCATTTCTTATAGCACAATAGTATTCCATTACATTCATATGCCACAATTTGTTTAGTCATTTCCCAACTGATGGGCATCCCTTAATTTCCAGTTTTTTGTCACTACAAAGAGAGCTGCAATAAATATTTTTGTACATTTGGGTCTTCCTCCCACTTCTATGATCTCTTTGGGATACAACCCCAGAAATGGTATTACTGAGTCCAAGGGTATGCAATTATTTATAGCCCTTTGGGCACAATTCCAGATTGCTCTCCAGAATAGTTGTATCAGTTCACAGCTCTACCAACAACGCATTATTGTTCCAATTTTTCCACATCCTCTCCAGCATTTGTCATTTTCCTGTTTTGTCATCTTAGCCAATCTGGCTGGAGAGATGAGGTACCTCAAAGTTGTTTTGATTTGTATTTCTCAAATCAATAGTGATTTAGAGCATTTTTTCATATGCTTATAGATATCTTTAATTTCTGCCTCTGAAAATTGCTTGTTCACATCCTTTGATCATTTCTGTTCCTTCTTTTTAAGGATGACATGATCAGATCTTTATTGTAGGACAATTTAATTTGGCACCTATGTGGAGGATGAGTTTAATAGAGGAGAGACTGGAAATGGAGAAAACAGTTAGGAACTGTTGCCATAGTCTCAGGCAGAGTGGATGAGTACCTGAATAAGGGTGGTAAACCTATATATGATTCCTGAGAAGAGGGTGGATGTAGGGTGTTGTGGAGAAAACAGTTCATGGGACTTTGCATCTTCTAACAAAGGCGAGTGAAGAGTTGAGTGTGAATCCGAGAATGCAAAACTGAATGATTGGAAGGACCCTGATACACTGAACCAAAACAATGGATTTTCCTGAAGCTGTCCTTGTCTTAGTTGTCATTATCATCATCATCATCATCACTATTGTTACCCATCCCCACACATAGTCTCACATAAATTGACTATTTTCATATCAAATAAGACAGCTCAGCTCAAGTGCTACCTTCCTAAAGCAATCCTATCCTGGGCCTCGACTTGCTACTGCCTCTTCTGAAGAGATTATTTTGTATGTATTTTGTATTTCATTTTAAAAATATACATTGTTTTGCTTCTAATCAGAAAGCAAGCTCTTTGAATGGAGGAGCTGTTTAATTTTTGTTATTGTATTCCCCAAGATTAACACATTGGTACAAAACACGCACTTAATGTTTGTTTAATGAATAGCATTTTAATTTTTGGTATTAATATTCTAAGCAAATTGTTATTAAAAAGCAACAGCAATAATATACTTCATTATATACTTTGAAATTTTGAAAGACGAAGATAAATATTTGGGGATGTGGGACTCTTGCAGGAAAACTGAATATGGAGGCAGTGTCTAAATTGCACTTTGATATTTCAGTCCCGCAGCAAATCACACCAAAAGAATTTCAAAGCGCTTTCCGGATACTAGAGACCAGACGCCCAAATAACAGAGCAAGGCTCCACCCAAGCAAGCCAAACCCCTCCCTGCGTGAGATCACGCCCACGCTCCCCCCAACCCCCTTCCTCGGCTCACCCTTACAGAACTCCTGCCCCTCCCTCTCTCGCACTCATTTCCTCTGACTCGGGGCCCCTCTTCCAGTGTACCCAGGCAGAAGAGCTCATAGAGGGCCGCTCTAGGCTCCCTGGAGGACCGTGCATCTCTATTGCCCCAGCGACGGCCTTGCGCTTCTCCGGCGCCTCGGGGTGACGTGATCACTTAGCGCGTTGGGGGCTCCGAGGGTTGGTGGTAACGGTCCCCAGCATGGCGCTTTCGGAGGTGCTCAGGCCCGTGTCCAGGTGAGTGGCCGAGCCACGTGCCCCAACAGCTGAGAGGCGACTGAGGAAGGGCGAGCGTGGTCGCCCGGCCTGGACACTTTACTGCCTTCGGACTGCTCTTAGGGACCAGTACCACTGTATTCCCCAGACCTTTCCCCTCCACTCCCTTCCTGGCTCCAGCCTCGCTCTGCGTTATTTTCTTCGCCACCCCTTCCTCTTTTCCCTCTTTCTCCTCCTCCGCCTTCCTCTCCCTCCTCTGCATCTCCTTCTCCTCTCTCCTTCCCTCTCTCCTCCTTCTCCCTTCCTATTCCTCATTCTCTTACTCCCCTCTCTTCTTCTCCTTCAGTCTCTCCATCCCTAGCCCTCTCCAAGAACCTTAATTTTCAGCGTTTTAATCACCGTTCTGCCTTGGCACCCAAACCTTCCCTTCAGTTCCTTCCTACCAGATAGTTGCGCATAATTTCAGAGCCAAGTGAAGACAAAGTAGAGGGCAAGTCAAGGAAAACCCAAAAGGAATACTTATGTAAATTCCTGAATTTAACAAATATTAACTACCTACTGTTTGAAACACCCTGCCAGATGGGGATGGGGTGGGGATGGAGTACAAAGTAAAATAGACATTGCCCCAGCAGTTCTTAAATCCCTGCCTTTTGGAAGAAACTTTGGTAACTGGTTGAAGCTAATATGTACTTCATTTGTTATTGGAGACCCACTCAAATATTTATAGCTATTCATCAGACATTAACTACCTAGGATGTATATTACTCCCTGGAGATGCAAAGATGCAAAACAGTTCCAGTTCTTTAGAGATTTAGAATCGAATGGAGGGGGGAGGGGATAAGATGTTTACACAAATAAATACACTATTTGGTAGAATGTGATAAAGGGGATCAGGTTGTGGAAGTCTATTCAGGCATTCTTTGTCTAGAGTTTATGTTTTATCCTCTCTCTTTACAGTGGGGAAGTCATTTAAGGTCTTTGAACTGGGGAACCATATTCTTATACTTTTGTATTAAGAAAAAATGGAAACTATGAAGGATGAATTGGAAGGAGAAGAGACTAGAAGCAGGGAGGCCAATTAAGAGACTATTAAATATTCCAGATTAATCAGGTTTTGAACTAGAGGGATGGCAGTAAGAATGTAGAGGAAAGAGTAAACATAATGGTATGTGTAGTACTGGACAAGTGGTTAAGGAGTTGGGAAAATTAGATTTTTGTGTGTGGATGATTGAGAAATGGCATTACCTTTAGTAGAAATAAGAAATGTAGGAGGATGGGCAGTTGGCAGGGAAAATGATAGTTTGGGGCTTGTTCTGTTTCAGGGCTTGTTGTAACATCCAGGTGGAGATTTTCACTAGGGAGTTCAAAATGCAGGATTAGAACTCAGCAGGTAGGTGAGGTCCGGAGATAAGGGTTTGGGAGCCCTCTGTTTAGAAGTAACAATTAAAGCCATGGGAATATATGAAATTAGCAAAGGAGAATGGTAGATGAGGGGGTTATCTAGACATCATTTTCAAACCCTTTAGACTGTAGAACTAGTTTGACAAGATGATTGCATCATTCATTAAAATGAAATTCATCTTGCTTGTTCTAGCAAGATCATAGATTTTGGATATAGACCTTCAAGAGACTTAGGGGTTTATCTAGACTGATTGCCTCACTTTATGAGAAACTTGAGGCCCGGAAAGGCCACTTGACTTTCCCAGAACCATACAAGTAAATGGCAGAGCTGGGACCTGAACCAAGATAATCAGATTTGAAATCCAACTTTTTCTTCACTGTGTCACAGTGAACTACAATTACTGTAGACTTACTTTCAGGTGAATAGTGTGAAATTTGATGGAGCTTTGTAAATAGCAAAACGGTTTTGAAATATGGAAGAAATGGGAAGAATCATAATACTGTTTTATTTAAAATTTTATTTTTTCATAAAATTTTTCATTTTTCATTTTAAATTTTTAATGAAAAAATTTTGAGTTCTTCAGAGGAAGGGATTTTTGTAAAGATGTCTTCCACCTCTAGTAGACTGAGATGAATATCTCAATTGTATTTATCCTTAGTCTTTTCTGGAAAATTTTATCAATTGCAGCTGTGCATGCCCATTTGACATGAGCAGCATTAGTCAGCCAGACTTTGGGAGGCTAATTGAATCACAGGTGAGATTCTTATCTTGGTGGGTTGGAGAGGTGGTGTTTTTTTGGTTAGAAGGCCAATTTGGAGGGTTACAATGATATTTTTTTTTTTATCATTCTAAGTTGAGTTATCCCTTCGTTTGAACTAACAGAGTTATTGAATCATGAAAGTGAAATACTTGTTCTAATGATCTCTTGCCTCAAACAGTTTTTAAAATTGTGAGAACATAACCACACAAGCAACAAAATATAAATACTGACGATGAATCTGTTTAGAGGTAGTTAGTGACTTGGAGAAGGATTAATTGTCATATAGCCTCAGATCCTTTGATGTCAATCCAGGTCTCTAGAAAGAAATTCCATGATATGGTGGAATATGAGAGGCAGAATGGTAGAGACCTGGTGTCGGGTTCAGGAAAACCTGGCTTCTTTAAATCCTGCTTCTGACGTATACTGATTGTGTGATCCTGTGCAAGTCGCTTAACCTCTTAGTACACTAGGAAACCCTTAAGACTCTTAAGTTGCATTGGTAGAGAGAGTTTCCTCATCTAAGAAGTAATGAAATTACAAGCCTAGTTCCTATCCCTAAGACATCTAACTAGAATGAATCTGGAGCCACAAATATCTTCCCTTTGATTGGGTCTTGAAGGAGTGGGTGCTTTATATATTTAATCCTGAGCAGTAACTTGAAGTAACAAGGTCAAGGTTACATATTCAGATATAGGCTTATCCTTAGAAACTGGGTTAGCTGGGTTTTGCAAAAGAAAAAAAAAGTATGCACAAATGTATTTTTCATCATGCATGTTTATATAGAATGCAGAGTTTATTGAAAACATGGCTAGTAACCTTTTTTTTTTTTTTAATTTAAAGTGAAGCACTAAATCAGGTCATAAGATAAAGGTTTGTTCCCACCCCTCCCTCAGGACAGAACAGATTTGTTTCCCCAACTAAAATGTAACCTTGAGGACAGGAGCTATGTTTTATATTTTATTATCTGTATAATGTTGAACATATAGTAGCTATGTGGTTGTTTGTTTGTTTTTTTACAGAAAAAAAAATGCAGTGGTAATTTATTTAAAAGGAGTTCTAGTTGCCAGACAAGTCCTAGAATGACCTTTAAACACTATCCAGGTAGTTTGCCATCACCTCTAAGGGTTGTTGGTAGGTGAGCAATCCTCACTTGATCTTTCCAGCTTACTCAGTTGGACATCCCCTATCTTATCCCTCCTGTTACTAACGTCCTTCAGTAGGCCCTCTTCCTATGCTTCCTTTTTTTTTTTCCTACTTTCTTTTTAGCTTTCTACAGTTTGGCTTCTGCCTTTTATCATTCAACTGAAACCTCTCTAAAATTACCAGTGATCTCTTAAGTGCCATATCCAGTGGCCTTTTCCCATACTCAACCTTCTTGACCTCTCCATACTCTTTGGTACTGTTAATCATTGTGTTCTCAAGGTTTCTGTGACACTTTATCCTTATCCTCCTACCTGTCCGACTCCTTCACAATCTCCTTTGCTAGGGCATCCTGATCACATCTGGTCATCTTGGATGTCTCCCAAGGCTGTCATGGGCCCTCTTCTCCCGCTATACCATTTCGCTTGGTGATTACATCGTCTCCCATGGATTCAATTATGATCTCTAGACTGAAGATTCTTAGATCTACTTATTCAGCTCTGACCTTTTTCCTGACTTCCAGACTCACATCTCCAGCTACTTATTGGATGTTGAACTGGATGTCCCATAGACGTCTTAAACTCAATATGTCTAGAAATGAACTCATTATCATTTCCTCCAAACTGTCCCCTTTTCCTGAATTTCCTATTCCTGTGGAAGGCATAACGCTTGTCTGTCATCCAGGCTGAAGAACCAGGTGTCAAACTTGACTCCTCACTCTTTCTGTCTTCCCATATTTAATCAGTTGTCAGGTCCTATTTCTGCCTTTGTAACATCTGTTATATACATCTCTCTTTTGGCATCCTGGTATGGGCCCTCATCACATCATGCCTGGACTATTACAGTAGCCTTTTGTTTGGTCTCCCTTCCTCAAGTCTCTACTCATCCTTTGCTTAATAGTTGACTTGATCTCCTTAAAGTTCAGGTTTGACCATATCACCCTCCTGTTTAATAAATTCAAATGACTCTGCATCACATCCAGGATCAAATATGAAATGCTCTTTTTGGCATTCAGAGCCTTCATATCCTGGACCCTTCTTACCTTTCCAGTCTTCTTAAACATTAGCCCTCTCCATGTATTCTGTGATTCAGTGACACTGGCTTGTTGTTGTTTTCTCACATAAGACACTCCATCTCTGTAAATTTTTCTTGGCTGTTTCCAATGCCTGGAATTTTCTCCTTACTTGTCTTTCTTCAGACTTCCTTCCTTAGCTAAAATCTTATCTTTTACCAGAAACCTTTCCAGATTCCCCTTAATTCTAGTGCCTTCCCTCTATTGATTCTATCTAATTTACCTTGTATATCTCTTGTTTGTAAATAGTTGTTTGCATTTTTTTTCATTCATTAGATTGTGAGCTCTTATATCCTCTGGGTTTAGCACAATGCCTAGCACTTAGCAGATGCTTAATAACTGAATTAGTGCTACTGCTTCAGTAGATTAATGCATGATTAAGTGAGGAAACACCTCAATCTTCCTTATAATAATTTGTCTTTTTGACTAAAATGAAAATATAATAGTTGAGCAATAAAGTGCGGGGCAATTCAGTTTATTTTCTATTTACCAAGAAATATAAACATAATGAACAAACATTAGGAAACAATTTCCAGGTTCAAATGTTACTTTGGACTGAGCATGAGAAGTGAAGGAAGGAGGGATTTATTCCACCTCTGGAGAGATTCAGGGAAGGGTTTTGGCACCTTTCTGTTGCTTCAAGACCAGTTATTTGTTCTGTCCTCAAATGACTCCAAATCCACTAAGTCTTATTGGCATAAACTCTTTCCCAGTCTTATTTTTCCAAACTTTTTTTTTTTTTTTTTTTTACCATGTATACACTGCTGCTCTTAGGCTCTAAGCTTGACCAGCCTTAGTATGTTCAGTAGGGGTTTAAGGTTCCTGAACTGCTTTTTAAATGGGAGTTACATACTTTCTGTTAACCGTAGATTTTCAAATAAATATTCTGGACTATTAGCCCCATGGGCCATCAAAATGCCCAATAAATTTAATATTTTAGCAAATAATAATGGAGTAAGTCAAGTCAGTAAATATGATAAAATATTTAGGGACTATAGAATGAAGAAGTGGTTGAGGAAACATGAAAATTACTCGCAAAAACTCTTGCAGTTATTCTTAGATTATGTGTCTTTAGCAGTATATGCCCACAAACCCTGCTATGTACGTTCTGTTATAAAAGACTGAACAATTGTGGCAGTGGGCTCAAATAATAAAGTTCTTTGTCAAGTTATTGTGTCTTGATTTTTGGTTTGGAAAATATAGTCACTATTTTCCGGAAATAGCACTGTCCACTGTAGTATTCCTACTTCCTCACTTAGATCTTTCCTTCACCCTCCCCCCCCATCATAATACAAATAAACTTTTCTAGACTCTTATTTCTACACAGTTTGAAACAAAACATAGGTTTACATGGTTAAACAACTTTCTTCAAAAAAGTTATATTGTGGATACTTAATACACTGGTGGGATAGCTAGTGGATAGAGTGCTGGGCCTGGAGTCAGGAAGACTCATCTTCCTGAGTTCTAATCTAACCTCAGAAACTAGTTGTATAATCCTGGGCAAGATACTTAATCATGTTTGCCTCAGTTTCCTCATCTGTAAAATGACCTGGAGTAGGAAATGGCAAACTACTCTAGGATCTCTGCCAAGAAAAACTCCAAATTGGGTCACAGAGAGTCAGACACGACCAAAATGATTGAATAATAATATCCCAGCATGTTGGTGTAATGTGGTATGTCATATGACATATGCTGTAGCTCAGAATTCAGTATTACTAGAGTCTTGCTTGACCCTTATTCAAGGAGATTTAGTTGCTAGAACTGCTGGAAGATTTGGGAGCCATCAGCTTAGTGAATAATTGAAGTCATGAGAATGAATCTGATTAGCAAAGGAGAATGAGTCATTGGGCAAATCACTGAAATTCTCAGAGCCTCAATTTCTTCATCTGTAAAATGGGGTTAATAATATTTTTGCTTCCTGCCTCACAGTGTTACGAGCAAAACACTTTGTGAGCCTCAGAGGGATATACAATTGTGAGTTGTAATTATTTTAACCTTCGGCCCAAAATGCTTTGAACTCACAAGGGAAGGAGGGAGGAAACATTGATTTAGCACCTACTATGTGCCAGGCACTGTGCCAAGTGTTTTACAGCTATCCCATTCTGTCCTCACAAAAACCCTGTGAAATAGGTGCTATAATTGTCTCCATTTTCCAGTTAAGGAAATTGAGATAGACAAAGGGGTAAGTAGCTGGCTCAGTGTTACAGAGCTACTATAAATATCTTTGGACACATTTGACCTTAGATCTTCCTAACTCCAAGTTCAGGTCTTTATCCACTGTACCACCTAGCTGCTTCAGTTTCTATCATGGGTGTTTTCAATAATCATACTCTTGGACACCTTCAGACTTTTCCTTTTCCCTAAGAACATCTAAATTTAGCTTGTTTTTAGCCCTGCTTTTGGGGTATGGGTTCTTCACTCTTCTTCTGCCAAACACTCCTTCTTCTGCAAGTCTATCAAGGCATTTAAACTTCAAGCAATTTTTTTTTTTTTACAAGACATATAGAGAATGGTTATAGGCAGCATTCTTTCCATACTGAACTTGCAGGTGCCTTCCTTGAATCTCAATAGTCCTTGAAAAAGGAACACTAATAGGTGGTGTCCTAGAAACTTCAGTCTTGATTTGACTTTTGCTGCTCTCACTGTCTTAGGTACTTCTCAATGTGTCTTTGAGGCTGTGCTGTGCCTTTGCTTGTGACTGCCATCTTCCACACTCAGCTTCCTTCTTCCTTGTGGTTCTTTCAGCAATCTTTGCTGGTTGCTTTTTTAATACCACCTGAATCCACAGAATCACTGAAGGAGCATTTGTTCTCCTTGCTTTCTCTGCCCTTTTCGGTGTTGAAGGGGTGGGGGGAGGGCAATAAAAAAAGCTCAGGTACTTCCTTCATGATTGTATAGGGTGGTAGTGTGGCATAATGGATAGAGTGCCAGACTTGGAGTCAGGAATACCTGGGTCCATATCTTAGCTCTGACATTTATTAATTAGGTAGCCCTGGCCAAGTCACCTAACCTCTCTGAACCTCAGTTCAATTATTAGTAAAATAGAGATGCTAATACCTGTACGATTTTGTGGTATTGTGAAACTCAAATGAGGTAATGTTTATGAAGCACTTACAAACTTATGCCCTTTATACATGCTGGCTGTTATATCACTTAGGATAGATTTTTACTTAAAATTTTGGGACTAAATTAATTTAGAAATATAGTACATAAGATTCCCTAGTTAGGTATTAGTGGTCTCTTTGGAGTTAGTGAGTCTGTCATTAAAGTCACATTGAAAAACTCAAGATCCTTCTGGGAGACAGAGATAGGAGTAGGGACTAGACCTGTGATTCCATTGGTATAAAGAATTCCCAAGTGAGGAAACTCCCTCTACTAATGAAGGTCACTACCATCTCTGCAACTTACAGACTTGGAGAGCCACCTAAAGCAGTGAAATGTTAAATGACTTGCCCAGGGGTATATAGTCACTATGTATGTCAGGCAAGAATTGAACCCTAGTTCCCCTGGCAGTTAGGACTTCCTATCCACAATACTGTTAATCATTCTGGATAAGGAAAAATTCTTGTCTAGTTTTTGAATTTTCAGATCCTAGTACTTAACATTTTCCAAATGTTAGGTTAATTTTTGCATCCTGTGATAAAATGAACTCAAAAGTTACCCAACAGGAAGAAATTGAGATAAGTTTTTTTCTCTCACTGGAACAAAATAAGTTGTAAATGGTATAAGATCAGATTATGAAAGGTCATATAAATTTAGTCACAAAGAAATTTGAAATGGCAACAACAATAGAAACACAGCTTTTGGAATATACAGTGCTTTTGCCTCAATTAGCAGATTTAAATTTTGAAGTCTTGAGTAAGAAATAAACAATTTTGCAACTTCATTCAATCTGGCCTCTCATTTTAGAGCCTTCTCTTTACCTGCCCCTTCTGGTAAAATGTCCACTATAACCTTTCTTATCAAAAAAAGATAAGGAAAGAGGATTCCCAGGTAATCAGGATCTCTCCCCTTTCATTCTTGTAACTGTTCTCTACTGACCACTCTTGCAATTTTCTTAATGATTCTCGTACCTGGACTCATGGTCTCCCTCTTTTCCCTTATTCCCTACTGTTATTTGTAGAACTTTAGAATTCATGTTGATAGCTCTAGATCAAACATAATAAATCTTCATTTCCTGCAGGGATGGCTCCAAATCCTTTTCTCCCCTTTAATGTACTGCTACACCCTCATACCATGGCAAATGACCTAACATCATATTTCACTGAGAAGAAGAATACCGTACTACACGAAATCAGTCAACTCTGTGCATTCTGAAAAACTTGTAAGCACTGTCACCTGCTTTCATGCTGGTCACAGGAACAGGATGGTCTCTCAGGTTAAATAGATTTTGGTGGGGTGTCCACTTTCCTCACCTTCCTCCCTTAGCTACTTTTCTAGAGACATATTTAGGCCTTCTCAATCCTGAATAAACTTCACTCCCTTAATTTGTTTGGTTCTCTGTTCCCTCATATGTAAAATATGGAGTTTGAACTAAAGGGCTTTTAAAACCCCATCCAGCTCTAGATCTATGATCTCATGCTCTTTTTT
>CM053588.1:223521331-223538555 GCA_028646515.1 Pseudochirops corinnae
TTACATTCATATACCATAGCTTGTTCAGCCATTCCCCAATTGATGGGCATCCCCTATATTTCCAGTTTTTTGCAACCACAAAGAGAGCTGCAATAAATATTTTTGTACATATGGGACCTTTTGCCACTTCTGTAATCTCTTTGGGATATAATGAAGGGAACACATCTAAGCATGACATTTGGGAAAATGTTCTATCAAAAACAAATTCAGAAAAGAGTACAGTCTGATCTGAGTTGGATTAGTAACACAAAATAAAAACAAATCAGAAGACTGCCCCAAAATTGGCACTGATAAAATCAGAGCAAGTCAGGTTGTGGTGGCAAAGCCTAGGTCACACCTTGATTTTTATGAAGTTTTAAAATAGAGGAAGCACTTTGAAATGTAGGAAATGAAATCACATTATGGTAAGCAATTATTGCTAGGCCCAGGGCACTGATGCATTCCACCAAGGGACCCACGTACATGGTCTATGCTGAATGCAATCCTATGGGATCCTGGCCTTTCTGGGCAATGGGGTTAGGTTCCCTTTCTTATATTTTTTTGCTCCCTGGAGTCCCACCATGGCATCATAAGGACACATTTTTTAGAGATTAGGTTTTGGCTCATATCTATGTTTTCCCAAAGGTGAGAATAGAAAGGTACCAGGGTACAATGTAAATCATGTATGGGTGCAGTAGTTAGTTGCTGGTCTAGACAAAAGAAATGTGAATAGACACAAAATATTCATAATGCCCATTGACAGACCAACTTAAACGGGCTTCATAACAATTTATAACTGTATTATACTCACTCAGGAGGCTGATATTCAAACTTATGAGAACATAAGGCAGTTTTCAAGACTGTTTATTAGATATTTTATATTCATATTTCACCTCATCTCTGTACTATTCAAATGACTCCTGGTCCACGTAATCTAGTAAAACAGATCAGATTTGGTAAAATTCTCTTGTAAGTGGTCGTCATCTCCAAGAGGGCTGGAGCAGTTGCTAGGCTCCTCCCTTTGCTGACATTCAGTTCAAACCTGATGGGACTCTTGACTTCTTGAACTTACAAGATCACCTCCAATACTGGACATGCTAGCCTCAAGATATATTTGTCTAATATCAGGAAAAATAAACACAAAAAAGCCATCCAAACCCAGGATTAGGCTTGCTTAAATGAGACATATGCTTCAGTTGACATTAGCTCATGGACTCATTACGGTCAGGGTGGGGAATGGGGCAAACTTCCACTCCCCCGACTCCTTGAAGAAAGTAGCTCAAAATTGTCTTGACAGGATCCAAAACTAAAAGGGAAGAGGGACCTGAAGGTGGGGACAATCTTTTATTCATGGTTACCAAAACTCCCGCACAGTTGGCTAGAAATAGATAGAGCAGTTCTGTCTGAGTTTGTAGGGCTGGGCCCATAAGTCAACTCAATGTCCTCCCATCCTCCTTCCAGTAAAGCAGAAAAACTTAGATAAAATCAATAACCCCAAGAAGTTTGCATCCATCTTATTCATATATACCACCCTTTCCACCTTAGCCTGACACCCTTTTGAAGATCAATTTTTACCCCCACAAATGCCAGTTCTTTCTTTTGTAGATTCACTGACATTTTAAATGAAGGAAATATATAAAAATTTCAGTAAAACTGAACATCCTGAAATCATTTGCACGTATCCCCACAGTTTACACTAACCATGTAGTTGTAATATTGGCTTAGCCTCTTGTTATTATGCAATGGTTTTCAAGTTTCTCTTGAGATGGAGTTCAGAGCATCTATACATTCACTGACTATTTAATGATTAAGCTATATTGCTCGAAGTGGAGTAAAAGCCAAGCTATCACTTTTTTATGAGTCATATTCCATAAAAGCTTTGCAAATTACCAAAGTATATGGGACATTCATGACCTTTCCCCCTAGTCCCTCTCCTTTACAAGCAAGTTGTTTATTGAGTTATCTCAGTTCTCCTCCATCAGAGGGCATAAATAAAGAGAAATCATTCATTTCTTCAGTATTGGGGGTTTTATGGATCTAAGCTCATCAGCTCAATATAGAAAAATCTTTTTTAAAAAATTTATTTAAGAAAAATCTTACATAAGGGAAAAGTACTTCAGTTAGTCAGACAAATGCCTGAGATATTTAAACACTCTCACTTGGTCCTAGTTCCATCAAACCATGTGTGTGGTCAATTACTAGTACTTAATTACTAGTACTTAATCTGAAAAGTCCTGTCTATAATTGGCATTGAAACTCCCACAAGTGTGTCATGTGATATCCATCCTTCCTATAGCTTCTACCATCTCTCTCTCTCTTTTTTTTTTTTAAAGAAAAACCTCATATAACCTGATATAAATTACAGAAACGAAACAGTAAGATGAACATTGGACAATTTTTATATTGAAATGACCATGCCTGTTACAGTAATTCCATCCCATGGATAGAGTTTCTTCCCTCAAGTTGTTGAGGGAAATGTTCATTTGTCATGAGGTTAAAACAGTTGACTTTAATTCTTATCTATCTTTTTGCTTTATTCATCTACAAAATGGGAATGATAATGTCTTTAGCACTAACCTCACAGGGATGTTGTGAGCATCAAATGAGATTCCATATATAAAGCACTTTGAAAATCTTAAAAAGCTATAGAAATATTAACTAATATTATTTATAATTATCCATCCCCATGTCATCTGTGATCTCTTACTGCTGAGATAATCTTGCCATTGCATTGTTCTCCTCGTAATTTTAATTAACTGAATATTAAAATATGGTAACTTTTATTACTTAAGTTCTTTCAATGCTGTTTCTTTTTACTTAAGTCTGATAAATCAGATATATCTCATTAGATTGTGATGTATGGACAGATAACTGTTATCGATTAAGCTACACAGACCTGGATAGCCAAATCAGATGTCTATATTTAGAACTAATTTCCCCATATTACCATCTTATAAAAATAAATATTTTAAAATAGTATTTGTAATTTTCACTGCCATTAAGTCAGGCTTATTCTCATTATACACTCTTAAGAGCTCAGGGTTGAAAGTTATCTTTCAAAGTTATTTGATCTCATCTTCTGCCTTTTTTCAACAGGGAAAATCTAACCCTTCCAAGATAGATGGTTGACTCTTTTAAATAATTCTTATGGAAGAGTGTATCGATGTATCCCACTTCCAAGAGAATCCTAGGATAACAAAGAAAGAGGGGCAGCCAGCATCAGCATGGTTGAAAATAGGTTTTATTGAGGGGAGCTTACTCACAAGACCCATTCTGGGTGGCAGCAGAACAATGGCAGATCTCCATGCCACACTTAGGACAGGCCAGATATTATATAGAAACAGAACAAAGAAGGCCTCATGCCAAGAGATGGCTCATGGTCAAATGGGTGGGTACATGTAAGATTTCCCATGGGAATTTACAATAACAGTGATGCCATAGGTCATTTTCTCAGGCTTTTGTTCCCACCACATAAAGGGGTTCAATAACTTTTCTTAAAAGACTGTGTAAATCATTCTTACATTTAAGAAGTTTTTCCTTCTCCAGTTCAGCTTGGCATTCAAAGCCCTTCATAACCTAGCCTCTTCCAATCTGTCCAGTCCTCTCATATGTACTCTTTAGTCCAGTGACACTGGCCTCCATAGGAATACTTGGTGTCCCTAATGCCTCATGGTTTCTCTAAACTCCCTCAAGACGAGGCTCAAATACCACCTTCGGAGTCCTCCTCCCAGCCCCACTGGTGCCTTCCCTCAGAGATCACCTCCAATTTGCCTCTTCTCTATTTCGTTTGCAGCACGGTTGTTTACATGGTGTTTTCCCCACTAGAATGTGCACTCCTGGAAAGCAAGGACTGCCTTTTCTCTCTTGGTTTTCCCAATGCTTAGCAGAGACCTAGTAAGTGCCTGACAAATACTTGTTGACTTGACTTTGAAAGTGGGAACCTCCATGATATCTGGAAGCTTCCTTTCCAAACCGTGATGCTATAAGAGGGAAAGCACTTTTTTCAGAAATGGCTGCTGTGAATATTTGATTTTTTAAAGAAGTCCTTTTCTGTTTCAATTAAATACTTTAGCAGAGTCTATATTTTTGGTTAACCAAGGTTTCTATTAGTCTGGTAGTTAATAAATATTGAGAACTATGCTTTCTAGACTTTATAGGTCCACTCCACTGTTTTGACCCGAGTTGGGAGGTTAAATCATACTTCTCAGAAAATACCCCCACAAACCATATCTAAATACCTGAGGGGTTAGTGCTGGCTAGTTCACAGGTGACATATATAAGGTATGAATGACAGTAATATTTGCATGCTCTACTTCACAGAATGGGGGAGAGTAAAGTACTTTGTAAATCTGAAAGTGCTATATAAATGTCAGTTTTATTTTTACTATGTACAATGTACTATGTTAGATGTTTTCAGAAACACCAAGAAATATAATACATAATCCTTGCCATCAATATGCTTACTTGCTAATTTAAGAGACAGGGCATACAGAGGTAGGAGAAAAAAATAAAGAACAAGAATTAAACAAGAACATAAGATGATAATACAGAAAATATCACAAAGTAGCATGTGATTAAGGGCCAGATAAGTAGTTAAGATAGTAAAGGGAGGAGATAACTGAACAAGAGTGAGACTTAAAGAGGTGGACCTTGAAAGATGAATATAATTTGGATAGGAAAAGGGAAGCAAGGGATGGATATTTCAGGAAAAGGAATTAGTAGGGACAAAGGTATGAAAGGAAAAGAAGTGTTCAGGGGACAATGAATGGATTCTTCTTCAGGCAGTAGAGAGTTCACATGGAAGATAAGGCTAGAAATGGAAGCTGAGGCTTGATGATGGAGTATGCTAAGTAATAGGCTAGAAAGTTTCAGTTTTATCCTATAACCCATGGAGAGCCATTGAAGGATTTTGATAAGGGCAGTGACATAATAAAAATGGATTGGTAGATTAATCTCAAGAACAGCTCTAGTTAAAAGGGAAGAGGAAGGAGAGCTATGGAAAGAGATAGAGCTAATAATAGGGGAACCAGAAGAGAACAGTACGAAAGCTAAGGGAAAGAGTTCTATGAAGTGTCTTGTCAGTAATGTTAAATGCTGAAGAGAGATCAGAGGGGCATGAGGATGTAGAAAAAAACAGACATTCTATAAATTCAGAATTTTATTTGTCCTCACAAAGTCATTTTATAAAATTATTAGTACATATGTTTTTTTAATATGATCCTGGTATATTTGTAACTAATGACCCAAGTACCTTATTTTAGAAAGGTTTACAGATAAGATTTTTAAGATATATTAACCAACTACATAGAATTAATAACAAGTAGGAAAAGGGAAGGCAGAAGAAGTTACTGGTGGTGGGGAAGAACTAAGAGCACTTATACCCCAACTGATTCTGATGTCATAATCCTCATCACAACAAAGAACTATTTAAAAGGGACAGTAAGCACCTGAAAGAAAAGTGAAAAAGGACAGAATGCCCCTGATTAGGGTCAGTGATTAGAAAATCACAAACCTGGTTGCTAGGTGGCACAGTGAATAGAGTACTACCCTTAGTAGTACTCTAGGAGGACCTTAGTTCAAATCTAGCCTCAGATACTTAACATTTACTAGCTGTGTGACCGTGGGCAAGTCACTTACCCCCACTTGCCCTTCCAAAAAGCAAAAAAAAAAAAAATCATAAACTTGCATGTTATTTTGTGAACTTCCTTTATATACTGGATTTGGTGTCAGAATATCATGGTTGGTTGCATATTGGATTTATAGTATGTGTCAGTTACAAGAGTTTCAGTTAATTCATTTATCTTATTAGTCATTGATGAGCAGTGGAATTTTAAAATAATAAATGCCTTTTTCATTAATAAATGGTCACTGTTCTAAATTATAAAACTTATGATGAAATATTTACAGATCAAATATAGTACTTTTTCTCAGCAATCTGAAGAATATAATCACAAGAAAAGGCTATCGAGACGCAAAATGTCAAATGATAAGCTATTTAGTCAGTTTATTTTAGGAAACCAGAGACAGCTTCAAGGACTTAGCATGCTTCCTAACGAAAGCAGAAATCTAAATACTGTTTCAGTATGATTGTGGAAACAAAAATTTGACTACAAATTTTGTTACTTTTTGGTAGTGCTTTTGATCTTTATTCTCACTAGTTTGACTCTCTAACTATATACAGGTGATATCAAATTACTCCTCCCATGAGTAATCAGTCATTTCCTTATTGGTTTTTAAATATCAATACAGGTGTACTTCATTTTATTGTGCTTTGCAAATACTGCATTTTTTACAAATTGAAGATTTGTGGCAACCCTGTATCAATCAAGTCTATTGGCACCATTTTTGCAACAATATATGTTCATGTCATGTCTCTTTGTCATATTTTGGTAATTATCACAATATTTCTAACTTTTTTGTGATTATTAAATCTATTACAGCTATCTCTGATGTTACTATTGTAATTGTTTTGGAAAACCATGTTCATATAAGACAGTGAAATGAATTGATAAATATTGTATGTTCTGACTGCTCCACAGACTGGCTATTCCCATCTCTCCCCCTCTTCTCAGGTTTTCCTATACTCAGAGACACAACAATATTGAAATTTGGTCAATTAATCACCCTACAATGGTCTGTAAGTGTTTAGGGGAATGGAAGAGTCTATCCATGTGGCAAACTCGATTGTTTTATTTTAAGAAATTGCCACAGCCATCTCCAACCTTCAGTACCCAGCACTCTAATAAGTCAGCAATTATCAACATCGAGAACGGATCCTACACCAGACAACAGATTACAACTCACTGAAGGTTCACATGATGGCTACTTTTTTTTTTTCAATAAAGCATTTTAAATTAAGGTATGTACATTTTTAAAGACATAACACTATTGCACACTCAATAGACTATAGCATAGTATAAATATAACGTGTAAATATGTACTGGGGCCCTAAAAAAATTCATGTGACTGCTTTATTGCAATATTTGTTTTGTTGCAATGGTCTGGAACCAAACCTGTAATATCTCCAAAGTATGCCTGTACCAAGTTTTTGTGTGTGATGTTATTCGATGCTCTCCATATCCAGAACCTTAGGACTCTTTACCGAGTTAACTATTCATGATATATAGGTGTAAAACTTCTGATAAGTCTTTAAGCTTTAGATCTTTTTTTCATTTCTAAATCCTGAATCATATTTTCCAATATATTTTTCACTGTCTCCCCCTGTGCCAACCTTTGTATTGAGGTCATCAATGTATATGCTGACTTGGTTTGAAGCATTCTTCTATGAAGAATTTGATTAAAATGCTTCAAGTCAAGATGGCATCACTTTATCTTCATAAAGGTGGTCTTTTTTGCTTGTGTTCATCATATGCACTACAAGGTGCAATGACCAAGGATCCAGTGTGATATTTCCTTTTACCCCTGGGGTATGAAGAAATCAATTCTACCAGCTTCTTTATTGCTTCTCAAACTTTTTGTGTCTTCTGGCTTCATTTATATCAAGAATGTAGGTTCCTCCAGTAACATATTACCTTACTGGTCTTTGCATAACTGTCTCCTACTTAGAATACCAACAGTGAAACTATTATTGAGAGATGGTTTAAAGATGGTGGTAACCTCTGTTCCCTTCTTCTCTATTCTGCTACCACCATTACAGAAATAGGAGGGTCTCCATGCTATTTTGTAATTTTTTTCCCTTGGGTTTCCATTAACAAATAATTCAATACCTTCGTGCAAGCCTGCTGCTTAGACACTCTATTCTTAGCTGGTCTTGTCTTGGATGGCAGGCATGGTCAGTCACCAGGGCAGTCATCAGTGTCTTTTAAGTTTGGTAGAGGTTGTACCCTGCTGGCATAGGCTTCAAGGATCCAGGGTTACTTTCACTCTCTGATGAGGATTCAAAGTAGAACCTATACTTGACTTTAAAGTTCTATTAATTAAACAACAGAATTTTTTTTTAAATCAGTGATTTAAAAAGAAAAGAAAAGGTGCAAATTAGACTAGACAATAGTTTATGTGAAAAATGGGACTTTTGGTGAACTAACTCAACATGAATTAATATTGTGATGTGGGTAGTCAAAAAAAACATCTAACATCATTCGAGGGGTAGTAACAGAAGCATTATGTACTGGGTGAAGGAGATAGTTGTCCTATTGTACTCTGAATTGAAATTATTATGCTCTGTCCACAAACTAATGTGCCTCATATTTCCAACTTGTGGCTTTTGGCAGAGCTATATAATTTTGAAAAACTAACGATGGTCCTCAGCAGAAAGTGCTGCCACCTACTGACTTCTCTCAGAAGCTCAGAGAACTTAGTGAAAGTGGTCAGTCTGATTTTACTCCTATTCAAAATTAATAATGAATCTTTTGGATGTTGGGTCTAATCTCTGAAAATAATAGTTGCATTGATTTTAAGTAGTGTAGTCATCACTTAACCCAGAGAATCTGAATTGTGATCTCTTGCCATTATTATCACCTCAGCTTTATTAACTTCTTCAGTGACATTGTTACCATCTCTGCTTAATTCTCAATTGTACTTAAGACTCAAAAGAATCTGGGGGAAGTCTGGGGTCTTAGCTTGCTCTCGTGGTGATATCTTTGGGCAGAAAAGGAAATCAGGAGCACACTGAGCTGATGAGATTAAAATAGAGTGTTATACTGAACTGGCCAGTATGTCATCATTGTGCGTTTTCTGAACTAGTAAGCCCTATGTGTGTGACCTTGTTAGCCAGAAGACACGTGATGCTGACTGGTCTCAACACTATGAATATTACCACCACAACAATACAAGGAGAGAATACCCAAGACTAAGACATCTTAGGGACCTTGCCACCACCACTGAACCTCCCTCAGCCTCTCTTGCTCTTTAACTGTACTCACTCCATCTTTTCATACCTATACTGTACTGATTCTACATGCCTATTCAGCCACATACAACATCTCTATTACTGCATTGTGGACAAGGCTGGTCTTTTTTTTAAACCACCAATCAATCAATAAACATTTATTAAGTGCCTACTTTGGGTAGCTATGTGGCACAGTGGATACCAGGGTACCAGATCTGGAGGTAAGAAGACTTACCTTCCTGAGTTCAAATCTGATCTCAGATACTTACTAGCTGTGTTACCCTGGGCAAGTCACTGAACCCTCTCTGCCTTGGTTTCCTCATCTGTAAAATGAACTAGAGAAGGAAATGGCATGCCACTCCAGTATCTTAGCCAAGAAAATCCCAAAAGAAGTCAAAGAGTGGACATGTCTGAAAAATGACTCCACAACAAAGTCTCTATGTACCAGCAAGTGAACTACTTCCTGATATCTACAGCCAAGCCTTCCTTCCCTCAGGTACCCTTGAAGCCAAGAGTTATAGAAGGAATGTTCCATCTAGTGTTGTGAATGGCACTATTTCTGTCTTCCAGATGCAGTGTTCTAGTCTTCCTAATTCAGAGTTAGCTGTGGAAAAAGTCTTCTAATCAAAACACTTAATTCACTCCCAAGGAAAATATTTTGTTTGGTTTTTGGATGAGTGAATATCAAGGAGAGGTTAAAAGCTATGTTGCCTTATTCTGAGAGGCAATGCTATTTATTTCAAAACTTAAGTTTAGAGAAGGACATTGAATACAGTGACAGGATGATAGCTCTAATTTGTTTCTCTCTCAGCAATTCTGAGCTAATATCATAGCTAGTATCCTCACCCTGTCCTTAGTTTGAGATTATTTCCAATCACAGGGTGTGCTGGAGCCAGCTTGAACTGGCTTGTGAGAGACAGTTGTTAAATTTTCAATATAAAATTTACACCTTGGAAATGGGCTAGCCCTACAAATTCTACCTTGATTTATTGTTGTTGGTTGTGATGGTGAAAATGTTAATAATGCAGTTTAAATTTAAAAGTGTGCCCTGGGGACATCTTTTCAGAGAGCTGGTGGTTAAATATTTATCAGCATGCTCTCTCTATATTTTATTTGTACAATAGTTGTTTGCATAACATTTTCCCCATTAGAATGGGAGCTCCTTGAAAGCAGGGACTGTTTTTGTCTTCCCGACTCCAGGCCTGGTGGTCTATCCACTGTGCCACCCAACTGCCTAGAAAAAAATAGAAAATGTATGTAGTTGGATCATTTCTATGATCTTCCCACCACTTTCCCTCATACAGTATGGTAGGACCTTCTTTTACTCCACCATGGCCTTTGTCTGCCCTCCCCACAAATAAATCAGGATCAAAATAAGCTCTTTCTGATCCCTCTCCCCTCTTCATTCAACATTCTGTATCATTCTCATCCACCAACGTTCTCTGCAACTGGGACGGTGTGGCTTTCTCTAACCTCGTTCCCCAAATTCATGAATTCATTCAACATGCTTCGTTGTTGACTAAGGATCTCCTACCTCCTAGTTTGGGGAAATCATTTCAATTCTCATCTGTAGAAGGAAAGTATTGAACTTGATTACCTCTAAGTTTCCTTCCAGCTCTGAATTTTATGTGGAATTATGAAATTATGAAGAGATGATCTTTAAAATCCCTTCAAAAGTCAGGATTCTGTGAATTGGTTTTTAGGAGTATTTTTTTAGGGCTAGACCTAGGATTCTCAGCAGCATATTAGTTATCTCCTAAGCTTTCTGGTGAATTCTGATAAAAATATATGAAGCTGAAAAATGGTTCAATATCCAAGAAATGTTATAATAGGACCATGTGTCTAGGGCTGGAAAGGACCTTAGAAGCTATCTAGTCTAGAGCAGGAAACTGAGGCCCAGAGAAGTCAAATAACACCCCCAGGGTCACAAACAACAGAGTTCGAATTTTAATTCAAATTCTCTGATTCCAAAGTAAGCGTCCTTTCCACTGTATCAATCTGCCTCTTACCTGCTGTACCTCTGGGTTCTCACAATGGTCCAAGTAAAATCCCCCTTTAAGCTCATTGGTGGACGTATTTGGGTGTTTCATTCAAATGCTAATATGCAACTCACTTTAACTAGTCTTTTTGTTTTGTTTTGGTTTTTGGGAGGCAATGAGGTGAAGTAATTTGTCCAGGGTCACACAGCTTGAATCTGATGCTGAAGTTGAGCTCATTTGTTCCTGACTCCTGGGCCTTACTCTATCCACTGCACCGCCTAGCTTCCCCACAAGTAGTTTTGTAAACACCGTCCATGTCAGAGCTCGTTCAGAATATTCTCTCACTGTCTTCTATCGACTTACTACCTGGTAAAGCAGATGCATTTTAGTGGGCTGATGAGTTGGAATGAAAAGGACATACAAAAGGCCCAGATTGAGATATTCCCCGTATTTCTTTTCTACCACAAGGTAGAAAAGGTTCTTTTCTAACTATCCAGGGTCTAAAAATGACTTTTTTCATCTCCATAGGGCCAGTGGGGAGAGTGGCCTTCTCCCAATGGCCTGGTCTATGAAATCATGGCCTCCAAGGCAAGCTTTTGCGTCAGATAGGGCACTTTCTATTTGTTTTTTTTCCTTTCGCATGGGGCTTTTTGTAATCCCACAAGATTGGAGGAGTATAGATACAGTGATGGCAGTACATACCAGAGTTTGTTGGCAGCTGAACTACTATGCCAATGGAGACTTGACCAGTGACCTGCTTGACCCAGCCCAGCAATGGGTTAACCTGGGAGCTGAGAGGCCGTATCCTCTGGTAAGGGAGTTTATCTAGAGCAGTGGTTCTCAACCTGTGGGTCATGACCCCTTTGGGGGTCAAATGAACCTTTCACAGAGGTCACAGGGGTCGCCTAAGACCATCGGAAAACACATATTTCCGATGGTCTTAGGAACTGAGATACCTCTCCTCTATCCATCTCCAGGTGGATCTGCCCACATGCAGATATGCCCACATACAAGTATTAAAGTGTTGCAGCATTAGGAAGGTTGAGAACCACTGATCTAGGGGATCTGCTGCATTCAGAAGTAGGTTGGGTAAGGGAAACACTTTGTAGCCATGACTTTAAATTGGAGCCCACCTTCTCCAGGGACCAAGTGGTTTAGGGAAGAGGGCACCCTTAGTTCAGGAAGGACATTTTTCTCTTGTTCATTCTGTATCTTCCTAGTAAATATCCTTCTATAAAATCTTAAAACTATTTAAAATGGTAACAAGGTGCTAATTCCTGGGTCAACCAATGACATATGGGAGATACTAACTGTAATTAGTAATTGATTTTTGGGAAAACACTAGAATAATGACTTGAGCCAACAGCATTAAAGAAGAAGATCACTCTGGGGACACTCCTAGCATCCTGAAAGAAAGATGTAGCTGCCTTCTGGGAACTGAAAATATCAGTGGGAATGGGAGTGGGAGTCGGATCCCCAGCATCAATGTGGGGTATACTAGCCACAGCAATAAGATAAAAGAAAAAAATGTAAGGCATAAATTTAGCAGAAAAGCAGACAAAACTACCCCTATTTGTCAAAGCAGGATTAGGGTAGAAAAACCCAGAGAATCAGTAAAGAAACTAATTGAGACAATAGCTTTTATAAAGTAACATGATAAGCTCACAAATATAACACCCCCATATAACAATAACAATTTATGAGGGGATAGGAATGTAAGTTCCATTGACAATAAATATAAAATTCAAAAAAAGAACCCAGCCCCCCAAATTCCCCAACTGGGAGTTGAACTATCAAAGTACTCAATCAACAAACATTTATCAAGCACCTGCTATGTGCCAGGAAGTCTGTTAAGTCTTGGCGATACAAAGCAAAAGTCTAATAGATCCTGTCCTCAAAGATCTTACATTCTAAAAGAGAAAATAACCTAAAAATATATAAACAAAATGTATTCACTAATCTTGTAGTGAAGGCATTCACAACTGGTGGGACCTTAGAATGTCTCATTTAGAAAGTGGTGCTTGAGCTGAACTTTGAAGGAAACAAGGGATTCTGAGACATGGAGATGAGAAGAGAATGCATCCCAGGAGTGGAAGGCTGTCAGGGCAAAGGCATCAATTCAAGAGCTTGAGTCTCATGTGTGAGGAACAGGAAAAAGACTATTTGAGCTATAATGATAAGTGCATAGAGGGAGGTACTGTATAATATAAGGCAGGAAAGATTGGGGGAGAAGGGCAAGTTGTGAAGAACCTTAAATGACAGAGGAGTTAATTCTAGAGTCTAAGGAACCACTGGAGTTTACTGAGTAGGAGAGTGATATAGTCAGACCTGAGCTTCAGGAAAATTACTTTGATGGATGATGGATTGAAGTGGGGAGAAAATGGAGACAAGGAGACCAATTAGGAGAAAATAGTCCAAATGAGAGGTGATAAATGCATGAACTAGGCTGGTAGTTGTGGGGTGGATAGAATAGAAGAGGATATATGAGAGAGATTATGACAAGATCTAGCAACTGATCGGATATATGGGGTGAAGAAGAGGGAGGAGACTAGGATATCTCCAAGGTTGTAAACCTAGGTGACTAAAATTAGAGTGGTATTCTCAAAAGAAAAAAATGAAGTTTGGAAGAGAGGTGGGTTTGGGGCAGAGGACAGGAGAGAGTGAGCTTGATTTTAGATATGATGAATAGATAATATATAGTTCAGTGTGTTGAATGGGCATTTGATAATGGAACTGGAAATGGAACTGGTCATACAGATCTGGAAGTCATACACAAAAAGACTTTAAACCTAAGGGAACTAATGAGCTCAACATACATACACACACACACACGTATACATATACATATATATATAATATACACAAAACTATGTAATAATGTTTTATAAAACACTCTTCAAAGAAATAAAGAAACAAATTGAAGAGAGCTTAGTGCTCATGGAAAGGTCACATCAATAAAATAAAAATGATATGACCTAAATTACTTCACAGATTTAGTGCTATAAAATTTTAAATACCAAGAGGATATTTATATAACCAGACAAAATGTTAACAAGATTCATTTGGAAGAATAAAAGGTCTAGATCAGAGATCTTAAATATGGTGTCCACAGAAAGGGGGTCTGTGAACTTAGATAGGAAAAAAATTTCTATCTTTATTTTCACTAGCCTCTAGTTTCCTTTGTAATCTTACATATTTTAAGATATTATTGGGGTTTTTTTTTAAGCTTTATTTTGTCTTTTTGGAGGGAGGAAGGCAGGGCAATTAGGGTTAAGTGACTTGCCCAAGGTCACACAGCTAGTAAGTGTTAAGTGTCTGAGGTCACATTTGAACTCAGGTCCTCCTGACTCCAGAGCTGGAGTTCTATTCACTGTGCTACCTAGCTGCCCCTTAAAATATTATTCTGACAAAGGGTTCAAAAGCTTCATCAGATTGTCAAAGGGGTCCATGACACAAAAAAGATTAAGAGGCTCTTGGTACAATTTCAAGAGAAATGATGAGAAAAAAAAGAAAAGGAGGCATGAAAAGGGAATAGTATTGCTAGAACTAATTTTATAATATAGAACAATGATCATCAAAAAAACAACTACTGGGGGCGGCTAGGTGGTGCAGTGAATAGAACTCTGGCTCTGGAGTCAGGAAGACCTGAGTTCAAATCTGGCCTCAGACACTTAACACACACACACACACACACACACACACACACACACACACACGCGCGCGCGCACGCGCGTGCACACACACACAACTAGTCATGTGAACTTGGGCAAGTCACTTGACCCCAATTGCCCTACTTTCCCCCCTCTAAAAAAAAAAAAGCAAAAAAAACCCAAACAAACAAACAAACAACTACTATAAAAAAATAAAATCTACTGAAACAGACCATATAAAGAAGTATCAGAAATGACTGAATTTAATAAATGAGAAAATAAGTTATTTGAGAAAATTCTCTATTTGACAAGAACTGCTGGGAAAACGGGAAACACCGTGATTACAATGTCTAAAGATCACTTGCTGGGTATATACTCCAAAAAAATCCGAGATAGAAAGAAGCTTGCCCAAGGTCATAGAAATGGTCAGTATCTAAGGCAAGCTTTGACTTCATCTTCCTGTTCAGGGCCTGATTCTGCTATACTGAGGGTTTGTTGTTATTTTTGTGTTGGAGCGGGGCATGTGAGAGGGCATTTCTTTCATAGTTTCAAGTCCTTTTACAGTTCCCTGTCTAAAAGAATCTATTTTTATGATGTAGAGGTTACCACTTCACCTTTATACCCCCAAATAAGCAGCCTTCTTAGATGCCATTTATGAAGAAACAGTGAATTATTCTTGATTACTAGGTGCAAAGACTGGTTTAAATAGGAACAAACCAAATAGCTCTCTTTCTCTAGGGGCAGGGGGTGGGCGGGCTCCTCAACATCTAGTTTCCTGGTGTCCTGGTGATTGTTTCCCCTCAAGTGGGACTCTCACCTCTCCCCACCAGATGAAGTCATCTGTCACACAACTTATTACTGAAACAGTTTGTAGTTCATGATCCATGTGCAAAAGCCACAACTCTCTAACTAGATTCAGATGAATAGACAGAGATAACCTGACCCTTAAAAGTTGAGGTATATATAACAAAAAGTCCTCCCTAAAAGTTACTTGAGGACCCTATAAATCACTTTATAGAAAGCCACCTTGAAAAAGTAAATGCAAACTTGGGCTAACACAGCTACTTGGCAGTTTATCATTGGTGGGATTATAGATTGGGGTTGGGGGAGCGATATGACAACACAGAGTAAAAGTTACAAAACTGACATTTGACCCAGTAGTCCTAAAGCTGAGGAAAAATTCTAAGGATGTTACTTTAAAAAAAAAAAGACCCATCTGTACAAAACTATTTGTAGAAATTTTAATTTATTGTAGAAAACTAAAACATCAAAGCAACTTGCAAATCCGATTATTGGGGTCTGGCTTAAAATATTGTATAATAGCGATGTAATTAAACACCATTGAGCAATAAAAATGACAAATATGTAGAGCTCAGGAATATGGAAAGAATAATTTACATACTGGTTATACTTATATTTTTTAAAAAGCCAACAAATGGCAACAAACTTCATAAGAACTCAGAAAACTTTTCAAAAGGAAACAAATATAGTGCTTATTGCATGTATTATTTTAAAGATAAAAATGTAACTAGTTCATATGTTATGGTTTTATTTGTGGGTTTTACTCCATATTCCATTTGGTTATTTGTATTATTTAAGAGCAATATTAACTTTATGATTAAAATTTTTTTTAATGTGAGCTTTCTTCAGAGAGGTAGCATTTACTTAGGTGATTAATATCTTCCAAATGTTCCGAAGTTCAAGGTTAGTCATTTCTCTATGTATTAGAAAAACTTGCCTGGCAACTTAAGAATCAGAGTCCTACTGTGAGAATTATTACTTGTCACTTTATCAATGCATAAAAATGCTGGATGCATTGCTTACATGTCTTTCAGGTGACCTTGAAAGCTTAAAAGCTGATTTCTAGTTTTAGTTTCCTTGTGAAAAATCCTTTGGACAAAAGTAGGAATATGGATCATTTTCCCCCAGAGTTCTCTGACTAGCTAAATTCTTCCTCTGATCCTCCAGATCACATCGTGTTCCCTTGTGTTTCCAGGACAGTGTGCAGAGTTGATTCCCTATGGTTTCTCTGTAGTGTACTAGAAGAAACAATCTCACTTTAATGGCATTTACAAGGAAACTGAGCCTGAAGCCTGGTTTTCATTTTCAGCCTGAGGTCAATCAGAATAGTCAGCAAGGCCAATAAAGAATTTCATATGCAGATGGACAACTTGTTCTTGAAGGAAAAGAAATAGACTGTAGAAACTTGCCTCCTAGCCAAACTGAGTTTTCATATTAACAGAGCTTTCTTTATTGTCGACTTTTACCTTGCTCTAAGTTACTTCAACCTAGTCAAGCAGCCTCTCCTCAATTCTCATCATTCACAACTTCTCTATTACCCCTGACACCATAAATTATTTTATTCTTTTATCCTGTCTTCTGAATTCAACTTTGATGACATTTTATGCTCTTAGTCTTAGTTGTGTGTGTGTGTGTGTGTGTCCTGAAATGACATGACTTGTCGAGTCTTAACAAAGTGACCACAGAGTCTGAATTAAAAGTTTTAAGGAGCTTTAATTTACCAGCTGGGGCTACTCCATGCCAATTAAAGGGGGAGCAGCCCAGAACTCAGGGTTGAGGAACTTTTTATACATTTAATTAGGTTTACGTATCTAACTAACACAATTTGTTACTAAGCAGGTTGTCATATAGATACAAACAAGTGGTTGCTAAGGAAAGCGGAGGGGGTGAGCGGAGGGGGTCTGCAAGGTAAGTGGAGGGGCACAGGGCATGACGACTGAGCAAGGAAAAGATAGATTACCCTAGGC
>CM053588.1:223539055-223558192 GCA_028646515.1 Pseudochirops corinnae
GTCTTCTGGTATTTAAATGAATGCACTATCTATATTTCTTATGTAGAGAGCCTGTTCCATTTTGTGATTAATAACTATATCAGCATATTTATAGTTACTGTAGGCATTGTGAATACTGCATTGCTGATACAGTAGGCAGACTGGAAAAGACCACTCGTATAAGGTGAGATTTGAACAGAGGCTTGAAGGAAGCCAGGAGGTAAAAGTGAGGAGGGAGAGCATTCCAGGCTTTGGTGAAAGCCAGTGAAAGGTAAGGAGTTGAGATACAAAAAGAGAGTGGTGGCTAGTTTACATAAATCCATCCATCCTTCATGTATGTTGTAGTTTAACCTCCTGTGAACTGGCTTGGTAACCTTATTCATTTGTTAATTCAACAAATATTTAATGTGCAAAGCTCTATTCTTGGTGTTATGAAACATTCAAAGAATTCCTATAAATAACATTGTTTCATTGGCAAAATAAGTTCCAAACATTTGACTTTATAAATTTAACTTTTTGAGCATAACCTATTTTTTAAAATAATATTTTATTTTTTCCCCAATTACAATTTTTAACCTTTTTTTTTGTTTTGAGTTCTCAATTCTCTTCCACCATCCTCCCCCTTTCCCCAGAGCTGGTAAGCACTCTGATATAGGTTACACATGACACAGCCTATTTATATGTTAGAGGCAGACTCTGCATGTATGGACACATACTGGTACTAGTTAGGAATATAGGCACATATATTGGTTAGGAATATAGTGCCCTCTACTGATTTCATTTAATATTAGCATGTACTGTTAAGTTTTGTAGCTTTTAGTTTATTGTCATAAATTAATTTATAAAAACAACAGTAGTCTAACAAGTTCTAGAAGTATTTGATGACAATATACCAATATTTCAAAGTATATGAATTTCTACATGTAAAAGCCTTCTAAGCCAAAATTTTATCTTTACTATTTTCCAAAACAGAAAGGTTTTTTTCCTTTTGTAAAATGATGCAGAAACAAAATAAAACAAAACAAAAAATCCCCCTGTAACTTTTTTACAACTGTATTCCGGCAGAATTCTGTTTGATTGAAGAAGCATCATTCAGTGCATTGAAAACCAGCAGTAGTTGCTGGGGATACAGAGATAAAAGTGAAACACAGTTGCTGCTCTCAAGGAACTAATTTTAACCAAATTGTGTGTGTATGTGGGGGGGGGGGGAGGTGGTTATTTTTTTTAAGAACAATATTATTCTCTTACTATTTTGCCTTGCAGAGTTTTTGGCAAGAAAGCCATAAGGTATAAGCCCTAAGCCTAATTAGTGGTCTAGTTTTATAGAAATAAATTACAGAATTTTGAGAGAAATAGCTGTAAATGCTGAAAGAGCAGGCTTTTTTTTTTAAGCTTCAAGCTTTCTCCAATTTGATTTCAGCCTTTTTTTTTTTAAAGGAGGCATTGGAAATGCCTTATTATCTATACCAAGAATTGAATAGGTACAGATTTCAACCTAATAGATAATATTTTTATAATTGACATTTGTATAGGGCATTTATTATATAGGCATTATATTATATAGGACATAGATATGTTAACAAAGCTTTTACATGTTATATTTTTTATTTTTCGCAGCAATTCAGAATATAGCTCAGGTACCATAGCTATTACTATCCCTCTGTTACTGTTGTGGAAATTGAAGGTCAGCAAGGTTAAGGGACATGCTTCTGGCTTTGTACTACAAAGCGTAAGAAGTAGGATTCAGATTTGGATCTCTTAACAACTCCAAACCTAGTTCTCTTTCCAGCTTTTGCACCATATACAGTATGCTGCCTCTGAGAGCTGCAGTAGATTGCAAAAGGTATCACGAGTTCCTGAAGAGGGAGTTGTTTTTCTCTTCTCCCAAGTGTGGAAATTATATGCTAAGTTAAAGACAGAAGGAAAACATCATGAATAATTATATGATAATTAAAAAAATATTTTTATAGGCTGTAAATATACTTCTGGCGGCATATGGGTATTCAGGGAGGACTAACACTTTTGGTGTGAGGATTTGCTGAGCTCTTTTTAGGCCTGCTCTTCCGTCTTTGGTGTATATATACTTGCACTCAACTCTCTCCTGTAGCTCCAAGAAGCTGTGACATGCACAGCAGCCACACCCCAGTAAACTGTCTTGGCTGGTAGGCTAGGCTAAATGAGGTTGAGGGTAACCAATGGGCCGCACCCCTGTCTGTGAATGTGAAGACTTTCTCTGTTGGAATCAGCAGATGAGAACAATTTGTTCCAATAGCCATGAAGGTGGCTGAAGCAGGTGCTGTGGAGTGCCAGGAGCTTGGTCAGACATCAAAGATGCCAAGGCCATCCACTGCATCCCAGGTCATCACTAGTTGTCCTGACTTTTGTCATTCCACTGGACTTCAGTGACTCTGAAAGAGAGTGAGGCTGATGACTTTGTCTCACTTAAGTCCAATTCGTGTGTGAGTCTAGACATGACCCTCTGATGTCATTGATCCTCTTCAAGAATGAAGGACAAATAACAACAAATACACTTATAGCCAAAAAAGATGCATAGATATCAGTAGCTCTTGCAGTGAGTTTCAGCACAGCTCAACGTGCCTACCATTGGAAGAACACTCTTCATGCACTTGTATTTTAGGTGTATGGTTTACTTGTCTTAGCATTATTGATCTGGGGCTGAAATGGTCTTCTTAGCCATCTAGTCCAACCCCCCCATTTTACATATGAGGAAGCTGAGACTCTGGGAGGTTTTGATTTCCCCATGATCACACTAGTAGTGAGCTTCAGAGGTGATTTTGAACCCAGGTCTTCTGACTCAGGAGCCTGTGTTCTTTGCACTGTTCTGCATTGTACAAATAGTAAAGCTGTTAATCATTTTCCCATACTCTCCTCAGGTCCAGGATTAGGTTCATGAACATAAATGATTTTTCAACAAATATTTTTTTGAGGATAATTTATTGCAAGGTTTAGTTTGAGAGCTGGATTCACTTATAGAACACAAAGTTTTATTCTCTGTTGGAGATGAGAAAAAGGGATTTGTAAGATAAAGTAACCACCAATTAAAAACTAATGAACAGTATTTATTATTATTAATATTTTGTGTTTCAGGTTCAGTTCTTTCAAGAGGACACAGATTATACTACAACATTTAGTAAGTACTGACTTGCGAAACCTCATTTATTATAATATATATGTGCTGTTTTTAGGATTGGGCTGTCTTATACAGGGACACTAGATGAATGCACCTGGGTAGATCAGACACCTTAAACTCAATATGTCTCAAGCAAAACCAGTAACACTGGCTTCTTCCTCACACAAGACACTTCATCTCCTGACTCTGCAGTTTCTCTGGTTATCTCCCATGCCTGGAACTTTTTTTTTTACTCATCTCTGCCTCCTGGCATCCTTCAGGTATTTACCAAAATTCCATCTTCTGCTAAAAGTTTTCTTTAGTCCCCCTTAATGCTAATGCCTTCCCTCTGAGATTATCTGCAGTAATATATATATATATATATATATTTATCACTGTATATATCTTGTTTGTATGTAACTGTTTGCTTAGTGTCTCCCTTGTTAGAATGTGATCTGCTTGAGAGTAGGAACTGATTTTACCTTTCTTTCTACCTCCACTGCTTATCACCGTGCCTGGCACATCCTAGGCACCTACTAAATGTTTGATGACTTGACTAAGCATCTTGGGCCAATCAAGTATGAGGTCAACTTCCTTCCTTTAGGAAAAGAACTAAACTAATTTATATGGTGGTTGGGGATGGAGGTGAGGGAAGAAGTGAGTTACCCAGGCCTGTCACAATATCTTAACTATTTTTAGGCTGCCTTTCCCTCCCCTGTCCTCCCCTAGTGTGTGTGGTGTCATCCATAGGATATGAACTGGATTAAACAGAGAACTGGGGAGGTAGCTAGAAATAACAAATTCAGGGGAGAAGGAAGGGGTAGATATAAAAAGGAGATAAAGTTAAACTAGAAGAATGAATGGATAAGTTAGGAATCAAAGCCATTGGGAAACCAGAAACATATGTCTTGGTCAATCTATTATTTATTTTTTTAAATATTAATTTAAAAATGTTTTGAATTCCAAATTCTTACTCTTAGGGCCGCCCCCCATTGAAAAGGCAGGCAATATATCAATTATACTTGTGAAATCATGGAAGACTTATTTCCATGTTACTTATGTTCCCCGCCAAAAGCAAGAAAAATAAGGAAAGTGAAAAAAATTATGCTTCAGTTTGTACTCACAGTTCATGAGTTCTCTTTCTAGAGGTGGATGTCATTTTTCATCATGAGTTCTTTGGAATTGTCCTGTATAAAGATTATAGTAGCTAAGTCTTTCATAGCTGATCATTATACTGTTATTGTGTTACTGTGTTACTGTGTACAATCTTGGTTCTTCTCCTTCACTTTGCATTAGTTCATATAGGTCTTCCCAGGTTTTTCTAAAATCCTCCTTTTCTTTTCTTATATAGCACAATAGTATTCCATCACAATTCATATACCACAACTTATTTAACCTTTCCCCAGCTGATTGGCATCCTCTCAACTTCCAATTATTTGCCACCACAAAAAGAGCTACCATAAATTGTAATTCCCTTTACCTTTTTTTAATGATCTCTTTGGGATACAGACCTCGTAGTAACATTGCTGGGTCAAAGATTATGCATCAATTTATAGCCCTTTGGGCATAGATCCAAATTGCTTTTCACAAAGATATAGAAAATCACTAGAGTATGTCTTGATTGGAAAATCCAAGAAAAAAATCACATTTTTTCCTGCCCAGACTTCAAGAGGGAGAAATGTTTGTAGACTGGGGGTGGTCTTTACTAGGAATCGTCACAAGGAACATTCTAGCTCAGAGTCTGAATGAGGACCGCCCTGAATCAGTGTAGCAGAGTGAGGAAAGATCCCAGATTCATCACAGAGGGGCTCGACATATTAGGGAGAAAGAACAGGTGTCAATTTCCAGCTCTATGGCTTACTGGTCAGTAACCATCAGTGCTGGGTCACAGATCCAATGTGGACTGAGGAAAAGACTTGTGCCTAGGAGTAGTGATTTAGGGTTGGGAGTGATCAGGCCCTAGGCTCTGAACTCAGTGAGTAGCAAGTATAGAAACAAGCAGTACCTGTGTATCTTTGAGCCTGGGAGTGGATCTGGGTCTCGGATCTAGTTCATTCTGAAGCCTGTAGCAGAATAGCCAAGGCAGGAAGCCCAGTGTAATGCCATGCACCAGCAGCTTTCCAGAAGAATGCTACTGTGAACAACCTTTAAGGTTCTGATTACGCTGTATAGTGAATGCTCTTTATTCCATAACAAATCAAAGCAAAACATTCACAGAAGGGGCGGCTAGGTGGCACAGTGGATAGAGCCGTGGCCCTGAAGTCAGGAGGACCTGAATTCAAATCCTGCCTCAGATGCTTGACACACTAGCCATGTGACCTTGGGCAAGTCATTTAACTCTAATTGCCCTGCCTTCCTCCCTCCAAAAAGCAAAAACCCCAAAACATTCACAGAAAACCAAGGTACAGCATTTACAATATTACAACTTAACACAGAAAAATCACAACATAGTATTCACAACAGCTTATCATTAAAATGGCCACATAGTTTCCACCATAGTGGCCACAAAATTTTGAACAAAGAACAGTCATTTAGTAGCTCAATCATTCAGTCATCCCTCAGGAAGCTTGACTCTTTACTCAGTCATTCAGTCATCTCAAAGTGCAATATAGAGTCTTCCACTCAGGGGGCACATTGAGTTAACTCAATCAGTCACTTATTCAGCAATCAATTACTAAGTATCATTAATCACTAAGTACAATCTTTAGAAAATACACAGACCCTCCACCCCTAGGTCACTAGTAAATTTACAGTTCCTCAGTCAGTTTACAGTAGCCAAGTAAAGTCTTCTTTCAGCTTGACTCGGGGTGGTCTCTCAGATTCCCTGGATCCCATTTCATGGTCCTGGCTCCTACCTGAATCCAGAAAACAGTCTCCTGGATTCAGACGCAGACAGTTCCCAGGTTCTTGTCCAGTTCTCCAGTTTGTTCCTGCTCCACACTGAAGTTCACAAGGTCCAGTCCATCTCAAATCCTTTACAATTTCTGTTCCCAGGAATTCAAGGTTCAACCAAGCCACAAACAGACAAAGTCTTAGCATCCCTGTCATGCTTCCTCAGTCTTCTGCAGTTTGTTCAGAAACTCAGAATCACCTTGTCCAGCCTGGGGAGGGGAAGGGGGGGTTCCTGGCCTCCTGTTCAGCCTCCTCGGACTTGCTCCAAGGTCTGACTCAGTTCTCAGCTCTCAATTCTCTTCTGTAGCTGCTCTGCCTCCAGATGTTGGTTCCAAGAAATTCTGACCCTTCTTCTCTGGGGCTTTTCCTTGTATACACACAGCATTAGCTTCCTGTTTCAGCTAACCCCTTCCTGTTATATCAGTAACAGGAGAGAGGAGTTCATACCTTCTGTTTCCCCAACAGAGGCTTGATCAATTACTAAGTGCTAAGTAACTGCTTACTTGCCAATACAAAAAGAGGTCTTCAAATTCAATTACCATTACACTCAGACTAGAGGGGAGTCCATAGTTCTGCCACTTCATTCTGAACCTGTAGAATTTTCTGTCTAGCTGGTGGTGGCTGAGTCTAGCAGCTGTCCACTGGAGCTCCAGTCAGGGGCAAGCCCACAACTATGTTGCTCAGATCCAACCAATCCTGCTTCAAGAACTTGCATAACTCAGACCAAGAGGGTAGTGCTTAGATTTCATCATGTATCAGACCACTTTGTGCATACTGAAAGCTTTCAGATCTCTTACTTGGACTGTCTCTGAGATCCTGGGATATCATTGCTCAATACCCCAAGAAAACAGTAGCATTATAAAAGAGGCTTACAAAATAGGACCAAATGGTGCCCAACCATTCTTTATAGAATTATGCATCATCTAGCTCTAACACAAAGTCGAAAATCAGGAAGTAAGATGGGAAGAATGAGCAAAAAAAAGGAATCCTATCATAAGAAAGTTATGGTGACAGAGACTAAAATCTGTCTTAATTTTCTGTATCTCCTTAAATTATTAAATAAATAAGAAAGACATACTGATCCTTTTTAATTACCACTAGTTATATTTCCCTGAGTTCTTTTTTGGGGAGGAGGTAGATTGAGATGGGAGGTTTCTGGACTTGGGATTTAATCATTGTGTGGAACCACCAGTGTGAAAACTTCTACTCATGATGACGGGCAACTCCTCTGTAATTTATAGACTGGGAGTTGGCTTAGGACTGTGGTGTCAAACTCGATTAGAAACGGGACCACTAAATTATACATAAGAGTCCCACCAAGTCGCTTATTGTCTTAGAAAACTAAATGTTAGCATTATCTCTGTTTTAATTTATTTTCATTTGTTTTGTTAAATATTACCCAATTACATTTTAATCTGGTTCAGGCCATACCTTGAGAGTGCTGCCAGAATGTGGACCAGCCTGTGCTTGGAACCTCTGAGCTAGTGTGCTGAAATTTACAGCTAGTATTTATTATAGGTAGGACTTGATCTTACATCGTCTCTCTAAGGCATACCTTTTCTCCATTATGACATGTTAACTTTCTTCTGAGGTTTAACACACTTTTAAATGATAGAAAGCAGAGTTTTACTTTTGGATTTCTCAGCTCCTTTCCTTTTGTTTTTCATCTATGTTAAATTCCTTTTTATTAAGAAAAATATATGTATTTTAGGGAAGTTTGTTTATTTTAACCCTTTTATGTTTATCACGATACACATTTTTATCCCAAGCTTGAGGTCTTTAACGTTAGAAAAGATTTTGTTCTTTATTCTTATAACCATGTACATCACTTAACTGTAAATTATAACCTGCTTACAGTATATTATTATTTTTGTCATTCACTTATATTTAGTAACTTTGACTTTCCTCCTTGTCTGCTTATAAGAATCTCTTTGATAATGGTGGCTTTTTATGTTTTTGGATAACTTCTTACAGATCTTGAAATACATTTTAATGTTTTCAAGAAATATGATTTGAACTCATTCATAGAGTTTATAATTTTAGGGCTCAGTCTTTTTTTAATGCATTTTTTTTTTTACATCTGTATTTTTTTCCCACTTTAATGTTTCCCCCATTTTTTTGAAAAGTTCACTGTTATTCTAATTATTTTAAAAAATAATTATTTTCCAATTTGAGAATTTTTTTGTCTTTATAATTCTGTAGCTTAATATATATATTTTTGTCATTCATAGTGAGGGCCCCAGAGGGCTTCTGAGGAGAAAATGAGGCTGGTGACTATGTGCAGCCCTCCTCATTTAAATCCAATTCACTTACAAGTCATGACATCACCTTCCCAATGTTATGGTCTTCTTCGAGAATGAAGGACAAACAACAACAACCCTCTACGACTAAAAACTGTAGATATCTATTGGTAAAGGGAGCTTCTTCAATAGGAGTTCCTTACACCAGTGATGTCAAATTCAAATAAAAACAGAGGTCACTAAATTGTAAAGAAGGATCCTTGCAGGCTGCATATTGACTTAGAAGTCACATTAACAATATCTAACATTATCAGCACCTAACACAGGGCCTGATGCTTAATGGGTAATTAATAAATGTTTATTGATTGATTGCTCTATATTCTGTTGTATTTTTGTTAATGTTGTTAAATGTTTCCCAGTTACATGTTAATTTGGTTCAGGCTGTGCTTGGGAATATAGCAGGCCACAGTGCAGCATGCAGGCCAAATATTTGACATTGCCTTACAGCAATGAAACAGTAGAAATAAAATGTGGTGGGAACCATAAGCATAGCTTTTTAAACCATGCTCATTAATACTGTTCTGTATATTACAATGTAATACTCTTTCACTGCCTATCACAGATCTAGCTCCTCTCATGTAAAAAAAAGCAAAGCAAGATTCTAAATAATTTCAAAAACTCAACATTCAAAACACAAGCAGTGAAGGAACAATTAGGAAATAATGAAACACAAGAACTGAAATCAGTTGGTAGAAACTACAAATTGCAGAATAAAAGAAATTAAGCAAAGACCAATAGTTAAAAATAAAACTAAAGAACAAGACAAGGGATAAACAACTAGAAAAGCAACTAATAGATATTTAGAACAAAATTGCCAAGTTTAGAAGAAAAGACAATAGGTACAAACATTTGATGAATTAGGTTCCCAGAAGATAATGAAAAATGCAAGTTAGACAATATATTTAAGTACCTAACTAGAAAAAAAAAACATTTTTCCCTATCATTGACAAGACTGTGAATAGAAATATACAACATATAAGAAAGAAAACGCCCTAACCATGAATGACAAAAAATATATATATATATATAAAGTTACAGAATTATGAAGACAAAAATCCTCAAAGTGGAAAATAATTATATTTTAAAATAATTAGAATAACAATGAACTTTTCAAAAAATGGGGAAAACATTAAAGTGGGATAAAAATACAGATGTAGAAAAAAGATGTATTAAAAAAGACTGAGCCAGTCATCCTGTTCTATATTGTTCACTTAGGATAAGAAGGAGAATAGTTGAATGGTGGGAGGCCAGGGGAGGGAAACAAAACTTTCTATTAGATTTCTCTGCTAAAGGTTTGGTACCTAACACAAATGCTCTGAATCACTTATAATAAGAGAAATGCCCAACAAATAACCCTTAGGATCCACCTCATACCTTGCAAATTGACAAAGATGTCAGAATATTAGAATAGTCAATATTGGAGTGGTTGTGGGAAGACAAGAACACTAATATTTTATTGGCAGAACTATGAATCAGTACAATCATTTTTGGAAAGCAATTTAGAATCATGCAAATAAAGTGATTAAATTGCTTATTAATACTGTACTATTAAGCACAATCTATTACTCAATGCTTTTTTGAATGTATTATAATTTTGATTAGGGACTGATTTTGGAATTCTTAATATGTGAAATCATGAATCTATATCATGTACAGAATATTCACTTAAAAGCATAAAATAAAGTTAATATGGCAGTACTCTGCCTATTCTGCTTATCTGTATCCCTTTTCAAATATCCTGCTGCACTCTTTTGCACATTTTAAAATATTTCACCGTTACTCTTTTCTTTTTGGGGCAATCACTAATACTACCTTCCATTCCCCTTACAATTTTCTCTGCAAAGTGCATTTTAAAAACTCTTTTCAAAAAAAAAAAACAAACCCAACCCTTTTCAACATTTAAAGTATCCAACCACATTTTAAAGAAATTATTAGTTAAGTTTTTAGTTTTATATTATTTTGACCTTTTTTCTTGGTTTTTTGGTGTGTGGCTTTGCTGTTCTCTCTGTAGTTTTCATTAGCATTCCAGTATTGAATTTTAAAAGCTTATTTCAATCATATGCTATAATTCTTTTCCATGTAATATTGGTAACCCTTGCAGTTAGAAGAAGGAATGTGTTGAGTGTGTTAAAATGTGCCACGAATCCTGCAGTTGAGCACAGCAAAGTTCAGAACTTACAGTTCACACATTGTAATCCTAACAGGTGCTGGTGTATTCAGTGTCATACTCTTGCTGAGCAGTGAAAAATGACAATGAAATGATAAGACTTTAAGGCAATAGAGAGTTGTATAAATACTTCAGTGTTTGTCTGAATCCATGTAGCAAATACTATCCTAATTGCATGCAATAGTATAAATCAATAGGTTCATTCTTTTGAAATTTAAAAGATACTGTACCATATTTAGCTTGCTTTAGAAAAATAATTTATTTGTAGAATGTAAGTATTCAGAAGATTTCAGGAAAAGTTTGTGAAATTTAGTGTGCCTATTTCTATTTATAACGACCAACAAAGTTGTAGGAAATAATATAATTATATTGTAATACATACCAAAACTAGAAAAAACCCCAACAACCTAACACTATTATAAATTTTTTGTCATTTGCCCATAAAGGGAATGTCTAAGCACACAGACTCAGAACCAGAGGTGTTCTTGGAAAGAAAAGGCTGTGCAGGAGTGATAACATTAAACAGACCAAAGGCTCTGAACTCATTGACTCTCTCCATGGTACAACAGATTTATTCACAGTTGAAGGTTTGTAGTTCTTTTATTTTTTAAAAAATTGTATTGATTTTTAAAAATATAAATTTATCTTTCCTCCTATAATACCTTTCTTTGTACCAAAAAAAATCAAATAGACTTTGCCTTCAAAGACTTTATGCTCTACTGGGAAAATAATAATTGTACACAGAAAAAAGAAACTTTAAAGTATTAGATGAATGTCAGTTGCTCTTCTTAGCTTCTTCTTTTGTGTTTGAATAGAAATGGGAACAAGAACCAGAAACTTCTTTGATAATAATAAAGGGAGCTGGAGAAAAGGCTTTCTGTGCTGGAGGTGATATCAGAGGTAAAAAATTTGTTCTTTACTTCAAAACATTTTTCAGTGTAATGGACAGATTTTTAAATAGTGGTGGATATAATTGTGCTTTATAATTTGAGCAATAGTAAGTTTTAATTGTATGTTTTATATTTAAGCTGAAACACTTTAAAAAATGTGCGTTTTTGATTTAAAGTCTCAACTGTCCAGTTCAGTGTGTGCACTTAGTGCTATGTAGAGATGGAGAAGAGGATTAAAGAAGAGAGAGCCATCAGAGAAGATATTTGAGGTATAATCCTTGGCATTCAGGTAGTATTGTTAATATGTTGTTTTGTCTTTTTCAGATGATGGGGAATAACTGCTAATGTGTTGCTTTTTCTCAGCAAATTAGATTGATTTGGAAACCAGTTCAGAGTTATATTGGTTATAACCTTGAAATTAATATATGTTTGTATACTTCTTTATATTGAATATATAAATTCCTCTAGTTAAAGTCTACAAAACTGGTTGATAACTCATTAAAATTTTATTAAAATGAAATTAGTAGTTGGTAATTTAAAAGTATTTGAGATATGATATTCTGTAATTATAAATATGATTTTAGAGTTTGATAAATTTATGATATAGTGAGTCAGATTCTTAAATTTTTCATGGTGCCCTTATCATCTCAGTAATTTTTTCATAGTGACCCTAGGCTAAAATAAATACACAATAGTTCATTTTACCAACTAGTTAGGTCCTAACAACTTAATATGTCCTAACAACTTAGTAGGCATTTGAAAAAATAGTACGCATAAATTGAAAGAAAAAAATAATTTTTGTTTCATTCTTAAATAACCACAATTACTTATGAATGGGATTTATGCATCTATTGGGCATTGCACAGGTTCTCAAAACTTGGGATCAAATGTGACATTGCCTTCCTCATTTCTTTTCTGTGGTGATTTTCACAAGGTACTTAAAAAAATTTATTTACTATTAGTTTAAAACATTCAGTTCCACAAGTTTTTAAGTTCCAAATTTTCTTCCCTTCTCCCCCCCTCCCCTTCCATAGTAGCATGCAATCTGTTTTTTGGGTTTTTGTTTTTTTCTTAATAGCAATAGATACAAACTCAGCTTTGCTGAGCTTGAGAAGTTACTGGCATAGCTGAAAGTACCAGTAAACAACAGTATATATTAAGTATCTGAGAATGTCATTGATGGCAATGTAGTTTGATCTAATGTTGGATCTGTGAACTACCTCAGGGTAGTAGTTCTCAAGGTGTCTGACAGATGTTGAGTATCACTGTTTCCTTTGAAAATTTAAAACAGCCTGTGCCCACCTCTGTGTGCATAGTTTGGGAACCATGGGGATAAAGATTTAATATTTGCTAATTGACATTTAATCATGTTGTTTCTTTTTTGGTTGAATAAGATAATATTTGGTATGGGTAGGTATAGTTGAGTCATAGAGAACAGAATCACATCTGAAATCATAGTACTTATACTGAAAAATGAGATATTTATGACCAGCCATATCTTTTTGATTCAACAGAATACTTATAAAATGCCATAAATTATTTTGAAATTAATAAGGTGATTCTATATATATAAGTAATTTATTTATGCCCCTGCACTTTCATTAATTCCTGTTGTTAAGGGAAATTTCAGATTTGCCTCAGAATTGATAACTGTAAGGACATTACAAAAATATGAAAAGAATAATTGTCCCTTAATTTTTATGGTCTCCAGAAAGACCTTTTTATTAATCCATTCATCTATTCGTTCATTTATTTATAGTATTTTATTTTTTCAGTTACATGTAAAGACAATTTTTAGCATTCATTTAACAAATTTCAAGTTCCAATTTATCTCCCTCCCTCCCTCACCATGCTCCCTAAGATAGTAAGCAATTTGATATAGCTTATATATGTGCAAGCATGTAAAACATATTTCCTTATTAGTCATGTTGTGAAAGAATAAACAGGCCAAAAGAGAAGGACCACAAAAATAAATAAAGTGAAAATAGTATGCTTTGACTGCATTCAGCCTCCATTAGTTCATTCTCTGGATATTGATAGTATCATATGTCCATTGGCATTGCCTTAGATTAATTATTATATCACACGGTATGCATAGTTTTATAGCCCTTTGGGCATAGTTCCAAATTGATCTCCATAATGGTCAGATCAGTTCACAACTCCACCAGCAGTGCAATTTTCCAACATTTTCTCCAGTATTTATCATTTTCCTTTCCTGTCATATTAGCTAATTTGGTAGGTATGAGTTGATACCTCGGAGTTGTTTTTAATCTGCATTTCTCTAGTTAATACTGATTTAGAGCATTTCTTCATATGACTGTAGGTAGATAGCTTTGATTTCTTTATCTGAAAACTGCCTATTCATATTCTTTGACCGTTTCTCAATGGGGGAATGATTTGTATTCTTATGAATTTGACTCAGTTTTCTATATAGTTGAAAAATGATTCCTTTGTCAGAAACATGCTGTAAAAGTTGTTTCCTAGCTTTCTGCTTTCCTTCTAATCTTGGTTGCATTGATTTTGTTTGTGCAAAACCTTTTTAATTTAATATAATCAAAATAATCCATTTTATATTTTGTAATGCTTTTTACCTCTTGTTTGGTCATAAATTCTTCCCTTCTCCATATATCTGACAGGAAAACTGTTCTTTGCTCTTCTAATTTGATTATGGTATCATCCTTTACGTCTAAATCATATAGCGATTTTGACCATATCTTGGTATGTGGTGTAAGATGTTGGTTTATACTCAGTTTTTGTCATGTTGTTTTCTAGTTTTCCCAGCAGTTTTTGTCAAATAGTGAGTTCGTATCCCAGAAGCTGGGGTCTGTGGGTTTATCAAATGTTAGTTTGCTATGGTCATTTACAACTGTTTTGTATACCTAATATATTCTACTGATCCACAACTCTATTTTTTAACCAGTACTAGATAGTTTTGATGGTTACAACTTTATAATATGGTTTGAGATCTAGTATGGCTAGGCCATCTTCTTTGCATTTTTTTTATTAATTCTGTTGATATTCTGGAACTTTTGTTTTTCCAGATGAATTTTGTTGTTATTTTTTTCTGACCCTACAAAATGCTTTTTTGGTAGTTTGATATGGCAGTGAATAAGTAAATTAATTTAGGCAGAATTGACATTTTTATTATCTTGTCTTGGCCTACCCATGAATAATTTTTTTCCCCAGTTTTTTAGATCTGATTTTATTTGTGTGCAGAGTGTTTTATAATTATGTTTATAATTGTGTTCATGTAGTTCCTGGGTTTGTCTTGGCAGATGGACTCCCAAGTATTTTGTATTGTCTTCAGTCATTTCATTTTATTTTTTGGAAGGGAAGAGTCAGGCAGTTAGGGTTAAGTAACTTGCCCAGGGCAAGGTCACACAGCTAGTAACTGAATTTGAACTCAGGTCCTTCTGACTTCAGAGCTGGTTCTCTATTCACTGTGCTACCTAACTACCCCTACAGTTATTTTAAATGGAGTTTCTTTTTCTATCTCTTGCTGCTGGGCTGTGTTGGTAATATATAAAAATGCTGATGACTTATGTGGGCTTATTTTATATCCAGCAACTTTGCTAAAGTTAATTTTTTCAAGTAGTTTTTTAGTTGATTCTCTAGGATTCTTTAAGTATACTGTCATATTCAAAAAGTGATAAAATGTTTCTTCATTGCCTATTCTAATTCCTTCCATTTCTTTTTCTTCTCTTATTGCTATAGCTAACATTCCTAGAACAATATTGAATAATAGTGGTGATAATAATGGGTATCCTTGCTTTACCGGCGTCTTACTGGAAAGGCTTCTGGGTATCTCCATTACAGACAATGTTACTGATGGATTTAGATAGACACTACTTATCATTTTAAGGAGAGCTTCATATATTCCTGTACTAATTTTTTTAATAGAAATGGGTGTTATATTTTGTTAAAAGCTTTTTCTGTATCTGTTGAAATTATTGTATGGTTTGGGTTGATTTTGTTGTTGATATGGTCAACATCATGTTGGTATAAATCCCACCTGGTCATAATGTATAATCCTTGTGATATATTGCTATAATCTCCTTGTTAATATTCTGTTTAAATTCTTTTGCATTAATATTCATTAAGGAAATTGGTCTATAATTTTTTTCTCTGTTTTGGCATTTTCTGGTTTAGGTATCAGTACCATATTTGTGTCATAAAATGAACTTTGTAGGACTCCTTTGCTTGTTTTTCCAGATAGCTTATACAGCATTGGAATTAATTGTTCTTTAAATATTTGGTAGAATTCACTTGTATATCATTCTAACCCTAGGGATTTTTTTAGGGACTTCACTGATGGTTTGTTCATTTTCTTTTTCTAAGATGGGGTTATTTAAGTCTTCTATTACCTCTTCTGTTAATGGGAGCAAATTTTATTTTCATAATATTCATTGATTTTGCTTAGATTGTCAGATTTATTGGCAGTAATATATAATTGGACAAAATATTTCCTGATTGCTTTAATTTCTTCTTCATTGGTGTTGAATTAATCCTTTTTATTTTTGATACTGGAAATTTGGTGGTTTATATACAATGATTTATAAATAATGGTTTATCTAAATTTTTTTTCATAAAATCAGCTCCTGATTTTATTTTTTAGTGCAGTAGTTTTCTTACTTTCAATTTTATTAATCTCACCTTTGGTTTTCAGGATTTCCAGTCTGGTACTTGATTGTGGATTTTTAATTTGTTCTTTTTCTAGTTTGTTTTTTTTTAATTGCATCCCTAATTCATTGATCTGCTCTTTTCTCTATTTTAGTTATGTAAGAATTTAGAGAAATAAATTTTCCCCTAAGTGCTACTTTGGCTGTTTCCCATTAATTTTGTTATGTTGTGTCATCATTGTCATTCTCTTTAATGAAATTATTGATTTTTTCCTATTATTTGTTCTTTAACCCATTTATTCTTTAGAACTAGATTATTTAGTTTGCAATTAATTTTTTCTGTCTTTTCACTGCCTTTTATTGAATATAATTTTTATTGCATTATAATCAGAAAAGGATGCATTTAATAGTTCTACCTTTCTACATTTGATTTTGAGGTTTTCCAAATAGTTTATGTAGTATTAGAATTAATCTTTAAATAAATGTTTGGTAGAATTCACTTGTAAATTCATCTGGCCCTGGCAATCTTTTTCTTGGGGAGTTCATTGATGGCTGATTCAATTTCTTTTTCTGAAATGGAGTTAAGTATTTTATTTCCTCTTTTATTAATCTGGGCAATTTATATTTTTGTGAACATTCATCCATTTTACTTAGATTGTTAGATTTATTTTCATACAGTTGGGCAAAAGAGCTCCAAATTATTGTTTTAATTTCCTCTTTATTGGTGGTGAATTTACTCTTTTCATTTTTGATACTGATAATTTGGTTTTCTTTTTTTTTAATCAAATTAACCAAACATTTATCTATTTTATTGGTTTTTCATAAAACCAACTCTTAGAATTCTATAGTTTTCTTAATTTCAATTTTATTAATCTTTCCTTTGATTTTCAGAATTTCAAATTTGGTATTTAATTGGAGATTTCATATTTGTTCTTTTTCTAGCCCAATTCATTGATCTCCTCTTTCTCTTTTTCATTCATGTATGCATTTAGAGATAAAAAATTTCCCCTAAGAACTGCTTTGGCTATATCCTATAAGTTTTGCTATGTTGTCGTATTATTGTCATTTTCTTTGATGAGGTCATTGATTGTTTCTATGTTTGACCCATTCGTTATTTAGGATTGGATTATTTAGTTTCCAATTAATTTTTAGTTTATTTTTCCATTGCTCTTTATTACACATAATTTTTATTGCATCATAATCTGAAAAGGATGCATTTAATATTTCTGCCTTTCTGCATTTGATTTTGAGGCTTTTATGCCCAAATACATGATCAGATTATGTATAGGTACCATGTACCACTGAGAAAAAGGTATATTCTTTTCTATCCCTATTCAGTTTTCTCTGGAGATCTATCATATCTAACTTTTCTAAAATTCTATTCACCTTCTTAACTTTTTTCTTGTTTATTTTGTGATTGGATTTTTCTAGCTCTGAGAGGGGAAAGTTGAGGTCCTCCTCTAGTATAGTTTTGCTCTGTATTTCCTCCTATAACTCACCTAATTTCTCCTTTAAGAATCTGGATGCTATATCACTTGGTGCATATATGTTTAGTATTGATATTACTTCATTGTTTATGGTACCGTTTAGCAAGATGTAATTTCCTTCCTTATCTTTTTAAATTAGCTCTATTTTTGCCTTTGCTTTGTTTGAGATCTTTATTACCAGCCATGCTTTTTTTTTTAAACTTCAGCTGAAGCATAATAGATTCAGCTGCAGCCCCTTGCCTTTACTCTGTGAGTATGTCTCTCTTCTTTAAGTTTGTTTCTTTTAAACAACATATTGTATGATTCTGGTTTTTGATCCACTCTACTGTGTACTTCTGTTTTATGGGATAGTTTACTCCATTCACATGAGGATTACTAGCTGTGTATTTCCTTCCATCCTATTTTTCCTCCTTTTACCCTTTCCCTCCTTACCAGTGTTTTGTTTCTAACCACTGCCTCCCCCGGTCTGTTTTCCCTTCTCTCAGCCCTCGGCCCCCTTTTTTCTTAACCTTCTCCTTTCCTACTTCCCTGTGTGGTAATATAGATTTCTATACCCAACTGATTGTGTATGATATTCCCTCTTTGAGCCAATTCTGACAAGAGTAAGGTTCAAGCAGTACCCACCATCCACCCTCCCATCTTTTCCTGTACTGTCATAGGTTTTTTGTGCCTCTTCTTGTGAGGTAATTTAACCCATTCTACCTCTTCCCTACCCTCTCCTCCCAGTGTAATACTCTTTCTCACACATTAATTTTTTTTTTTACATCATCCCCCTCAAAGTCACTTTATACCCATACCTTCTACCTGTGTATACACATTCTAACTGCACTAATAGTGATACAGTTCTTAAGAATTAAAAGTATTTTCTTCATGTATAGGGATGTAAACAGTTTAGCCAGAAAGGACTATCTTAATAAACTTTCCTAATTTGTTAACTATAAATTTTCTTCTGAGATTAGAGAAGTTCGTGTAGTATAACTTTGTTAACTAGTGGTGATAGATGCTAGTAGATATTGCTTGTAAGTGTTCTGATTTTTACTTTGCAGGACCGTCCAGTAGAAAAGAATAGCTGAATAATTTATTTGTTGAAATATTCTCTATATATTACCATATGAAATTTATTTTTACAAAACTGGATTTTGTTTTTCCTTTTAATGTTCATGACATTATTATTTTCTACTGTGAGAAGGCTGGCACATGCTAATGATTAGGGCAAATGCCAGGGCTGTGGAGGGGCAGACTGTTCCTCAGAAAGAAGAGTAGAGCTGAACAGAAAATTTGGCTTTCAAGTACAAGAATCAAGAGAGGCATGATAAGGTAAACAGGAAAGAGAAATCATAAGGAACTTATAAAAGTTGAAATGCTTACATTCCAACATGGAAAGATGATATTTGTAACTCATAAGACTTTTCTCAGTATGAGGATAGTTGAAGGGAATAAATGTACATATACATATATATATGTATAGGTGGATGTATGTGTATATGTGTGTACATGTATACATAGACAGAGGGCACAGGATCAATTAAATATGAAGGGATGATATCTAAAAAATAAAATTTAAGAGGTGAAAGAGGAATATATTGGGAGGAGAAAGGGATAGAATAGGGTAAATTATCTTATATAAAAGAGGCAAGAGAAAACTATTACAATGGAGGGGAAGAGCAGGAAGG
>CM053588.1:223565886-223587869 GCA_028646515.1 Pseudochirops corinnae
ATATGGGACCTTTTCCCACTTCTGTAATCTCTTTGGGATATAATCCCAACAGTGGTATTGCTGGGTCATTTATGCAATTATTCATAGCCCTTTGGGCATAGTTCCAGATTGCTCTCCAGAATGGTTGTATCAATTCACAACTCCACCAACAATGCATTAGTGTTCCAATTTTTCCACATCCTCTCCAGCATTTGTCATTTTCCTGTTTTGTCATCTGAGCCTATCTGACTGGTGAAATGTGGTACCTCAAAATTGTTTTGATTTGCATTTCTCGAATCAGTAGTGATTTAGAGCATTTTTCCATATGCTTAAAGGTATCTTTAATTTCCGCCTCAGAAAATTGCCTGTTCATATCCTTTGACCATTTATCAATTGGGGAAGGTCATGTCTGCTTTTTAAGGAGTTCTTCTCTTCAGTGAATTTTTGTATATCTTTTTCCATTTGGCCAAATCTGATTTTTGAGGCATTCTTCTCCTCATTAGATTTTTGTACCTCTAACCATTTGGCCTCTTCTGTTTTTTTAAGGTGTTATTTTATTTAGTATTTTTTGTGCCTCCTTTACCAAACTGTTCATTCTTTTTTCATGATTTTCTTGCAGCATTATCATTTCTCTTTCCAATTTTTCTTCTACCTCTCTTACTTGAGCTCTTCCATGACTTGAGGCCAGTTTATATTTTTCTTTAAGGCCTTGGATGTAGGTGTTTTGACTTTGTTGTCCTCTTTTGAGTTTGTGTTTTGATCTTCCCTGTCACAATAGTAACTTTCTGTAGTAAGGATCTTTTTCTGCTGTTTGCTTATTTTCAAGCCTATTTCCTTTTAACTCTATGCTAAAGTGGGATTCTGCTTCCAGAGTGGAGGAGGGACACCTTCCCAAGCTTCAGATTTTTTTGTGCAGCTGTTTTCAGAGGTAATTCTGGGGACCTGTAAATTTTTGGTTCTTCCACGGTGGTATGATTTAAGGAGAGGTGTGTTTATTACTCTCGTGACCTGTGCTTTGGTCCGTGATGACTAGAAGCACTCTTTTTTACCTTGGAACTGTGACTGGGGTCCCCACTTCCCTGCAGCCAGGGAAGTGCTAGTGTGCTAGTGCTCCTCTTTGTCCTGGAACTGAGACCCAGGACTGTAATCCATAACCAGGTATGGGCAGTGTAACAGAGTCCTGCCCCCCAGTGCAAGCAAAGGGACTCCTATAATCTCTTTCTGGCCAGCTGTCTAATCCCTTATTCTCTGTGGGTTGAGAATTCTGGAAAGCACTGCTGCCGCTGATTCAGTTGCCCCTAAGGCTTGCTCCTAGTTTTCAGAGGACTTGGTTTGTGCTGGTTTAGCCCTGTGCTGAACTGCACTCCACTCTTACCCAGTTCCTGCTGACTTTCTAAGTTGTCTTGGGATGGAAAATTGTTTCACTCCATCCTTTTGTGAACTGTGCCATTCTAGAATTTGTTTTGAGGCATTATTTAAAGGTATTTGGAGGGACTTCGGGAGGGCTCATATGAGTCTCTGCCTTTTCTCCATCTTGGCTCTACCTCCCCAAAAGTTCTTTCAAAAAGAAATGTTATAGTAACTCAGATATAATAGAGAATCAGAAAGTTGTACTCCATGAGGCCCAGCCCCACCACCCCCCAAAAAGAGGTGGCTTTTGGGCTTTCGTAGAATTTAGATAGAATAAATGGCAGGTATACATACTTTAGTAGATTGCTTTGTATGCCAAATGTAGGCCCCTAGTTTTCATATGCTCTCTGTACTCTGACCCTTAACCATGGTCTTATTATGAAGAGGTAATAATTGAGTATTATACATAGAACACTTGTTTTATTTGCTCAACATGACTTCTCTCCCTCTATTCCCGGTCTATGATCGCTGTGTTTCTTTACTTTTTTTGCTTCCATCTTGTTGGCCCTGTGGTTGATCACTTTGTGTGTATACTGTTTTCCCTTCTTAATTCTCCTGCTTTCTTAGTTGATTCCTATTCATGCCTCTGCAAACTCCAAACCTGAGATATCCTCGCTCCTATTCACAGGGTGCTGGAGGAAGCCACAGCTATATGCATGAAATGTGCTACTACATCATGTTCTCTAATCTCAGCCAGGCTGCTGCACAGCAGCCCTTTTAATCTTGCCTAATTAACTCTCCATTCCGACCTTGACTGTCTAGACCTTCTCCTCTTGTCCCAAATTCTCTGTATCTTCCACCCCTCCCCCATGCTCTTAACTGAGGAATTCTCCTGTTTGTTGATAAAATCAAGGCTGTCTTTTCCCTCTTTGCTGAATATCCTTTCCTTGCTATTGTTAAGTGAACTTTTTTTGTTAAATCTTATATAGTCTGTGAATAACTTGTTTCATTATGATCCTAACCTTAACCTCTTCACTAGTCTGAATCTTTCCTGATCCAGAACAACTCTTGAGGCTAGACAACCAGGCTGCCTTAACCTTCTTACACTGGAGTATATAGAGTTCCCCAGTCCCTGCCCAGAGTTCCTGGGGGAGGGGAGGGCTAGGACTGTCCCCTGCATAACTCCTTTGGGTCTCCTTTTATTTTCTTGTCTGGGCTGAATTGGAATCCGCTGTTTTTTTGAGGGGGAGAATGGGGAGAGAGTTCTCAACAGCTTCTCTGCAACTTTGGTAGTCCTTAACCTAGGCCTGGGCCCTAGTCAATAAGCATCATGTCTTAAAGTTCCCAACCCCCTGCCCCTTCCATTTCATTTGTGCACATTCAGTGTCTGTCACTCCTTGAGGGATGAGAGGAGGGGTGGGGAAGAGTATTCCAGTTGAATCTCTGCAGAAATATGGACACTTGCAGAAACCTGCAATATATCTTTACTCCTGTGGGTGGAGGCTGGTAGAGGAGAGGTACTTGGTGAGCACTTTAAGGATCAGCATCCTCTGTTATTAATTGTATTAAGGATTTTACCTCCTGGGAGTTCTGATTTTTTTGGGGGGGGGAGGATCTAACTATAAGTACTCTGCATCTGGTGTTTAATTCCCTTTTTTTTGAGAGTTGAAGTGGTTTAGGGAAAGTGACTAATTTGCCATCTTGCTTGTTAACCATATTCCTATAGTTGTTTGGGTTTTTTTTTTTTTTGTTTTGTTTTGTTTTTGCCTTTTTGGAGCGGGGAAGGCAGGGCAATTGGGGTTAAGTGTCTTGCCCAAGGCCACACCACTACTAAGTGTTAAGCATCTGAGGCCAGATTTGAGCTCAGGTATTACTGACTCCAGGGCCAGTACTCTATTCACTGTACCACCAAGCTGCCCTGTATTTAACACTTAATCTCATATTATTTACACATAGAGATATGATTTTTTCCACCTGGGTCTGTCTTATCTCTTTAGTTCCACAACCTTTTTTATTCACTTTGTGAATTGCAGGTGAATTAAGGTACTTGATAAATTATCTTATGTATCTTTCAGACTCCAGTAGTACTGAATACAGCAACTTGCACATAGCAGACATTCCCTTTTTATCTTGAATTTCTTTTAGAAGATATTTATATCAACACTGGATTCAGAGAATCCATGTTGATGATGATCAATCAGTTGATTGATGTGGGTATTTCCTTCTTTAAAAATAGATCATAATTCCTCCATGACTTCTTATTATGGGCAGTTCTTGTCCTCCATTTCTAAAAATCTTCCATAGGAGATAAGCCAAACAAATTGGTGGCTCTCTTTTAGGTCTTTTAATATTTAATATGTAATAGTATGTTCCTGAAGAACTGTTGTTGCTTCATTATCCTTGATATATTTTATGCCATTTCTTGAAACCAGATCATTATTTGTAATAAGTCACAAACTTCCTACCGATATTCATACATTTTGTACTTTCTGTTACTTGTAGTTTTAATTCTTCTGGGATTGAGGTAATAATGCTTCAGTTCTTCAAGGATCTGTGGTTTGGTCAATGTAGGTACTGCCTTCACTGATGCAAATTGCAACCTCTCTACAACTTAGCAGTCAGTCTTTGAGACCATCTACTAATTGTCTTAATAATAATAATGGTAGTAGTAAATAGTTTGAATGAATGAAAAAGGAAAATAATTTATTAGTTATATACTTTGTTCAGAGAATTGTGTTAAAATAAACATTGATGATACAGATAAAAATATAAGATAGTCAGGACTAGGAAGTTTTAGCTGTAAGTTAGATGGGAGGGTCCTGTAGTCCTTAGGGTGCAGTAGCAAAGTCGATGGTAATGCAGCTTCTTTAATGTCATTTCCACTGATAAAATCATGTTAGTTTCTGATAGTGAGCCATTTGATGGTGCTAAATATTTATTTATTTTTGGTCTTTAGGACCTGTAGCTATAGTTAATAGGCTGCATCTGCATGAGAGTTGCTTCCTGGGATGATAGCTGTGGGGGATGAGTTGGAAGCAGGACTGGTTGTTTGGGGTGGGGGTGGGGGGGTGCTACCACTTCCAGGGCTCATGGACCTTACCTGCCTGTTGGAAACAGTTGGTCTGCTGGTGGTGGTGTGGTGGTGATGAAGAAATTGTTAGGCTCCTTCTCCAAAGCCATTGTGTCCCTCAGTGATGGCTGTGAGACCCAGGCTGGAAACTAGGTGAGTGATCAAGGAGAAATTGTTTTTCCTGAGTTGTCTCCATTGAGGTCTGAGGGGAGGTAGTAGTTAAGGTAGAAGTGGTAGTTCGACTTGCCCAGTACTTGCCCAATCTTGACTCTTCCTCAGGTTGCCTCACTGCTTATAACGTATCTAAGAGTGGGCAACCTCATTAAAAATTGGGAATAAACTTTTTTTTAACATATAATTTAAATACATATTTTTGGGAGACTTTTTCATATTTTATTTGAGAATCTAATTCAAGGAACTTTAATGCTTTCAATTATTCAACAGGCATTTATTAAGCCCCTACTATGAGCCAGACACTGTGTGAGATATTATAAATGAGATATTATAAAATGTAGTTTTGACTTACGTGCTAGTATTCTGTATTCAAAATGCCTGTTTTTTTCTCCCCTAGCAGAATTTTTGAACTATAATCATTTGGTGTAAATCTCTTATTTATTCCCTTTGAGGAAGGAAGACTAGTGATATGAGAGAAGATAATCTTTCCAAAGAAAAAGCATATTGAACCCATTTTGGAATTCATTGTCGATGTAATTCCATTTTTAATCTTATCCTGGATTTGAATCAGTAAGATAAATCAAAGATAAATTAAAGACCTAATGAAAAGTAGAAATAGTTTGTTTACTATTAGGAAAAAGTGAATGATCCAGTAGATGGGGCCATAGAGCTTAATTTTGATTATGCATGATTTTATTTTCTCTTCCAGAATTGGGATTGATTTGTAAAACTGATTTTGGTTTGTGATTTCTTGTTCTATTATACTTTACCTAATATGTTGAGAAATCTAAAAGGCATTTGGAGATGTGAGATTAGAGCTCAGCAGAGAGATTAGAGCAGAATGTACACAATTGAGAATCATCAGCATGAAGATAGGATGTAGGGGGTGTTCAAGGAGGACTAGCATTTCTTGTGTGAAGACTTGCTGAGCCCTTTTCAGGGCTGCTTATCCACCTTTGGTCTCTACCTGGTACTCAGTTCTCACTTGTGGCTCTAAGGAGCTGTAGCATGTGGTGGCCTCATCCCAGTAAACCATTTCTGCAGATGGGCTAAACCAGATTGATTGTAAACCGTTATGGGGGTGTCTACCCCAAGCATGTGAAGATTTCCCCTAGTGGGGACGGCTAAGCAGCGCAGTGAATAGACCACTGGCCCTGTAGTCAGGAGGACCTGAGTTCAAATCCAGCCTCAGACACTTAACACTTACTAGCCGTGTGACCTTGGGCAAGTCACTTAACCCTGCTTGCCCTGCCTTTCTACCTCCAAAAAAAGCAAAAACCAAAATAAAATAAAGAGTTCCCCTAGTGGAATGGGTAGACAAGAACAATTTGTTCCAGTGGCCATGAAGGTGGCTAAAGCAGGCACTGTGGAGCTGCATCTTGGCCCATGGCCAGTCATCTTGATTTTTGTCTTGCCACTGGACTTTGATGCCTCTGGATAGAGAGTGAGGCTGACGACTTGCAGCTCTGTCTCGCTTAAATCTAATTCACACACAAATCAGGATATCACCCCAGGATGTCATTGGTCCTCTTTGAAAATGAAACAAACAACAACATAAGTAAGTTATTAAATTCATGGGAACTGATGAGATCGCCAAGTGAAATGATAGAGAAGGAGAAGAGAAAAAGACATGGGACAGAATCTTGAGTGACTCCTATGTTAGAGAGCATGTTCTGTAGGAGGGTCCAGCACAGGAGGTAGAGAAGAAAGGGTCAAATAAGTAGGAGAACCAGGAAAACCAGCATCCTGAAAACCTAGAGAGTATCGAGGAGGAGAGGGATCAACAGTGTCAAAGGCTGTAGAGAGGTCACAGTAGTATTCCATTATTTTCATTTACCACATTTTATGTAGTGATTTCTCAGTTGATGGGTGTCTACTTTGTTGACAGTTCTTTGTTGTCACAAAAAGTGCTGCTATAGGGGCGGCTAGGTGGCACAGTCAATAGAGCACCAGCCTTGGAGTGAGGAGGAGCCGAGTTCAAATTTGGCCTCAGACCTTGGGCAAGTCACTTAACCCCAATTGCCCTACCTTTCTCCCTCTAAAAAATTTGGTAAGCTTCTAATCTCTTTCAGTGGAATTCAGATAGAAATGGTCTTGGAATAATTGCTGCTGTTTTATATTGATATTCTGCTGGCTATTGTGTAGGTAGATAAAATAATTGCTTTTTGTAGTTGAACAGAAAGCATCCTCACTACAATTCAAGTAACAAGACAGTGAGGATGACATGTACCTCATCTTGTTTCTACGTGATTTTGATTTCTTCTTTATGCTCTCTACATTTTGAAAGTATAGCATTCTATGTAGCTTAGAAACTACATGAATATTTATTTGTATGGTCACATGAGTTAAAAATGTTGTTCTTCAGGTTTTATCAATCAGTGTTATATTTTGATGAGGATGATGATGATGACTTCTTTTTATCATGTGACCATATATACTTTTCTTGTTTGCCTTTTCTGAAAAATGGGGTGGACCATCTCCTAGGAGCGAATGACTCCAGTGAATGTAAAGTCTAATATAAACATAATAATGGCTAGCATTTATATAATTCTTTAAGGTTTTCAAAGCACTTGACAAATGTTATCTCGTTTGACTTTCACAGCAACGATGTGGGGTATTGGCGCTTACCATCCCCATTTATGGAAGAGCAAACTGAAGTAGAGAGGGCTTCAGTGGTTTCCCTAGGGTCACACAGATGGCAAGGGTCTGAGGCAGAACTGAGCTCGGGTCTTCCTGATCCTGATACTCTACGCACTGTACCACCTGGCTGCTTGTGTACCCACATCGATAAATTATTAAAATAAGGTCTATGTTCATGGCAGTATCTTGACTGAATTTAAAAGATCCTCTAAAACTTAGTTCTGATTTAGTTTATAGAATTGCTTCTTTCTTTTTCATAAACTGTCAAGTTTCATTGTCACCTGAGGCAATTAAAGAACAAACCAGTACTTTATCATAGAAGAAAAAGAATTCTTAATATGCCATCTATTCGTTTAACACTAAAAGCATTAAAAGGATATGTTAGAAAACTGTTGTAAAAAAAAAAAAGGTCAAATAATTGCATGTAATGGGTGCAGAGCTTAAAGTTAGTAATTATCTTGTAGAAATATAATTTTGTCAGCTTGCTATTTTACCTACTCCTTTAATATAATTTAAGAACTCAATCATTGCATCAGTATCTTGAACAGTATTTATAAGTGTAGAAAGCATTTAAGCTTGCTTTTCAAGGCTACAAGAGATTAGAGCAAGGGGATGGGGCAAGCTATGACTATTTCTGTTTCTGTAATTTTATAGTTGAAGAAATGGAGGCAAGTAGAGGTATAGTGACTTTGCCAGTCTCAGATTTTGGATTCAAGTCTTTTTGAGTCTAACCTAGGTTCTATCCGTTGCTTCACCTAGCTGCCAGTTCAGTTCACTTCTTGGTTTTTCCCTTTAATTTTCTGTCAAATAAATGATTGTCTCTGGGAACAATTGCAGAAGTTATTTATCTTCCATAGTTATGGATGTAAAAGACACCAAAATGTTGTTGGTTTGTACTTACTCTAAGAACAAGAGCTTTGTTTTGTTTTAATTATGAGATTCAAGGCAATCATTGCAGCTAGAGGTGAATCACATTGGCTGAAAAATGTTAAGTGATGTGGCTTTCCTTTAAAAAAAAAAACTTAGAAAATCAAATATGGTGTTGGAAAGGATCTCAAAAACCACCTAATTCTATTTGCTCATTTTGCAGAGAAAAATAATAAAAAGTTTTTATTTTTTTTTATTTTATTTTTATCACCCCCTTTTTATCTGTTGTTCTATGTCTTTCTTTCTTAATTTCTGCCTCTCTATGCTTTAATTTCATTGGTATGGGAAACTCTTGATGTAGACTTTGCTTCTAGTCATGCAAACTGGCAATGCCTTCATAACTTAAAAGCTTATAACTGATAACTCCTTCAACTTACTGTCTCTCCCAGATCCACTCTTAACTCTGGGCTTTTCCACTTTAGTGTCAGCAGCTTTCTCACTATCATCACTCTTCCTCCCTTCCTACCCTATGCATTTTTTCCCTCCGTTAAAATGTAAGCTCCCAGAGGGTAGGGACTGTCTTTTTTTGCTTATACTTTATTGTATGCCCACTGCTTAGCACCGTGCCTAGCTCCAGTAAACACTTAATGAATGCTTTATCTATCTATAATGCCTTATGCCCACTGGAGACATTAAAATGCTGTCTTTCTTATCTTCCTTTATAATCATTCTTTTCACTGGAAATTTGCAGGCTTTCAGTTATAAGCTTGATGTACCCTATATATAGCTGTTGGGTGGTGTAATAGTAATAATAACTCACATTTATATAGTGACTTCAAATTTATAGGTCTTTTCTCCAAACCTTGTGATGTAGAAGTGCATTATTGATGACTTTTAGGCCATTGTGAAAGCTTCTGTCACTAACCTCTAACCAGTTTTCTGGCATCTAGTCCTGGCAGAGATTCTTCCCTTCTATACCTTCTTCATTGGTTGAAACCTCCTTCTTTATTGGCCTAGATCCAGGGATCAAGAGCCATACTTCTGATGCTCTCAGCTGATCACCTATATCAACTCCTAGAAGCCTTGGCCTGTTTGGCACTAACTGCCCATTGCCAGCTGAGAATACATTTTGCAAAGACAATCTTTACAGTATTTGTATAACTTTGTTGCTTTTAACTACAGGCAGCAGGGACAACCAATACATACCTCATTTTATAAAACTTGGCAGAAATCATATGAAATTTAGCTAAGGACTAGATCTGGTTTGTGGGCGAGAAGTTTCCCACTCCTGCTTTAATAGACTGGGAAACCTAAATTATTTTATTTAGTCATTTGAGTAGCTCATTCTAACACATTGTAGAGAAATAAGACTTTTAGTAAATCTAGGAAAATGAATTATGCTTTTATAATAATTTGAGAGAAGAACTGATATAGACCAAAGTTCTAGTCTACCACTAAATAGATGTGTGAACTCAGATAAGACACTCCCATTAGGCCTCAGTTTTCTTCTTTCCCTAAAAAATGCTTTGCAAATCTTAAAGTGCTGCATAAATGCTAATACTTTTTATTATTTTTCTCTGCAAAATGGGCAAATAGAATTAGGTGGTTTTTGAGATCCTTTCCAACACCATATTTGATTTTCTAAGTTTTTTTTTTAAAGGAAAGCCACATCACTTAACATTTTTCAGCCAATGTGATTCACCTCTAGCTGCAATGATTGCCTTGAATCGCATAATTAAAACAAAACAAAGCTCTTGTTCTTAGAGTAAGTACAAACCAACAACATTTTGGTGTCTTTTACACCCATAACTATGGAAGGACATTATTTTGCATTTGACTCATGATCCTGTAAATCAAACAACAGATAAATCTTGTAAATGATGAAAATATATTGCACCTTTGGTATCTTTTATTTCAACCATGCTACTGGAAACAGTTATTTGGACTTTTCAGAGGCATTATGCCTTTGAAGAACAGCTGTGGTATCAAAATAACTCCTGTGACTACTAGCTAGATTTGCTTCTTTTCATTTACCTATTGTAATATAAAGAGTAGTGGGTTGTAGATGAAAAAAATAAACGTTCCTGGTCTGTAAAGTCTCTAAGTGTCGGGCCTTAGAGACTCTGTCCTGCTTCTCCAATGAGGTGATATTGGAGTAGGGAAAGTATAGGCCATAATGCATGGATCACTGATTTGTTGTGGTACCCAATATATATTGATTGGGAAGGCATAGTCCCATGCAATCTGTGACCAGTTTTTGCCCTTGGTTTTTTCCCAATGTAAGAGAACAGCAGTAGAAGGGAAAACAAAGATCAAATTGTTTAATATCTCATCTACTTTTTTCAAAAATCAATGAAATTTCATGGAAGTGGGTAATCATTTCACCCATTTGAAGTCTGTAATAGAAAATATTTACTTCTCTTCAATATCTATTTTGAGGCTGATATTTTTACATTTCTTAAATCCAAATAAGTTAACATATGATGTTCTAATTCCCCATTATCACTAGAGTATTTAATATACCGACGCATGACAAAAATTGAGAAAAGCATTTTTTTCCACCTCAATGTCCTTACCCCTTCTCATTTTTTTTTTCTGCTTTGAAATGGCAAGTAGTGCCATTATGTGGTTTTATTTTTATTAAAAGATCTACTAGTTCATGCCATTGGGGGTGAAAAAAGATCACTCGAACATCTACAATGACTGATTTAAAGGCTTGCTTCTCTATCTCCATATTTTTTTTTCTGAGAATTATCTCCATATACATCACGAGTATCTTCCAAAAAAAGAGGGGGGACAGCTAGGTGATGCAGTAGATAGAGCACCAGCCCTTGACTCAGGAGGACCTGAGTTCCACTCCAGCCTCAGGCACTTGTCACCTCTTAGCTGTTTGACCCTGGAAAAAGTTGCTTAACCCAGATTGCTTTGGCCCTCCTCCCCCTCCCAAAAAGTATCTTCCATAAATACATTAATAGGGAGCAGACAAGCTTTTAGAAATGGTGTAACACCACTAAGCATATCTTTACTATTAACCAATTGACTTAAAGATATAGAGAGTACAGAATTGTTTTGTATTTAAAAAACAAAACATTCAATAGAATAAAACCCCACCTTTGAAGACTTTGTTCCAATAAAGATGTCTCCCATTTGTTCATAAAAATCATTCAAGAATCCTTAGAAGATATAATAACCCCACAGAGAAACTTGCTCATTGACCCTCTACGCACAAATATCAGGTGAGGCATATAACAAAGTGTGTACAACTAACATATCATCATTGTAATGGGGAAGATCTGGCACAGAATTTAAGTGGAGGATCAAGTCCTTGTGGATAGTGAGAGCTTCCAGATGTTCTTAGTTCTGGATGACATTGTGTTGGTTGAATCAAGTACTGGAACATGGAAATTCTTTTCCAGGAAGCGATCTATAATCATTCAAAAGAGTTTGACCAGACCATCCACAGAAGAAAAACCAAGTGGATAAAGACTATTGCCCAGATTATGACATACTATTGGATGAGCAAACTGTAAAGTTTATTTGGTAGTATGTATGCCAGTCCATCAATAAATATTTATTAAATGCTTGTTATGTGCTAGATGCTGTGCTAAGCACTGGAGATACAAAGAACGGGAAGAGACAGTCCCTGCCCTCAGGGAGCTCCCAGTTAGATGAGGAAGACAACATGCAAACAGCCTTGTGTAATCACACTATATATAAGGATGAACTGGAAAAATCAGGAGAGGGAAAACACTAGAATTAAGGGGGAATTCTGTAGAGTGAGGTTTTAGCCAGGATGTGAAGACGGAGGTGATAGGGAACCAGTGGAGTTTATTGAGTAGAGAGGGTGACGTGGTCAGACCTCTGCTTTATGACAGCGAGGAGAGAATAGACTAAAGAGGGACTTTGAGCTGAAAAGTATAAAGGAAGAAAACAAACATTTATTAATTATCTACTATGTACTGGATACTTGCTAAGTATTTAACAAATATTTCATTTGATTCTCACGACAACTTGGGACATAGGTGTTATTATTATCCCCATTTACAGTTTAAGAAACTGAAGTAGGCAGAGGTTAAGTGACTTGCTCACTTGCTCACAGCTGCTAGTGCCCTCCTTCCTCATTTTATGTATATAGATCACACAGCTAGTAGGTATCTGAGGCTGCACTTGAACTGACCTGGAATCACCCAGCTGGCAGGGAGAGCAACGAGCAGGCTGTTTCAGTGGTCCAGGTGCGAAGTGATGAGGGCTAGTAACAGGGTGCTGACAATGTTGGAGAGATGCTTTGTTCCTTAGCACATGTGTAGGCGTGAAGGCTGACAATGTGGTATCTGGGACTGACAGTGGTCCCAAGGTTAAGCTTGTTTTTTAGTTAACCTTAAGCATCAGAACCTAAGGATTAATATTGTTGTTTTTATTAGCATGAAATAATGAATATTTGCATTTTTGACTGAACACACAGTCTTGATTTCTAGGTGCTCTCTGTATTCCTAATGACACGGAGTGCCTACTGCTGAGTGCTTTCTGGTACTGTAATAGAGCTGCTACTTCAGCCATTGCTCTATTCAGCTCATTGATCTTGCTTTCAGTGGACGTATGTGCTTATATTTAGGCATATGACCTTTTGGGAAGTGAATACTGATTTTGTGCAGTGGACACACTGACTGTTTTATTGGTTATGGACTTTTTACTTAAAAAAAAAAAAGCATTTAATAGCACCTTTTTTTCCCATGACCAAGTCAGGAGTGAAGTAGTCCTAAATATGGAGTGTGTGTATGTGTGTGTGTGTGTGTGTGTGTGTGTGTGAGAGAGAGAGAGAGAGAGAGAGAGAGAGAGAGAGAAAGACAGAGAGAGACAGAGACAGAGAGAGACAGAAAGAGAAAGAGTGTCATATATCAGTTTCTAGGTTTAGTAATGCTATAGAAGGTAATAGTTTGGCAATTATATGCCTAGAAACCCTTTTGCAATAGCTTCTCTTCCATTGCTACTCACCCCAGTCCCACTACAGAAGTAATAGGTCTGGGCTTCATTTAGCACATAAAGTGTAGAACAGAGCATTTGGTAATAAAGGTCTTCTGTCCATCCTAACTAGATTAAGGCTACAGTCCTGATTCCTGTGACACCTCCTATCCAGCTGCTGGGTAGATTACTCATATATTATGATAAGTTATTCTACATTTGGCATTTGAAGCTCTTCACAACCTGCCCCTTCCTAGCTTTCCAGTCTTCTTACCCATTACTCTCCTCTACACACCCAAATTCCAGCTGTATTGCCCTCCTTGCTGTTCCTACCACAAAACACTTGCTATTCCATTTCCCTGTCTTTCCCTGAGTCTGGAATGTGCTGCTTTTTCCTTTTTACCTCTTAAAATCCTTAGATTTATTCAGAGCTCAGCTCCTCTTCTACATGAAGCCTTTTCTGATCCCATCAGCTGCTAGTGCCCTCTTTCCTCATTTTATGTATATATATATATGTATTTATGTATATGTTGTGCATGTACTTCCATATGTCCTGCTGCCTTCTACATTAGAATATAGGCTCTTTGAAAGAAAGGACTGTTTCTCCTTTGTTTTTATGTCCCTAAATGCTTAGTGTAATGCCTGGCAGTAGTAGATGCTTAGTAAATACTTACTTGATTGAATCATATGCCAATCTGTTCCTTGGCATACTTGATTGATAATATCTTAAGTCAAGGGTTATTGGGGTCTGTGAATTTTTACAAAGATATTTTTGTAACTATTTCACCATATATTTGGATATATTCCTTTCCTATATATTTTGTTTTATGGATTTAAAAACATTATTCTTCAATTGGTTGCAAAGGTATTAAAAAATAATTAATAACCAGATCTGTGGTCTTCATTTTCTTTGGCTGCACATTCTTGATTTGATTCCTTTGCTGATGAGCATTTGAGAGACAGTGCAATAATGGGAGAGACCTTGGACCTTCTCCAAGATGAGGCTATGTGTGCCTCTGTGAAAATAGGCCTTGGTCCTGGTGCCTTACCTTTTTTTTATTTTCTATTTTGGTGAAGGGGTTTGTAGACTGTAACCTTGTGAGTTTCAGTCAGGAAGACAATCTTCCAGACTTCCTGGCCTCCCAGCATCCTGGCTTTGCAACCAGTTCAGCATCAATGCCCAGAAGAGGTGAATGACCTTCAGAAGAGATCTTTGAGATCTAGCCCAAGGATTGATAAGAGGAAGAAACATCCTGAAAAAATGCCAGATTTGGACTTAATGGGACAATGGAGCATCTCCTGTACATTCTAGTGATTCTAAAACACTATAGGTCATTATCCAAACCCCATTCCCTATCCTCTACTACTCATTTCCTTATTTCTATCCCCCCTCCTACCCCAAATCAAATGCTACCCATGCCTTCCACTATGCCCTTGGAATGTCTGTTCCATAAGCAACAAACATCACTTTATCCTAAATCTTTCCCACTTTTATTCCTCTTTGCTTCATTGATTTTGTTCATGTGAAAACTGTTCAGGTTCATGTAATCAAAATTATTTATTTTCTCTTTATGAACTTTTCTATTGATTGTTGGATTAAGAATTCTCTTCCTAGCTATAGTTATAGAAGTACCTCTTTACATTTCCTTCCATAAACTTTTGTTTTTGTGGTGAGTGTACATTTGAAACTTAGTGTTGTGTATCACATAAGATGCTTGTCTAAACTTTTTTGGTTAAAGTGCTTTGCAGTTTTTCCATCAGTCCTTTTCAAACAATCCCTTTCTAAGTATTTTGTTTTTTGGCTTTATTGACGACTGAGGTATTAAGTTCACTTATTTCTGATAATTTATCTAGTTCTGCATATCTGTTTTAATGTTATTTAATTTGTACCAAATAGTTTTGATAATTGTTGCTTTATAATATAGGTTGAGGGCTAGAAGTTCTATTCCTACTAATTCCTATTTTAAAAAATTATTTCCATTGAGAATCTAAACCTTTTCCTCCTCCATATGAATTTTATTATTATTTTTCCATAAAGTAACCTTTTTGTACTTTTGATTGATATTGTACAAAATCTGTAAGTTAATTTAGGTATTATCATTTTTATTATATTGGAGTAACTTAGCCATCAACAGTGAGTATCCCTAAAATTATACACCTTCCTTTAGTTCTGTAAACGGTGTTTTTATAGTTTTTGAGTGTCTTAATAGATTGATTTCCAGATATTTTATGTAGTTTATTCCTATTTTGAATTGCTTTCTAGAAATGTTGATGATTTTTGTGGACATAGTTCATATCTTGCTGATTTACCGAAGCTGTTGTCTCACTCTTTGCTGATTATCTAGAGCGGCGGTTCTCAACCTGTGAGTTATGTTCAATTTGTAACAATGAAAATACATCCTGCATATCAGATATTTACATTACAATTCGTAACCGTAGCAAAATTACAGTTATGAAGTAGCAATGAAAATAATTTTATGATTGGAGTCACCACAACATGAGGAACTGTATTAAAGGGTTGCGGCATTAGGAAGGTTGAGAACCACTGCTTTAGAGCTTTCTAATTAAAGCATCTTTTCTGCAAATAGCTATGGTTTTATTTCACTTTGCCAATGCTTATATCTTTAATTTCTTTTTGTTGGCCTATTATAACCAATATTTCTATAACTTTAATGTTTCTAGAAATAAGTCAAATAATATTTTATTTTATAAACAAAAAAGCAAAGTCATTGTTGTCTATTGCTATATTAATCAGAAAAGTTTCCACTATTTTTCCATTTCCAAGTAATGCTAGCCTGAATGTTTAGATAAATACTTTTAGATCATAAGACCTTTCTATGCTATGCTTTTTTAGGAGGTTTTATCATAAGAGAATAGCTAAGATAATAGTTTTAGCATAAGTGAATACTATTTTTTCAAAGATTTTTCTGAACTTATTAATATAATCATGTACTATTAGTTGTTTTTGTTTTAAATATGATTCATTTTAAAGCATAATAATATTTTTGTTCTTTTTTGCAGGGTGTTGGTGTCTCAGTTCATGGGCTTTTCCGGGTGGCTACAGAGAAAACAATTTTTGCTATGCCAGAAACAGCAATAGGTAAGAATTATTCTCAGTTTTAACTTCTGGTATTGTCTTCTCTTAATGTGTTTCAGATTACATGAAAATTGTTGAAATAATTGGCAGGAATCTTATATGAGATAGAAGAAATGAAAGAAGAGTTGAAAATGATTAAAAATAAAACCAAATTGAAAATATTTAAATGATTTCCTACATTTCCTGATTAAATATATAATTTGTTCAGACAATAAAGTAAATCTTAATGGTGTTCAGGCACAAATATACTTCTCAAGATCTAAGATAAAAGATTATCAGTAGTAAACATTATTATGAATTAAAAGGATGACATCTTTTCATTGTCAAGCACAGAATTCAGGACCAAGTAGATGAAGAGCTTGGTTCTTGAATTATACAGAATATTTGAAAAACTTAGTCTTCTGGTTGTTCAAATGTGCTGGGTAGTAAAGAGTTGCCACATAAAACTGGTATAAGTTGTCAATATTCAAAGATTTAGAAAATGATACAGTTAGCATAAAGTTATAATGAAGTTAATTAGATTTTTTGTGTAGATCAAATTACCATCTACTCTATGTAAAAATGGTGCTAGACTTGAAGTTAGGAGATTTGAGTTTGAATTGCAACTGATACTTACCTCTGTTTCCAAATCTGTAAAATGGGGTACTAACACTTGTGCTACCTACCTCATGGCACTGTTGTGAGGAAATCACCTTGTAAATATTAAGGCTTTGTCAATCTGAGTCAGTTTTACTTTAGGGCTTTGCAGTGTCTGAGAGCCATTATTATGAACATGTAATCAATTACTGCTACCTGGAAGAACTAATTAATTAATTAAATAACTGGTTATTTAAATGTCACATATTCTAGACTTAATATAGTTGGATATGTTTTCAAATATAATAGGCTGAATGTTACAAGAATTATTTATCTAATTTGACTGAAGACTTTTGGCTGTAAGTTCATATAATGCTCATTCATTTTGGAGTTAGGTGTTCTTACAAGTTCTTTTCACTTTTTGAGATTCTCATATTTGATCTCTAATATCTAACCAATATAATTTCACTTGTAAATAAGTACTATTTGATATAAGAAAGCTCATTTTACCTTAGTTTGCTGTATTTAAAAAAACTCCAATGAATGTAAATATCAGCTTTTGTAACTGTTTGGAGCAATCAGTATCTGCCAACATGAAAGAATCAGAGATTTTTAAGCCGGTTCATATTTATTCATGTACATTTAAAACTATTGTCCAGAAGTAGCCAAAAATCATTTGAGTGCTTACAAACGCATACTATGAGTCCCCTGAATGAGGACATGGTAATAGTTCTGTAAAGCTAATGAGCCCTAATTTATTCTGTGTATAACTAAGCACCACAAAACAAGTGCTTACAATGACCACTAGCCTAATTTGCTAGTGTACTATCTTCATTTATTACTGGGCAGTGATGGCTAGGAGACTTTTTTTAGATTGCAATTGAGTTATGGAAAATGTGAAGTATAAATACTTGGCTAAATGTAAATGAGGAAGCTACAGTTAGCCATTTTAACATCAATCTGTAAATAATATGTAAAAATTAATGATAGAATTTCAGAATTTTTTGAACATTTATATAACACCCTAACGTTTAAAAAGAGTTTTTCATATATTATCTCATTTGATCCTTATAACTTCTCTGTCAGGTAGATGCTATTATTACACCCATATTACTGAGTCAGAGGTCAAATGACTTGCCTTGATTTGAAATCAGGTCTTCCTTACTTCTTGTACTCTATCTACAGTTGATATACAAACTCAGTTTTTGAATTTTCATATTCATTCATTCATTGAACACGTATTCAGTAAGCACCTATTGTTTGCCAAGCATTCTGCTAGGTGCTGAGATATAAATACAAAAGGGGGATCCCTGCCCTCAAGTAATTTGCATTCCATTGGGAGTAAACAACATGATCATTGGTAAATCAATACAAAATATACACAAATACAGTATGTACAAAATACATGCCAAGTTGTTTCAGTGAGAGGTCTTATGAGGCAGAATTGAGAAAGGAGTGCTTGGTGTAGGATAGCACGGGCAAGGGCACAGAGATAAGAAATGGAATGTCCTGTCCAGGGAATATTAAGTAGACTAGTTGGGTTAGACATGAAAGGTTAGGTGGAGTCAGATTGAGGGCTTTCAATTCTAAACCCAGGAGTTGGAAGTCTCATTCTAGAGGCATTTGGGAGCCACTGGAGTTTCTTGAACAGGAGAGTGACATGGTCAGTCAGATCTGTGGTTTGGGAATAGACCACAGCTAACAAATTTAGAATTTGTGTGCCTTCTTATTTATCTCATGAAAAATTCTGTATATGTGTGTGTTTTCATGCATGAACTTGTAGTTAAATTTAATTTCATATGTTACATTTGTTCAGTCTAATGGGATTTAATTCTGTAGCTATCATACATAGATATTTTAATAATTTCCAGTTTAACTACTGTTACTTGTAGTACTGATTCAAGTATAATATTTAATCATTGTGGCTAAGTGCTCCTCATCTGTTTCATTTGAACCATTCCTACAGCTTTTCATTTTTAAAAATTTTTTTAAATTGCAGGATTTTTCCCTGATGTGGGTGGAGGTTATTTTCTACCACGGCTTCCAGGAAAACTTGGATACCTCCTTGCACTCACAGGATTCAGATTGAAAGGTAGAGATGTCCAAAAAGGAGGAATTGCTACACACTTTGTAGACTCTGACAAGGTTAGTAATTTTGTATAATTTCATTTTTCATTATGAGATAACTTGAAATTAGAGGTGTGGCTAACTTTAAAAAAATTGAGTTTGTAAAACTCCAGTCATACAAACTAAATAAAACAAAAGAGAAATTATTTTGCTCTGTGGAAAAATTCTACTGGGTTCTCTAAGTGGCAAGTTCCCTCAATGCTTTTAAAACCAGTCAGTAAGCAAACATTTATTAAGCATCTGCTATGTGCCAAGTACTGCTATGTCCTTTCCTGCAAGGAGCTTAAAATCTAATGGGGGAAGACAAGAAGGGGGAAAAGAGAAGGTACCCAGAAGGACGCATGGTAGAGTTCAGTCCAAGGAGTGCAGCTGGTAAGAAATGAAAAGATGACTGGCCTGGACACCCTATTTAAATGGGGGCTTTGGGAGGAGTGCTTTGTGCCACCTTTCAGCCCTGGAATCAGAGGGGCAGAGGTACTGAGGATTCTAACCAGGTGTGAGCACCAAAGCTATAGTTTCACAGGATGATGAGTTTCCTTATGATGAAGTTTCCAGGGGCATGATCATGACAGGTTCCAGTCCAAGGAATGCAGTTAGTCAGGGGGAAAATAATTGTTTTGAAAAATTTGACTCCTCCATAATTTATTTGGAATATAACTTTTGCATAAAGCCTGGCCCACCTATAATGCTCGCACTTTTATTTAAGTAATTGGGCTATTTTCCTCAGACAGAAGACATTTTCTTGTGACCCTTGCTCTTGTAATATAGCAGATTATATTTATTTTTTTTGATAGCAGTGTGTTTCACTTTTAAACTACCTTTACATGTGCAAGATAGGACAGCAGAGAGTTGACTGTGTGTGAACCCAGGCAAGAGCTGAGAAGAACGGTCAACCCATAGAGGAGGAGCTGTGGGGTTTGGAAGTCAGCCTCAAGTCAAGATGAGAGAGGACTTTACATGGACACTGTGTATTGATTGAGGACATTGTGACCTATAGGGGTAGATGGTATTTTTATTTTCTGCTACCCCTTAAGGATGTACTGTGCTAGGGAAGACCCTAGCCTGGGACCCCCTGATTGTGTAAACAAGTATTTTCGGGAATGTTAATGAATGCAATAATGTATCTATGCACCATATGTTATACTGAGTGTTTTATATATAGATATAGATACAGATTATGCTTTAGTTTATTGCTGAATAAATAGAGAGTTCATTATGCTACATGATTAGACCCTTGAGAGTATTCACCCCAGCGGTCCTCAGGTATGCTGCTGTGATTGGTGTTACATCATGATTACTGATGGAACTTTCTTTGTATACCTTCGCAGTGGTTCTCAACCTTCCTAATGCTGCGACCCTTTAATACAGTTCCTCATGTTATGTGACCTCCAACCATAAAATTATTTTCATTGCTACTTCATAACTGTAATTTTGCTACTGTTATGAATTGTAATGTAAATATCTGATATGCAGGGTGTATTTGAACATAACCCACAGGTTGAGAACCGCTGTTGTACAGGAATGCAAATGTTAGCCATTTGAAGGTTTCTGGAACAAATAAGATTGATTCCTAATTTCATACAGTTACAATTTACAGGTTAAGTCCCATTATAATGGGATATGCAGGACCTTCAAATAGCATTGTTTGAAGGTAATTGTGTGATGTTGCATAAGTGACCAGAAATACCATTCTGAGTTTAAAGAATTGAGAAGTAAAATAGAACTGGTAACCAGTCTTTATGTAGCAAATTGGGAGAAAGTTGTCAGAGTAGAAGGAAAGAGGGAAATGTTTTTCTTGTCAGGTTTCTGAATTGTTTGATGTTTGGGGTTGAAATTTTTGGCTATATTTTCTTGGTGGCTTGATTGAGGTGTTTAAGATAAGGAAGAATTAGGGAAGTAGAAGGGTAATTGCTTTTCTCTCCCCAAAATAAAAGAAATACGAAGAACTTTTCCCTTGACAGAGCCTCAGCTACTCTAGTGCCCATTATGCATATATGGTACAATTCCACTACTGGATCAAGAATTTCAAAAAACCATTTGTCCTCCAGGGAGATGCCTTTTTAAGCAAGTTACTTATCATTCAGAACTATTTTTTGTTTCTGAACACTTCTTTTTGGAATAGAATTTGTTTTTTGTAAGCTTTTACCTGTAGTTTTTAATGCTTTTCAAGAATTTAAGAATTTTCATAGGGTTTTCCTTTGTTGGTAATTGTTTTGATAATTTTCCTCTCTTAGTAATTGGTAAGCTTCTTTAACTTAAAGAGTGTTAAGTGGATTCATATCCCATTTTAAAACTCTTTAGATTTCTTTAGTGAATTTTTTTTGTTCTCATTTTAAAAAAATCAAGTTTGTTGAGTTGAATATATATTTAAAGGCCACTTATTGAAGCTTGTAGAATGCCTGACCTATAGAGATAATTTTGTTTGGGATAGAATAGTTTGGAATATCTGTAGTTACTGCTTTTCAAGAAAATTTCCTTCAGATAATTATAGGTATTGAATTATTTCTTCACAGTTGATAATTTATTTAGTTTGAATCAGTTGGCAGTTATGTTATATTCATTGATTATGAAAGGTAAATTATTTAAGATTTCTGAGTCTGACCTTTCGGATTTAGAAAGCCATACCTACAGAATCATAGAATGTTGGGGTGGAAGGGATCTTATTGGTCAACCAGGGAAGTCTCCTATACTTGAGTAGACTGAGACCTGCAGCAGTAAGGTGACTTATTCAAGGTCACACAATATCACAGCTGATATTATGATAGTTTTACTGAGGAAAAGAAAAAGTTAAAGGTAATTTTGATATATTCGGTAAAATTTCTGCCAAGCAAATGCTCTGAGGTGTCAGTAAATTTTGATATTAGTACCATGAGTGATCCTTATATTGGGAATTGAAGTTTCCATCCTTTCCTAAAAGCATTAAGGGACAAGATTGAGTTTGAAATGCCCACTTCTTTTTTTTTTTTTCCAACTTCATTTTATTAAATTTGTTTATCTACTTTTAGTTTACAACATTCAGTTCCACAATCCCATGAGTTCAAATTTTCCCCCCCTCCACCCATGGCAGTCCAGAATAGGTTTTGCAAATACCTTCACATTAATCATTAGTAAGGTTGTAAAGAAGAATTATAGCCAATGAAGTGA
>CM053588.1:223588369-223648994 GCA_028646515.1 Pseudochirops corinnae
TCTTTGCCATGATCCTTCTTTTCCCCAAAGAAGGAATCTAGGGTTTGGGTGCTGTTCTTACTTTGCTTCTTATGCTTATTCTTACTCATGGTTGTTCAGACCGTGATTTTTTTTTAATCTCTGTGGGGCTCTGCTTCCAGAAGGGAAAGCTCTGTCCCAAATTGCTGGGGTCCTCCCGGCTGCCATAGCTCTCAGGAAGGTGCTGGGTCCCTTTCCTACTTACATCCGGCTCACTGGATAATGAAGACTCCAGAACCAAAAGCCCAAGACCACGATCCAGATCCAGGCCGCTCAACGAGAGAGCACTCAGCCTCTGAACAATCGCTTAGTCCCCCTGCTGTCTGCAGGCCGCGAACACGGAAGCTGCAACGCAGAGGCGGGTGCAGAACCTCTGCCTTTCGCTTTCCCACCTTGGATGCGTTTCAGACGGACGCTTTTCTCCCCCCATTTCGCAATTTCCACTGACCTAGTTCTGAATGCTACTTGCAGCTGCCGCTAATCCGCTCACCATAGAGGCTCCTCCACTCCTCCCATCCAGCCACCCCCGGGGCACAGCCGCAGCTTTAGGCCAGGCTGGTTCGCGGTGCTGATATGGTTCCTCATAGCTGAGCTGACTTTAGTGGAAGGTATATTTGTGTGTGTTTTGGAGTTCTAGGATTAGTTTAGAGTCATATTTTATGGGTATTTTGGGGTGGCTATGTGAGAGCTGCGATATGCCGCCATCTTGGCTCCGCCCCCCTTAAGCATATTCTTGATCGTGTGAAAATAAGTGCAATTGTTCAGTGTTTTCAACATTCTTTGCCATTGCCCTTCTTTAGGATTAGGATATAAACTGATTTTTTCTAATCCAGTGAACACTGGAGAGTTTTCCAAATTTCCAAAAGTACTGAGTACAGTAATTTAACAGCATCATCTTTTAGGATTTTAAATAGCTTATTTGGAATTCTGTCACCTCCTCTAGCCTTATTGTTAACAATACTTCCTACAGCCCACTTAACTTCATTTTCCAAGAGTTCTGGCTCTAGATTGTAACTATCAGTGATATTGAAATCTTTCTTATATAGTTCTTCTTTATATTCTTTTAATTTCTTCAATTTCTGTTAGTTCCTACCATTTTTGTCTTTTATCATGCCCATTTTTGCATGAAACATTCCTCTGATTTTCTTGCAGAGGTCTCGTCTTTCCCATTCTGTTTTTTTCTTCTATTTCTTTTTATTGCTTATTTAAGAAGATTTTCTTCTCTCTCCTTGCTATTCTGTAGAATTCTTTTTTCAGTTAGTTATATCTTTCCCTTTCTCCTTACTCTTTTACTTTCCTTCTTTCCTAAGCTATTTGTAAAGCCTCATCAGATAGCCATTTTGCTTCCTTACTCTTTTTCTTTGGATTTTTTTTTAGCTGTTGCCTCCCGCACAGTATTGTGAACTTCATAGTTCTTCAGGTACTCCATCTAGCAGATACAATATCTTAAATCTATTCATCACTTCCACTTCATGTTCATAAGGGATGTTATTTAGGTATGGTCTGATGGCTTTCCCTACATTCTTCAATTTAAGTCTGAATTTTGCAATAAGAAGAAGCTTTTGATCTGAGCCATAACTGACTGCATAAAGCTTCTCCATCTTTGGCTGCAAAGTATATGATAAATCTGATTTCTATATTGACTATCTGGTGATGTCCATGTGTAGAGTTACCTTTTGGATTGTTGAAAAAATGTTTTAAAAAAAAGCAAATTATCTTCACAAAGCTCTATTAGTCTCTGCTCTGCTTTATTTTGTACTCAAGGCCAAATTTGCCTATTATTACAATTATCTTTTGATTTCCTTGCCTTGGTTCCAAAAATGTGTCATCCAGAAATGAGTGATGCAGCATATAGCAGGATTGTTAGAACTGAATACTATGTCTCTCTGTGCAATTTAGGATAACATTTTTGGGGGTTCTTTGACACTTTTGTCTCATTTTGAGTTGACTGCAATAACACCCTCAAATCTTTTTCAGATAATCTATTGTGTAACCAGGCCTCCTCTAACTTGTACTTGTTAAATTTATTTTTCTAGCTAAAGTGTAAAACTTTACATTTATTCCTATTGGGTTTCATCTTATATAGATTTGGGCCATTGTTTCACCCTATTTTATATCTTTTTTGGATCCTGATTTATCCACTGTTAGCTATTGCTCCCAATATTATGTCATCTGCAAATTTGGTGAGCATGCCATTTATGCCTTCACTCAAGTCATCAGTAAAGAGGTTAAGAAGCACAGGGGCAAGGGCAGGTTCTTGGGCGTATTCCAAGAAGGTTTCTAGGCCATCCTATACTAACCATTCTTTGGCTTTTGGATTCAAACAGTTCTGAATCTTCCCACCTATATTAACTAGTCTACATTCTCCATTTTGGCCACAAGGATAGTATGAGAAAATGTGTTAAATGCTTTGATCAGTTCTAGGTTTACTATGTGTATAGAATTCTTCTGATCTTGATGCTCTGTCTAAAAGGGAAATGAGATTAGTTTGGCATGACTTATACTTGATGAACCAATTCTGGCACTTAGGTTATCATTGGTTCCCTTCCTCATGTCACACAGTTATAATAACACAATCCAGAATTTTTCCAGGAATAAAAGTTAAACCCATTGGTCTATAGTCTACAGGTTCCCTCTTCCTTTTATGGAAAATGAGGCCATTTGCTTTTCTATAATACTGAAACATGTTTCCTATTCTCCACAGACTTTTAGAGACCACTAAAGGTGTTTCACCATTCACATTTAACTATTCTTTTAGTACCTCAGGATATGGTTCATCTGTGTCTACTTACTTGAACTCATTGAAGGCAGCTAAGTGTAGAGCTGTAACCAGGGCCCACTAGGAGTGTGCCACAGAGTGTTAACTTCCTTGGGCTACACTTGCTACTTAGGGCCATTTGTATCTTCCCTATAGCAGTCCAGAGGTCACTGTTCTCATACTGCACAGTGTGAGACTATTCCCTTGTTTGTCCTCTCCTTTATGGTCCCATCACTGTGACACTCCCCTTTCATTTAATTTGCTTCCCCCTCAAAAAAGAAAATGCTTGAGGGAGGTACAGGTGGGGCTCTCTGGGGGAAACAGGGTACTTGTTCTTGCAGAGCAATGGCATCTCTGGTTGGACAGTCCTCTGTGCCATTATAACACCTCTTTCCCTTCATGGGACTGTGCCCTCTTCCTGCCATAGTTCTTTTGCTGCTATCATGCCCTACAACTATCCTCTGTATCACTTTTGGCCCTGCCCCAGGTGAAATAATTTCATTTATGTAAGTGAATAGCAATACTAATGCCTCACTTGTCTTAGATTTTAATTCCTTATTCACTCTTTATGTCCTATCTTAGTCCAAAGTTCATTATCCTTGGGAGAGCAAATAGAAGCAAAATGATAATTGAGTAGCCCTACCTTTTCTCTGTTGTCTCTCCCATGTGGTGATCTTGTTCCTTCTTTGAGCTTTCTCTAGCCTCCAAAATAGCTAAAAGACTACTTCTGTTGTCCATAGTATTTATTGCCAACCTCAGTTCTTCCTTAGCTTTGGGGCTTCTGATGTCCCTCCAAGACTTATTCTGTATTCATCTTCTGTTAGCTGTCATTGCCCCTCTCTTCTAAACATGCCTTCTAAAAATATGGGTTCATTTTATATCTACCTTGATCTCCTTAAACATCTTACCATTTTTATTTTGTCAGAAGTTATTTTTTATTTTTATTTTTTTTAAGAATTTCAGTCCCGAGATTTCCATCATTCATTATTTAACTTCCCCCTTTGGTTTCTGCCTTTCCTTTCTCTGAAGCTTCAAAATCTGTTCTCTCAAAATGTAGGTTGTCAGATTATGTTTTGCTCTCCTCTGTCTCTGTTATGAATTCTAAGATGGAGCGGCCACTTGTCTCCAGTGTTCCTGTCATTTATGCTTCAGCAGTCAGTTCCTTCTTGTTTGTAAGATTCATGTTCAGAATAGTAGTTGCCCTCTTTGTTTCGTTTACCTCTCTGTAGGATAAATTGTGATCAGTACAATTGAAAGATAGATCTGTTTATTCGGCTTTTGGCAGAAAGGGAGTCCCAGTGAGATACCTATGTGGTCAAAATCACCCCTATTAATTTTATTATTGTCATCTCTCTGTGCAAGGTGATCTGTTTCCCAAATCTCTTATCTATTTCCTCCTGTCCAGTTGCCCTGTAATATATTCCCCTCACTTTACTAATTTTTTCTACCCTTGATTGATTTGCATGTAAGTGATCTCTACTATGCTCCTCCTTGAAGGGGCTCTAGCTTTCTTCTTTTTCTCAAAAAAAAAATTATTGATATCTCTTGTTTTTATATCATCTACCTTTCCTTAAAAAAACCAGTTCAACAAAACAGATTTTCAAAAATCTGACATCTTTATGTTCCATGACCATATTCCCTACTTCTGCAAAGAATCTGTCTTTCTTAATATACGATACCATACTATTGCCACCTTTAGCCATTCTTTTCCTTTTGAATAAAGTATACCTTTTTGTAGCCTTATTCTAGTCAAGCACACTATCTCACCAAGTCTCAATGGTCTTACCAAGCCTTTAGACCTATGAGATGAGATTTTTCTGCCTTGAAACTTAGGCAGCAAGAAAGCTTTTAGGAATAGGTATCCTACAATAAGGACCTGGATAGATTCTGCAGAGGGCTTAAATACACAAAGATGGGGAAAATTGGAGTGCTGGATGCAAGATCACGATGCGTATTTGTCAGAAAAATGTAGCAAGAAAATGGAAAGAGATCTTAAACTCCATTAATAGAGGCCTAATGTCATGAGAGAATGAGGATTATGGTAGCTCTACTATTCCTCTTAACTGGCCAGGCTATACCTGAAGTACTGTGTTTGGTTATGGATGGCACATTTGAGGAAGACCATTATTTATAAGTTAGGATATAGAAGGAGAAAAAGGCCACTGGGATAGCTAGAAAAACTAAAAACTGTGACCTAGACCCATGAGATTCAGTTAAAAGAAAGGACTGGGGATGTTTAGTTTGGGGAAGAGAATATTTGTTGAGACATGATAGCTGTCTCCAAAGCTTTGAAGGATTTTCATACAGAATAGGGATTATATTTGTTCTGCTTTGACCCCTGGATACAGATTGAGGAGCGGTGGGTAGAAGTTCCAGAAGAGACTGATTTCATCTCGGCATAATGAGATGCATCATAATAATTAGTTGTCCCAAAAGTATAATGGGCTGCCTTGGGAGACAATGGATTCCCTGGCACTAAAGGTTCCCAGGTAGAGCCAGAATGACTCCTTGTCAGGGATATTGTAGAAAGGATGCTTATGCTTTTATCGGTTGGACTAGATGACCTTTGAAGACCAAATACTTTGATTTTATGGAATAAAACTTCTGAAGGTTAGCTCACCTTCCTGTAAGACAACTTTATATAATGTACCTTTTAAAGGGAACGTGAAAGATACCAAAGAGTTTTGGAAAAAAAAAAAAAAAAAGAAAATTTTCATATTCAGAAGTGTGCTATGCTTTTGCTGAAGGTGCCCATTAGTCTTTGTTGGTTATTGCTATAAATAAGAACGATTTCATTTAATAGCAATTCCAGGGGACATAATGTGTCTTTAGGAGAAGGGTAATTATGATGCATACTTAAGCTAAAATGCAGCAATTAAGGAGTCCAGCATAGGATGTGACTGCAGGCTGTTGATAGTTACCTGAAATTTCTAAGAGAAAGAATTAGAAAATTTTCCAGTTACCTGCTTTTAAAATTTTAAAGTATTCAGTGAATATATCACTTACTTTTGGTTATACCTCATGGGACTTTCTGAATATCATTAGATAGCAGTCATAGCAGCCTTAGAATACAATCTTTGCGTTTTATTTAAATAATAATACTTTTTTCTATTAGTAGAAAAGCACATTTAACGGGAAATAGCAATTCAACAGAAATTTACTAAGTACTTTTTTCAAGGAATGTCTTTGAGAGCAAGGTATTCCCAGTGTCTGTCACATAGTAGGTTCTTAATAAGTGCTTATTGAATTGAAGTGAAAGTTCTGTAGTAGATCTTGAACTGTTATCACAAGTTAAATAACGATGTTCTATCTGCCCTGAAGTTCCTTGGGTAAGATGGGAGAAAGAATAGTATTTGCTTAAATGAAGTGTATTTTTGTCATCTGTAACAAGAAAATAGCCTTTTTGTATAATCTCTGTACCCTCCTCCCAAAAGGGTAAAAGCAAAATTTTATATTTCCATAAAGCAGTATTTTTCAACAGGTGGCTTTTAGTTTTTTCCCTGTTGGACTTTTACTTGCACTAGCTATCAGTGTGAAAATTTGCATAACAGAATTATGTGTTAATATGCGTGTATACATATATAATTATGTCACAGATCTTTATGTAATTATAGGCATTCATATACGTGTGCATTTATGTGTCAGATTATTTTTATTTGCTGCTTTGTGACTTCTGAATTCCTATGAAAACTATATTTCATAAGTATAGTTTGTTGAATCTGATGAAAAAACTTAGTGAACTGATAGGCTATTATAATGATTATGATGCCTGAGCTAAATTTAAACCTGGGTTTCTTTGTAGTAACCATTGGAATCCTGACTTTACAGTTTTTTCCCACAGGGCCTTTCAGAATCCATCAAAAACTAAATTGCCTGTACGTATGCATGGCTATACGGAGGTATATTCCAAACAAAGAGAAAACAAGAAAAACTTCATCATGGAGCAAGATAGGCAGATTATTACTTTACTGTGTTGTGTTTGTCCTTTGTTTTTGAAGAGGACCATAGCATCAGGGAAATGATGACATGACTTGCAATTGACTTTGATTTGAGTGAGAGAGGGCTGTGCAAAGTCAAAAGACTCACTTTCTCCTCCAGAGCCATCTGGATCCAGCACTCAGATAATCATTAGGATGACTGGAGATGACCCAGGATGCAATGGGAGAGCATGACCCTTTTAGGCCTAGGCCTTTTCCTGTACTTACTTAGAGTGAGGTAATGCCCATTCAGTGAACAGGCCTTAGAAAAAAAAGAAAAAAAAATCAAGCAAAAATCATTAAGCATTTATGGATTGGAAAAAGGTCAAGTCAGGACCAATTTCTAGTTTTTTTTTTCAAATTAGTTTGTTAATTTCATCAAGATTTAATGGTTTTCAAAAGGTTTTCATGAACTGACCAGATAAGAGGTTAACTGAGCAGTTCTGGTTTAGTAATTTTAACAATTTTCTGAATAATTAATAAGCTATTTTTCTAGGTTTCCCCAAAGCAGGTATGCTGAACCTCCAGTCTGCTGGAGTTCTCTCTTTACTTTGACCTGACTCACAAGGACACAGCATTGCCGTAAAAGCCTTTGGTAAAGATATAGTAGGCTTAGAGAAAGACGGTGGAATGAGAGGTCAGGTAATAGCTCAACTCTTCAGTTATACCTCCTTCATAGATAAAATGACCCAAAATAGAAAGAAATTTTTTTTAAAAGTTAAATAACCAAATAACCATAAAGTAATTTTGGTCAAGTACCATAATTTTTTTTAGTTAAATTTTCTTCAGTTAGTGTAAATCTACTTCTTTCTCTCCAACCTCCCTCCCCTCTCACCTTGAAAAATAAAGAAAAACAATACTTAGGGGAAAGATGGGGAGAAAATTTGTAACTCAAAATCTCGTGGAAATGAATGATGTAAATTAAAATAAATAAAAGTTTAAAAAAAAAGGAATAAACTAACAACATTTACTCGGGGGGAAAAAAAAAGAACAATACCCTTGTAACGAATGTGTAGCCACGCAAAATAAATTCTCACTTCGGCATTGTCTAAAAAATCTATGTCTCGGTATGTGCTTTGGGTCCATTACCTACCTCTCTGCCTGTAGAAGAAATCGTAGTAGAGATTTCTACAGCAAGAATAATGTATAGATAAAGAAAGGACAAAAAAAACCAAACAAGCAGAGGGAAAGTCTCTCTAATAGGATGAACAAATGTTGTTATTAAAAGATCACTAAGAGAATTTACCCACCAGCAAGGTAATTTTGATCAGCAACTAAAGTTCCACCAATGGACTTTGCGTAACGGTTGGACGCAGGAAAGTTCAGTAAGTGTCATAAAGACTGTGTTAGAAAAACTGGGATCTGAACTCTGAACTCTAGCGCATAAATAACATCCCGGCCTCTACGCTTTTAGTCTTTTTATGGGTTCAGTATTAACTTATGTAGTTGAACTGGAGAATGCAACTGAGAACTGCAATCCCTAATTAGAATTTTCTATTTCTGGACTTAGTGGGAAGTTCCTTGAACTCAGTAAGCTAAAAATCATCACCATAAGTTCTTGTGGTCATTCAGTAACAGACTATGCAAACTTTATACACTCACACACACACACACACACACACACACACACACACACACACATGTTGCAGCTGCAAATCAAAGGTTGACCTAATAGAGAGTAAGCCTGTTAGAACTCCCAGTTAAGTCTTTTTATTATAACGATAATAATAGCAGACATTTACGTAGCACTTTACAATGCTCTTTGTAGACATGTATGATCTCACTTGAGTCTCACTTGACCGCATGAAGTAGGAGCAGTTATTATCTCCATTATCCAAATGAGAAAACTGAGGATGTGAGGCCACACAGAAGTCATGGCTACACACATGTAGTAACACCATCAAAAGCCTCTACAAACATGAAAGTAAATGAAAGTATTACAATTATGTCATCGTGTCTATAATTTTCGGTGCATTGAATATTTGAACACTTGATAGCACTTACACGGGTGCTTTAAGATTTGTAAAACACTTTTCATCTTGTTTCATTTTATTCTCACAACTCTGAAGTAGTTGCCATTATTTTTCCATTGTACAGATGAGAAAACCGAAGTGGTGAGCAATTAAGTGACTTACCTAGGGTCCTGCGACTAAATAAATATTTCAACTAGATTTTGAACTTGGGTCTTCCTAGCTCCAAGTCTAGTAAGCTCCATTAAGCCATTTTGCTGCAAATAAAGGATATGTGCAGATAAAGATTATGTTGATTTAATAGAGGTGGTAAAGAGACTATAAATACGTATTTAACCCTTTTATCTCAACAGATAATTAAAAAAATGTCTCCAGCCTCCTTGAAGGTCACATTAAGACAGATAATGGAAGGCTCTTCAAAGAGCTTAGCAGAAGTGTTAACTATGGAATATAGGCTGAGTCAAGCATTCATGGTAAGAATATCAGTGCCTGTGAACTTGGAAGCACAACATGGTCAACAGTCAGTAGACATTTATTAAGCACCTACTGTGTGTTCGCCCATAAGAGTGACTGGCTTTCATTACAGGGAGAGACTGCTCTTGGTGCTGCCATTCATGACTTTATATCAAGCAGTTATGTTCTCATGAAATAGCAAGTCTATGTCATCTGGGAACAAAGCATTGATAGCATTGTTTTTATTATTGAAAAATACTGTTCTGAGTATATTTTAAAAGTAGACAGCATATTTCTTTGTGGTTGCAAAAAACTGGAAATATAGGGGATGCCCATCAATTGGGGAATGGCTGAACAAGCTATGGTATATGAATGTAATGGAATACTATTGTGCTATAAGAAATGGGAAGGAGATGGACTTCATAATTACCAGGAGAGGCTTAGACAAATTGATGCTAAGTGAGAAGAGCAGAACCAAGAAAAACTTGTACACAATCACAGACACATCATACATATGATGACCAACCTTGATAAACTGGACTATCCTCAGCAACGCACAGCTAAAAAACAACTCTAGAAGCCTCAGGATGGAAGGAGAAATCTAAACTCAGAGAAAGATGTAGAAAAACTATAGTTTAAATGGAGACTGAAGCATAACATGCTATCATTCTTTTTCATGTTTGGTTTTGCTTTTTTTTCCCCAGTGATCACTCATAGGTTACAACCCTTATATATAACCAAACTATTGTAAAATGTGAAAGTATTTGCAGATCCTATACATGATTGCATGCCACCCTGGGGGGAGAGGGGGGAAGAGAGGGGAGAAAATCTGAAACTCAAGTGATTGTGGAACTGAATCTTGTAAACTAAAAGTAAATAAACAAGTCATTCAGAAAAAAAAGTAGACAGCATAATCATACATGCCATGTTCTTGTTGGCCTGTTTATTTTTTTAAAAGAAGGCCCATATTTGCATATTTCGGTATCTTGCTGTCATGCCTCCCACCAGTGTAAGATCCTGACAGGCAGGATCCTGTCTCTATTTCTGTGCTGTACACAGCCCCTGTTGAATGAATACTTTGCTGTAAAAGGAATGAATCAGTCATTTTTGGAGATTTGTGATTATCACCAAAAAGAAATGTACTGTTTAATCTGTAAGCTTCCTTCCCCACCCCCCCAGCAAAAAGAGTAACTTTTGGGGGAGGAATAAGAATTTGACAATAAAAAGTAATCAGTTTGTTTTCCTCTTCTCTGCCAACAGTTTAGCCCAGTTCATGACTAAAGGGGGTATTTTTTGTCTTTCATTTAATCAGAAACAAGATTATATTAACTGTCTTGAAAATTTTGTGTTTCAAAATGTCCATAATATTACCTAAGTTCATCTTTATTTCTTTAACTTTTAGAGAGGCCATGACTTCTATGAAGGTGTTCGAGCAGGTGAGGAAACAATTATTTTTCCTTTTTTTTTTACTGGAAAACTTTTTATTGTAGGTGGAGTGGGATAGCTGGACACAGTTTAGATGATTGTAGTTTTGTTGGCAACATCTAAAGCGTCATAGTCTGGAGCAAGTCGGACATAGGCCTCTCTCCATCAGGTCCGATCAGTATGTTGACCTTGGCCACATACAGCTTCTTTCCCACCTGCTTGATCTGATGCTTTTGGCCTTGATGTCCACAATGAAGACTAGGGTGTTGTTGTCCTCAGTCTTTTTTCACAGAAGACTCAGTGGTCAAGGGGAACTTAATGATGGCGTAGTGATCAAACTTGTTCCTTGGGTACTTTTTCTTTTTTGGATGGGGGAAGGTGAGGCTATTGGGGTTAAGTGACTTGCCCAAGGTCACATAGATAGTAAGTGTCAAGTGTCTGAGGCTGTATTTGAACTCAGGTCCTCCTGACTCCAAGGCCTATGCTCTATTCACTGCGCCACTGAGCTGCCCCCTGAGGGTTACTTTTCTGAGGGTATTTGGACTGCCTTCAAAGTCTTAGCATCTGCGGGTCACCAGAAGGTGAGGATTCTTTGGATCTTCTTCTTTTTGTGGTATGGACACCCTTCAACACCACCGTCTTGACCTTTAAGACCTTAGACTTGGCCACTGTCTAACAGTGGCTTCCTTCTTTGCCTTTGGTGCCATCTTGGGGAAAAGGGCAATTATTTTTCCTTCTTGATGGATATATTAGATTAAGATTGGCGTTAGGCTGGTAATGAGTGCTTTGGTCAGAGATGTGATGGTTTGTCAGTGACAGTTTATCTTTTCTCAGGCTAGCAAAGTACTTCATCAGTACTACCCATTAGATAACTTAAGGGAAGCCTCATCTTCCAGTATTGAGACTGTTTAAAAAATATAGCTCACCTGGTAACTACCATGGCTGATGTTAAGAAAGCTAAACTTGCTCTTAGGGCCTAGTGCCCTGCCTCTGTTAGGTACAATATGATCTCATTAGACTTACTCATTTCACTGCTGTCCATCATCCCAGGAACTACAGAAGGTAACTATGTAGGTGTGTGGGCACAGGCTTAAAGTACAAATAAAATTCTTATTTTTCTTTATTCTTTCACATACAGTCCAGGAGCTATATTAGTCAGTTGCTGATCACCTGTTTTGTGTCCTCACTGTTCATAGATGTGTCCAATACAGAATATAGCCAAAGGTCACCAACATGCCTCAGGCCTGAAGCTTTGAGGCACACACCCTCACTCCACTTTCTCTTCCCCACCCCCTACCCTTAACTACACTGCCTTCCTTCTTCCCAGTGATTTCAAGGCTTTAGGGAAATTAAAAGTAGGATTTTACTACAAAAGAAAGACTGGGGATGCTGGCTTAGAAATCAGCTAGTCCAGAGATTCCTAACCTTTTTAGTGTTACAGACCACTTTGACAGTCTGGCAAAGCTTATGGATCCCTTCTCAGAGTAATGTTTTCTTTTTTTTTTTTTTTTTGGAAAAATCAAAATGGAAAGAAATATTAAATTTTATTTAGAAGTTAATGAAAGCAGTGGGCAGGAAGGTGGCACAGTGAATAGAGTGCCAGACCTGGAATCAGGAAGATTCATCTTTCTGAGTTCAAATCTGGCTTCAGACACTTACTAGTTGTGGGACCTTGAGCAAGTCACCTAACGCTGTTTGCCTCAGTTCCTTACCTGTGAAATGAGCTGGAGAAGAAAACGGCAAACCATTCTAGTATCTTGGCCAAGAAAACTCCAAGTAGGCTCATGAAAAGTCAGATACAATTGATACAACTAAACAATAACAACAACAATGAAAGTAAAAATGTAATTTTATTTTTTACTGCTCATCCAGGTTCTTGGATCCCCAAGGACACCATTGTAAGAACATCTGTTCAAGGACAGACTCCTTTGTTTGGACTTTGAAAGCCTACATAGTCTGACTGTGGCCCGCTTTTTGAGTCTTATTTCATATACACTGTGTTCTATCCAAACTGGTTTACACGACCTTAGATTCTCATCTTCATGTTTCTGTATGTGCTCATTGCAGTCCCTCCCCACCTTCACCTCTTAGAATCCCCTACTTGCTTCAGAGTTCAGCTTAAGTACTGTCTCCCATAGGAAACATGTCTCAGTGCTCTTCAGTGGCTACTGCTCTCCCCATTAGAAATTACATTATATATTTTGTGTTTGATTTTTTTGTATACATATTTGCCCCCGAGAGAAAATAATCACCTTGAAGAAAGGAGTGTTTTGTTTCTGTCTTTGTTATCTCCAGAGCCTGGTACATAGTTGGTAGTTAATAAATATTTGCATTAACTGAATGAAGAGAAGAGGAAAGAATCATAAAGAGAGAAGGGAAATTATTGTAGTAAAAGTCAGAGGGGGACAGAAAAGAGGAAATAGAAATGAAAGGAGGAGCAGGAATAGAACTAAAGAAAACATGGGCTAGTGAAGGGATGAGTAAGAGGAAGAAAGCAGGGGCTAGGACAGGAGCAGGTGAGGGATGGAAGGAGAAACAGGACCAGGATGGGAAGGAAGGGAAGAGTGCTATTCATTCTCTTCTTTCCAGAAAAGGAAAGAGGCTTGGGTGGGGGTGGGGTTTGTGTGCTGAGATTGGGTATATTTTGAGGCTACCTTTATAAACATTGAAATTATGTTGAATCTGCCCTTGACTGTTGAAATGGGCAGTCCTTGCACTCTATTATTATTAATTTTATTTCTATCTTCCATCCAGAAGAGGAAATTCAGAAACAACAGAAAGTTTAGACACCTTTAAAACCTGAATAAATGAAACAGATGGCTTTGATAGTGTCTCTCTGTATGATAACTCAGCCACCTTTATTTATCTTAACAAATTATGTCATTTGCCAATATTTTAGAAAATGAGAATCATTTTAGAAAATAGGGACATCTAATAACATATGTTTTATAAGGCCAATTATTTCCTAAGTAAACTCATTAATCAATAACTTTGTAACTCCTTAGATTCCAGTCCTCCCAGGCCTGGAAATATTTATATTGACCTGAAAGGAATTTAAAGAATCTAAATTCCTAGAACACCAGGCTTTGGCATGTAAATGGTAAACAGTGATTCACTACTCCTTTAGAGTTCTCTCATATTTCTGGTATAGAGCAGAAAGACAACAGCACTGAGTTAAAATGTAGGGCTAGATGAACAGATGTACTACACCAGCTGTCCTTTTGAACTTCCTCCTCTCAAAGGTCTAGCTTCGTTTATAATTCACTTCAGAGCATAAGCAAAAAATGCTTATTTCTTTTAAAAGAAAAACGGAGAAAATAAAGTATATCTAGTGATATAGCAAATTGGTTAAAACAGAAAAGCAATCTTACAGCTTTTCTTATCTTGAACATCTACTACATATATTGCAACCAAATAAAATCATGATTCTTTATTTCTCTACTTTAATACTTAGTCATGATTTCATTGGTGTGGGGATTGTCTCTTTTGACTCAACCACAGTTCTCCACACATTAGTAAAGAGTCTTCATAAATTGTTCTGGCCAAAAATTCTACTTAATGGAGACCACACGCAGATTGTCTTCAGTGAGCTAGGACAGGCCTCAGGTGACAAGCACACTTTAGTGTATAAAACCCATGGTACTCATGCTTCCAGGGCATAATATTGGAAAATCCAGCAATACCTGCAGGCCATGATTGGGCATTACAGTGAGACTTTAAAGGCAGAGCTGAAACAAGCCCTGGGCTACTGGGGCTTTGTCCCAGGGTGGCAGAGTTAGAGGGTATAAGAATTTAGCACATGTCCTTCAGTAGAGTAGAATTGAATGTGTAGAGGTTGATTCAAGCTCTGATGCTGGCTGAGCAGTGGTGAGTTTTAGCGGCATAAGGCAGCAGGCTGGAGCCTTTTTACCCTTCTGTTCCATAAAAAAATTTCCAGTCTACCATATTTCCTTTGCTAGGGTTTTTCCTTCCCTTTTTTTTCTTCTCTCATGTTCTTCTTCCACAAGCAGAGCAGCCGCATTTCTCCCAAGTGAGTGTAATTTCCCAAGTTATCATCATTTTCCTCTCATAAGAAAGAAGCCTCTGTTGGAGTAGAAAGACTAAAGGATCCCAAATCCTATAGCTCAGTTAGATTTTCTTAGGTCTCTTACAGCTCTATAATTCTACTCCCCAAGCCACTATATTACTATTATTCTATCTCAATCACTCCTTGTATTATTTTTACCTTCTGTGCTACTGAGTCAGTTTGAGGATACCTATCATTCTCCATCAATTTGGTGCCAGTTGCTTCGAGTGTTGAAATTGCTGGTCAAGGCTGTGTTTACTCCTTTACTTCTTTTAAAGAAATTTGTCATGATTATGAGAATCCATTTATTACCTCAGTTGTACTAACTGGAACATTCTGACCCATTTATACTCTACAGAAGCTCCTTCTTTAATACAATTTTATAAAATAAAGGCACTATTCTGGTAGTGCTGTACAGAATAGCCCTCTTATCCCTGGTGGCAGAGAAAAATAAAAGCAGGTCATGTCAGCAGAACTGGTAAGCCAGCACATATTTCATAATGGAATATGACCCAATAGGCAACTTATGGGATGCTCTCCAAAAGCTAAGTCAACAGGTAAGGAATTAATCACAGGGAATATAGATGTTGCTATTTAAGCTAAAGAAAGGGGACGGCCAGAATCTGGTAAATTCTGCCCTTTTGGGTTTATACTTTGGAAAACATGAAAATAATTCGTACTAGTTACTTTATTACAATGAATTCAACATCATTTTAGGAAAATAATGGGATTATCCAACATTCTAACCGGGGAAGAAATACCAAAGTAGAAAAGAGGATATTCAGGATTGTCCTGTTTTACCTCTGTTCTTTCTTTCTGCCTTTCCTTCCTTTCATTCCCTAGGAGGTAGCTGCCTTTGTATGTTTACTTAGGTTTGGAGGAAGGTGCACACACACACACACACGCGCGCGTGACATATATACACACACACGCGCGCGCGTGACATATATACACACACACACATGTCAGTGATATATATACATATGTATACATATCTTACATGTTTTTCTTTTAAAGAAGAATCTCAGACTGTCCAGCTGAAACATGAGACTCCTGTGGGAACAGTTCTGAACTGCACCGTTTGCCTTTTTTCAGTATTGATAAAATTCTTCCCAACATTAATGCCGGGCACATATCCGCCTCCCATTCTCCTACTTCTCCTTGCAGAGATAACAAAGGGACTGCCTCAGTCTACAGTCCCTTGAGGGGATAGTGTGTAACTATGCTGAGTGATGACTGCAGTGAAATAGGAGAAATGGTGGAGACAGAGAGAACTGAGAGGGAGTTGCAGGGCCCAGCCCGCTTTTTCAGGAAGGAATTCACCCCATTTGATTATGCTTGAGGTAGCCAGGATGCGATTTCCTTGGGATGGCAGTTGCTTTTCTGAAAGTGCAGAGTAGGAGGCTCAGTATATTGTACTTGAACATTCCTCTCCCTGAGCGTTTTTATGAACTGATGAAAGCCCTGGTTTCACTGTAGCCTGCTACAGGCACGGCAGGTTTCAGCATCCCCAAAGGGGCTAATCTGAAGGAAGCCTTATTCTGTAAACTTGTTTCTTTTCAATGTGGAAATTATTGCACTTGTTTATTTTAAAGGTAATGAGCACCCACCTTAAACTTGAGCTTATTCTTTTGTAGTCTAAATTCAAAATGGGTTTAGGTAAAACATTTTGCATTTTTTTTGTTAGGGATTTCTGTTAAATCAACATTTTGTTGTATTTCATCACTGGAAATCTCTTGCTATATATTATTTAAAAAAAAACTTTTAAAAGCCCTAATTACTTAGGAAGTTCATTCTTTTCTATTCATCTTCTACCACAAAATAAACCATTAAAAACAAAAAGTTCCTCCCCTGTAATGGAACCATCCTTTGTAACAAGAAAAAAATGATTGAGCAAAGCAGATTGTGATAGTGACAGCATAAGCAGTCTACTCGGGTAGTAAATTCTCCCCACTTCATTACCTAGAGGAAGGAGGTATGTTTTATCTGTCTTCTGGAAGCTCTGTTGGCCATTGCATTTAATCTGAGGTTGCCTGCCTCATAGTACCTCTTAGTGTTGTTTTCATTTATATCATTGTCTTTATGTTCATTGTCCTTCTGTTTCTGCTTTCTTTTTTCTTCATATACTTTCATTTCCAAATATCTCCTCTGCCTTGCTCCAAAAATAACCTTTTCTTGTAACAAAGAATGTAAAAGGGAGAGAAAAAAAAAGGAGTTCAGTGAAATTAAATGACCTATCAAGAGCCTGACATCAATACCATGTTCCACAGCTGCTCTGCAGAGAATGGAGAGGAGGCGCATTTTCTCACCTTTTGGAGGCCAAATTAGGAAAGGGAAAAAAAGGGAATGAAAGCTCCTATTAAATGCCTACTGTCTGTCAGATATTGTGCTAAGTGCTTTACAAATATGATCACAGCAACCCTGGGAGGTAAGTATTATTATTATAACCCCGTCAGACAGTTGAGGAAAATGAGGCAGACAGCGGTTAAGCAACTTCCCAGCATTGTCCTCTCATAAATCTCTGAGACCACATTTGAATTCAGCTCTTCCTGACTCCACGCCCATCTCTGTCTCCACTGTGCCCCCTGGCTGCCCCTAAATTACCCAACATTCAGTTTGTTTTTCCTCTCTCCATGTACAACATGGTCATTGTATGTATTGTTTTACAGGTTCTGCTTTCATTGCTTTGCGTTAATTTATACAGATCTTGCCATGTTTCTTTGAATTCCTCATATTTGTCATTGCTTAGACTTCGGTGGTATTTTATGGCCTTACAGTTATAGCATAGTTTGTTTAGCTATTTGTCGTTTGACGGCCTCCAAATTTGTTTCCAATTTTATTCTGTCATAGAAAGTGCTATGTCTGTTTAGGGGATTGTGGGGTGACAGACTTAGACACCCACAGAACTGCACATATACCTCTACCTTTCTGTCATTTCTTCCTTGGGATAGATTCTCATTAGTGAGATTGCTCTGTTGCTGGGTATGAACAGTTCAGTAACTTTTATCAGGTAATTCCAAACTGTTTTTCAGGAGTTTGGATCATTTCACAGTTCTGCCAGTAGCACATTACTGTGCCTGTATTCTCATCCCTTTCTTTCTCCCGTTCCCCCCATCATTTCTCTACTTTAATCAGTCGACCAGTCAACAAGCCAGTTTGTCAATAAGCATTTATTAAGCACCTATGATGTACTAAATTCTGGGGTTACAAAGAAAGTAAAAAAACAATTCCTGCTCTAAAGGAACTCAGAGTCTAACGGGGGAGGTAACATAAAGACAATTATGTGTAGACAAGATATATACAAGATAAATTGGAGAAAATTATCAGAGAAAAGGCAGTAGTATTAAGGGGAATCAGGAAAGGCTTCCTGTAGAAGATGGGATTTTAGCTGGGACTTGAAGGAAAGTGGGGAAGCCAGTGGGTGGAGATAAGGAGGAACAGCATTCCAGACTAGGGGACTGACAGTGAAAATGCCTGGAGGCTAGAGATGGAGTCTTTTCTATGAGGAATAGCAAGGAGACCTGTGTCATTGGATCTGAGTTTGTGGGAAATGTCTGTTATGTGCCAGAAGCTGCAGATTTTTCTGGCTGTTCAGTTGCGTCTGACTCTTCATTGACCCCATTTGGGATTTTCTTGGCAGAGATATTGGAGTGGTTGCCATTTCCTTCTCCAGTTCACTTTACAGATGAAGAAACTGAGGTAAACAGTTAAGTGACTTGCCCAGGGTCACACAGCTAGGGAGATGAGCCTTTCTGACTTCAGACCTAGTATTCTATCCGCCGTGCCGCCTAAAGGCAGATAAAAATACATACACGCACACAAAGAAATAATCTCTTCTCTTGAGCTTATATTCTAGAAACATAGATTAGCACATTCAGAATCAATATAGAGAATCAATACAAAGTAGTTGAATTGAAGGCAGTTTGGGAAGATGGACACAAATTAAGCAATCAACAAAAATTTATTAAATGCCTGCTGTGTTCCAGGCACTGTACTAAGCCGCTGCAGATATAAAAGGAGGCAAAAGACAGTCGGCCTCGTGGAGCTTACAGTCTAATGGGGAAGATGGCAAACAAACAAATAAATACACACAAGCTTATAGATACCAAACTCTCCATATAGAGGACAGAACTGAAACATTTATTTGGACACCAGAAAACCAAATCCCAAAACCAGTAAGCCAACTCCATCATAATAGTAAAGAAACTAACAAGCCATAACAACACAGAGAGCCATGCCATCCTTCAGCCTTCCCACAAGCCAATACAAGATCAATATCTACTCACAAACCTCTCTTATCTCCTAGCCTGAATGTCCTCTCTCTACCCCACCCTCTCTATGGCTCTGGCTCCCAGCTTCCTGTGAGATCCGCTGTATCCTTCAGCAAACTCCCTCCATCACAGGCTCCATGTGATCACATTCAGCCTATTAGGGGGTGGAGTTTACTTTCAAAGCAGGGGAGGTCTTCAAACTCCACCTAGGTCTATTAAGGGGCAGGGAAGGTCTTCAAATTCCCATTCTCATTACAGACTTAAAGGAAGCCATGGAAGCCAGTAGGTGGAGATGAGGAGAGAGGCATTCCAGGAAGGGGAGGTAGCTAGAGTAAATACCTAAAACTGGGAAATGGAGTGTCTCCTTTGTGGAACAGCAGGGAGGCCAGAGTCACTAGGTCACAGCCTACGTGGTGGGGAGTAACACAGAAGAGGAAAGGTCATGAAGGGCTTTGAAGGACGAATAGGGCACCTCATATTTGGTTGTGGAGGACTGACGTGGTCAAACGTGGCTTTTAGGAAAATCACTGGCTGAATGGAGGATGAAATAGACTGAGGAGAGACTTGAGAAAGGCAGACCCACCAAAAGCTATTGCAGCAGTCCGGGTGTGAGGTGACAGGGGCCTGCACCGGGGTGGGGGTGCTGTCAGAGGAGAAGAGGGCACGTTTTCAAGGAGTGTTGCAAAAGTGAAACTGACAGGTCTTGGCAACAAATTGGGTATGGGAGGTGAGAGTAAGGGGTTGAAATAGTGAGCAGGAGAGGATGTTGTTATCCTCTACAGTGGCTGGGAAGGTAGGATGGGGAAAGGGTTTCAAGGGAAAGATAATGAGTTCTGTTTCAGACATTTTGAGTTTGGTTTTTTTTGTGTGCTCTTTTTTTTTTTTTTTTGCTTTTTTGGAGGGGGGAATGCAGGGCATTTGGGGTTAAGTGACTTGCCCAAGGTCACATGGTTAGTAGTTGTTAAGTGTCTGAGCCTGGATTTCAACTCAGGTCCTCCTGACTCCAGGGCCAGTGCTCTAGTCAGTGCACCACCTAGCCACCTCAATATTGAGTTTTTAGGTGCTTATTGGACATCCAGGGCAGGTAGGTGGTGCAGTGGATAGAGTGTCAAGCCTGGAAACAAGAAGATCCAGACTTAAATTAAGCATCACACACTTAGGAGCTGTGTGACCTGAAGCAAGTCTGACTTCTCTGTTTGCCTTAGTTTTCTTGTCTGTAAAATGACCTGGAGAAGGAAATGGCAAAACACTCTAGTATCTTTTCCATGAAAACCCCAAATGGGGTGCTGAAGAGTTGGACATGACTGAAATGACTCAACAGCAGCAACAATTGGATCTCAAGTTTGAGATGTCTGGAAGTCAGTTGGAGATTCGATTGAAGTTCAGCAGAGAGGGTGGGACAAGTTAAGTAGGTTTGAGAACTGTCAACTTAGAGATGGCAATTAAATCCATGGAAGCTGATGAGATAACCAAATAAAGTAGTGTAAAGGAAGAAGAGGATCCAGAACCAAACCCCAAGGGGCCCCTGCAGTTAGAGGGTGGGATCTAGAGACGGATCCAACAAAAGAGACTAAGAATGGGTCAGATAGGCAAGAGGAGAACCAGGAGAGAGCAGTGTCCTGCAAACCTAGAGAGGAGAGTAACAGGGAGGAAAGAGTGACCAACAGTGTCAAAGGCTGCAGGGTCATCAAGAAGAATGATGACTGAGAGAAAGCCATTGCATTTGGCAGCTAAGATCACTAGTCACTTTGGAGAGAGCAGTTTTGGTGGAATGATGAAAGTTGAGAGTCAAATTGTAAGGGGTTAAGAAAAGAATAAGAGCAAAGAAAGTGATGGCACCTGTTGCAGACGGGCCTTTTCATGGAGTTTAGCCACCAAGGATAGAAGAGTTATAAAGCTATAGTTATCAGGACTGGAAGGATTAAGTGAAGATTTTTTTTCAGCATAGGAAAAACACGAGCATGTTTGTAATCAGTAGGGAATAAGCTATTGACAAGGAGAGATTAAAAGAGGTAGAGAATGGCCAGTCTTTTGGAGGAGATGGGATGGAATGGGATCACTTGAGCAGGGAGAAGGCTGAGCCTTGGGATTGAGTAAGTCTACCTCATCTTGTGATTGAGGGTTCGTGAAGCTGGAGAAATTGGCAGAAAGTCTCTAAGTGATAGGAGATGGGAAGAGAAGAGGAGAGAAGGAGTTCATGGTGAATAGCCTGGATTTTTTTTCACTAACACGTGAGGAGAGGTCTCAGGAAAGACTTCATATAAAAGATGATTCTTGAACTGGCTCATGAATGAAGAGAGAAATCCTAGGAGGTGGAGATCAGGAGAAAATGCATTCTGGATGTGGGGGATAGCCAGCGCAAAGGCAAGTCTAGTTGGATTGTAGAGTACAAGAAGGATGTAATATTCAATGATGCTGCTGGAAAGATAGGTTGGGGTCAGGTTGTGAAGGGTTTCAAAAGCTAAACAAAAAAGTTTATTATCCTAGAGACAGTAGGAAGCCACTGGGGTGTATTGAGCGGTGGGTCTGAAGTCAGATAGTACTCAGATGAGTAGTCAGATCCATACTTAAAGAAACATTTTTTTTTTTTTGGCATCAATGTGGGAAGTAGTCTGAAGTAGAGGAGAGGCTGGAGGCAGGGAGATGAATCGGGAGTGTGTTGTGATAATCTAGATGAGAGGTGCCAAGGCCCTGAATGAAGTTGGTATTGGTGTGAGGAGAGAGAAAAAAATAGGATCTATATGTTGTGGAGGTAGAAGTAACAACTGATTTGGATATGTGGGATGAGGAAGAATGGGGAATTTGCTAAGGTAATGAACCTGGAAGACTGGAAGGATGGTGGTAACTTGGATAGAAATAGGAAAATTTGCAAGAGGAAAAGATTTTGGGAGAAAGAGACCGAGTTTAGTTTCGGACATGTTGAATTTGAGATATTGCCATGATACCTCATTTGAAATGTCCAATAGGCAACTGGTGATGTGGGACTGAAGCTCAGGGGAGAGACTGGGTGTGGATAGATGTGAGTCATCCACATAAAGATGATAATTAAGCCAATGAGGTAATAGTGGGGAGAGAGAGACAGACACAGAAGAGGGCCTAGGAAAGAAGATTTGGAGAAGACCCACAATTAGGGGGTTGTGTGATAAGAATGATGAGCCAAGAAAGGATGTGCAGAGAGTGGTCGAGTAGTAAGAAAACCAGGAGAGGGTAGGAGTATAGTGTCATGAAAACACAGAAAGGAGAGAGTATCCAGGAGGAGTTTGAGCAAGTGTCAGATACAGTATATAAATCAAGAGTTAAAAACTGAGAAACTGAGAAAGGACCATCAGATTGGGCAATTATATCACTGGTAACTTTGGAGAGAGCAGTTTAAGTTGAATGATAAGGTTGGAAGCCAGATTGCAGAGGGTATGGAAGAGGGTGAAAAGAGAGAAGGAGGCAGGGAATCTAGAAGATTTTTCTTTAAGGATTATAACAAAAGGGAAGGAGAGAAATAACAGCCTGAGAGGATTGTAGGGTTGAGTGAAGGTTTTGTGAAGATGGGAGAGGCTTGCATATTGTTGAAGGCAGTAGGGAAAGAACTAGTAGATAGGGAGAGGTTGAAGATTGGAGAGAGAAGGGATGTTTGAATTTGTAATCTACAAAAGAAGACAGGAGGAGATGGGATCATGGCAAGAGGAGTTGGCTTTGTCAAGAAGAAAAGGCCACTTCATTGTTGGACATTGTGGGAAAGGTAGAGAAAATAGGGGAAGATGTCTAGTGGTTTTGAGATAAAGAGAATGAGATAAGGGGCCTCACTCTTCTCAGAGTCAAAATCCTTAGCTCAGAGAAGAGGGATAGAGTTTGGGAGGGGAAAAAAAAGGTTTTAAATAGATTCTGTGGGGAGAGTGAGTTAGAGAATCCATTTATGAGGAATAAAAGATCTTCCTTGATGCAGTGACAGCCCAGTTGGAGTTGAATAACATAAATGTATAATGTACCCAGTCAGAACAGTTGTGTGATTTCTTATAGAGTTCTCTTCAGCCCGGAAATTAGAAAGAATGCAAGATGAAACCTCACATTTTAATTCACATTTTCACTTAGTTATTTGGAACATTTTTTCATAAGATTATTTATAGTTTTAGTTTTTCTTTTCCTCGTAACTTTTGACTACTTAATCTGTTGGTCTTGGTTATGTATTTGTGTCAGTTCATTATTTATCACAGATACCAGGCTTTTATAAGTCCCTTGCGTATTCTAACACAATTAATTAGCTATTCTTTAAGAAATAATGAACTTCATCATATACATAAAAATTATGTAGCAATTCCTTCTAAATAAATTCTGGCTTAGTAGTTTTTTTTCCTCACAATAAATTCTTCCTTTTTTCACTTCTAAGAGATTTAATTATTTTCTTTTATTAGCATTTTCAGAACTAGTACTTTCTTTGCTCAATTTTTTTTGCTTTCTTTTTTTTTTGGAGGTGGTAAGGCAGGGCATTTGGGGTTGCAAGGTCACACAGCTAGTAAATGTTAAGTGTCTGAGGTCAGATTTGAACCTTTGCTCATTTTCTACATGGTATAAGAGTAGATCTGGTCACCAGCAAAGTGAACCCATTGGGTTCAATAGTTATCAAAATAAGAGGTGAAATGACTCTCAGCGGCAGAAGTTGCTAGGTGGCCATTAATGCTCTAAGCAAAATTGCAAAGTAAATCTGTTAGCATTTACTGAGATACTACCTAAAGGCTCCCGATACAAAGAAGGGCAAAAACCCATAGCCTCTGTCCTCAAGCAGCTCATATTCTAATGGACTAGCCAACAAACAAGCTGTATACATACAAGATATACACAGTGCAAACTGAAGGCAATCTTAGAGGGAAGAAGGCATTAGCCAGGAGCCGGGGGTGGGGGTGGGGAAGGGGTAGGAAGAGGAAAGAGGAAGATGACCAGAAAAGGAAGGGCATCTTACAGATGGCTGATTTGAGCTGAGTCTTGAAGAAAACCAGGGAAGCCAGGAAGGAGGTAGAGATGAGAAGGGGAGAGGACCTTCTAGGCATGAGGGTCAGTCAATGAAAAGGTTGGTAAGTCAAGAGATAGTTGGTTTCCTGATGTCTGTATATGTACATATACAGATACCTATCTCTCTATATTTCCCTATTCTCTCTTCTTAGGATTACTCCCCAAGTGCCCAGCAAGCACCCTGTTGCTGTCCTCCAGCTTCCAAAGCTGCTATGTCCACCCTCAAATGTCCCTTGCTCTAAAATTGTTCCCCCCTAGCTTCCTAGACATTAGGATCTTAGAGAACATATAGTCCAGCTCCTTATTTTATAGGTGAGGAACCTGAGAAACACTAAGTTACTTACCAAGGAGCACAGTTATCTCATGGCAGAGCAAGGTCTTTCATCTAAAATAGTCTATAGGTCTGTGAGTTCTTAGATTAGAAGAAGTAAGCCAAGAAGAAAAAAAATTCTGAGGGGGTACAGGAAAATTGAAATAGAGGACAAGAGGTTGGAGAATATAAAAACCTGACAGCAAAGAGAAGTGGCTGCAGACCATGCCAGTCTGTGAAACGCATGAGGCCCTGTGAAGAGAGAGGGAGTACATATGGACCCTCTTAGGAAGGGTGAGCAGCCACTGCTGCATAGAATTAAGCGGGATCCACAAGTAGCAGTGGGCGTGAAGAAAGCTATTGCTGGCTTCGGGAGAAAGATGGGGGTCGCAGTTGGTAACTTCTCGGTAAAGAGTATGTGGAACTGCTCTTGTCATGTAGGGTCTCTGGTGACTATGAAACCCTGAGGAGGAAATGGATCCGATGAGGGGCATGTGTGTTTTTGTCATTTCTTCAGGTGGAGTGGAGGACTGAGGAGGATATAGAAATGAATAGCTGATTACACAGAGGGCATCAGAAGATACTGGGTTTTCTAGAATGACCTGCCTTACAGTTTGGTTTCTTTTAAATTAGAGGAACTGATGTGCATGACTGCTGCTACCCTAGACCTTATTCTGGGAAATGAAGAGAGGACCTAGGTGGTAAAGTAGGAGTAGCTAGAACTTTGGGAACAAAAGTTATGTTAGTTAGAGCTTCTGATATCTGAGGAAGGAGATACCAAGCATAATTAGGTATGCACCCTAGACTTTAGGAGAGCAGATTTCAGAGAGTTCAATGAAATGAACCCTTTGCCTGGGGGTCCCATTGCTGTGCCTACAGATACAAACAAACAAGATAACTTTTGTCTTTAAGGAGCTTATAATCAACACATAAAGGGGAACTGGAAAGTTAGTGGAAGGGCGGGGTGCAAATCATGAGGAGTGACCTGGTTTGGAAATGGTGACCAGGAAGTGATTTGGAGACCTGGTTCTGGGTGAGATAAGGTGAAAGATCATGGGTCAGAGCCTGGCATCTCAGGGATATAAGGCTAAGGTGCTGACTGACTGGGGGAATAAGGGAATAATAACCAAAGTGTAGGCAGCATGGTATGGACATAGCCAAAGAGGCTTAGAACATATATAAATCTCTATATTTAGTAATAATAAGTTATATTAATACTTGTCACATTCAACATAACCAGTTATGTTTCCTATCTCTTCAGTGACACAGATAGCATTCTGTATTGTTTCTAACACAAATTGTAACTGATTCTTGCTTTTATTAAACTAGTTTAAAGTGTAGTAAATACTCTCCAAAACAAACACTTCATTAATTCTAACATGTTCCTTTTTCACCCTTCAGGAAGGCTAAATTTTGATGGTGGTACCATTGACTCTAGTAGTTATTGGGAGGTCCACAATTTCCTTATGGGTGCAGATGGGTTTGAACCTTTGGCTTAAGAAGATTAAAAACATGCATCAAATGTTCGGTCACCAGCACTCAGAAACTGAGAATGGGGAGGCCTGAATTATAAGTAAACACAATGTACACTTTTGTAGGAAAAGAGGTGCTGTAAAAAGATGAGTAGTTTCTGCATGTTTGGTAATTAAAATCTGGCATGGCTATGCAAAGATTCACTTATATTTTCTTTTTTTCTTGGCAGTTTTGATTGACAAAGACCAGAACCCTAAGTGGAAGCCAGCCACATTAGAAGAAATACCTGATGAATTTTTGAATGACTGCTTTAAGTCCTTGGGAAGTGATGATCTCAAATTTTAACTGCAATGACTGACCTTCCTCAGCTTATTATGAGCAGACAAGTAAGAAAAATGGAAAGTAGATACTCTGGATTGGAAAGTCAGTTCAACCTGACTTGGCAGGTCTTTTTTTCTATAATTGTGTGATAATCTATTCATTGATTATTTTATATAGTATTATATGTAGACAATATTGAATAAAGATTCTTGAAAAAGATTGTGATCTTTTGATTGTGGTTTGATGTTGTTTCTCAGTTTTTCTTCAAGTAAAGGCAGAATTTATTGCATTTTATCATGCTTCAAATTAAAAATATTTGAGAGATCAAACTTTTATCATGATATTCTTGGTAATTCTTGACCTTCAGTGACTCTCTTGCAACTTTGTCTTCCTAGATGGTTTCTCCCCTATGGGTGCGTGTGACACCTCTCCCTCTTAGTTGTCCTTGCTCCTGTCTGGCCACTCCTCAGGTTTTTTTTACTATATCATTATCAATGTCCTCTCTTCTATGTGTGGATTTATCTCAAGTCTCTGTCCTGGATCTCCTTTTTCATTCCTCTGAACCATCTCAGTGATTTCATCAGCTCCTGTGGGGTCAATAATCATCGCAATGCAGAGGACTCTCAGATCTCTATCCAACCCTACACTTTCTTCTGAGTTCCATTCCTGCAGCACCAGCTGTCTGTTGGATACTTCTAAATGGATATCATGTAGACATTTCAAACCCAACCCTCTTCCTAATTTTCCCGTTCTGTTGAGGGTACCATCATCCTTCTAATCACTCAGGGTTTCAACCTCAGCATCATCCTTGATTCTTTACTTTCCAACACTCCTATCTAATCAGTTGCCAAGTCCCTTCTCTTCTACCACTATATTTTAGGGGTCCCCTTCTCTTCTCTCCTGGACTCTCCTGATTGGTCTCTCCCAAGTCTCTTCTCCTCTCCAGTCCATCTTCCCCATAACTGTCAAAGCTACATTCTGAAGCCAAGATCTTAGCATGTAGTTTTGTGTTCAGAGACCTCCAGTGGTGGCTCCCTGTTGCTCCCTATAGGAGAAAATGCAAATATCTCTGCCATTTAAAGACCTTCATACTTTGACTCCAGCTAACCTTTCCAGCATCATTATACATAATTCCCTTTTCATGCACTCTATGTTCTGGTCAAACTGGACTGTCCTATACACAATCTTTCATTTTTGTACCTTCTTGGAATGCACTTTCTTCTCACCTTCAAAGAATTCTGGTGTTCTGTCATTTCTACATCAAGGGTTAGCAGACTATGGCCCAAGGATCACACATCTGACTTGTTGTAGTTCACTGATGTCTGTCCCACCCACATGAAGCCTTTTTTTCACCCCTGCACAAAACTGTTAGTGCCACTCTCAGTTGCTTTGTGTGTGTGTGTGTATGTGTGTTATATGTATGTGTATAGACATATATATATATATATATATATATATATATAGACATATATATGTAGTATTTACTTGTATTGTGTACATGGGGTTTTTTTCTTTTGTTTTGTTTTCTAACACCAGCGGAATGTAAAATCCTTGAGAGCAGGGACTGTTTCATTTTTGCTATATATCCTCAGTACCTAACATAATATGTGGCACATGGTAACCATTTAATAAATGTCTTTTAATTGATTTTGAAAAGGATGTTTAGAGTAATGATTTATGAAGTAAAAGCTACCTTATAGAAACATTAGCATGCTTTAAACAAATCAAAATAAAAACTCTAAACAAGATATTCTTTGGTCATTCTAAATCTCTCAGTAGGTCTTGCTGAGTTGCACTCATTTTAAAGGATCTTAGTTGTGATTTTCCTTTATAGAATCACTAAGTTGGAGTAGGAAGGGACCTCATAGGCCATCTATTCAAATCCATAGAGAGAATTCTTTTTTAGTTATGCCATACTTCACTTGAGAGGGAGCATATATGGAGATGGAGAACTTGGGCTCAAATCCCAACACTCTGCTTGTTAGCCAGGGGACCCTAGGCAAGTGTTGTCACCTCTCTGGATCTTGGTTTCTTCTACAAAATGAGCAGATTGGAATAAGACGACCTTTGAGGCCCTTCACACTCTATATCTATGATTCTGATATTTCTCAAGGTATCTCATTCTTTTGCATAGCTCTGATTGTTAGGAAGCATTTCCTTTCATCAAGTCTAAATTTCTCTCTCTGCAACCTCTCTCTATCCCATTGCTCTGTGTTTTGTCCTTTGGAGTTAAACACAAATAGTCTAATCCATTTTCTACATAGTGGTCCTTCTTACTTTCAAAGAAAAAGATCATATTCTCCCTAATTATCCAGATGAAATAGCCCTGTTTTCTTTAATTAGTCTTCACATGATGAGGTCTCAAGGCCCTTTGCTGGCCTTGAGATTGCGCTCCTTTAGAAATTCTCTGTTTTATCGGTGAGCTCCCTAAAATGGAGTTTTTCTCATGATTTAAATTGTTTATGCCAAGAATTTCTTTGACAACTTCCAATTTCTCCTCAGCTGATTTCCTTCTTAGGCCATGAGATTCTTTCCTTTCTCTGAATCCTTTGAAATGTGCTTTGGCCCCAAATCTAGGATTTAATCTAGGATTAAATCTAGGCCCCAAAAGAAATCCCTTTTCTCCAAAGTGCCCCTCGTTTCCACCCCAACAATTGGTTCCTCTTTGCTGGTGAGAATCAGATTCAGAAAGATGTTCCCTCTTGTTACTACTTCTACTTTTTGTATGCATGCATATATGTATGCTTGTATATATGTATGTATGAATTTATGATGTGTTTAGACAGATCTCCACGAGCCTCCTGCTTGGTTGCCACCCTCCAATGAGAATGGGGGAGGGCTTATTACCACTGTGCACAATGCATCGCCTGCCTGACTTCTAGCCACTGTAAGGAAGAGAAGGCAGCACATCAGCATCATGCCGTATGCACCTTTGGTCTGATCTCCATGAATCCCCTGCCTGCTTTCCAGCCTCAGGTAAGAGTGGGAGGGGGATAGGAGGGCGCATTAAGCATCACACCCCATGAATCTTCTGTCCAATCTCCAGCTTCCTGAGGGGAAGAGGAGAAGTGCTATTACATCATACCAGTCTCTCACCATCAAGACAAAAGGAGAAAGTGCCATTCTATCAGATCTCCAGCTTGGTCTCCTGCCTTGGGGGAAAGAGTATCACCATTCTTTGTTTCAGGTTCTCACTCCTTTGCCTTAACTGCCCAAGATTCTAAAAGGACTCCTCTCAGAGTGTAATACTGTTGGCTTTGAAAATCTCTATAAAATATTCACTTGGTGATTAATAACAAATTTCTACCCCCAGTCATACCGTCCCCACCTTAGTGATTCTAAAACCCCATAGGTCATCACGCAAACCTCATTCTGAATCCTCCCCTGCTCATTCCCATTTCCCTCAGCCTCCTCCCCCCTCCAAAATCCCTTTCACCATGTCCTTTGGAATGCCTACTCCATAGGCAATAAACTAGCTTTCATCTTAAAGCTTTTCCTTTCTCTCTCCCCTCCCATTTTGTGGCTCCCATTGAGCCTTGGCTCTCTCCCAATGACTCAGCCTCTCTGGCCAACCTTTTCCAGCAGGTACCTGCATTTTTGCTCTTTTCCCTTCAATCACTGGTCGAGGTGGGGAAAGTGAGATACTCTTTGCTTTCCATTGCTACTTCCGGGTTTCTTCCCTACCATTATCATTCAGTAACCTTCCCTCTTTTGAAGTTTACCTGATCCACAACTACAGATATCCAGGACATTTTCCCTTCCTTTCTCAACGAATTCAGTTCCTGGTTCACACTTTTTGTCTCTCTTCTCCAACTCCTGCCTTCATAGTAAGGGACTTTAACATACACATTGATACTACCTCAAACACCCTCACTCCCCAGTTCATCAGCCTACTCATTTCTGTGACTTATTCCTCAACCTTACCACGACCACAAACAGATGGTCATGCCTTTGATCTTGCCATAAGTTCTGAAATGCCCTTATCTGATCACCATCTGTAGTCATCCTGTCTCTTCCCTCTGCATTCCATTCCACACCCTACTCTTCCAGTCCCTGCATCCCTCAGTTCTTCCCCAGGCCATCACCCCTGCACAAGCCACCATCTCCTCCTTTCTCTATCTTGACCCCTTGTGAATCAATTCAGCTCTATACTGTCCTCAAGTCCTTTGCTCTCTTACTGTATTGCTGCTTGTGCCTGAACTTCAGCCTTAGATCATTCTCATCATCTGCTGCCTTTGCTCTTACATGTGCTGCCGGACAGTGGAGAAAACCGTGCAGCTGTCCTGAGGTGATCCTTGACAGTCTTTATGTTACCCAGCTTCAACTGCAGTATGTTATAAGAGATAAAGTCCTGGGAATAAAGTCAGGAAAACCTAAAGTCAAATCCCACCTGTGACATTAAATGTGTGATCTTGAGCAAATCACTTAACCATTATGTGCCATTCACAACTCCCTAGAACAGTGGTTCTCAACCTTCCTAATGCCGTGACCCTTTAATACTCGTACATGGGCGGACCCGCCTGGAGACTATAGAGGAGCGGTGTCTGGATTCCTAAGACCATTGGAAATATGTGCTTTCCGATGGTCTTAGGCTACCCAGTTCGACCCCCAAAGGGGTCGCGACCCACAGGTTGAGAACCGCTGCCCTAGAATTTAACAACTAAAACAAAGGTGATTTGTACTGATACATAAATTCCTCTACCAAGGGAACATTGGTATTTGGATATTGGATATTTCATGATGACAAAATCACTGATCCTACATATATCATGTCTCTAAGATTATGATGTTTTCCTGACTCCTCATCTATTTCCTCTTTCTGTCCAGGAGGTCCCTAGTCTGATAATATTATTTGATATCTAATAATAGTATTATTGGATTTTGATATAATAATATTAATTGATATTCAGATGCTCCCAGATTCCTTCTCTGGTTCTTCAATTGCCTCATGTGAGCAAATCTTTCAAATGTATAATGCTTTTCTGTCCAGTATCTTTTTCCTTCCAAATGAGGTATGCCCTTTGAATATCACATTCCAGTCACAGGCTTTATGTATCTTGCCAAACCTTAGTGACACTTAATGAAATCAAATAACTCACCTTGTTCTTTACGTGTACTTTCTGAATTTCTATATGGCATTTGAGACTATTGAGACCATTTCTGGCTCTTTTCCTAGACTTTGTGATTGTTAATTTATAGACTTATGATGTATTTTGAAGTTATGTTAAAAACCATTGTACCCTTCAACTCTCCCTTTGTACTTGAAGTTATATTTTTGGAATTTCCTTTATTCTGTCCTCCCATCACATCACTTCTTCTCCCTTTGATTTAAATTGAGTAAATGTGATAGAGTACTATCCACCTATAGTGATTCTATTTACCCATTCTTTTTAGAAAGCTAAGCCTTTCAGGTAGGATGAAATGTTTGAAAACCCATTTATCACACATTTGCTTTTGATTTGTTTCCTTAGTCACTTATTTTTTAAAAAGAGCAGCAGTCAGAATTGCAGTGCATTTCAAGGGGACAGCCAGTAACAGGTTCTCAGGATAGATTTCATATCAAATCAGTGACCCAGAAAAATGCCTGACCTCAGCTAAAACCCGAAAGAGCAAGCCTTTGCCTTAGACATTATACTCTGAGGAGGTGGCTTAACTTTGGTTAGCCAAACAGAAGAAGGGAGTACAGTATTTGAGATAACTGGTTTTCCCCCCAATCCAGTTCCCTAAAATTAGTGACTGCTAGAGCTATGGAAAATTTTCTGTAGTCCTTTTAATCCAAAACTAGGGCTACCATATAAGAGCACCAGCAGATGGTGGGAAAACTGTGACAAGCTGTTTCTTCTGATCTTAGGGTCAGAGGTTGGGGGACCCCGACCTGTCTTGGAGACCCAGCCCCTTTTGGTTGTTCACAGTTTGGCATCAACGCTGACTGGTGGTGTTTCTGGCTGATCCCAGGAACATGGGCTGATGTCACATGCAGCCTTTGTCCCTCTAGAAGGATCAAATCCGGAAGATGAAGTCAGATGAAAACAAGAGAGCTTTTGTTCAAAATAGGCCTTTGCATGACTGGCATTGATGGAAGAGAAACTAAAGCTGTAAAAGCCATTTCTGAAGGTGAGAAAGGACATAAAAGAATGGTAAGTTCCACTGCCAGACTGGAGAGGCTTGATTCAGAGTACATCAGCTTCATGATCAGAGGTCAGTTCTACTAGGGAGCACAGTGGAATAGAGCACTCGGGAAAACTTGAGTTAAAATCCAGCCTCAGACACTAACTAGCTGTATGACCTTGGGCAGGTCACTTAACTTCTGCTTGCCTCAGTTTCCTCATCTGTAAAATGGAGATAACAGTACTTACCTCCGAAGATTGTTGTTAGGATTGCGCGTTTGTGCGTGTTATGTGAGAGAAAGAGTAAGAAGGTGAGTGAGTGACAGAGAGAGAGAGACTGAGACTATAGGGATCATCTATTCCAGTTCCTTTCATTTTAGTGAATAGTTAACAGCATTTTTCCCCCAAAAGATTCATCGCAGCAATGTGGAAAATAGGCTCAAATATCATAGTAATGGATATATTTATTGACACGTTTAAATTTTTTACTTAGAAGTTCTTATAATGGTCCTTTAAATGATCTTAGAAATTATTTTCAGAATAGTTAAGCTGATTTATACTCACTTTTTTGTGGGGAAAGGGGAGATGGGGTCATTTCTGCATTCCTGAAAGAAATGTGAAGTCCTCTTATGTTAAAAATAAATGCCAAGTACACGACTAGGTTGATTGCTTATTTTAATTGAGTAAAAGTTTGCAACTAGTTAATGGCAACTGAATTTTATTGTACAGTTTCAAAGAAAATGTTTTCACAAAAATACTTGTAAAAATATACTATCATATGTATGCTTCAGTCATGGGGAAGTGAAGGAACTTGCCAACAAAACACTAGTTTTACAAGGTAAAAACCAGCCACTGCTTGTGAGCCAGTTCTGGCTTCAGTAAGTAGAGATCCTACTTAGGGACACAACTACAGCCTGGGACAAAGGGTATTGCTTCTATTAAATTATGAGAGAGAAGAAAGTTATGTAGGAACTGATTTTTCAGGGGATAGCAAATCTCATTTATAAAGTGTCTGGCATCTCTAGTTTCTAAAAACAAAAAAATATATATGTATATATATATTATATATACATACATACATATATATGTATATAATAACATTTTGTTATCTCAAATCCAATCCCAGTAAACTGTTAGTATAATGTGAGGAGTTTCATGCTACTTCATTTATTCTTCATGCTACTTTAAAAATAACTGCCATTTTATGACTAATTCTCCTTATAGTATTCTTTTGGGGGACATCCAATACCTCCTTTCACTTTTCCTCCCCTCGAAAATTGTGCTTTTAGTGCTAATAAACCAGGGGCAGTTTGTAAAGAGATGCTAAGGCATTTGGGAATCAAGGACCTTGGAATCTTAGGTAAGTGATCTGAAAGGTAGGAAAATGAGTGTGTTGAATTGGTGAACACATAGTGGGTTGGGTAAGTGAGGAATTACCATATTTCTTGGGACACTATACTGTTCCCAGAACTGTCACTTAGTTGTTTTTATCAATTTGACATGCCTCTGCCTTCCCTTGACATACACAGCGATGCCTGAATCTGAGTGAATGAGTTCATTCGAGACCTAAGCATCATAAAATAGAAGTTTTATATTATAAGTGACAAGGGCTTGGGAGATATCCTAAATTTACTGCCTTCATTTATAGCATAGAAAGCTAACTCATCTCCAGCCAGACTATAGCATCTGGCCCCCTCTCCACCCATCCCCTTCCAATTTCATCACTCGTCCTTGTAATATATTAATGTCCAAGCCTGAATGAAGTCTCGTCTTTTTAAGCAGTCTCACTCACATGGGCCTCCTCTTGTACATCTGTTTTCCTTCTCAAAGGATGTGTAATCCTGACTTCTAGGATGGGATGCTGTTGGTCTATTGTCATGTCTCTGACTGACCTCACAGGATCTAGGGTTGGAAGAAGCCTTAGAAAGAAGGTCTAGTCTAAGGTATTCGTTTCACAGATGAGGGAACCATGGCCTCGAGAGGTGAAGAGACTTGCCTGAGGTCATGTGGGTGATGAGCCAGGATTGAAATGTGGGTCCTTGGGCCCCAGATTCAATGCTACCCCACCATATTGCCTGGGAGAACCAGTGAAGGACAGCAGTCCGTCCAGTATGAAGGCATGAAAGAAAATAGGGTACAAAGACAAGCCTATTGCGGAAGATGATTGACCCATCTTATAACTAAGCCATATTATCATGTTATATTTCATGGGACACGGCCTAGAAAAGCTTTTATGAAAAAGTAGCCTTGAGAGCCCTGAGAGCCAAGAGGGATCTGAGGTGTATAAATAAGGTTGCATTGTCTGTTTAATTGTGTGTGTATGTACACACACATACAGGCACACACATGCTGGCCAACAGCAGTAGACCAGCAGTGTGTGTGTTTATGTGTTACACATAAATAAACAATAACTGAACAACAGACAATAGAGCCTTATTTAGGCACCCCAGATTCCTCTGGATCTCAGGTTTCCCAAAGCCACTTTGTCAGAGAAGCTTCTCTAGCCCCTCTCCCATGAAATATAACATAGGAATCACGTTGGAGAGGCAGTATGGTGAATGTAAAGAGCCCTGTATTTAGTCAGAACATCTAGATTTGAATCCTGGCTCTCCTTTCCACTTGTGTGTCCTTGGACAAATCACTTCATCTCCCTGGGTATAATTTCTTCATCTGTAAAAATCAAGGCTGGCCTAGAATGAGCTCTGAAAGCCTGTGGAGGGATTTGTGAAGAGCCCCATTGTGCCAGTTCATGCCTATTGTATTGTGGAAAACACCTGGGAGGAAGGTCTCTCACACTGTACTGAAATGCAGTTCAGGGCTAAGGAGAGGGATTGGATTTTTGGATAATTGTCTTGGAAAGGCATCCCTGACCTTGCTCATTTATCATCCCAGTTGCTAAATTTTTTTCCTTCTTTACTTGCCCACCAAAAATGAAGGGACTGAAACAAATGTAATAGTCTTAGAACTATAAGATCACATGGGTTGTGGACCCAAAGTCCAGACAAATAGATATTACCGTGGGGAGGGGTTCTGTTGTGGATAGAAGGTGTGAAAGGTCATTAAATAGCTTTGTCTGGTTGCCACAATTGTCATATAGCTGTCTCAATACATCTATACATAAATACATATACATGTATATGTATATATACATACGTATGCATATATAAGGGTGTGTGTGTGGGACACACACACATATATATATTTTAACCCATTTCTTTGACTAGAATTGGAAACCAAATTTTATCAATTGTTTGACATTCTTAAACCTTCAAGGGCATTGTGAGAAAATGAAATGATGATGTATGAAAACTAAATGTGTTCTAAATTTTAGATATAATGTTAATTAAACGCAGTAACTCTGAGGCTTTGGTCTGACTTTAAGCACGTATAAACCTTCTAAACTTTTTCACCAGGAATTTACCACTGTTGGAAATATTGTTATCAGATGGAGCTGAGGGACAGTCCATTTAGCATCAGACCCAAAAACCTCAGCTCCTTCCATGAAAAGGGATCATCTACATTTCTGTTGATTGTGGCTATAATATTTGGGAAAATGGAATGTTAAGAATCAAACACTCCTTAAAAAAGGGCCTAGGTGGCATACTTTTTATTGATCATGGGTCCAAAATGCAACTGGACTTAATGCATAAGATAATAGCAATAATTAAGGTGACTTAGCACTCATTTTTAAAGAAATATGCTAAGTAGGATTCTCTTGTGTTTAAAAGTAGTATTTTTTAAGTGAGTAGAGGTATCTTTTTTTTCTGGCTGCTTTGCTGTGCAGGATACATGTCCTTACTTACATGCTGTATCCTCCCTTTCCTTCTCTTTAGACTTGGATGAGGGAATTAGAAACAGTGGGAACACTAACAGCAAGTCTGCAGTGGCTCGTTCTCGTGCTTGATTGCAGTAAAGCATGGCCCTTATCTACTGCTCCTCTATGGTTAGTTCCAGAATTCATACGAAGTTTTTATTACAATGCTTTAAACAAATGACCTGGAAAGTATGTGCTTTAAAGAGACCATCCATGCCCTCCCCCAGCCCCATGAAACAGAACAGGGAATAAACTTGCTAAAAAGCTAGTACTCCGAACACTGGAACTGGCTCGCTCCAGCTTAGACTCCATGGGTATGACCATACAATAAATGATTCATTCTGAAGTTTTCTTGTTAAGTTTTTGGTAGCTGCTCCCTTGGAAAAGTCTTCGAGGGTTTTGCCATAAGGTGCTCACTCAGCATTTTAGTTTTCAGAACCAAGTCTGTGAAAGTGACAGAAGGAAACAGTTGCAAGGCACCCAAACATACCACATCAGCTTAGGCGAATGATACTATAGCTTATGTCTCTAAGTCCCCCATACTCTGCTCTTCTAAGTAGGGAAACATGTTCATTTATGCTGACAGATAGCATCAAACACAAGATAAACTCATAGCTTCTCTAAAACAAATTACTGGGCCCCATTGGCACACAGCCAGGCTAGCTTTGTAGACAAGGTAGTGAGAAGGAAACAGAGCTTAATGGGTTTTTTGTTTGTTTTTTAAAGATTTAAGCTCTTAAGGATTAACAGCTCATTTATTACACTAGCCAACCATAATCCTTTTGAGAATTTCCTCGATTTCTTGACTCAACAGAAGCTGCTAGAACAGCAATTAGGCAGGGCTCTAGGGGGAAGATGGAAGTCTGCCTGCCTCAGGCATTGCAAACTCAACATCAAGAGTGGTGCCTTCCAGTTGGCGGTGGTATACCCACCTGCTCATTCAGTTTTAGCATTTACCATCACCCTAAGATTTGATGTTTTTCAACACTGTAGGATTTGAAATAAGTGGTGTGTGTGTATGGTAGTTTAACCCTGCCACTCAAAAAGTTAATTGATAAGTGCTTTTCTTTAATGAATTTGATAAGTTTTGGTAAGGGAAATCCTTAAGAGACTCTTAAAAAATGCAAACATCACTATTTTCTCATGATAAAAAACACATAGGTTCTCTTTAGCTGTCTATTTCCAGAGCAAAAGGCTGCCCGTGAATGGGAAAAGGGGCATTCTTGCTCTAACCAGCCCCAAATATGGTGTTTTTATGGGAACCTTATACGGATGATCTTTGCCTGTGCAAGAATCAAGCATTATTAGATAATGGAGCTAAAAGCATATACTTAAAAAATAATGGCCATCATCAGTGATGTTTTTCATTCTTTGGTGACGGTGCACAGAGTGACAGGCTTGTCTCATGATTGTAGGGGAGCAGCCACTTAAATGCTTCAATGCTACAGGACTCCATTTGGCCATTTAAGCTACATCAGACTATATATAATCCAAGGCAAAGAAAGCAGAAAACAAACATTCTTGACCTAGTGCTGATCACAACAAATGTTTCATTTTTAAAGTACCTACTCTTCCATCAAAGCAATTGTGGTACCAACATAAAAGACATCGTACATATAGCTGGAGTTCTTTGTACTTAATCACATCAGTTTTTGCTTTCTTCTGTATTTGAACTAGCACCAGTGTACACTGTTTAAACCTATAGTTTCACGGAGTCATCCAAACTAGAGTGAGCCAGGGAGCCTCAGGGTACTGCCTCGCTCTCAATGTATGGGATGTCCCCATACCTGCTGTCATTGGCTGCCCACTGCTTCACGGCTTCATCCATGATTTCCTGGGACAGACGATGGGCATACTCCAACACCACCACCCTAGCAGAAGAATACTTCACAACCTCTGTTCTGACAGAAACCATCGAAGGCTTTTCTGTTAGAAATCTCTCCTCACTGTCTTGTCTCTTCTCAGTTGAGATTGTGTTTGGAAAAGGGAAAGTTTGCTTTGACTTTATGCAGCCCATAGTAATCAGGAATCAGGCTGAGAAGGACGGAGATGTCCACAGCTATTTTAGCAGCATCTTTGGAATACTTTGATAGGTAACGTGATTGATAAACCAGAGTTTTTTCCACCTAGGAGCAGGAATCGATAACTCCTTTCACCACTCTTCTCATTTATGGTTTATCTGTCAAAAGAGGAAGGGTGCAGTTTGAGGTTACAGAATGCCTGATAGCCAATCATCTGGTTCTCTAACATCTGTATTATTTTTACAATGAAGAATTGATACAACATACAGAAATGACTTATTTTGTTTATTTATTTATTTAGTTGCTTTTTGGAGGGGGGAAGGTAGGGCAATTGGGGTTAAGTGATTTGCTCAAGGTCACACGGCTAGTTTTTTGTATTAAGTGTTGAGGTCAGATCTGAACTCAGGTCCTCCTGACTCCAGGGCTGGTGCTGTATTCACTGCACCACCTATTCACCCCAGAAATAATGACTTGTTTTGTAGACAGAAGGAAAATTCACTTAAGAGTTGGGATTAAAATTTTTTTTTAAATTATCTGTCAACATAGTTAAAACATTAAGCTTTAATTATGGGCTAATTGTTGTTTTTCTTTTTTTCATTAAGCAAAACCGAATGATTTTTAGCTGGTAAGAAGCTGTTGATGCTATTGAGGGAAAAAAAGGAGGTTCTTGATTTATACCCCAAAATTTAACTCTTTCATTCTTGTCTGCAACTAGGAAGAATTGCAGCTTTTTTTCTGTTAAATGTTTGGTGTTTTTGTATTTTTCCTTTCTGATCATATCCTATAAAACACAGCATCCATGCAGGCTAAGTATTAAAAGACAAAAAAGCAGTGGCCACTTCAGACAATGTTCGTGATTTTTAAAATTTTTGATAATTTTGTGGAGAAAATGTAAGAGATTCCCCTCTTCCCAGCATTCGGTTCAATTGGTAGTTGTTTTAATGTTTAGATTTTTCAACAGGAGGTGCAGACCTCTGACTTATTTGGAGGCTTTGCAGAATCAGTGGATTATAAATCAGCAACTCACTTGTCTATATGGTCTTAGTACCAGGGGCACTGAGAGGTAGATTTATTAGGCCAGAGTCATGAAGCTGCTACAGAGCAGAGTTAGGATTTAGATCCAGATAGCTCTCTAGTAGCTCTGTAGTCACTAAACCAGCACTGTTCAAAGTGTGGTTCCCTAGACCCTTTTCAGGGAGTCTCTGAAGTCAAAACTATTTTTATGGTAATACCAAGACATTATTTGCCTGTTAAAATATTTTTCTCTTTTCCATCTCTATATCTGCATTGGGTCAGATTTTCTCCATATCCTTAGACCAGAACAACACATAGCAAGAGACTTAATGCAAAAATAGAAATAATAGCCAACATTTACATAATGCATACTGCGTGCCAAGTACTATGCTAAGTGCTTTACAAATATTATTCTCCTTTGGTCCTCACAACAACTCTGCAAAGTGGGTGCTGTTATTATCCCCATCTAACAGCTGAGGAAACTGAGGCAGGCAGAGATTAAACAATTTGCCCAGGGTCACACATCTAGTAAGTGTATAAGACTGGATCTGAACTCAGGTCTTACAGATTCCAGACCTAGCACTCTATCCACTTGGTCATTTGGCCACCCCTAATGAACATAAGAATTATTAAGCCAGACATTAGAGAAATTTGCAAAAATTATTAAACAAGGGCAGTAATTTTTTTGACAAAAATAGTTTTCCATGAAAGTGTTGTTTATATTAACAGGTAATGGGTTTATTATTATTTTAAAAAATTAATAACTACTTTTAAATGTTGAGTGAAGTTCTAATATGATACTCATTGATAGATTTAACCCACCTAAACAAAAAGTCCTTTGGGGGTCCTCAGTAATTTTTATGGATTGTAAAGGTATCCTGAGACTGAGAAGCTTGAGAACCACTGCAATAAGCCATGCTATCGTTCATGTCTGTTTAGCAGGGAAAATTTAATGTAGATGATATGTTCACAGAATTTCAGACTTGGGAAGAAAACAGCTCAGTAGTCATCTAATCTAATTCACGCCTGAAGAACTCTAAGTGTTAGGAAGTTTTTTTCCTTATATCAAGCCAAAATTTGCACTTCTACCCTTTGCTCCTAGTTCTCCCCTCTGAGGCAAAAAAATAAAAATAAAAAAGTCTAATCCCTCTTCAGATACCTGAAGACAGTTGTCGTGTCTACCTTCCCCTCCCCAGCTCCTCCCTCAACTTAAGCTTTCTCCTTAGGCTACCCAGCCTCTGCTCTTCAACGAATCCTCACCAGGATAGGTTAGAAACTCCTTGACAAGGACTCTTTCATTTGTTTTTGTATACCCAGAGCCTGGCCTGGAAGAGGCACTTAATGAAGGCTTTTGTGATTGCTTCAGCATGAACTCAAAGCCCTTTACCATGTCTGGACACTCTCTAGCTTAGTGATATCTTGTAAAAACTCAGTTCTGCTGTGCAGAACTGAGCATTACCATAGGTGCAGTCTGACTAGGGCCGAGGAAAGAGCCCAGTGATGACCTTCTTCCTCCTCAGAATTGTCCTGCTCTTTCTGTAGCCTAAAATCCTAGTCTAATACGTGAGGTGAGGTTGATTTAATGCCTTCATTCTCCTAAGCTTTCAAACTGCAGTGACAGCCCACAAGAGAGTGGACTGACAGATTTGGGGGGAGGGGGAGGGGCACATATCTTCAAGTATGGAGGGGGATGAGAATTAGGATCATAGAACTTCAATCTAGGAAGTTCCTTCTTTAGAGGTCATATCATCTGGCCCCAAAATTTCACACATGAGGAAATTTAGGGGAAGTGACTGGGCTGAGGTAAAAAGGTAGTAATAGGAGAGCTGGAATTTGAACCTGGATCTTCTAGGTACAAATCTAATGTTCTTTCCACTATATGTGGCGCTGGAGGACAAAACAGGAGCCATGGGTGAACATTGCAGAAGTAGATTGGGGCTTAAGAGGAGGAAAAACTGAAAAATTCAAATGGATTGGGCACCCCAAGAGATCATATTTTCTGTTGTGCTGCTTCTGTTCCAGGTCATAGGAGACCTGTGAGTGGAGGCTGGGTTGACCTTTAGGATTTTATACTGGGGATTTATGTTTCAGGGCAGTTGGACTGGATGACCTCAAAGGTCCCTTCCCACTCAGATTTTGATTGGTAAATTAATTTCATTTGGCAATATTCTCAATTTTCCAGTATTCTCTCAAATATCCAAATCTTGGGCAAAGATTCAAGGAAAAGAAACTTAATGGTAATCTATTGCCTACAACACAAGTCATGACTTGGAATCTATCTGATAGACCTAAAAATGTATGTTGGGAAAAACTTAGTTGGCTTCCTAGTTCTCATCTACCACCCCCGCTCAAACCCCAAAGGTAAAAGCTGGCAGAGAACCCATGACACTACAACAAGCTAAGCATAGGTTTATGTGTATCTGTCTAATGACTGAGCCCTAACAGGATCACACTTTGGGTAATGCTCTAACTTCAGCATTTTAAAGTGAACCACCAGAGTTGCTAAATTCTCCTTATCATTTCACTAAACATGTTAACTGTACTCAATTATAGTAAATTATTCCCTTTGGGGCTTATTTCCTACATAATGATTCTTTTTTAGCTAGTTATTCTGAAGGAAACACAGATAAATTTTCACAAACTTAAAATAAAACCCAAGGTGTCGCTTATCTTCAAATATTATCAAAAGGGATGTACCCAAAAGGGATGTCATTCTGGGCTATTGAAAGAATGTGGAATTTTTAGCTTGGAAAAGAAAAAAGTATCCAACATGTTTATGAAAGGGTAGCCTCTTGAGAACAGTACGATCCAAAGTGGATGCCAGCTGTGTAACCCCAAAGGGTGTGTGGATCAACCAAATAGAAGACAAGTGACAGTCCACAGTGGGCAGTCATGGCTTATTTCCAGTACCACAGCCTCTACCCATTATCTCATAATACTTCCTTGCTTTGCTCTGCTCTCCCCCTCCCTCCCAGATCACCAGTTACCATGCTCTGCACTCTGGGGGGCAGTGGCTAGTGAGTAGCCCCCTCTCCCTCCCATTTTTGGTGGGACAGAGTGAGCAGGCAGACTCTTAGAATTGGTTTCCTTGATGCAAATCTCTTCCCACTCCAAATCATCCCCTCCATAGGGCTGCCAAAGGTCTGACCCATGTCTGTCTCCTACGCAAAGTTCTATTGCCTCTGGGATCTAGGATGAAATATCTTCATCTCATCTGTTTAAAATTTATCTTTTTGCATCAAATTATGAAGTACATAATTACTAGTACAGTAGTATATGTATGTAAATTTATAAATAAAATTGACCTATTGGGTAGTGGATGCTTAGACACTATTTCCTGTAGATGTGTAAGAAGACGCCAAAGGTTTGGAGAGCACTGCTGGAGAAGATGGAGTCAAGAGACTCTAGATAGTATCAGAAAGCAAAACCAGGCCCAAAGAGGTAGAACACAGAGCGGGGGAGGTGATACAGCTGACAGGGCATAGGACTTGGACGTTAGAAGGACCTATATCTGCTGCTCACTGCTAACACTGGGCAAGTTACTAATAAGCCCTGTCTGGGCCTCAGGATCTTAAACTGTAAAATGGAGGGATTGGAGAAGGTCCCTTCCTGCTCTGTGATCAGCAAATCTTACCTCATTAATAAAAGGTCAATATGAGGAAGAAGTTTCTAATGGAGCAGTTGAAAAAAATGGGCTTCCTCATCATTGGAAGGGTCCCCAGTTCGATAATTAATCACCTGTCAGACTCCTGGACTGGAAGATTGGACTAAACTTACTATCTCTAAGGTCCCTTCCAATCAGAAGTGTGCTGGAGCCAATTCATACACACTCAAAAGAGCTGATTGTTAAATTTTCAGTATGAGCATTTATACCTCAGAAATTGGCAAACCCTAGAAATTAGGGTTTGTTTTGATTGTCAAGATTTAAGAATGCAAGTCAATCTTAGGAGCATATGTGTGCTTTTTTTTTTTTGAGAGCCAATTGTTAAACATGTACCAGCATACCGCTGTTTTCTGTACTGTGAAATTATCTCACGGGATCTATGCCAGAACTTAAAGGAAGAAATCCATGGTAGAGAACAAAGTATCACTCTGACTGATTTAATATTATCACTTAAAAGTACAATAAATAATGTTCTTTCCATATGCTGTTAGCTAAACAGGTGGGTCTGTTCCATGAGTAACCCAAGGTCTTTTACAAAAAGGAAATGATTGGCAGTTATAGGGAAGCTGATTTCGGCTCAACCTAGGAAAAAACCTTCCAACAACCAGTTATTCAGACAGTGAAATGGGCTACCTGATCACTGGACATGGCACAGGGGAGAGAACTAACTGGCTGCAGAATGTTTATAGCCTGGAGGAGACGAGCCTTGGGGGGAATCGACATCATAGATTTACACTTGGAAGGGACCTCAGAAAATCAGGTAGCCAAACTTTATCATTTTATATTTTGCAGCAGGGCTGTCAGGTGGAAAGAAGAATTAGACCTGTTTTGTGTAGCTTCTTGGGGTAAGTGAATGACTAGAATTCTAACAACAGGTGAAAAGCCACAGTCACCGTATCTGGGGGATTAGAGGGAGGACCACAGCAGCGCTTTGTGACCTAATAAGCCAAAAGGAGACACGTAAGAGCTTCCCACTCTATAAAGAGATTTTTATGGCCTTTACGTGTTGTTTGTCTGTACATTCTCACCAGGAAGCACTACACATGGCACCATGGTTTTGGTTTCTGTTTTTCTTTAAACTTCTACCTAGAGCCACATTAAAAATAAGAACCAATAAATCACCAAATAAAAGATAAAACTATTATAGCTACTTGCATAATAGCTTTTAAGCTACTTATAATTTGAGGTAAAAAGAATTCTGTAATAGAATTATTTTATTAACTAGGTAAATCCTTAAAGGAGCACAAGGCATATGATAAGGATGTGCAATCAGACAAAAGTCTGTGGCCCACTCCTGTAGCTGGTAGACTTAACTCTGCCTAGTTCTAGAGGGCAGGCCTAGGGCCAAAGGGCAGAGCTGTCAGGGAGGCCTGGTACCAATCAGGCACACAGGCCTCAGGAGTATTAAAGGACCTGGCTGCATCTTGAGAGTTAAAGTAGAATTCCTGCTTTGAGGTTTTAAAGTCCAAAATGACCAAAAGTATGCTGATGTCATTGTTTAAAAGGCACAAATGAATTGATGGACACTGTCTCAGCAAAAGCAAAGTAGAATTATTCCCTTTAGTGACTAACTAGTTAATCATCTCTCTTCCTTGTTATCAGCATGGTACCTAAAGGAGTCATTAAAAAAGGAGAATTTTTCTTGCAACCCCTAAGAGCCAAGATCCCTTACAACTGGTCACAAAACAAGATTTGTTTTTTAACTCACTGATAATGGAGAACTCTTGGACCAAAGCATGGACACGTGGGTCTTAATCATCTGATTGACCACATCCTGAAGGCCCTTCTATGAGGACATCTCTTCCACCCAGCACAGCTGCAGCTCCTTAATGATCTCTTTTGGTAGTTTTAGTTTTAAAAGTCCTGTTTTTGATAGTGCCCTAATTAATTCTCTACTTTGAGGGAAATCATATTATGGTTCTCTGCTTTATATTCCTACTATAATTCTTCTATCCTGCTTGTGGACTCAGGTCTCTAAAAGGGCCTGCCACTGTCTGACGGCAAAGCCACTTCTTGCCTAAATGGCCAGAGGTCCCTCCACCCCATACATAATTATGCTGGTCAGCAGTCCTTTGGACGCTGAGCTCCATATGCTGCCGAGTATATACCTTTGGCATTACATAAATGTTAAGTACCACGGAGTGAAAATTTTATGCATAGAGCCTGCTACAACGTCTACACATAAATGTCTTTAGGTCCCATTTTCCCTGATGAGTTCTCAGCCAAGCTAAGTGACTTCATCCAAACCTTAATTCTATCACAGTCATACTCCTAAGTCCACATCCTCAGGGATGCTGATGACCTTGAGGCTGTGTGTATTGGTAGAACCAAAACCTGAAGGTTAAAATCCAGTTCTTCAGAGAGTTTATTTCCATGATCTAGGATCCAAACCACAGTACAACATGCAGAGCCACACCAAAGCAGTAAGGGTGCTACATACCCACGGAATGAGACTCCTTCCTCACCTTCCGTATCACTGATATTATTGCTCATTAGCAGGCTACCTGCCACAAACAGAAGGAAATTCAAAGAAGCAAAAAGAGGAATGGGAGGAGCCTTCAAAACTCCTGGCATTCCTCATGTCAACACAGAAAGCATATGCTAGCACTATCGGTACACTTGTAAGCACAAGCTATAAATAAATGTTCTACTTTCAGTTCATGGGCCCTGCCCCTTGACCAGCTGTGGATCTAATGTTTGTCAATGGAAGGGAAGGCTCTGCCTTCACCAAGCCCTAGAAAGTGGAGGCCGAGCTGGATGCCTCCCCAAATTACTGCCCCCCAAACAGGCCCTAGCCATCATCACAACTGTACACTCTTGGCACATCTGTTTTGTAGTACCTTGGGCAGAGGTCACTACTCTGTATTAACAGCAGCAAAGGACCAGATTAGACGAGCAACTGCCTAACGATATCGCAGCCAGCCAAAAATGGCCATCACCATGCTGTACATTATTCAAAGCAATTCCGAGGGAAGGGAGCTGGGGGCTCGTACTGTAGAATGAAAAACATTTTGATCGGCAAGCTGCTCAAAAATTGTAGATGAAGACAGCTAGATAATGCAATGTATAGACTGTTGGACTTGGGAGTTAAGAGGAACCAAGTTCAAATCTTGCCTTAATCGGTAAGAGACCCTGGCAAGTCACAGCCTCCACTCCCCACCTAGAAAATGGAGATGTAAGCACAGCACCTCCTGCACAGGGTTTGGTGAGGAGCAAATGGTATAAGTTATGTAAGTAAACCCTTAAAAAGTTTTTAAATGCCAGCTATTACTGTTGTTATCATTGTAGAGATTCAGCAGCCTCTAAGCACAGGCTCCTTCAGATTTTCATCATTAATGGAAAATTTAAAATCTTTAAAACGTCGTTAGAGTCTAGAGTTCTCCACAATAAATGGCGTACCGCTGTGCCTACCTCAATTCTAAATATGGCCAGTGCCTAATAAATACTGACTGATTTGTTATTTTAAAAGGTGACTATAATCTAAACTTACATCTCACTGAAGACCAGCTGTGCTTTATAATCATTAATCCACGGATGAGAGGCTGGCTTAGTACATGTAAAGGACTTTACCGTTGCTGGGTTTTTTTGTAGTATTTCATACTGCAGGAAAAAGACTTCAAGAAAAATGTTAACCATTAATCTAAGTCAACAGTCCAGCAGGTTATCCAGTTGCTTCCTAGTATGTGCCTAATACATATGAGATGTTTCAGTTTCTAGGCATTTTGTGTTCATCTTCTTTTGGTTTGTTTTTTGCCTTTTTTTTTGGAGGGGGGAAGGTAGGGCAATTGGGGTTAAGTGACTTGCCCAAGGTCACATGGCTAGATTTGTGTTAAGTGTCTGAGGCTGGATTTGAACTCAAGTCCTCCTGACTTCAGGGCTGGTGCTCTATTCACTGTGCCACCTAGCTACCCCCATTGTGTTCATCTTCTTAAAATGGGCCACACTGGTTTACTGTGTGATATTTTAAGTAATAATACACTAAATGCTGGGTTCAATTCTCATGGCTTTTTAGTTCACTTGAAAAAATAGAATAAAACCAGCATATGCAAAATAAACAACAACAAAATTAAAACCCACTTTTCATAAGCTTCATATGACTTCAGGGCTACTCCTCAGACCCTTTAAAGAACTAAAAGTTAAGAGCTTCCCTTACCAGTAAAAACTAACATTTACAGGGCGGGTTCACATGCCTACAAAGGCTTTGTTCTTCTCCAGACGAATGGTCTTTCGCACCTACCAAAGTACTAAGAGGCTCCCTCTTGGTGTGTGAAGACATCGAACACTCCTGAACAGTAAGAACATCAAGTACCAAGCTACAAACAGCATCTTTAGTTGTAAGAGAGGGAGGACGGAGCATTCTCTGGGCCATGGGGCCAGCAAGCTAATCTGCCTTCATCAGATCCCTAAAGGAAGTAAATCAACAGCCGATAAGGTAAACTCTTTCTGGAGCTGTGACCCTCCACGAAGCCTTCTTTGGGTCATAGTCAGATTCAAGGGGAAAAGTTGGCCTCAAGACCCCTTGCAAAAGTACCTGGACATAGGCTAGGCTGAACCTGTACCAGACTCCAAGAGGAAGGGAGAACTCTAGATGTGTTATGTAAAGTACATGACTGATTAAGACTCTCACTCAAATATATTTTGGAGACTGGTATCTATCTCCTATCCTTTGTCCTTTACCCCACAGTCTGAAAAATAAAGCATGTTTGCAAAGTACATTATATATTAAACCAGCTAGACTGAACTAGTGCATAGCAGGGCTATGGATGGAGTGGTCGGTCAATGAATTACTGAAACCATAAGCACACAGCAGTTCTTCTATTCAGCTAACACTGTTAGGGGCTTTGCCCTTGCAATGACTAACTTTATGGGAGGTTTGCACATATCTGGATCCTGTCAAATAAGAATGAACTCATGCTTCCAGCTACCAGAAAGAAGTTTCCTTCTCCTCTCCTCCCTGGAAAAAATGTACACAGTTAAAAATGTAGTGTACATTATAGTTATGTGAGAGTCACAAAAGGTACATCACAGCAGAGATTTATCAGCTTTTCTTCCTTCCAAAACAAAAAAGACATGTGCAATTGCTCATTGTTGGGGTGTAAAGATAAGTTTTTTTTCCAAGTGCCCATTGGTGGCAAGAGGGAGGGCAGAGTTTTCCCATCCCTTTATTCCTTCCAGAGTTTTGCCTAAATCAACTACTATTCATGGAAACATCCACTAGCCAAATACTTAGACAAAGGCTGTAGAGATGGTAGACACTTAAGAGACATCTGGTCCAACTACATTTGCAAAAAAATTTTATGCTATTTTTCGTTTCTATGTTGCCTAAAATTTCCCTCCTCCCAGAGAGACATCCCACATAATGAAGAATGCTACTCCACTTTACAAATGAGGAAATGAAAAGACTCGGAGAAGGGAATATCTTGCCCAAGATAATGCAGATAGTACACAGAATTGGGACTTAAACCAAGGTCTACTCACTTCCAAGTGATCTTATAAATGTCTTAGTTCTTATATTACAAGATTTCATCTCTCCCATCTTGCAACCTAAAAACACCTGGCATTTGAGTCCTAGATTGTGACCTACCCCTTGTAAGCTTTACCTGATGGATTCTCCTAAATTGGCTGGAATTTCTAGCAGTGGGATAACAGCCAGAAGGAGCTCTCAACCCCTTCTCCTCTCAACTTCAAGGCAGAAAAGCCAGATGTGGTTGGGTTTTTTTTGTTTTGTTTTTGGAGGGAAGAAGGCAGGGTAATTGAGGTTAAGTGACTTGCCCAAGGTCACACACAGCTAGTTAAGTGTCAAGTGTTTGAGGTGAGATTTGAACTCCGGTCCTCCTGACTCCAGGGCTGGTGCTCTATTCACTGTGCCACCTAGCTGCCTCTGTTTGTTTCTTAAATTACTTATAATGCAGAAATCCTTAATCCAGCTCCCCAAGCTGGTTCAGGGATTTAACTACTCATTGGTCTACATACACAATCTTCCCTTCCCCCATCCCTCCAGTTTTCATTTATTGGGATATAGTGTCTTTCTCCAAAAGGGTGCTGGATTTGGAGTCAGGAAACCTGGGTTCTAATCCTGGTCCTATATCTGTGTGACCTTGGGCATGTAACTTAATAATAATAATAACAAGAGGAACAACAATAATAATAGCTAGCATTTATATTGCACCATATGGTTTGCAAAGCACTTTACAAATATCTCATACAACAACCTTGAGAAGTAGGTGCTTTTATTATATCCATTTTACAGGTAAGAAAACTGAAGCAGACAGATTTAATGACTTGCTCAGGGTCACATAGCTGGTCAATGTCTTAGGTTCAGTTTGAACTCAGGTCTTCCTGACTTCAAGGCCAGCACTCTTTACTTCGCCCCCTAAACTGCCTTGAACAACTTTTCCAGGCCTTCACTTCCTCATCTAGAAAAAGAGGAGATTGGACTGAATGACCTCAAAGGTCTTTCCCTGTTCTAAATCAATGATTTAGTTCCCCCATTCTCCCTCCTGAAATTCAGGAAATAAAATGTGGCTGCTCTTCCCCAAAAAGACTTGGGCCTCTGATTTAGAACATTTCTTGGGACTTCATGTCCCACACAGTGACATTATGTGTTGCTAATGTCCTGGCTAAATGATAATATGGTGTCTGGCCTATGAATGAGCTGATCTTTGCTCTACATAACTGAAAAGCGCTTTATGCAAGGGCTGAGTCTTCAGGGAGCAGACACATAGGAGCAGGGTGGCCGTGTCAGAACATGATCATCATTGTTTTGGGGATACAACTGGGCCATTCTTTTAATCAGTATCTCAGCCTAGGAGTCAGGGCATGAATCAAAACTTGGATCAGAACTGGCACAGATCTCACCCCCACCCCTTTCACAATGCTACCTTAAAACTTGAGTCCCCAAACACTAACAGTCCAGGAAATCATGTTCAAATTTCCTTCTCATGACAAAGAAAAGATTTATGAAGTTCTCTGTGACCACTTTATGGTTTTATAGGCTTCGCGATTTACCAGCACTTTTACATACATTAATAACTCAGCTGATCCTCTTAACACTCCCCTGGGGTATTGGTAAGGTACTATTTGCTCCATTTGGCAGGTAAGGAAATTGTGACACAGACCAATTCTGGAAGAGTGCTTGAGGTTATCTCTATAATCCTACAAGCTTTTTTGTCCCACTGTTTTCTCTTAACACCTCAGATGGGTGGATAGTGCTGGTTGTTTAAGAGAAACATGAGGATGAAAGCGACTGTAACAGCAGCCTTAGGAATAAATGCTCCTTTCCTCTATAACTGGCAGGCCCACAGCATGAAATCCATCTCCCTCATCTCTACCCACTCCTGAGATCTCATGCCCCACATCCCATAAATGAAGGCGACTATTCTCTCAGAAGTAGTCACAGACAAACATGCCTTTCTCATGTTAGAAAGTAATCTCTCTTTGTTCTCAACTGGTATTTCTGCTTATTTTTAAAGCAGCCTACAGGCAGAGCACAACCTAATGCAACAAAACCCAGTTCAAACACAGGTAGCAATGGTGGGTCCCAATGACTAAAGCTAAAGCATCTATTGTTCTGTTAATAAATGGTAAAGTGACAGGTACTATCAGCTGCAATTGCTTTATGAGGTGGCTTTGACTGACTTGATTTATAAAAGGGGAGGAGTGGGGTTTGTTGAAAAGACTGTCAAAATAAAATATGCCATGTATTAATAGGGAAAAATATACCAAGCCTAATTTGAATGAGAGTTTCTCAGTAGTTTAGCAGAAACATGCCTTTGCCAACGAGGGGGCAGCAATTGGTGAAGGTAAGAATGCAGGTCTGGAAAACACCCAGGAAGTGGACTTGTGTGTCCTAGGTCTCTGTGGCCACAGTCTAGCAAAGCCTCTAGGCCCCTTCTCAGAATAATGTTTTTCAATGCATAAAATAAGATTACAAAGGAAACCAACTTTATTGAAATATAGATAACAAAATGTAAAAAAAAAAAAAAAAGTTTGCAGACCCTATGTTAAGAATCCCTGACTGAGATCTTAAAAAGTTCTTCACTGGGTCAGAACAATGATGCAAGGGGCCCAGTGCTTCTGCCTCTGAAATGCCAGCAGCACAGTGATAAGTTAATTTACCTGGAAAGTAGCCGGGCACAGTACATAGAGCGCTAGGCCTAGAGTCAGGAAGACCTGAGTTCAAATCTAACCTCAGACACTTACTAGCTGTGTGATCCTGGGCAAGTCACTTAATCCTGTTTGCCTTAGTTTCCTCATCTGTAAAAATGAGCTGGAGAAGGAAATGACAAACTACTCCAGCATCTTTGCCAAGAAAATCCCAAATGGGGTCACAGAGTCAGACATGACTGAAAAAACAAAAATTGTTTTATGTGCTGGTGTCATTTCTTTGATTAACCTATAAACACCACAAGACCAACAACAGTATATTGCATTACTTTTGTAGATACTTAATGCTTACTGGGTCGCTGGAATTGAATAATAAAAATTAAAATCTATCCCCATATCAAGTTACTGCCAAGAGTTATTAGCTTCAAAACCCACAAAGCCCCAAATAGTGGTAATAAGCTCCGTTTCTTATTTTTTTTTGCCTTTTTTTTTTTGGAGAGGCAATTGGAGTTAAGTGACTTGCCCAAGGTCACACAGCTAGTAAGTGTTTGAGGCTGGATTTGAACTCCGGTTCTCCTTACTCCAGGGCCAGTGCTCTTAGTCACTGCACCACCTAGCCGCCCCTCACCCATCACCCATCTCTGTTTGTTATTAACACAATCTTAGATTCCTGGGCCTATCACTTGTCATGCCTTAGCAAGTCCCAGCACTAGGTTAAGCCCATCATTCCTCTTCTGGCCTGCTATGCTGCTGAATTCCACTGGAAGAAGTCATACTGCCAGGTTGCTCCAGTTATTTAAACTCAACTGGTCCTCCCTATTAGAAGGCATTCCTTTCACACTCTTCAAGCAGCTCTTCTAAACTTTTTCTTCTCTCCTCCCAAGCCCCATAGACCACTCTCATCCTCTAACCCCACCCTTTCTCTGAAGAGGGCTTTGCCTTCTCTGCACTTAGAGAATCAAGGTTATCATGAACATCTTCTTCTGTTCTGCTTCAAATGCCAAAGCTCTGTCTCCTGCCCCATAATTCTCTTCTACTACTCTAGTTTCTGAGGAAAGAAGTAGCTTTCATTCCTGGTGAGGCCAACTCCTCTATTCATGCCCATGATCCTATCCCAGACAGGATAATGAACACGATCTCATGCACACATCTCCATCCTTAAAAAACTTGCACTCACTCCCTGGCATCCTCCTAAGCCATCACCCTACATTTCTTTCCCCCTTTCATAGCCAAATTCTTAGAAAAAGTCTGCTTCCTCCATTTCCTCACCACTTATCTTCACTTCTCCACCCCCTGCAGTCTGGTATGGGACCCCAATCCTCAAAGAAACTTGTTCTGAGGTTAGTAATATGGGTCTTAACTGATAAAGCCCCCATGGTCATTTCTTTGTCTTTGTGCTACATGACCTGCTGCTTGTGAAAAAACCGCCAGCCATTATCCAGGCACTTGCAGTCATTGCTGACTCTCCTTTCCTTCCACCCCCGCTATAATCAACCTGTTGCTAAGGGCTGGTGATTCTGCCTTCACAATATCTCCAGCTTCCTTTCCTGTCTCTCTACTCATGTAACCACTCTTCTAGTTGAGTCCTTCAACATCTCCCACTTGGATCATTACGGTAGCCTCCTTACCAGTCTCCCTGCTTTCTGCTCTCTTCCCTTTTCCAACCCAAAATATACTTCCTAGTAACAAGTCTAAATACATCCTTCTCCTGCTCAAACATTTTCAATCAACTCTCTAGTGTCTCTAGGATAAAAGACAAATGCCTCAGCCTGGCTCCAATTTACCGTTCCAGCCTTTTTTCCCCCTCCCGCTTCACTCAGTCTACGTTCCCACCATACTGCACTCGCAGCTGGTCCTCAGATTCTGCCTCCCATCTCCAGCCTCTATGCTATCCAACAGACTGTTCTCTGTGTCTGGAACTTACTTCCTCATCTCACTTCCTAGGATTTTGTTCACTTTCCAGGTATCACCTTCTATGAGAAACCTCTTCTGATCCAGTCATAAATGTTCTCTCCACCTTCAAATTATCTTGCATTTACTTATCTTTGTACGTGTTGTATCTCCCCAGGAGCATATAAGTTCTTTAAAAGGGAGAGATGAGGGGAATGGTGACTAACATATTTGTGTTTGTACTCCCCACCCCTGGATTAAATCATCTCTAAAGTGCCTTCCAACTCAGAATCTATGATGGAATCAGCTATTATGTTTCCATCTTCATCATCATCATCATCAAATAGCTGTCACTTATGGAGGGTTTTTTGTGAACCCTTTTTCATTTGTTCTTCCCAACAGGGGAAGGGGTGGAGGGTAGGTATGATATGCATTATTGTTCCCATTTACAGCTGGAGAAATTGTGGCTTAGAGAACGTTTAGGTGACTAGGTTCAATTTCCAGAGAACAGGTGCCCTCACTTCTGAGGCTGTGTCAAAATGTAGAGCCCACTATGAGATATCTATAACATTCAAAAGTCTCAGAGCTGGAATTTGAACCCAAGACTCTCCTGATTGCCAGTCCAGTGTTCTTTCTACTGTACCACACTTCCTCTCAAGGAACATGATCCTCAAACTGGAACCAAGTCAAACCACCACAGTGAAGAGTGACTTAACTGTTTCACTCTAATCCAATGGGGTATCCAAGATAGGTGAGACGATACAGAAACCAGCACCTAGCCATTTAGAATCACTTCACATCTTGAAGCTCAGACAAATTATACTGTTAGGTACAGAGAGAACTGGCAGCTGTGATAATAGCTAATAATAAATCTTTTTTTTAATCATGAAGAAAGGAAAAGTTGTCAAAACCCTGGAAAAAGGCAAGTCCTCTCTCCTGTCTCACCTCCCAATTTTCAAAAAAGAGTAAAAAGAACGGACCCCCAGGAAACCACTCTTCCAAAAATTCTAAAGGATTAAATGATTTGTGAGGACTCTGAAAAGGCACAATCAACAGCAACCACTATGAATGTACCAAGAACAAACTATATTCCTTTCCTTTTTTTAAAGCATGTGATTGAGTTGGTAGATCAGGAGAATTTTGTAGATATGTATTTACCTTGATTTTAGCAAGGAATTTTACAGTGTTTTGTTGTATTGTTGGGAATAAGAGGGAGGTAGATTCAGACTTGGTAGCTAGGTGGCACAGTCAGTAGAGTGCCAGGCCTGCATTTAGGAAGATTCATCTACCTGAGTTCAAATTCGGCCTCAGGGACCTACTAGATGTGTGACTCTGGGCAAGTCACTTAACCCTGTTTGCCTCAGTTCCTCCTCTGTAAAATGAGCTGGAGAAGGAAATGGCAAATTACTCCACTATCTTTGCCAAGAAAATCCCAATGGAATCACAAAGAGTCTATCACAACTGAACAAAAGATTCAGATTCAAACACCGTATTCAAAGAGCTGCTTAATGGATTTAGGGCCAGTCTAGAAGGAGACCTGAGGAGTCTATGTCTTATTCTGTTCAATATTTTCACAGATGAAGAGAAAGAAATGACCAGATCTTTGATGACAAAGCTACTGGTGATAGTTTAGGTTAAATGAGAGAATTAAGACTTTTGAAATTGGTAAGTTGGAGACAATAAGCCAAAACAAACAAGATGAAATTTAAGTGGGGTGGGTAAATACATTTAAGTTTTGAAAAACAAATTGTGCAAGTAGAGAAATGAGCAGACTTAGCTTAAGAATAGTTTGTATTTAAAAAGCTTTGGGCGCTGTAGTTGAATAAAAGCTCTCTGAGAGAAGACAGTGAGATGTAGCTACTAAAGAAGCTAAGATCATATGCGAAGTAGTAAATTTAGTTCTGCGCAGCCACTTTTAAAGAGAGACACCGAGGAGTTCATCCAGAGATATCAATTGCTGAAGAGACTGGATAATAATTTTTTTAAGTATTTTAAAGACTACAATTTGGAAGAGGAATTAAATTTATTTTATGTTCCTCCAATTGGATCAATGAGCAGGACAGGAAGAAAGATTTCAGCTTAATGTAAAAATTTTTCTTTTACTAGGAACCTCTAAAATAAAAGAGAGATGGCCAAAAAGAAGTGAGCTGCGCATCATGGAAGGTGTTCAAACAAAAACTGAATGACTGGTCACCTGTCAGTAATGCTGTAGAAAGGATTCCTGCATCTTTTGACAGTTCCGATAAGGAATTTTTGTATCAGGGAAGATCAGGAAAATGAAACAACGTTTTTTGGTTTTTTTAATTATGTTTCATAGATTTTCCCCAAGACTTGGTCTTACTTAATCTTCCATTTTCTCCTGATGAAAGCTTATTATAGAGCGCCTTAAAGTTAACCCAAAGGAAAGAATAAAGAAACAAGTGATGCTGTTCTGGTTTATACTCCCCATTATCTTAAAAGTCTATTTTTCATGCCTTGGTACCTCTAAATTGAAATATGCACCATGGCGAGCATCCTATGCATCACTTTCTAACAAATGTGACCCAATGAAAGGACGAATGCAACAGAATTTCTACAACTCCCAAACTTCCAACTGTATGTTGATGCATAGGATTCTGGCGTTTCCCAGGACCACCCCCAAAGGCTGATGAATCCGCCGGATCGGCCTCGGTTTTCCCTCACATCTTCTTCGTAACTGATTGCTGGATCTGTCCCACCACCATCCCCACCCAACAAACTGCTAACAGCCCCTGACCTATCACACCCAGCGCATTCAGTGCAATCCTCAACAACAGCTCTGCCACACGAATAAGATGTTTTATGATCGATAGCTTTGTAGATGTAAGACGCCTCCTTACAGCATCAGTCACCATCGGAGGGCAAGAAGGGGCATCCGCAGAGTATAGCATAACTACCCTCTAGTGCCAGTATCTGAGGGGCTCGGCACCACCCGGGGCCCATGCACCCGGCCCTCCGTACCACCTGCCTGGCTCCCGGCCCCCGGCCCCGGACATATCAGCGCCAACTTGGTGAGGACAGCGGACACGGACACACGGACACAGACACGCGCGCGCACTCCAGATGTTCACTTACTTGCCCGCGGCCCGGACAGCTGCTGCGGGGGCGCGCGGGGGGCTCGGGCCGGGCCCGGGGAGCCCAGTCTGCGGCGGGCTGTGTTCATAGCACTGGGCCGGGTCGGGTCGGGCCCCCGGGCCGAGCTCCCGATCCCAGCCGGGGCCAAGGCTCTGTTGGCGTCACGGGAGGAAAGGAGGGAGGGGGCGCCGTCTGGGCAGGTGGGCAGGGAGCGAGCGCAGCAGCAGCAGCTGCTGATGGAGCAGCCGCCACGAACCGCTGCCGCCACCGCCCCGGGCGCAGACGGGGGGCTGCGTCTGGAGGACGGGGCGTCCTTCTGCTTGCACGGGCGCCGCCTCCAGCCTGGCCCGCTCTCGTCCCCGGCTCTCGCCCGGAGCTGGCTGCAGCGGCCGGCAGCGCAGGTGGCTCCCGCTCCGTGCGCTCCCAGAGCGCCCGGGCCAGCTGAGGCTCGGCAGCGCCCCCTGCTGGGCCGCGACGGTGGCGGGCGGGCAGGGTGCAAGCTTGCAGTGTCCGCAGCGAGCTGGGGGCGCTGGGAGTGATGCTGTCGCTGCCCCGGCTCGGGCCGCGTCCGCCTGGCTGCAGGGGCAGCTGACCATGTCCATCCCATCCACCTGGCATCCCACGTCCTCGTCCCACTCCACACCCACTGCAACAGGTGTAAGCCCCTCCCCCATTACTTTGGAAGACAGTTTCTGGGGGCATAATGAATAAAGCAAGGAGCTCAGGAAAACCTGAGTTCGAATCCTGCCTCAGACACTTACTGGCTGTGATCCTGACAAATCACCTAACTCTCTCGGCCTATTTCTTCTTCTGTAAAGGAGGACTAATATTGGCACCTACTTCCCTGGCTTGTTGTGAGACTCAGATGAGAAAACACGTGAAACCCTTTATAAACACGAACGTGCTGTATAAACTCTAGTATTGTTGTCATTGCCAAGCCGGTCCTGGAAGTAATCCCCGCTGCAGAGGGTGACCTCAGGAGGAAGGCAAGTAGGCTCGGGCAAGGACTAGCGTCGGGGCTCTGGAGGCTGCTACTATTCAATTAGATTCAATCCAGCACGCCTACTACGTGCAAGGTGTGGGGACAGAACATGGTTCGGGCACAAAGAGCGAGATAAGGAGTCCGAGAGTCTGGGACACAAATTTTCTGGGACCAAGTTTCCCTGTGTGTGAAATGGGTTCTCTTTGAGCTCTCAATTTATAAACTTTTGATATGAAAATAAAAAAACAGTAGCCACCCCTATCACTCTCAAGAAATTTGTCTTCTCATGGGGTGCAGGGGAGAGAGGCTCAAACAAATGACTAATAAAAAGGAGAATGGGACAGAGCTTCAAATAAAGTGCCGACAGATCTGAGGAGGGGAGATCACCTGGCTTTTTAGAAGAATGGGGGAGCAGGGCTGGCCTTGGCCTTGAGAGAGGCAACAGACAAGCAAATGGAGAAGGCCATTCTTCACATAGAAGACACTGAAGCAAAGGTGCCAGGAGGTCTGAAGAGAACTGGGGACAGACAAAGGCAGAAAGGTAGAATCAGAGATTTAGAGCTGGAAGGGGCCTTGGAAGGTCCTCTAGTATGACCCTCCCCGCCCCCAACAGAGGATGAAACAGGCTCAAAGTGACCTGCCCAATGGCACATATCCCAAGCTTTCCTACCACGGTGATGCAAACCTGTTTCCTCTGACTCAAATCCAGCATTTATTCCACCGTACCAAGCCATGGCAGGCTGGAGCTGACTGTCAGGTGCTTCACATGTTAAGACTGGAATGTAGTGAAAAACATTAAGTCCTTACTATGTCCAAGCACTGTGCTAAGGACATTTAAACTTTATTGGATAGGAAGTGTTAAATTACTGAAGGTTTGTGAGTAGAAGATACTCTGATCAGAGCAATCTACTAGAGAGATTACTTGGCTATCAGTGTGAAAGATGGATTGGAAAGAGATACTGGAGGCAGGCTGCTGGAGTGGCTGGAGTGGAAGCAGAGGTGGCTTTGAAACATGCTGCAAATCAATATGATTTGGTAACTCATTGGCAGGCCTGTGAGGGGAAAGTGTTAAGGACGAAATAGGGATCAAAGATGATTCTAAGGCTGGGTGGCTGGGCTGGCACACCCAGGATGGCTGCTAGCACAGGTTCTTAGATCTGCTTTATTAGGAAAGATGGCTGTTTAATGGGGTCAGCAATCTTTTTAAATTGCATTCACTAGTTCAGGGGAAAAGTCAGCACTCTGAACTTCAGAGAAAAGAAAACACAAGTAGAGAAATAAAGATCAACAGACAGGGCTCTGAGTACCTCAATCAACTATATACTTTACATATATCCCTAGATTGAGAGAGCCTTTACATCTGAGCAGTGGGGGAGCTCTGAACATATGGCCACTCAGAATCTGGACCAGGAAATCACAAGATCTTTCTCATAAGCAAGCCCCAAAGCAAAATACCAACTCACAGTGTGTGTGTGTGTGTGTGTGTGTGTGTGTATACACATGTATATGTGGCATCACTGACTCAGTGCCTAATTAGAAATTAACAAAAGGTGTGAAAGCCTTCCTACAAGCAAACTTCCTCCAAGCAAGCTTCCCTTATGGGCTCCACATGAGGCTTTTTAATGGATGGGGAAGATCTTAAATCCCACTAACATTACAGGTGTATAGTGATAGTATAATGTACTAAATCTTAGGCAGGAAGAGAAGGCAGAAAAGGTAAGGAAGGATTCCATGCCATGGGAAAGAAATGGCAGACACTAGAAAAAAACAAACTGGTTTTCCCAGAACCCTGGATGTATTTTATATTAATGAAAAACATTACTGTATTTTCACCATGGGCAAAAGACAAGGTCCCCTCCCAAATCCTCCACCATCACATACCTGGTGACAGGGTCAGCTTAAGTATCTATCCTCTCCACGTCACCATTGCTTGCCATATAACCAGAACAGTAGTTTGGAATGGGACAACACAGAATAGGACAGAGAAGACCAAGCAGAGGAGAGCACTTCAGTTCCATTTTGCAGGTTGGGGTCCAGGCCAGGGCAGCTCCAGTGTGATCTCATGCCATCTATGATACTATCTATATGATCCAGTCAGGACAAAACACAGCGAAGGTCAACCCTAGAGGAAATCTGTGCTTCCAGAATTGATCTGTATGACTTCTAGCCAAGTCAGGGAGGGTTTTAGGGCTACTTTAACTGAACCATTCCCTTTCTCTAAGAGGCATCATGGCATAGTATCAGGAAGATCCAGGTTTGACTCTTGCTGCAAACACTTAGTAGCTCTGTGAGACTAGGCAAAACAATTAATCCCTCAGCATCAAGTTTCATCCTCTATAAAACAGATACAGGTGGCTAGGATAGAGCTCCAGGCCTGGAGTCAGGAGGGCCTGAGTTCATACCTGGCCTTAGACACTAGCTATGTGGCCTTGGATAAGTTACTTAACCCTATTTACCTCAGTTTCCTCATCTGTAAAATTAACTGGAGAAGGAAATGGCAAACCACTCCAGTATCTGCCAAGAAAACCCCAAAGAGAGTCATGAAGAGTCAGGCCCTACTGAACAGCAACACCAAGTGAGACAATAGCTCTTGCCTCCCTTTGCAAACCTTTAAGCGCTATATATGCCATGTATCTCTCAATCCTTCCTCCCCTCCATCCCCAATGATTTCTTTCTCTCTCCTGTCCTCCCTGACCCCTTCTCCTTTTCTCATGTACAGGGTTCTAGAGCACTAAGGAGAGGCTATACCTCTAAGTCAAACTATCCAGTATAAATAAGCCAACAAACATTTATTGGTCACCCACCCACTTTGTGCCTGGCACTATGCCAGATGCTAGAGATATAAAGACATAAAGGAACTAGTCCCTGCTCCCAAGGAGTCAGACTGCTGGGAACACCAACCAGTTTAGGGTCATATTAAAAGAGGATCTATCTTTGTTCTCCTTTCTTCATGGCACCCATTCTTTTATGCTTTTTTTTTTTTTTTTTTTTTTAGTGACACTGCCTTCCCAACATGTGTAACAGAGGTCAGCAGACAAGTCATTTGGCTCAAACCCTCGAACTTTTGTACTGCTCCAGTGATGCAACAAGGAGGGGCCCTGGAGCTCCAGATTTGACCACATGATTTAGCTCTGCTCTTACTGCAAGTAAACAAAGCATATGTGCTCTCATCTGCAGGGTTTAAACACTTGAGAAAATGTATTTCTCTTGCCCTCCTTTTTGTTAAAAAAGATTAAAATGTATTTTCCATGTGAGATATTTGACATTTTCATTCTCATTTTAAAAAAAAATTAAAGGTCAACAGAACTAATGCCACCCATCCCCTTCGTCCTAAGAATTATTGGCAATGATCAGAAAGCATTACAGAAATCTGGCCTCACTCTCATTCTTCACAGTTGGTTAGAAAAGAAGGAAAGAGTCCTCACATCTCGAACCCAAAGCCTCTTCTGCTCCTCTCACACCAGAAAGCTGACAAGCTCACTGTGATGTAGTATGTCTTTCCTTTCAAAGTGCCAGCTTAGTGTGGTGGGAGGAGCATAGGAAGGCTGATTGTGATTGGGAAGACCTGGGTCTCCCAACCCCAGGTTCTCATTCTGTCTCTAATGTTTTCCAGCTGTGTGACACAAGCTTTCTATGCTTCAGTTTCCTCATCTGTAAAATGAATATACTATTATGTGCGCTACTTACCTCGCAGGGACTGCTCTGAGAAAATCAATGTAACTTTAACAAAGGTGAATGGCTAAAGCCCCAAGAATGTTCTTTAAAATATTCAGTCTTAGTGCTCTATAATGGATTAATTAGTAGCCAGAGACTCATATAATTGTATAACTTTAGAGTTAGAAGAAATCTTAGTGATTATCTATCGTAATTGCCCTATTTTACAGGTGAGAAAAC